>JASPKZ010003828.1:0-1226429 GCA_030220185.1 Diploptera punctata | reverse complement strand
CTTCTCTATTCCCTTCTTCTTCTTCTCCTTCTTCTTCTTCTCTTCTTCCTTCTTCTCATTCTATCTTCTTCCTCCTTCTTCTTCTTCTCCCGTCTTCTTCTTCTCATTCTTCTTCTTCCCTCTTCTTCTTCTCCTTCCTCTTCTTCCCTTCTTCTTCTCCTCCTCCTCTTCTCTCCTTCTGCTTCGTCTCCCTTTTCTGCTTCTCCTTCATATTCTTCTCCGTCTTCTCTTCTCTTCTTCTTCTTCTTCTTCTTCTTCTTCTTCTTCATTCTCTTCTTCTTCTTCTGCTTCTTCTCCTTCTCTCTCTTCTTCTTCTTCTTCCCTTACCCCTTCTCTTCTTCTCTCTTCCCTTCTTCTTCTCTTCTTTGCTCCTTCTCCTTCTCCTTATTCTTCTCCGTCTTCTCGCCTTCTCTCTTCTTCTCCTTATCCTCTCTTCTTCTTCTCCTTCTCTCTTCTCCTTCTTCTCCTTCTTCTCTCTTCCTTCTTCTTCTCCTTCTCCTTCTTCTTCTTCTTCTCCTTCTTCTCCTTCTCCTTCTCTTCTTCTTCTTCAGTCTTCTTCTTCTTCTTCTCCTTCTCCTTCTCCTTCTTCTTCTTCTCCTTCTCCTTCTCCTTCTTCTTCTCCTTCTCCTTCTCCTTCTTCTCTCTTCTCTCTTCTTCTTCCTTCTTCTTCTTCTTCTTCTTCTTCTTCTTCTCCTTCTTCTTTCTTCTTCTTCTTCTCCTTCCTTCTTCTTCTTCTTATTCTCCTTCTTCTTCTTCTTCTTCTTCTCCTTCTTCTTCTTCGTCTTCTTCTCACTTCTCTTCTTCTTCTTCTCCTTACTCCTCTTGGCCTCTGCCATCCTCTCCCCCCTTTTCCTTCCGCCTTTGGTTGTGCTCGCCTGACAACCCTTTCTTCTCTATACTAATTTCCCTGATATAATTCTCTAATGTTCCTATTTTTTGCGTTCATTTCAAGAACATTAATCTTCTCTATCAAATATTCCCTCTTTTTACTCTTTAGTAACTTGGTGGTTTCCCGTCTAATACTTATTACTGTCAATATTGTCACTGCTCGTTAACTATATGCTGTGCAACGTTTAGAAGGAAAAAAAAAAAAAGCAGGAGGTAGAAGGGAATTAAACGTAGACTCAATCCTGGAAACGCGTGTTATTATGCATTACATGGATTCTTTTCATTCCAATTTCACAAAAAAAAACAGTTAAAATATATATAAAACTGTTACCTTTCCTGTGAAATGGAATCAAAATATGGTCCCACATTAAAATATATATATATATATATGGTATGATAAGAAAAATAAATGCCTGGACGGGATTCGAACCCGGATCTCTGAGTCTGTACCTCAGCGTGATATCCATTACACTGCCAGGCGAATCCAATTCATATATATATATACTAGCTAATGCCAGGCGCTGCTACGCCTAAATAAATGAAAATTAATGTGCTTTTATGTTTAGTTGAATAAGGGAAAATAATTATATATTTATATTTTTTTAGATACCCCGTGCTGATTACCCGGCGTTGCCCTGGAATCTATTTATCCCGACCTTCTTGACATAAATGAGCTGAAATACAGAAATTAATGTGTTATATGTTTAGTTGAATAAGTACAATGATAAATTTATATCGTAATTATTTTTAGATACCCCGTGCTGTTTACCCGGCGTTGACCGAGAATCTTCTCATCCCGATCTTCTTGGCATAAATGAGCTGAAAGGAAACATTAATGTATTTCTTATGATTAGTTGAATAAGTAAAATGAAAAATAATTATAAATGTATATCGTAATTACTTTAAGCTTCTCCGTGCTGATTACCCGGCATAGCCCGGGAATCTACTTATCTCGATCATCTTTGTATACGTGAGCTAAAAGACAAAATTCATTATTGTGAGTTATCCGTAAAAGAATACCCGCCATGTGCTTTGTCTCAATCTTCTTGGCATCAAAGAAAGACAAAAATGGTTATTGTGAGTTATCCGTAAGAGATAAACATATGCTGCCAGGGACATTTTTGTAGAGCTTTTTGAGATATTCAATTCTGTGTATATTAATTTTGTGTACTTGTTATGGTTTAGACAGCGTAAGCCATTTAAGCGTCCAAAGAGCTACTTTTTTTCACGTTTTCCACTACAAAGGGCGATTTTTGAGGATGTAGAGTTGAGTATCACAACTCTCTTATAGCCTATGTTCATCCCGGGAATCTCCTCAACATTTTGCAAAAGTCCCATCACAATCGGATCAACGGTATAGCCGCGCATAAAGTACGAACAAACAAACAAAGCGGGCCCGGGTTCGATCTCCGGTCGGGGCAGTTTTTCTGGGTGAGGTTTCTATCGGGGTTTTTCCTCACCTGTAAGACAAATGTCAGGAAAATTTTAAGGCCCAAACGGTCCCCGAAATCATATGACCATCATCATCATCATCATCATCCTTCACCGTTGTGGAAAGCAACGGGAAGCTACCACACCCACAATTCCCTAGTAAAGCTGCAAGCATAGCATGAAAATGCTATGATTGCAGTGAAGGACCTGCCTTCGGGCAGAATTATTATGGATGGATGTATATATATATATAGAGCTTATAGAATAGAATAGATTTATTTAGCCTGGTGGAGTTAAGGCCATGTGGCCTTCTCTTCCACTCACCAGAACAAGCATATGTTACATATGAATACAAAAAAAAAAATACAATAATAGTCATATAAAACAGGACAAACATATGTTACACATGAATACAAAAAAATTACAGTAATAGTCATATTAAACAGGACAAACATGTTACATATGAATACAAAAAAAAAGTTACAATAATAGTCATTGAACAATTAATTATCTGTCATATTGAATAATAATGAAATTAATGTCTAATAATAGAATGAAACTAAATACAATTAAAATTAAATTAATGATACAATGAATAAAAAAAGGAATAACAGCTCGAATCTACTATGCATAAAAAGAAGAGAAAAAATACAAAGAAAGTAATAAACTACAATGAATTAATCTACGCTTTTTATACAAGGCATTAGGTAAATATATTAACAAATCCTAAGTCTATTTTTATTAAATAATGCAAAAAACGCATTATTAATTCATAAAAAGTAGTATTAGTGAGTTGTTTATGTTAGTGATTTTATTTTTTTTTCAATTTATTTCTGAAAGATGGTAAAGTTTGGCAGTCTTTGACATAGGGTGGAAGTGAATTCCATGTTCTAGCAAGAGAAACTGTAAAAGATTTCGAATAATAGGTAGTATGATGAGGAGGGATATAAAGGACACTGTGCTCAAGGGATCGGGTATCTAAGTTATGTGTATCAGAGAGTTTAGTGAAGCGGTGTGATAAATAATAAGGTAAAGATGTGTGTAATATGTTATAGAGAAGGCATAGGGAATGGATGGTTTCTACGATCTTGAAGACCGAAGCCATGACAATTGTTCCAGGGATGGTGTAACGTGATCAAATCTACGTATACCACAAAAAAAACGTATGCAAGAATTGTGAACACGTTGAAGTCTTTGGGTAAGAACAGTATTTAGGTCAGTAAAAAGAGTATCACAATAACCAAAATGGGGCATTGCAAGTGTTTCTACTAGCATTTTTCATAGAGAAAACAGTAAACAATTTCTTATACGATTTAATGAGTGTATTATTGAGAAGATAGTTTTGCAAGTGTTATTTATTTGTTTATTCCAAATTAAATGTTTATCCATAAACACTCCTAGATTTTTTACTGTCTCACTATAAGGGATCTGAACCCCATTAAGTGACACATGTAATACTGCATTTGTGTTAATTGAGGATAATAGTCTCTGATGGCCCATAATGATTGCTTGTGTCTTTCTAGGATTTAATTCAAGTCCATATTTCTCTGTCCACGCCGTTAGCGAGTCAAGGTCCTCATTAATTTTGGTTACCGCGTCATTTAAAGAATATTTGTCTGAGTGAAGGTAGATCTGCATGTCGTCCGCAAATAAATGATGTTTGCAATGTTTTAGGGAGTCAGATATGTCGTTTATATAGATTGAAAAAAGCAATGGGCCGAGCACCGAGCCCTGTGGAACTCCAGCTTTACGGTAGGTCCAAGAAGAGCGTAATGTAGAATTTCCTACAACATATTGCTGGCGCTCACGAAGGTAGGAGTTGAACCATTGCGTGACACTGTCAGAAAGTGAGAGGTTTTTTTATATAAAGTATTATGAGAATCTGAGAATGAAGAGTTTAGGAGAAGACTGAAATCTTCCAGTAGATAGGTCAAAAATGAGGAGGAAGTTTAACATCAATCATGATCAAAAGGGAAATGAATTATTATTGAGAATTAGTGGAAAATAATAGAGTTTACGTTCGCGCGTCCATGAGCTTCCGGATTCGATAGTGCCAGTTATTTAAAATGTTGACATGTTAGCTATGATCTTTGATACCTAAATGAATTTTTACCCGCTCTAAAAGACATGTAGAAAATGCACTGGGTATATCCTACATGCAGTTATGTGATTTTTCCACTTGCACAAAATGTTGAGAAAATTTAATAATACCATTTACATTATAACTATTCGAGTATTATGGGATTTGCTTTAAAACTCATCTTTTAGTTTTTAGACACGCGATTTGAAGTCCGTATTACGTGAAATTGTAGAGAAACTAATAAGCAGAGAACAACAGGAAAATGTAATAAAACACAGTTATACAAAGAGTAACACATTTTATGCAGGTTCGCATGTTTTCCCGTTATGGCATGAAGACGTTATTTTTATGTCCTTAATGCAGTTTTATGGACTATTCTTATTTCCAATGTAGCGAACTCTACGACCATAGAATTACGAGCATATGATATGGTTATGAAATTCATATCTCGCTATGTGCTGCTTTTTACATTTTTTATTTATTATTATTATTTTTTTCGGGAAGCGGATTAAATCTCAGAAAGAGTAAATCTGTGATTCTGGGAACTTTGAAAAAAGTAATATGATAATCTGTACCACGCACTGTACAGCACAGTACAAAATTTCACAGTAGTAAAGTGGATTTGCTTTTAAGAACTTCGTTCATAAAACATTATTATATGGATATAAAACAAGGTTTAGCATTATTATTTTTTTAAGAAATTAACATTGCTATAATTTCTAACATTTGTTAGAAATTAAAGTTGTGTTTCGGTGGCAAGCCTGTATTTTTTCTACAATGATGCAATTATACTTTAAAATTATAAGACTGAAATTCATCTAATGGATAAATTCCAGCATTGATTGAACAATTTCAATCTCAAGGAAAATAAATATAAGAGGTCCTAAGAAGTTATGGAACCGAGTTCAATTTGAAAATTGGAGAGGCTTCAAGGGTTAAAACAAGAAGTAAAGATGGGATGAGAATGGAATTTAATAGGAACAAATATATAGGGAAATTAATTTATATAGGCTACATTTTTAAACTATTGAAAGCGAGACATGGGGGAAGAAAAAATAAAAATAAAATTTAACCTGCAGAAATGAGAGTTCTAATATATTTGACTACAAACACAAGGTTGAATAAAAAAGAATCATTAGAAGGTTATTTAAAATTATAAATGTAGTTAATGCAGATGGAAGTCATGATGCTAAAATTAATGAGAGGCAAATATTTAATATTAAAATTAAATTACTTTTTTGGATCAGAATATCAGTTCTAAAACAAAAATATTTTTATTACAATAATAAGAAAACAATGGCAAACGATGCATAAACATGGGAATTCAATTCAAGGACAATAAGTAAATTTAATTCTGGAGAAAATGATTTTTAGAGGCTTTCTGATGGAATTTGAAAAAGACAGAAAATAAGAAACAGTGCAATTAAAACATATACGTTCAAACTTTAATTATATATTTCATTAAAAAATAATAATTAAAATGGTATGGTCATGTAAAAAATTGACAGAGGACAGCCTTCCAAGAAGAAAATACACAGTGTAACAGTGTAACCGACAAAATTATAGGGACGATAGGCCGTGCAGAGAGGATATTTTTTTATGAAGGAACATACAGTCGCAAATACATCGTTTATGAGTTATGCGCAGATGAAAGTTTTCTCGAACAAGGGTCGGAATTGATTACAAACAATTGTACACGTATAATTTTATTGAAAAATACATGTTTTTATAATAAGTGTTCAAACAATATGTGTTTTGACGACATCAAAAAGAATCCTGCCATGATCGGCCGTGCTGGCTGATCGTTGCTGCAACGATATCAATGAGGCACAGAGTCGACTGTTCGAACACTTATTGTAAAAACATGTATTTTTCAGTAAAATGATACGTTACAATTGTTTGTATTCAATTCCGACTCTTACGGGTGAACACCATCTGCGCATAACTTATTAACGACGCGTTTGCAACTATATGTTCCTTCACAAAAAATGATCCTCTCTGCACGGCCAATCATCCCTATCACTTTGTCGGTGAGGTTTTGTTATCCTGTTACACCCTGTATATTTGAGTGGGTACCATATGGTAGAAGAAAAATATGACTGTTTTAAGCACCTTGAGAGAAAAAAAGGAGTGGACGTTGTAGTTTGGAATGACATAGATTAATTGACCGCAGTAAGATGATGTGAAACCTGTGTAAATAAAAATGTGTAAATAAAATATAATATTAAAAAATGCAACATTATACTCGTATAAAGAGATGGAAGGAGGGCGTGAAAGAACGGATTCATATGAAAGATTTTGAGAACAAATCAAAGAGAGAGAAAATCAATGTGTCCGTAAACCAAGGAGACGATATAACGAAAACTGTGCTGCCTAATGATTAATTACCTTTAGCTGTTAAAGAATGTGGTTAAATAAAATTTCTTCTGCCAGTTATTTAAATGTTTCGGACTGCAAAGAAAACAAAATCGTGTAAAATTGTAAGTTATTATTGTGTATTATTATCATGTAATTTTACACAAATTTAAGTGGTTTATACTCTTTTTTTATTGTTTTAAAAAATATGAAATAAATCTTATAGAATACATTGTTAATATAAGGGTTAGCTACTGTCCTCATCACTTGTGGAACAAAATATTCCAAGTATTGTAGTTTTCAAATTTTTATAGTTTTTTCTTTCCTTAATGTAATAAATTCACAAGCATTTTTGAAACTACTCCGTATATAAAGTTATTTCAAAACCAATAATTAAAAAGCACAGATATGGGAACATAAGATAAAAACAAAACTGAAGTTACAGACATGAGAGTTGTAAGATTTTTGATTGGATAGGAAACGTGGTCATAATAGCAAGAGATGCAGAGAGAATGTGGAGGAACGTAGCCTATCCAGATGGTCGAGGATTGTTTTCGAGTACAGACCAAGAGGGGAAATATTAAAAAGATAAACCAAGAAAAAGATGAAATAAATATTTTAAGACTAATACACACTTAAACCATGAAGACAAGGAGACAACGAAGAAGAATAATTCTGAACAGAACGACTGTAAACTAACACCGAGAAAAAAAAACATCAATTTGAAACGGTATAATAATAAATTCAAGAGCGCCCTCGTAGAAGGATACAGTAAGAAGATTTTTTAAGTTGTTAAACTAAATCAAACATTCTCTGTTATTTATGTAATCATTAGCTTCCTTTAAAATACGTTTAAAGTTGGTCTTTCTCCATCAGAGTAATTGATGGTTTCTGATTTTTCGCTTCTTTAATAATATCGACTTGATTCAGTTTAGATGAGTTTGTATAAATATAACTGTATAATTATTTACTCTATGTTATGATATTACGTAATTATTTTTCAGTACAGGGCCTATCAAATTTTTCACTTGTTAAGTGCAGGAGAAGGCCTTATTGGTTTAACTCCGCCAGTTTAAATAAATAGTTATTATAACTAACTCACTGGCACTACCGAACCCATAGGTTCATTGCCGCGCGGACATAAGCTCTCCACACATTCCTCTCCTGAGCTAATGGTTTTTCAATCATCCCCTGTATAATCTACTTCCCACAAGTCCTGATTAATGAAAGTCATTCTTGATCTACCAACTGGGAGTTTTCCCTCTAGTTTTCCTATAAGAAGTCTCCTGTCCCTTTTTCATTCCCCGTTCGTGTCACATGTCCTGCCTATCTCAATCAACGAGACTAAATAAATATTATATAGCCTAACTGTTAACTTCCCCAACTTACATATTTTATTTTCCTCTCCCATATAATTAAATTTTGTTAAATTAAAATTTCTACATATCGAATAATAAAATAAACGAAACCAATAACATTCACTTATTGATGACATTCTACTAGGAGACTATTAATGTGGATTTAGAAGTAACAGGTCTACAACAGATCAGATTTTTAGTATAAGACAGAATTTAGAAAAGAAATGGGAATATAACACTACCAAACACAATTTTACCTCCGAAGTGAAAATAACTGATTCTAATGGGATAAGATGCGCTCATTCCGGAAATGACTTTGGATTTTTTCTATTACCCTTAGTTCAAAAGATATCTAAGAAAAATAATCCGGAATTTTTTTTTTACGTTTGTGGGCAGTTTACTCCCAGAAATCAAAGGAAACAATTTATAATATTACTAAATTTGCATATTGTTCATACATCGGGTGTCAAATTGGTGACCGGATAAAGTACGGTCACATCATCAATGTATCACTTGTACGGCAAACTCAAAGCGTTACCATTTGCTGTAACTATGGTGTGGCGAGAACAACAAATCATATTAATGAATGTTACTTTTGCATGACAAGAAAGTACTTAGGAAAATTTGTGGACCAAAGAGAGATGAACAGACAGGTGAATGGAGAAAACTACATAATAATGAGCTACATGATATGTATAAGAAGCCAGATATAATAAGAACAGTTAAGTCTCAGGAAGCCTTGGCGCAGAGCTACGGGACTTGCGCTGGTTCGAGTCTCCATGGGGGAAGACATTTTCTCATGGTATTTCGGCCAGTATGGGACCGGTGCCCACCCAGCATCGTGAGGCAATTGGGTAGCTACAATAAGTAGCGGCTCCAGGTTGAGGAACCAGATATAACGGCTGGGGGACTCGACATGCTAACCACATGTCACCCCTACACTGGCTGTTGATCATCTACCTCTGTGATTAACACATGTGGATGTGAAGGGCCAGCAGCCGGCTGGTAAAAGGGCAACCGCTGAAAAGTGGAAAGACCCTCAATCGGAAGTCTCGTAGACTGCGATGGGCATGACATGTGCCACGTATGGGAATGAAAGACGTGCATGGAAGCTTCTTGTAGGAAAGCCAGAGGGAAAACGTCCAGTTGGTAGACCAAGAATGAGGTGGGAGAATAGCATTAACTACGATTTGAGGGAAGTAGATTATACAGGGAATGTTTGGAAATCATTAGCTCAGGATATGAATGTATGGAGTGCTCATGTCCGAGCGGTCCTGAACCTACGGGTTCGATAGTGCCAGTGAGTGAGTAAATAAGTATAGGCTATCTGGCACGCCTAGGAAAAGTAAACACATTATTTAGTGTCCAGATATATCTTCTGTCATACGACCTGTTCAACATAGCGAGGAATTGCCTGTGCATGTACCCTCTAATACGTGGAGCAGTAGGGCCTAATAGCAATGGTGAAGAAAATAGTGATTCCTGGTCTGAGGTGTCCCCGGATCCTATACTTCTAAAGATCCTAACTTTCAACCAGATAATTTCTGAACGTGAAAGACATTTTGTAGAGCAAATACACTTGAATGATTTGGCACGTGATTTAAAAGTGTCTAAAGAAGAATCTGAAATTCTAGGTTTCTAGGCTGCAAAAATGGAACTTACTTGCAGCGGGTACAAAAATTCGAAATATACTTCAGGTATTTGCATAACATTTTGTTATGGAGAAGAATATGTGCTTCTGTGTATATACAGGGTCATCGAAAAAGGTTGCAGCAATTTCAAACAATCATAGCTCAGGAACTATTTGAGATATTAAAATGAGTATTTTTTTTTTGTTAAATTCACCAACTCAAAAAGTTTTTTTTAACCTTAGAATGTTTATATGTGCGCTCAGTTGGTTGCTCTGCAAACATCCAGCCGATAGTCGATTTCGGCCCAACAGCATTGGATCATCGTAGGCGTGATTGTTGCAACCGCAACGGTGATCCTTTGCCTTAAATGTTGCAGATCTCTGATCGGTTCACTGTACACAATATTTGTTACGTATCCCCATAAAATGTATAGGGGTTTCAAGTCGGGGCTTCTAGAAGGCCATTGAATATGACCGGACCTATCAATCCACCAATCAGGGAATCTTGCATGTAGAGCATCTCGAACTTTTTGGGAAAAGTGTGCGGCGCTCCGTCTTGTTGAAAGAATAACATTACGTTATTTTCTTCTTCAATTTGGGCTACTTGCGGAAAAAAACGTAGTGTTCTAGCACGTCTAAGTAAACATCTCCTGTGATAGTCTACTGAATAAAAAAGAATGGGCCAATGACCTGATCGTGCATCTAAATCAATATTGTGTACAGTGAACCGATCAGAGATCTGCAAAATTTATGACAAATGATCACCGATGCTGTTGCAACAATCACGCCTGCCATGATCCAGCACTGTTGGGCCGAAATCGACTATCGGCTGGATGTTTGCAGAGCAACCAACGGAGCGCACATAGAAACATTCTAAGGTAAGAAAAAACTTTTTGAGTTGGCGAATTTAACAAAAAAATACTCATTTTAATATCTGAAATAGTTCCTGAGTTATGCTTTTTTTTTTAAATTGGTGCAACCTTTTTTCGATGACCCTGTATTAATGGATTAATGAGTGAACTAGGGGTTGACCATAATCCAAATGACTCGCGACTGTTTCGTAGCTTAAAAGCATTGTAACTTCATAATGATTTTCCATCTGTTCCGGTTTTCCACTCTGTAGATCTTGAAGAAAGATGAAACTATGGCTAAAATTGTGCCTGTTTTAAAATATGAGGTTCAATGTTGGAAGATATGTAGTTACCTTAAAGTAATTGGTTTGCTGCTTGGATTACACGGGGGTTTCACTTTTTTTTTTTTTTTTTGTGGAACAGCCGTGCTACAGAAAAATATTATATGGTAGAACAGTGGGACAAGCGGCAGGAATATGTTCCGGGGGAAAGTAACATAAAACAAACACCATTGGTTCAGCCTGGTAATATTCTTCTTCCTCCCTTACACATAAAACTTGGGTGATGAAGAATTCTGTTAAGGCACTCAAGAACAGATGTGGATTAGTATATTTACAAGGCAAGTTTCTACACTTAACATATGCAAAATTGAAAGAAGGAATTTTTTATTGGTTCTCAAATCAGAAAACTCATGGAGGACAAAATGTTTGAGAAAAATTTATAAGCGGTACAATTAGCAGCTTGGCCATCATTTAAAACGGTTGTGCGTGGTTTTCTCGGAAACACAAAAGAAGACAAATATAAAACTGTTGCTTAAAATTTGATGAAATGCTACAAAAACACGGGTTATAGAATGTCTTTGAAGATCCATTTTATTCATTCACATCTGAAATTGTTTCCGAAAAATCTGGGTGATATTAGTAATGAACAAGGCGAAGTGTTTCATCAGACATTTCTAGCATGGGGAAGATGTACGAAGGAAATAAGGATCCAGTAATGATGGAAGAGTACTGTTGGTTTCTTGCGAGGGGGGGCAGGCAGGAGTACAAGAAAAAATCTCATACCAAACATGTTAAGCAAAATTATAGGTACGTTCCCATAAAATATGGCCCTAATATTATTGCATGCATATAAAACTACATTTGTGAATTAATCTTAACCAAGTATCAATACATCATTATGTAACATACCATTATATCCTAATTATTAATGAATCGTGGAATTTTATCTGAAATTATGTATGTGACATGTTAATGCGTTTATATATTTTTAACCTGTCGTGATAGGAAATTTCTATGGCGATTTTAAAAATCAGCGCAACTTTTTCTTTAAGAATAACATATTTTTATCGCGGAGGCGATAATAGTACTGTGCATCAATTATTTGTAGACTTAAAAAAACACACACACGATTCAATTAAGAGGGAGAAGTTATATAGTATCCTGCTGGAGTTTGAAATTCTTAAAAAGTTAGACTTATACAAATGCGTCTAAATGGAACAAAGAGTAGGGTGCGTCTAGGCAAACAGTTTTCGGATACTTTTGAAATTCACAACGGGTTGAAGCAAGGAGATGCACTATCTCCTCTATTATTTAATTTTGTACTAGAGCATGTCATCAAATCTTTTAGAGGATGAAGAAGGCCTACAACTCAGTGGTATTAATAAACTTAGTTTATGCTGATATGTAGTACTATTGGGCGATAGCGATGAGATACAGTGAACTACATGGTCATTATAGGAAGCCAGATATAATAAGAACAATCAGGTCTCGTAGACTGCGACAGGCAGGACATGTGGCACGAATTGGGAATGAAAGACGTGCACGGAAGTTTCTTGTAGGAAAACTAGATGGAAAACGTCCAGTTGGTAGACCAAGAATGTGGTGGGCGAATAATATTAACAATGATTTAAGGGAAATCGATTATACAGGAATGATTGAAAAACATTACCTCAGGATAGGGATGTATGGAGAGCTTATGTCCGTGCGGCCATGAACTTACGGGTTCGATAGTGCCAGCGAGATAATTGGTTAAACTCTGTAGAAAAACAAAATAAAAATATTTAAATATCTTAATGAAACCACCTCTAAAATTAAATTCTTAGAATAAAACCCTACTAAAAGATATTCCACAAAATTAAAATTATAAATTATTAAACAAGAAGTAGTTAAAGGTATTTGAAGAGACTATTTAACTCATGCGCCAAATGGGGGTCAATGACCAATCACATTTCAATTATTTTTTTATTTACAACCAATCACAGTCGTGTTTCGCCTCGAATTTATCAACTAAAGTACATCACATTAAAGAGACACCTCCTTTTTAACATTCTGAATAGGTCATAGCATTATTTTGCAGTGACTGACCCCATAAGAAATACGGCTTCCAGATTGTATATATAGTGCATGAATGTCAGCTCATAGTGCATACAGAAGATAATATAAAAACATTTGTAGCAATTGATTTTATACCAAAAAAAAAAAACCACTGTTTGCACTTTCTTAAACGAATTATTTTCCAGGAAATTACGTTGCTGAAAAATACAATTGACATATTTACATCATAGGGCATCAGAAATTAATTAATACCTTTATAGTAGTAGTAGTAGTATTCAAATGTTCTGAAGCTCTTCATTTGTCATCATTCGCTTGTTAATACCTAAAATGTTGGTTATAAATTTCTCCGCTAGGGTGCATTCTTACAATATTGCGATCCTTTGGCAATAAATAATATGATCTAGTTGCAATGATGAACAAAATAAGCAAATGAAGCGTACCAATCGTTTCTCATTTGTTTTCAAGCATCACCGTTTACATTAAATATACAAATATTTTAAAGTAACTATAGTTAAATAATGATTTGTGAGTAAACAGCTTAATTTTATTCGTTAAATAGTCCTAACAAATGCCACTCTTGATTTCCAAATTCTCTATATAAATTCAGTCCTCACTTCGTGAGTCGTGAATTTATCGATAATTTGGAAATCACTCGTAGCATTACTTATGACTATTTAACTCATGCCCCAAATAGGAGTCAATGACCAATCACGTTTCAATGATTTCTGTTTTACAATCAATCAGAGTCGTGTTTCACGAAATATTTATCAGTGTTAAATTTACCATATTAAAGAAAGCTCCTCCTTTTTAATATTCTGAACAGGTCTGACCATTATTTTGCAGTGACTGAGCTAGTAAGAAATACGGCTAGACCCTTCCCCCACCCCTTGGGATACCTCGGTCATCATAACCATACTCCCAAGTCCCAGATCTTGTCCTCCCTATCTATGTTCGCGTGCACGTTCAAGTTCTCGGCTTTGAAACCAACACCTCTAGGGAGAAGTTGTTGGAGTTGCAACTGCTGGGAATTGCTGAGCTTCGTAGTCGTCAGGTCGCTCATTCCTGACGACCCCACAGTTGGTCCACAGGCTCCTTGAGCCTAACCGGGAGGACTGCTGTCGCAGATCCAACGACCGTTCCCCTGTTCTGCCTCCAGGGACGTATCCTGCAGCCGTTGTGAGAGCGGCTAGGGCTTGAGTCCACAAGCCCCACAGTGTGAGACTTTAGTACATCCAGGTGCTCATCTCCTGGCGACCCCACAGTTTGTCGACGAGCCCGTAGTCTGAGCCAGGAATCCGTACAGTTGCTCCCCTCTGCACTGGTCCGAGCCGAGCCCTGGTGTGCCCCCAGGGACGCCTTCTGCTGCTGTTGTGGGCCAGCACGGAGCTCGCAAGCTCCAACAGATGAGCAAATAGTACGACAAGGCGCTCAACTCCTGCCTACCCCACTAATGGTTCACGAGTCCCTTGGACTTGACCGGGAGGACTGTCTAGCAGATCCACCGACCTTCCCCCAGTGCACCAGCTGGGGGTCCAGCCTGAGCATTAGTACGTCAGGTCGCTCAACTCTTGACGACCTGACAGATTGTCCTTGGGTCACTCGATCCCAGAGTCGGCGCTAATCCCACCAACAAAGACTGCGCTTCCTCCTTTCTCGAGCTTATCGACCTGGTGGTAATTCCCAGCATTACGCCCGGTATTGTCCCAACCAGCCCGTTCGCAAGACTAGGCCTAGTCGTGCCGCTGCTGTGAGACCAGCCCACTGAGCAATGTAGGGGGGCATCCAGGGAGCTCATCGCCCATGGTGCCCCCACAAAGGTCCTCGGGATTTTAACCAAGAGAAAGAAGCTTCTGATCTCCAGTCTCCCACCGCCTCGCCACGACGGCGGCGGATCCCGCTGTGGGCCGGGATAGTTGAGCTTTAGTGCAACAGGGCGCTCGTCTCATGTTGACCCCACTTATGGTCCGCGAGTCCATCGGACTTGGAAGGGAGAATTGACTAGCAGATCCACCGACCTTTTCCCCACTACGCCACCGAGGGGACGCGATTGGCCGCTGAAGTGGGCGGAGCACGAGATATGTAGTACGTCAGGTCGCTCAAGTCCTGACGACCTCACAAATGGCCCGCGGGTCCGGTCTGGACCTAGCCGGGAGGAATGCAAGCAAACCACCGACCGTTCGCCTATCTGCCACCCGGGGACGCGCCCCTGTTGCTGTTGTGAGCACAGCTGGGGCCCAACCCCCAGGCTACCAGATTGTATATATAGTGCATAGATGTCAACACATAGCGCTTGCAGGAGTTAATATAAAACATTTGTAGCAATTTATTATACCGCCAAAAAAAGAAACCACTGTTTGCACTTTTTAAATTTATTTTTCCCAGGTAATAATCCAGAAAAATATAATTATATTTACATCATACGACATCAGAAATGAATTAATATACAGTTTGATGTGTTTCATTTTTTCTCCGCTAGAGAGCATTCTTACAATATTGCGTTCCTTTGGCAATAAATAGTATGATCTGGTTGCAGTGATAAACAAAAGAAGCAGATGAAGCGTACCTATCGTTTCTCATTTGTTTTCAAACATCGCCATTTACATTAAATATATAAATATTTTAAAATAACTATAGTTAAATAATGATTTGTGAGTAAACAGCTTAATTTTATTCGTTAAATAGTCCTAAGAAAATGCCACTCTTAATTTCCAAATTCTCTAGATAAATTCACTCCTCACTTCGTGAGTCGTGAATTTATCGATAATTTGGAAATCACTCGTGGCATTACTTATGATAAATTTCTCATAAAACAGATGTCCTGACAATACTTTATTGAGTGAATTGCCACATCAGCAGTAAGTCGTGATGATCGCTTTTCGTTTCCATGTTCGCGGGATAAATTCCTGTCGGGATCAATATAATTTTTAAGAACATGTGGTTTCGATCCTAATGTAAGTAAATGTTAAGTTTTTTTTTTTTCCCCATAGCGCAGCAGGCCTAGACGGTCTTTGGTCAACCAGCCGGCCTCACATATGTTAATCTCAAAAGTGGACGATCATATAGCCAGTATTGGAATTACATGTGGTCAGGATATCGCTTCCCCCAGTGTTATAGCTGGTTATCTCAATCTGGTCCGTATTGTAGCTATCCAAATACTTCACGATGCAGGATCGGTACAGGTCCCATTCTGGCCAAAATTCCACGAATTTTTTTTTCGGCCATAGATACTCGAACGAGCGCAAGTTCCGTTAGCTGCACTAAGGCAGCCTATCGGGTACAGCGACGGACGTTAAGTGAGACATTAGATTTTATTTAACGGCGTTCTTCAACATTCGTTACAATTCAAACCTGGGAGTGAAAATGCGACTAATATTACTCAAACGCCTTTTTTCCAGACTTGAGGTTCTTTATGTGCCGTAAATCTACTAAACGGTACCCACGACTTCAATTATATTTCGAAGGAACTCAAACTCAGGATTTTTACGCCCTGAAAAATCTATGAATGACGGCTGGGTTTTAACGCACGAACTTTGTAACCAGAGACGAGCATGGGAACCATGAGTCCACCAGAACCGACTCCTGTCATAGATTTACGACTCGTAAAGGGAACCTGAAACCTAATGCACTAGAGTTCTCAGAACACTTTCAAGACAAATGCGAATTGTAAGTGCGTGATCTGACTTCTTAAAGAGTGTGGTCAAATAAAACACTAACAACGAGAGGACACGCTCTCTATGTCACCAAATTAAATGAAATTTTGTGAGATTAAAGAACAAGACCTACTGTTTAAAACCACATCTGGTTTAGGTGGTTAATGACCCCTTGTTTTGTAAGTATTAGTAATTATTTGTAACATACTTCCTTTACATGCACATTAAAAAATAGGTATTGTGTGACGGCGAAGCTCATGTGGATACACTGTCACCTAGGTATTCGGGTTCGAATCCTAGTCCCATTTTTTAACAATGCTTGGTATTATTATTATTATTATTATTATTATTATTATTATTATTATGATCATTCATTTTGCAATATTTACTGTTTTTGTTTGTATGTGATAGATTAATGGCTGGGTTATGCATCCTTCCACTGGTCGCATTGTTCTCTATGCACACACAAATATTTCATTGTTTATACATTACAATATTGTTAATTAGTAATTTGTTCATAATACGAAGTGTTCAGTGCGTTGAGAAATATAACAAACGTAAATACATAACTCTGATAACAACATTAGTCATTATCAAAAGAGAAAAAAAGACCGAACAAGATTCGAACCCAGAATGCTTACATGACAGTACAGTGTCTATACACATGAGCTACACAGTCACACGGTATGTAGTTCCTTTAATAGGCACATAGAGGAAGCGTTACGACTAATTGTTAATAACCCCAAAACGAGGGGCCAAAACCCCTCAAACAAGGTATGAATTTGAACAGTAGGTTCTTGCTCTTTAATCTCACAAAATTTAATTTATTTATTTATTTAATTTAGTGATATACAAGGCGTGTACTCCTCTCCTTGTAAGTGCGTTGTCATATTTCAAGATGGACTTGCGCGTCGGCATTTCGTGAACAACGATTTGAAATTTCCATCATTACACTTTTTAAAAGCTTTCGTTTTTCAGAACATCCCAATCTTATCGCAAGAAAGTGAATTATTTACTGCACTTTTTGAGACATATTTTTTATACGATTGTAAAGTAAATTCCAGTGACTTTTTTTTTAAAATCATGGGTAAATTCTAGATTTTTTTTTTACTATGGTGAGAATTTGGGCTCAAAGTAACCTAAAATCGCCACACTAGCCTCATGGGCTAGTGGTCAGTGTTTCTGACTACTGTTCATGAGGTCCCGGGTTCGATTCCCTGTGAAATAATAGGAATTTTTCCTTAAAAGAATTATTCCTGTGGTTGCCCATGGTCTAGAATTTAGATTAAGAACTCTCCTGGCGCTTCATGATCATTTATCACCCATCATATCATCAGTGTAACGTAACTCCGCCTTCCAAGCGCCCCAACTTCAGAAGTGGGTTACAATTACGCCAGTACCAGGACAGAACATCAGAAATGTCGAAATGACAACTTGGGGCATTGATAAAAGAATGTAAAATACCTTACCTACTGTTAGTTATATGATTAGATTACATATAAATTTACTAGTATCTCTAAAAGTTAAATATTGAAAAATTAGCAGACACTATAATGTGACTCTGGTCATTTTTAGCCCTCGCGCTTCAATGGCACTAGGTAATACAGGCTGTGGTTATAGTTGTAGGCCGTATTCCGATAACATAACGAATTCAACAATCATTTTTTCTATGTGGATATGCAAATAAAGTACTTCTATTCATTCCCTAAGGCTCAATATCCCTTGCGACAGTTACAATCTTCTGACCACTGTACATACGAGCATTTCACCCTCCAACGAACACAGATTGAAATGCATAAAAAGAAATGTCGCTATGTATAATATTGAAAATATATCATATGAGATTACTGCGTTTTTAATTAGCATTTCATTCCAGCGATTGAAAGAACTGAATATCTAATGTGATATGAAAATTAAAACCAATACAAATCTGTCTGGAAGCTTAAAAAAACAGGAAAAATATATAGCCTATGTGAGTTTGACATTTTCGTTGGGTATTTTATCTCAGTTTGTAATTTCATTCTAAAATATTATATATGATCAGATTTCACGAGATAAAAGAAGCTTCAATAATGTTATCCATTTTTTTTTCAAATTAATTTACATGTGCGTGTATTAAATGACACTGAGGAACTGGCGCCGGCAGTCAATATCAATAAAACCAAGTACATTAAAAGCTCCTTATTCACGGGGGATATGTTCCGCAAATATGGAATGGTAGGGGATACGTTCCGAGGTTCCGAAATAAAATAATAAAAAATAAATAAAATCAATTAATGAGAGATTTTCAACCATTTCTATTAATTATTTATTAGTCAGACTTAGGCAAGGGCTTATAGAACTTAATAATTTTTTAATTAAATAAAATTAAAACGTAGTTTTATTTGATTTTCATATTTATTAAATAATTCAGTGACAGCTGTTTCGGTACACTGTACCTTCTTCAGACATGTTAAATTATATGTCACTGAATTATATAATAAATATGAAAAGCAAATAAAACTACGTTTTATTTTTATTTAATTAATAAATATGGATTTCCATCAAGTAAACACCAACTCAATTGATTAGTAATTTTTACCTGTTTTGCCGTTTTTAAAAGATCTTTCAATTCAGATTGATTTTCAGCCATGAATACAGCGATACAATTCCTTATTATGTCTTCGGATTTCTTGATGAATCGTATAGTTGATTCATTAACATTTAAATAGCGTGATAGCATACAGATGCAATCGACTCGCCAACACGTAAACGGTCAAACATTTATATTTAATATTTTAAGCGGCAACACTACTTTTTTCCGTTTCGAAACTAATTTTCTTTCCTTTTACTCGACATTATAAATTGGCAACGAAGCAGAAGAGACACGTGTTATTCAATCAAAATTATTGCAACGAATGACAAGTTGAAACAATAAAACACCGATTGTGACAAGGGGGCATCTATCAACGGACAAAGCAGCACGTGAATTACCGCGGCGGTGGCTTTTAGCAACGAACTTTAGGCTTAGTGACAATAAGGTTTGTTTTACTTTGATATTAATTTGTTCATTTGGTTTGAATCGCTCCTTGTAAAAGCTGCCTTGCACGTGCCTGAAGTAAAAAAAAAAGTTGTCGATGGTTAATAAAGGATACTAAAATCCTTCTAATACACCGATTGAATCCGCGAACAAATAAAATTTCAGCCGCGAATACAGTAACTGTGTTGCAGTTTTTTAACCCGCGAATAAGGAGCTTTTACTGTATATGGTCAATTGGTCATACGTATAAATACATTCTTAATTAATGTGAATGAACACTTAATAACAAATGAGGAAAATTTTGAATAAGTGGCGAAATTGAAGAAGACAGGAAGAATAATTACAAACAGGAATGAGGTGCAGAAAGAAACTAAACATAAGCTCAGTTGTGAAAATATTCGATGTTATGAACTGCATGGATTATTGTCAACTCATATTAGCTCTTTTCCTTCTTCTTTTTTTCCAATTTAATAACACCAGTTTATCTTTTCAAGATTTGTGATATTCTCTCCACGCATTGGCTATGTAACCACTTCTGAGGTTGGGGCGCCCCGGAAGATGAGGGTTATGCTGCCCCAATGACACGATAGATGATTGTAATGATGCTCCAAGGAGAGACCTTAATCCTAAACTTCAATCTAATTAGGTGAATATGATAAATGATAGTCAGGTGATATTCGAGGACCGTTTGGGCCTGACATTTGTCTCACAGGTGAGGAAAAACCCCGAAAAAACCTCACGCAGGAAGCTTGTCCCTACCGGGGATCGAACCCGGATCCGCTGCATGGTAAGGCAGCACCCTACCTCGAGACCACAGTGCACAGTGGACTGTTAAACTAAACATACTTACTTACTTACTCACTGGCACTATCGAACCCGTAGGTTCATGGCCGCGCGGACATAAGCTCTCCATACATCCCTATCCTGAACTAATGCTTTCCAATCATTCCCTGTATAATCTACTTCCCTCAAATCATAGTTAATGTTATTGTCCCACCTCATTCTTGGTCTACCAACTGGGCGTTTTCCCTCTGGCTTTCCTACAAGAAGCTTCCATAAAGACTATTCTTTCAGTTATACGAATGTCAAACGTGGTCCTTACTTTAAGCAATGAGAAAATATCATGGGTATTTGAGAATAAGTGGGGGAAACAGTCGATCAATGGAGAAGAAATCATAATAGTAAACTACAAGATCTTTATGGAAAATCTGATGAAAAAGAAAAGTTAAATCTCTTAAGACTTCATTGGAACGAATGGACAATAAAAGTGTGTCATGGAATTCCTTGTAGAAAAACAAGAAGGAAAGCGCCCAGTAAGTAGGAAAAATGAGGCGAGAGAATAACATTAAATATGACATGAGAGAGATAAATTATACAAAGAACAAGTAGAAAATACAAGCTCAGGATATGGATGTTTGGTTTCTTATGTGCTGCATCTAACCCTGAAGTAATGAGCATGGGATAGGGATATGGATAGCTTATTTCCGCCTTTCAACGAGTCTAAGCAACATAAATCTTATAAACCCACTGGGATCTGACCTAGCGTTGCAGTCGTAATGCTATAATTGTTTGTTATTATAAAGTGACGGGTGAAACAGATCGAACTACAAATACAGCATAATGCAAGAGTTATTTTATTACATTAACTGTAATTACTATGAACAGTATAAAATTATATAAATGCCTGAATTCAAACACCTAGGAACATTAAATGTAAATAGGAATGAGATGCACAAATTAATTAAACATAGGCTCAATTCTGGAAATGTATGCTATTATGAATTACAGGGACTCTTGTCGTCCCAACTCCTTTCAAAAAACATTAAACTCTTATTCTACTAGTTATATTATATGGATGCGACACATGGACTCTTACTTTAAGGGAGGAAAGAAAATTACGAGTATTTGAGAATAAAGTTCATAGAAAAATTTTTGAGCCAAAGATAGATGAATGGAGTGAGCTACATGGTCTTTATAGCAAGCCGGATATAATAAGAACAGTTAAGAATGGGAATGAAAGAGGTGCATGGAAACTTATTGTAGGAAAACCAGAAGGAAAACGCCCAGTTGGTAGACAGTGAATGAGGTGGGAACCATGATTTGAGGGGAGTACATTTTACAGGGGATGATTAGAAAACATTAGTTCAGGATAGGGATGTATGGAGAACTTATGTAGGCGAGGCCATGAACCTACGGGTTCGATAGAGCCAGTTAGTTACATAAAATTATATTTATTGATTGATCCCGTTCGCCCCGTTGCGCGATATGGTTGCTCTGCTAGTGGGAGGTATCTAAACCAAATTTAGTTACGCTTATTTCCTATAGATGTCAGCGAGAGGCTGTGGTTTGTACATCGCCTCAATGAGACATCTACTAGTAAACTGAAGCATTATTTGGATAAATGAAGATCGCCTAATATTACTCAGTTATTTTTATTCAGACTTGAGGTTATTTTACGAGCCCGAAAATCTTCTGACTCGGGACCGACGGCTAGAAGCCCCTCCAGGAGGACATGCTCCTTGAATTTCCAATACTAGAAATCCATCAACCCCTGACGGGTTTGACCTGCGATTCTCGGGACTAGACACAAGGAACATAACCAGTAGACCATCGCGGCCGACATAAAACTCTACAATAACAGCAGCCTATTATATGAAATATGATAAAAAGCAGTAGTAATATTCTAAACTCACAATTGCAAGCAACAAACCTAATCACAAGCTTCGTTATGATATGATCTCACAGGCGAATGAATAAGACTTCATAACAGTGAGATACACGATCTTATAGGAAACCAGATATAACAACAATTAGGTGTCGTATACTTCGATGGGCAGGACATGTGGCGCCCACGAGAAATAAAACAGGGGGCATGGAAGCTTCTTGTAGAAAAACCAGAGGGAAAAGCTCCCAGTTGGTAGACCAAGAATGAGGTGGGAAAATAACAAATCATGATTTGAGGAAGTATATTATACAGCACATGATTGGTAAACATTAGCCCAGGATAGGGATGTATAGAGAGCTTATGTCCGCGCGGCCATGAACGTATGGGTTCGATAGTTCCAGTTGAGTTAGTTCCTTAGTCTTTGTGACATGTTTGAATTTAATGTGAGTTTACTATAATGAGCGGTTAAAAGCATAAAGGCGGATAATGTTGAAGCCGTTTCTTCAGAAAAGATTGTTTATATCTGGTATGTAGAGAGCGCAAGAAATCCACTAACGTGGTCCCTTCCTGAAGAAACAGCTTCAACATACCCCGCCTTCATGTTAATGTTTTGTGATGCTTGATTATGTCATCTTCGAAGATCAGTTTGTTTTGCATTTTTTCGGATATGGAACATGGCTGTGTCGAGGAAAGGTCTATATTACATCTGCTCTATGATCGATCAGACCTGGCCTTTGTCATATCAATTGGCTGCTGACCTCACATCCAAATGTGTTAATCACAGAGGGCGGACTATCATCCAGCCAGTATAGGTCACCATGTCGGGATCCCCAGTCATTATAGATTTTAATTTCGTTATTTTCAATCATTATATTCAACAATTTTCTAGGGTTATTCCCATATGTCTCCACTGTTTTCCTCTCAACCTGGAGGCTCTCCAAATTCCTCACTATGCTGAAATGTCTACCGTTCCCATAAGACAAATTCCTTGAGAAAATGTATTTCCCCATGGGGACACGAACAACAACAAGACCTGTTTTACATAAACATCTGGTTTCCCGATTAATAAAGTAAAATATTAAAATAAATACCTGGCAGTTGCCATCGTCCTCAATTAGGATACATTTTTATTTTTCGAAAACAGTTTTTAAAAAGTAAAATGTTATCCTAGTTGAGGACGACGGCACCTGCCAGGTATTTGTTTTAATATTTTAGTTTATGACTATTCACCTCAACGGAATTTTATAAATATTCTCAGCTGAGCTCACTGTTATGTAGTTTTCTCCATGTATTGTCCGTATCTCACTCGACCAAAATTTATGGAGTACCTATTTTTTATTATCAAAATACTCATATTTTATTCTCTTTCCATAAATTAAGAGTACTTGTTTCACATGCAAATGGAAGAATTCTCGTTTTATATAATTGTATATTAATATTTTTTAGAGAATTTGGGATGGCAAGAGCCTCTATAATGCATCACTGAATGAGTTTTCAGAGTTGAGGCAAGTTAATTTTATTTCTGCGCTTCATTCACGTCATATTTCTGGAATTATTTCATGGCATTTGCGTAATTGTAACCCACTTGAGATTTTGGGGCACTTGGAAGGCGGAGTTACGTTACCCAGATGTATGTTGGATGATAACTCATAAATGATAGCGAAGCACCAGGAGAGTCTTTAAATCTAAACTTAACCTAAATTCCACACCATGGTGACCATTTTGAAGGAAAAATGCGTGGTATGAGAGGGAATCCAATTCGGGTCCTCATGATGTATAGGAACTCTGACAAGACCATAAGGCTGGTCTTACAATATGAAGTAAAAATCCTTGCATTAAATCAGGTAGTAAAAACTAAGTTGAAACTTCATTATTCTTCAAATGTAGTTTTATCTTTCTATAGAATTCAATTACCAACTTACAAACTCGTTCCACATCACTTAATTTATTCAACCATAATTTGAATTCAAAATGTGTGAATGGGGGAATATTTGGTGAAGGGAGGTTTATTCTATTGTGATTCAAAACTGTTCATTATTCCAATAACGCCTAGCCAGGGAATCGAACTGTGAATACAGAACAGGACCAACAATTCCCCCCTTTATGCCTTTTATTGACATTAAACAATATCCTTTTGTACAGAATTCCCCTTGTGTCTGGTTACATTTTTTGTATATTGCTGTACTAACACTAATCTATCCAGGCAAATCCTTGTAGCGTAAGAGCACAAAAGCATAGAGATGGAAGTCATATGAAGTAACATTTTAAGATATGCCTTAGGTTCTTTCTCGCATAATGCAATTTTATATTCAACAGAAATAAAAAAAATACAATAACAATTTATTACGGTTCTAAATTTTAGCTATGATTATATTTCATGACTGGATTCAGTAGAAAAGATAGTTTCAAGTAATGACTTTAAAACATCTCCCAGAATTCAATATTTCTTTACGTACTACTAGCTAATACACGGCGTGCGCTGCTACGCCTAAATAAATTAAACATTAAGAGTCAATTAAATTATATGGTATATATTATGACGAACCAAACATTGCGATTGCTAGCCAATTTTTAATTTCGAATGTCAGGTGAACTTCCATTTCTAACAAGAGGGATTTCGCTGATTTTTGGACAATACCTACCCCGCTTTATTTAAATGGGATATACTGAGTTTCGTTGTTAGACATCTAAAATTGCGACCGCCGGAACTATTTTTAAATTTTAGTTCCAGGTAAACTCCTACACCTAATGGTTTTAGAATATAATAGAAAGCATAGAAACCCTCTCCATGAAAAAATACATATATGTGCTAACTCCATTGGTGATCGGTTAAGCGGTGTCGAAATATATTAATCTAAAATAGCTTATTCCAACAATCGATTACTGACAATTACTTAATTTTAATATATATATATATATATATATATATATATATATATATACATATACATATACACACACATACATACATATATAACAGTCAAAATTAAGAACTGGCAATAACGGACACGGAAATTTATGACTCGCGGATATAAACTCTCCGTGCATCCCTACCTTGAACTAATATTTTCAAATCATTCATTTTACAATTTGCCTCCATCAAATCACATGTAATGTTATTCTCCTACCTTATTCTTGACTTACCTATCAGTTGCTTTTCCTCTGGTTTTCCTATTATAAGTTTGCATGTCCCTCTTTCATTTAATTGTTATTACAGTTAGTTTCCCATAGAAATCATGTAACTTATTGTTATGTAGTTTCAACTATTTACACGTCTCTTGGTCTTACTTTGGTAAAAAAAAACATTTTAGCACTTTATTCTCACATGTGAGATTTTCTTCTAAAAAGAAGATCTAGTTTTGCAGATCAGAATCATATTTTTATATGTTTTTGATTTAATATTTTTTAGAGAAGTTTGGATAATAAAGAGCCCCATAATGCATAGACTAATAACATGCGTTTCCAGAGTTATTTGATTTACTTCATGTTTCAACATTTAACGCAACTTGTACAAGTATAATTGTAATCTGTATTTTTGAGAATATTTGTGCGGATGAGAGGAAGAGAAGTAGAACAAATGTCAGGAAACTTTAAGGCCCGAACGGTTGCCGAACATCATCTGGCCATCATAGTCATTATCATCATATTCGCCATGTTTAGAATGAATGTGTGGCGTTTTTCGAATTAATGTTGTGTTGTTTCGGAGGAGATCCTAGCATTGAGCTGATATAATAAGTTATTCTAGATTATGAAATTCATGTCTATTTGTTATTTAAGATTAATTTTCTTGGGTTTATCTATTAATATTAGTTTTGTGGATAATTTAAATATTTCATTTGATGCTAATCTTGTTACATAAATAAATAGGAGGTCCTCCATGTCCTTGTGTGGTCAAAAAAGTATGTGTGATCAAAAATTTGAATTCCTCTCCAGAAAGGTCACGCCATTGCAAGGCTCGGTGGCACGTAAACTGCATTAATGGAACGGAATAATTATATTAACGAGTAACGTAATTTATTAGAATTTGGAACCCGACTTACACCAGTTTTACTTCAACGTAAACTAAAATTGTGAGTTTAAAATTTAATAAGTTAGAAGAATAGCTCAATCACCTATTATTTGGCCTTTTTGTATAGCGATGGTTATTAGTTTAGGTTACACTTCGGTTCTGTTTTAATATTGGTAAATCTTAAAATTAACAAACAAATGAGAAACGAAATATGTGTATCAGTTGAATAACACATAACAATGCATTCCAATAACCGTAAACGTGTGATAACTGGTGAATGAAATGGCAGCAAATGTTAGATAAAAAATAGGAATAATTCGACATAACTGCAAAAACAAGAATTCACATATAACACTCACGGCAAGGAGAAACCTTCATAAATTAGAAATACATTAAAATCGTTAAAATAAAGTGATAATAATGCTTTACAACTTAAAATTCAAACTATTACTTGTATGTTTAAAGAGATGTTTTAAATTACACTTATCTGTCACTCAATGTTTATTAGGAGATGATTTTCGTTTGAATAATGATGGGAGGGAAAACGGATAGTAATGCGGGTCGTATTCTACTAAACTGCCTAATTTATGTCAGTATAATAAAATAAACAGGGAATGATTGGAAAGCATGAGCTCAGGATAGGGATGTATGGAGAGCTTATGTCCGTACGGCCATGAACCTACGGGTTAGATAGTGCCAGTGTGTAAGCAAGTATAATAAAATAAAAGGAAAGTAAAAACATATGGGACATTAGAATAACCTATTTTACAACACTTCACAATATTGTAAACCAGACAAAAAGTAGTTTTAAAAGGAGCACACTTGTTTTGCCAATGGCACGCTTAAATACAATTCCATGCACGATCTGCTCTTTTTAAATAAATTCCCGCCGTACACGAGCATTATTCCGATCTCCAGGTGGAGACAAGACACGGATTGTATTGACATTCAATGGATTAACCGCCTGGAGGAGGGACAATAAATACAATGCAATCCACTGGACCACGTCCATTGTCAGGGCCGTGCTCGTGTTACAGTACGTTTCAAGAAGCTATGCACAAACCAATAAAATAACTATCTAATTTTATAGACGGACATTTCGGTAACAAATTGTGGTCAACATGGAGATATTGGCAACTAAAATTTTTATGAACACTGCTTTTTCGTATATAGGGTTTTATCTACCGATTTTTCAGCAACATGACATTTTGGAACTAAAGGAATCCCTGTTTAAGACTTTCAGAACCAGTTGATATTAAATGTGAATACATCTGACTGAGGTTCAATGAGATTAATGTGAGAAAAGTATTTAACTGTAAATTTAGGTATCGATAAAGTGATTCCACTACTACTTACATTTACGTACTTGACGTGCATTTGGGGTAGTAGGAGGTCAAACTCCCATATTCTTAGACAACGGACACTACACATTAGAGTGACGTCTGATACGTTGACTCCAGTGCTATGGGGCTCCCAGAAAGTTTGTGCCAATTTAAAACTATGAACTTATATTAGGGTTAAATAATTTTGGATGTGTTTATAGTACAATATTACGATGTTGTTTAATTGGTGACAAAATATTTAACTTTCCTGAAGATATAATTAATGAGTATGTAACTTCATTTGCAATATATATAAAACCCTTTATTCACATTCAGCTGCTAATAAATGCTACTATGGATTAGGCGCATTTTTAAATAACATTTAGTGACTAGAAGGACAAAACTGTTAATATATAAAGTTTTAATTAGACCAATTGCTACATATTCCTACGAAACACGGGCAGACGAAACCAAAGTTGTCGTAGGCAAATTTCAAAGAATGATCTTGAAATGTATTTTTGGGAGAATAGTGTAGCAAGGCCAACGGAGAATAAGATATAACTTTGAATTGCATAGACAGTATGGACACCCTGATCTAGTCAAATTGATCAAAATTAACAGGTCCTAAATTGGTCTAGACATATACAAAGAATGAATGAAGATGGAGATGTGAAGAAGACCGTGGTATGAGAAAGGAAGAGAGGAGGAAGGCCAAGAACATATGAAAGGTATATGTATATTGCAGGATGTTGGGAAGATTGGAGGAAGAAATTTGTTGAGGCTGGCTATGAATAGGATATGGAGAAAGGCCAGTCTTATAATGGGCTGTCGCGCCAACAAGGGCGATTCCTTCTCCCTGAACACATAAATGACAATGAAATAATGTTAATTTTTTGATTAGTTTTAAAAGCGTATCACGAAATAACCTGACACGAACTTACCTTATTTACCTTACAGCATAATATTTGATTAAATGAGATGAACCATATATGTTGTGATTAATGATTGTGTATTCCTATTTTGTGTTTACATTGTGTTCCGTTTGCCATCTTCCCCCGTCCTTTCATTCCTTTCCTTACATAGAGCATCGAATGCGCAGGTTGTTATGGACGGTAAGTTTGCGTCTCGGATAAATTTACAACGGAGAAAGTCAGGTAAAGTATGAACTTGGTATGTGTTTGCATGGCCTGGGAAGTGAGTCGGCTCTCAGGACCGATATTTTTGGTCTATGAAGATGTATTGGAATGAAGCAGTATCAATGGAATGACGTGTTTGTTATTTTTTTATAGTAATTCTGCCCGAAGGCAGGTCCTTCACTGCAATCATAGCATTTCCATGCTATGCTTGCAGCTTTACTAGGGAATTGTAGGTGTGGTAGCTTCCCGTTGCTTTCCACATCGTGAAGGATGACGATGATGATGATGGTGATGATGGCCATATGATTTCGGGGACCGTTTGGGCCTTAAAGTTTTCCTGACATTTGTCTTACAGGTGAGGAAGAACCCCGATAAAAACCTCACCCAGAAAAACTGCCCCGACTTATACATACATATATATTTATTTATTTAATATACAGACCGTCAGAGTTTTTTTTTTTAAATCATGCCCTACATTATTTTTAATCTATTGTATATATTTCATATATTTTCTATGTTAATAACATATTTGTTCCTAGTGAAAGTATAGTTGTCTTCGATTTAGCATCCCAATGGCTTTAGTGTTCCTCTAGATTAATACGGTCCAGGTTATTTTCGATATAGAAATTATTCTAACACATAAATAAACAAAATTATAATTAACGACACTCACTCCCCACACACATTCAGTGATAACAGAAAATTTCAATCCACAATCTCAGTTAAAATATTTTATACGGATGGTCCTGCCTCAGCCACTAAACACAGTTAACATATTTATAGTATCTTAAAATTCATCCGAATATTAAATCTATGTCTTCTTAATGGTATTTTGTCCAATGGTTTCCCAGTAACAGTTTTGAAAGCATTTCCACTGTCACCCATTTGAGATAAAAGAGCCGACAACTCAACGACTTAATATGGGCCTAAGTATTAATCCAAGTTTGGTTGAGTGGTAAGTTTATTTGACGTGGAAAACGCTTCATGAAGAATGTAGTAACGTTTGGGAATTTAATTTTAAACAAACTACTGCAAGATGGTTGTAAAAAATAGAGAACATTTAAGTTACTTGCAACCACTTATTCAACTACACTGATTTCTCCACGGAGTAATATAAACTCTCAAACAAAAGTTATAGCTACCAAGATTAAAAAAATCTAGGAGCGTACGATATTATGTATTATCTGCAGATTTCATTAGCCTATGGCTCACTTTTGTCCAGCAATTAGAACGCTCAAATTTTTAAGAACTTAGGACAGCTGTGAATTGTTAATTAATGTGTTTACTTCTTCTTCTTTTTCCGAATGCAGTATTGGGTGATGATGCCAGTTCTGAGACTACAAAAGCTGATCTTTCCATCGGTTGAAGGGTCTTCCGAGGTCTCTTTTGCCTTTAGGGTTGAGGTGGTAAATCATCTTTGGTAAACGGGAATTTCACATTCTCTGGACGTGTTGGAACCATTTAATCTGATAATTTTATTAATGTGTTTACAACAGCTGAAATGAGGTTTGTGATAAGGACGGTGGGATGCTCAAAGCTTTGAACACATTTGAATAGCTCCTCGATTTTCAAATCATTTTTAGAAAGGATTTGTAAAAATCAAGATATACAAAAGTAAGTAAAATAGTCCATGCAGTTCAATATGCACAGTAATGTAGACTTTAGTGAAAAGAATATCTCGAAAGAAACAATATCGATTGATAATCTAGATAAATTATTGTTAATAGCACTACGCCAAAAAGACGAAGAAATTTGGTTGAACTTAAAAACACTGGCATGAGACAATGATGGAGCCACCAGGGTTCAACACGTAAAACATGTGATGTTTTTCATCATCACCACCATCATCATCAGTGGCACTAGGGCCACCCTACACATTATATCCCTCCAAGCTTCTCTATCCTCTGTTTTCCCCATATATTTACACCAATTCTTTCCAAATCAGCGTCTACTCCATCGATCCATCTTAAACGTGGTATTCCTCAATTCCCTTTCCTCCTGGTATACCACTAGCATGGCTAATCTTTAATCGAACATTCTGTAGATATTTCCTAACAACTTCAGTCTATGTAGTAGATCGAATTCATTATAGAGTTCACATTTGTTCTTCATTCTTAATTTCCTTTTTCATTTACTGGTCAAAATTCTTCTTAACACTTTTTTCCCGTTTTGTCTCAACTTATACATCACACTAGGAGTTATAATGGCTATATATATATATATATATATATATATATATATATATATATATATATAAAACACTGGCACTATCGAACCCGTAGGTTCATGGCAGCGCGGACATAAGCTCTCCATACATCCATATCCTTAGCCAATGTTTTTCAATCATTCCCTGTATAATCTACTTCCCTCAAATCATAGTTAATGTTATTCTCCCACCTCATTCTTGGTCTACCAACTGGGCGTTTTCCCTCTGGTTTTCCTACAAGAAGCTTCCATGCACGTCTTTCATTCCCCATTCGCGCAACATGTCCATCGCAGTCTATGAGACTTAACTGTTCTCATTATATCTGGCTTCCTATAAAGACCATGTAGTTCACTGTTATGTAGTCTTCGCCATTCACCTGTCTGTTCATCTCTCTTTGGTCCAAAAATGTTTCTAAGAACTTTATTCTCAATACTCGTAATCTCATTTCCTCCCTTAAAGGAAGAGTCCATGTTTCACATCCATAAAATATATATATATATATATATATATATATATATTTCCTTGACCATTTTTTTAATTTTCTGCAAATACATTCTTATTGTCACCAGGTAATAGTCTTGCTTCAATTTTTACACGTGGTATTATCTTTTAATATTATCTTACAACTCTCCAAATTATATTCCACTGTTTGTAGTTTGGAGGAAGTCACACCGTAGCGCAATTATTTAAGTTAACACCTACAAGCTGAAAGATCGGTGATTCGAGTCGCGATAGGATTTATACACTGGCCTAAACTACCTATCAGATGAGTGTTCTGGGGTAAAGGCAGCTTTGACGCCGATTGTCTTTGAATCCTCCTATCTCAATTAGGGCCTTAAGGGCTCCAGTGATATCACTTCACCTTTAATAATTCGGTTGGATACTGTTGTGCTTTCAAACTTAAGAGTTACAACAGACACATTTAATCATGCTTTCATTTATCTGTAAGCAATAACTAAAAAAATATTTAGGCCCTAATTCTCTTTAAACAAAAATAACATACATTCGATGGAACATTGAGACTTTTTCCTATGACGAGTGCAGTAGTTTTAACATGTTATAATACTATAACTACTTCAAAGATTTAATTGCCTGTAAATGTGTGAAATATTATACACAATAATTTGTGAATGTCATAATCATTAGTGTTACTGCAAATGACATTTTATAAGTTTTATAGTTTTCAACGTGTCAGTTAATTTATTTATATTCATTTTAACGGAAGTAATAACAGCAGTGTATCGTAATTTGTGATGACATTATTTTATACTATATTTTATTTATGTTTTACTCTACAGCACAGACACAGAAAATGGAAATTATTTTTATGTGTACCCATTATCCTGTCAGCATGAGTTTATTATATGTGATCATTTTCTCCTATCCATCTTCTTGTATCCAAACTCATTTTTTGTGTCTAGTTTTCCTAGATTACTCTATATAAAAATAATCATCAAATGGCTTCAGAACATCCCTAGAATCCCAACAAATTTTGATTAAAAGTGACTAATGTAGTTAAACTCACTTCTTCCAGCAAGATAGGGCCTGTAAATATAATCATAAAACGAAAAGAAGTTTTTAAAGTATATCTTATAGAAGAAGAAAGTATAAGACAATTATACCAAAAAAGGCTACAACAACACTTAGAAAGAAAAGCAATTAATGATAATCTAAATGAAGAGTGGGAAAATATGAAAACATGTATTATAAATGCTGCAAATGAAGCTATAGGAAAGAAGAAAAAGATTCGCAACAAAAGAGGATTAAAGATATGGAATGACGAAAGAGAGGAGACTGTGCGAGACAAAAAATTAGCTTATTTAGAGTACTTACAAAATAAAACTGAAGAATCTAGAAATATATATATATATATATATATATATATATATATATATATATATATATATAAACAAGAAAAAAGAAATCGAGCAAAACAAATAACTCGAACAGCTCATAAAGATTCCTGGGAAAGATTTATTTCCAAAATAGAGCACGATGTACATGGCAAACAATCGTTAGCATTTAAAGTAATGAAACAATTAAATACAACAGAAAAAGATACTGCAAAACTGATCTGAAGACATGGGAGAATCACTACAGAGAATTATGGTGTAATGAAGAAGAATTAGTTATAAAACGCCCTTCTGAAAGTGAAAATAAATCAGAAATAGACAGAATTACTCTAAGCGAAATGAGAGAGGCTTTGAAAGAAATGAAAAACAGAAAAGCACCAGGTATAGATGGTACAAACAATGAACTGATAAAGTATGCAGGTTTATTTGCAGAAATAAGATTATTAAACTTAATAAACGAATGTTGGAAGACATGTAAAATACCTGAAAATTGGAAGAATTGGTGAAGTCATATCCCTCTTCAAAAAAGGAAATAGATTAGATAGTAAAAATTATAGAGGTATCAGCTTATTGAACTCCACTTATAAATTATATGCAAAAATAATAAATAATAGATTGAAAAGTATCTGACACACTCTTAGAAGAAGAACAAGCAGGGTTCAGAAAAGGAAGATCCTGTAGTGACAATGTGTTTATTATAAAGAGACTAATTGAAAAGAGAAGAGAATTTAACTTGCCAACATATTTGTTGTTCATTGATTTTGAAAAGGCCTTTGACAGAGTAAATAGATCTATACTACGGAAAATAATGAAGGGACGAGGATATCCACACCATCTAATAAAATCAGTCCAAGGCTTATATGAAGAAACTAAAGTAGTGATAAAAACTGATGGTAAAAGGTCAGAAGAAATTTTAATAAATCAAGGAGTTAGACAAGGGTGTAGTCTATCGCCCACTCTTTTTAATATATATATATATATATATATATATATATCGACATTATGAAACAATGGAAAATTATAATGGACAAAGGCCTTAGATTGAACAATAACTCAAGTATTAATAACTTAATTTTCGCCGATGATTATAATTTTAAAATTTCGATAAGTAATACAAAAGTAATGACATTTTGCGGGAGAAATACTCTGCGTGCAAAAATAGTAATTAGAGACGAAATTATTGAACAAGTATCCCACTTTAAATATTTAGGATGTGACATCAGCTATGGGTATGATAAAGATATTGAACACAAAACACATCAGTTTCAAGCTATTTGTGGTACAATAAATAGAATATTGAATAATAAAGTCCATAAACAAACAAAAATAAAATTTTATAAAACAATGGCTGTCCCTGTCCTTTTGTATGGGAGTGAATCTTGGATTACCACTACCAAACAAGAAAGTAAAATCCAAGCAGCCGAGATGAAATTTTTAAGAAGAGTAAAAGGCTGCACTAGAATGGGCCAGATAAGAAACGAGAATGTCCGTGAAGAACTGCAGATCTTCTCCATAAAAGAAAAGATATTTAACAACAAGATACAGTGGAAAGAACATGTAGAAAGAATGGAAGAAAGTAGATTACCAAATAAAATCTTTCATTATTTTCCATGAGGAAGAAGATTTGTCGGACGTCCTCGGAAGAGATGGTCTTAGATCTATTAGTGAAGACGGATCTATTAGTGAAGGCAACTCTTGCCTAAACCAGGAAGTGAAGAAGAAGAAGAAATTTTAGTCACTTAGGATTTATGGAAAGCCCTGTAAATAAGGAGTATCATTGAATAAATCCGGCCATAATTGCAAACACCGCCCCCATTGAAAGAACACTCAACTTGGATAACTCGTACCCAATTCAGCCCCCGATAATACTAATCTAGTATTTTAATCAAAATATTTGGGCCAATTAACCATAAATTTATGCCTTAGATTAGTTTCTACAAATTTATGAAATGAAAGAAGAGAAATTCTGAGAATTTACTTATATTGTAAAGCATTGTTGGGCTAGCTTTTGAATTTCGCGAGCGGAGGCAAGGGTCGGAGTCACGTCTTGAATGGTAGAGAAGGATTCGTGAGCTGTCGACTAACGAATCGGGAAGCCCGCGGACAACGTTCCACATGCGTCGATCTCTTCTCTCCAAAGGCATGTGCGTGCGTGTTTTCAAATGCCTAACACTACACTGTTCGTGCTTCAGGTTCCGCGCTGCACGGATAGATGGTGTTAATGTGGTCTATTTTCAATTTACGCACCACATCAGCAGACCACTTTACATAGATGATGTATCCCCGTATTGTGTACAGATAGTAGTATAGTGACGTATGTGTGTATTTGTAGTGTAAAGTGTATGGTGTGAAAATGAAGAGAAGGGAGAAAGTGAAACCCGGTACCGGCAAATAGCCTTCTCCTGTAGAAAATCATCAAGGAGCAGCCAGGCTTAACGTCCTCAGCTGTCGGACGAATCTCTATAAATAGCATCACATGCCTTCTCAACATACGCACTACGTAGATATTTGCAATGTAATGAAGGAATCATATTCAATTAAAAATTGTACACCAACAACTTCCCTGGTCCCGAGATTGAAAATATTCTAAAGGAATAAATTGAATTAATTTAACAATTAAAATTCTCTAGCCCGCCGGGTATCGAACCCGGGCCCGCTAGTCAAAAAGCAGGGATGCTATCACCTGAGACAACACGATGGACAGTCTCCAAAAATCTAGAAAAATCTTGGTGATTCTCGAGAAGTCCAGTGTGGAACAGTCTTGACTGAACTCTGAGAATAATCCTATCCTTGTATTAATAAATCGCTACGAGGCTCGGAGAGCCAGTCGTGCCCAAAGAGTAAACGAGAGTGCAAGTGAGAGATAAAACTGTGCTATATGAAACCATCAACGAGTATAAAGGGTCACGTTATAAATGATTATGAAGTAAGAATTGTATTAGCAATAAATTATTTGTGAAGAATCAGTGTAATTTTGTGAAGGAAATGAAGTGAATTTAGGAATCTGAACATCTGTTGAATTCATTGGGAGAAATTCCGTCGGAATCCTACGCATAATCAACTGTGGCAATATACGTAGTTTGGGATGGTCGTAGTGTTCGAAACGGGTTGAATTTCCTTAATTTCACAAATGCTTACAAACATTTCCTAATTAATTGTATTGCTTCCTCGTTACTTCATTGCACGCACATAAATAATTTGATCCTATAATAGTCTCTTCTTCTCAGTTTATATTATAACTCAGTTCTTCACACTCGCTGATAGCTTTATTTACAAAACGTTCTTGTCCGCCACTCTTCCACAAATTTCACTCGTCCGCTAATAAGACACGAATTGCTCTCATGACAAACGCTCGAGATTAACTGACTGGTCTGAACCCCACACCTCTTTACATATGCGAAGGTCGGAGTCACCTGGAATCCCAGTCTGGACCCCTCTCGAATTAAAACTAAGAGATAATGATTCTTCCAGAATAGACGTATCTGCAAAATAATTCCTCCAGAAAGCATATTTGGAGAGGAAGTTTGCAAGTTGCACACGATCTTAATCCGACTCTTACTTCCTTATAGGGAGTCGTGCCACTGCCCGCGAAATTCTAAGGCAATAATTTGAGCAACGTATATTATATATATAGTAAAACTTGCTCAAAGCGGAATAGCATGGGACCAATTTTTTCCACATTAGACAAAATTCCGCATTATAGAAAAAACTAAAATTTATTAATAGTCTTAGATTATAGGGTGCCGTTTATGTATTTTACGTACCTTGAATTAATTACAGTTCCATTACCGTCGAAAAGTTGAGTGTAGTATGTACGAGCGACTTCGACGATAACGCGCGAAAAAAAAAACAGTCCCGTTTCGTCAGCGTTAAAAACCTCACTTAGGCGCGAATCCTGAAATTAATGTATGCAGTTTCGGTTTCCGCTCACTAACTACACTTTTCTCGACATCCTTTGATTCCCCGCAAATTTCATTCCACACAAGATTGTGTCATGTTTTAAAACTGTCCACCAGCCAACCTGAATATGGCTTGAAATCGTTATTCCATAGGGATTTAGCAGCTAGAGCTTGACATTGGAGTATGGGTCCGAAAATTAGGAGATTTATCTTCAATCACTTTCACTTTTTCGTTTAATGAGAATGATACATACGTTTTAGAGCATATTTACTCCGTTAATTCAGAATGTTACCTGTGAAAGATCGGCCTCAGAACTTAAACTAATTTAAGATTTTATAATGTAATGGTTATTTGTAAGACAGGTATCTGTATTTCGCTTAACGGGTGTGCAGTGAGGCCGAAATAAAATTTCAGTTACAGGTACAATCTCTACTTCACCCGACAGCAGAAATCATTCTTTATTTTCTTGGCCTAACGGGAATTCAATGAAGTGCAAACTAATTTACATCTGTCTTTTCGCTTTATAATTTTTTTCATGAATTGTGTAGAAATATCCTTCCATTTCTGTTGTACAGATTCCGTTTTATGCAAAATAAATACACGTAAAATTACTATTATTTCGCCGGGACCAATAAATTTGTTCACATTGGACAGATTCCCCCATTATTCACGTTCCGAATTAAACAAGTTTTACTATATATATATTTTTGTTTTTCTTTATGGAACCGGAAGATTCAATTTTTTCATTTACAAAGGCCCAACTCGTCCATATCTTCCAGCACGTATTTCCGATAACCAGTCCCATGGATCTACCCAAATAAATTAAAGAATTTCTACTATACTCTCTTCCATTCCACGTATTTCCGATAACCAGTTCCAAGGATGTACCCAAATAAATTAAAGAATTTCTACTGTACTCTCTTCCATTCGAACTACATGACACATCATCTCAATCTCCTTAATAACTATGACAAAATTAGGAAAACGCATTGGTATGAAACTATAAAAAAAATAGCTCAACATTGTGAAACTGTCTCTGTTCTCATTCGTATCCATATGGGTCCGAATATTCGTCTTAGAACTCAATTTTCGAATTTATGAGGGCTGTTCAATAAAGGACGGTAATTATTTTTACAGGCATAATATAATACCAAAAAATTGTATTTAAGGATAAAGTGAGATATCTTCATCCTATAGGTCCTTTCGCTCCGTGTCTAAGAACGGTAGGCCAAGGTGAGGGCAGCGTTTAAACAACATAATCAATTTGAGAATTATAATTTTATAAATATAAATAATTAAATCAACTTAAATTAACTATGTTAGAAGTTTTATTAAATTGTTTAAGGATTTAGCGTTAATACAATTAAGTTGCAAGTACTTTTATCGTTATAAAAAGTTTCACTCAAATGTACGTAATAAAATGAAATTATGTGGTTTTCTATTAAAATACTGTAATTAACTTTTCTCTTAATAAAACGTTAACTTTAATAGACTCGCCTTTTAGCCAGGGGTTTTAACAATCAAGATAACTTTTGTATTTATCAATAAAAACAACTTTTATAAGATATGTTCCGTTGAGGCATTATTCAAAATTAAGTATAAAATTATAGAATATTTACCTAAAAGGTCCGTCTACTCAACTTTAGTTAAATAACTAATGAAGTTGAGGAGACGGATATTTTAGGTAAATATTCTATAATTTTATACTTTAATAAAAACAAAACAAAAAAATTTGTTTAACAAGTGTTGAAGACAATTCTTGAAAGTTTTCTCGGTTGAAAAATAGGATTAAAGCTTGTTTTCTATTAAGTCTACTAATTTTTGGCAAAATTTAAATTAGAAAGTCATAAATTCAAGAGCTCCTTCTAAAAAAAAAACTAACGTAAATTTTATAACCGGAAAAGTTACCCTTACGCTAATAATAATAATTTGGGGATTCTTTTCATTTAATTTTTAATTTACATAATGATTTAAATAATTTGAATTTAAATATTATTTACTTTATAATGTTAAAATATAATAGATGGTTTTTGTAACATCAATGTGAAATGTAACAATGATTACGTCACATATATAATGATAAACAATAGATGCTGAATTCACAGACAAATGATTACGATAAAAGAATGTTCAAATAATGTGGGCTTAAGTCGGCCGAATATTAAAAATATGATTGGATATTGAGAAATGAAGGCGAGCGAATCGTGTTCTTTCTTGATGAGGTAATTGCCAATCAGAAACTGAATAAATTCCCATTCTCTACAACCTCCAAGAGGTTATTACACATTGCCCGACGAGAGGTGAAATCCTCGTCCTCAAGATGGTGCAGAACTTGGATGTGATAAGATGTTTTCATGGAGTGAAACATAGAATTTTCCACACTGTTACGAGGATTACTCCCTGCTAAAGCTTAAATTGATGCCTTCGGACTTACGTCACTGGTAAATTGAACCTGATGCACTGTTTCTGACGATACGCATGGTTGCCTATTACGTGCCTGATCACACACACTGCCGGTACCCTTAAATTAGTTTACAAGCAGACGAATGTGTGCCCTTGTTCCGGCTGGTTTACGGAATTAATGAATAAATTCCGCTCTGGTATCTTCATATCCGTGCATTAACAATGACAACCCGTTCTTCCATGCTAAACTTCTTGCACTAAGCTAACAGTGTATGCAAAGAAAATAAAAAAATATTTTTCATGGAATTGGATACTGACTTTAGAGACACCCTGTACTTCCAAGATATGTAAACGATTGTACTTCACTTATTCTCCGTCCATCTATATTAAAAGTTGACTTTGTGATAGTATTTACTGTTTTTTTGTCTTAGATATATTTAATTTAAGTCCCGAGATTATTATTTTATTTTTTCCATGGCCTTCTTTCCTTCCCCATTCGTGCTACATGTCCTGCTCATCGCTATGAGTCTTAACTGTTTTTTATTGCATCTGGTTCCCCTTAAAAATCATGCAGATCACTGCTATATCATTTAGTCCAAACATTTCTCTTCGTCTCTCTTTTGTCCAAAAAAATTCCATCTACATCTTCATAGATTAAGCCTGTTGGTCTGTTCCGGAATTTTTAAAGCTTTAAGTTTCCTAAAAACTTTACTTTCACATATTCATAATTTTATGTCTAACCTTAAAGTAGGAATCCGTGTTTCGCATCCATATAACTGGAAGAATATTTTTAGAGAAGTGGGATAACACAACTAAAGAGGGTGGTTCGGACACATGATAAATTGACAGGAAAGGACAACCAGAGACTAGTCAAAATAAGTTATACAAAATAGAAACCAACAGGAAATAGAGCAGTTGAAGACCTAAATCAAAATGGGAAGACGGTGAAATGAACGACGTAAGGAAAATTAAAGTTACAAATCTAAATGTGGTAAAAGATTAGGAAGGAAGGGAATTGTTGAGATGGGCAAAACTTTCACTTTTGAAGTTGTGTACCTTACGATGATGATGATGATGATAGATATAGATTAAACATAGGTTCAATTCTGAAAAACGCAGTCTATTATGCATTGCAGGGAATTTTCCCACCCAAACTTCTCTTAAAAAATAAAGAAACATTAAGTATATATATAGGCTATGTAAAACTTTTTTTCTTACTACACAATGTGTGTCCATAAAAAAAGTATAGATCGCTGGCGACAGTTCGATTTATACGAAACTGGTGTCATTAGGAAGATAAACTCAAAACATTATCACCTACCTCAACTATACTCAATGTGTGATCCATTTGTCGTCATGCACACATCAAGGGAATATTCACACTCATGCCGGACGCGGTCCAACATAACAAGTTGCAACTCTTGCAGGTTTTGAAGATGGAACGTAGACAAGATTATTTACGTAACCTCATCTAAGGAAGTCACGAACGTTAAAATCAAGGACTTGCAGAAGAAATCGTATCCGCCCAATCCATCTAAGTTTTTCACTCAGAACTTTCCAAACATTGATCTTTTTTTTTTCAACAAGGAGGGGCTTCATCACTGGCATCTCGAAAATCTGCTAAGATCTACAACTTGTTATCACTGCCGCTATACAGTTCATCCCGGTATTCATGACGGAGCGCGTGTGAAAAGTCTCCAGAGTGAAATGTGGAGGTAGCTGGGGTATAGTTATCTTTCTAATGACAACATATTCGTGTAAATCGAACTACCGACAGCGACGCTACACATTTATTCAATCAAGGGATATTTCTGTGGACACACTGTATTATATACATGCAAAACGTAGTCTCTTGCTTTAAGAGTAGGAAAAAATCACTACAGTATTTGAGAACAAAGTTTCCAGGAAACATTTTGGGTGAAAGACGAACAGACGGGCGAATGAGAAAACCATATAACAGAGAACTATCATCATCGACACGACACCATTGTGTGGGCCTTGGCTTTCTTCAGAAGTCTACATCTCTATTAAAAACCACAATTCTCCAGTTCTTAACCCACAATATCCTAATGCCATTCCAAAACAACCCTCATATCTTAGTCATGGTCTAACAATTTTCTATTTCCTTCTAGTTTTGATTAAAAAGCTTTATTTACATTTCTCATATCGTCCACCAGATGTCCAGGCAATTCCACCCTATTATTTTTTAATTATTTTATTTATTTTTTATAAATATTACAATATCTGGTTCATTGTATAATTTATGCAGTTCACATTTACATCTGTTTCCCATATCCCTTTTTCCAAGAGTGAACTATACGATCATAAAGTTTTGATGGCATATCCTAGAATGAAATGCGTGATCATAAAATGTTTGATGGTATTTTCATAGATAGGCCTATAATGTCCCATTCTCCCTTTAAAAAAATAGGACTTGCATGATGTAATTTATTTGTGTCACCGAGAATTGTGTCATTTCTGGCCACAGGTTCGTGTCCAGGTTCACAACCTCTACTCACGCAGTTGATTCGTGATCAAATTTTAACCAAATAAATCCGCCCAAAAACACTGTGTACACATAGCTTCTATGGTATGCAGCACGAAAACAGCTTGGTACAAATCCATAAAACACACGACACATATTTGCACTTTGTAGATCACGACAATACCGCCCCCCCCTCCGTGACGTATGGAGCAATGCTTAGTCCTCTCAGTCTAATTCGGTCTCCAAATTTTTAAGTATAACTACAAATTTTAATAAACAATATCATATGTTTGATATAATCACAAATAGATTGTATAATGTTAATGGACCCTTAAATAACAAATGAGGGATGGAATTCAAACACTACGAACAATAATAGAACAAAGGAATGAAGCTAAGTAAAGTGATCCCACAACAGGCATCAGGAGGCCCTTGGGGGGTAGTAGGAGGTTAAGGCTCCCACATTTTCTAGACAATCGGCACTTTATGTCAGCCGGGTTGTCAGCCCTGCGTGACGGCCGCCTTTACCCCAGAACAAACGTCTGGTACTCATTTCCGTTAGAGGCTGAGTCGACCCCAGGGCCATAGTGCCGCCAGAGGGTTTTGGTCAGTTTAAAAATCCTGACCCCAACGGGACTTAAACCCTCGACCCTCCGGCTTGTAGCTCAGTGCCTTAACCACTACGCTACGGCGTGCCCCTTGGAATGAAGCTAAGGTTAACAAATAAATTAAATCATCTCCGGAACGCAAGTTATTACATAATTAGAGGGACTCTTATCGTGAATTATTTTTAAAATTCATATAAACGAATATATAAAACGGTTATTATTGCAGTTATACTATGTGCAACATGGCCCCTTACTTCAATACATGAGGAAGTATTATCTCCTGTGGTAAGGATTTACAGAGTCTAGCAGTGGACATGATATAGGCATTAGTACATGAGAGGTTCTGTGATGTAGGATTATTATCATCATCATTATTAAATAATATAAATATCATGTATATATCGAACATTGATTCGACATCCTGTTCATTTAATCTTCTTTTTTATTGTATATCGTTCATGTGCACGTCTCTTTCATAGAACCACATCCAAAATCCTCGGGATACGCGTAAATCAATCTTTAAATTTCTATTTCATGTACTTCGTTTTGTAAATATATGCGCAATGCAGACATCTCATTCTCTCTTACCATTGTTATTCGAGGATTCTACACTGTTATCTCTCGATTTCTATCCTGCCTGTGCAATATCTTGTTTTATTCAAGCCAACTTTCTTGCAAAACCCACTACTTTGCTCTTTACAACATGAACTTTGCTTTCATTAACCCGTCAGCGTGGAGCGACGTGACGTGTACGCAAGTTGAATTCTTCACCCAATGCGGAACGACGTGACATGTACGCTAGCTACACGCACTGCTTTAAACTGTAATTATGACCTATGTGTTTACATTAACTATTTACCGTTTATACAAATTTTATGTAGAGACTTCAAAGTTTATATTATTGCATATATTAACTGATTACGGCCCTCAGTAACAAGTTAAAATAATTTTATATTTGCATTTATTCTTGCGGCCTCTGACATTTTTCTTAAATTTATAACTTGATAAAGGATTTCTTATAAAACTAAATTAGCCTTTTTTGTAGATTAGCTTGTCTATCAAATTGAATCTATTTTCAAATCTCTTCATTTTTAATAATAATGTCGCAAATTCAGTATATATAAAGACCCAACAAAGTTATTTCCGATTTACGTTACAGTACAGGACCACAACAGTAAATTTCAGATATATATATATATATATATATATATATATATATATATATTTCAAATGACGATATCCTTACATTATGGAAAGGTAGTTAGTCTACAATTCAGTCAGTATCTAAAAGGTAAAGTGGTCCACTACAGACCTTAGAAGGTTCTTGGGATATTAGGAGGTTAAGGCTCCCACTTTTCTAAACTATCGGTACTTGATGTAAGCCGAGTACTTATTTCTGTCTGACGGCCCATAACAAGCATCTGGTACTCATTTAAGTTAGAGGCTGAGTCAACCCGGGTTCACGGTGCCGCCTGAAGGTTTGGTTCAGTTTAAAAATCCTGATCCACCGGGACTCAAACCCTCGATCTTCCGGCTTGTAGCATGTTGATCTTTTAAGTCCACACCTCCGGCGAAACTATTATAGTCATATTTCATCAACTGTTTTCGGTTTGGAAACCAGAAGAAAGGCATTGAAATTTAGGGTTGATGAAGGTCTTAGTACAACAGGTCTGATGTGTAGAAAGACCATTTTTTGAAGGCACACGACCTAAAATAATGTTTCCAAAGTGTTAGAAAGACACATTTGGAGAAGGCTGCCCCCCCCCTTACAAGAAAGAAGGTCAGCGCATAGAAGCAATGTGTTTGTAATAAACATGAACAAAGTAAACACAAGGGGAAAAAAATACACTTATTGTTGCCCGAGTGTCAAACAGCTGGTTTACATTTTGAAGATTTATCACACCAATTTTTGAAGTTCATACTTTTTTTTTCAAGACCCTTTTCTTTGTGTAAATATTTCGTTTTGTTGTTAGGTAAAGCCGGTTTTCTGAATTCTTCAAAGAATCCCTAGTGCAATACACTGTGTCACTTATGTGAGAAGTTTACAAAAAGGACCTATTTCAACTGTGGCACAACAACCATAAATAAGTCTGCAAAAATTTTTCTCTTCAAATATAAATAAGTCGCAGAGATGTTACGTGAGAACCGTAACAAATTTAATTAATTAAATATTATATTAAGGGTTCACCATAAACGAATTGCAAAAACATTTAAATTACTCAAGATATATCAATTTAAATGCGTTATTGGAATACTGGCACTGAGCGGCTGAGTTTAAATACCGGTGAACTTCTTCCCGCATCAGAGTATTCTCGGCCATTTAAATCCATCCACTCTGAAGGGTTAAACAAAGTTCTCGACTATAAAAGTGCATGGAATGGCTTCAATTACTGCCACTAGAAATTTGTCTCTCAATTAGAACTGCAGTCATATTAAATCAGATTGTTGGCATAAGGCAGAGTTACAATATTACAGTGTTGTAATCAATATGGAGACAACATCTAATTAGCGTGATTCTGGGACAAACCCTCGCTCTATGACTCTTACATCCGACTATTCTTGTCACGGACCGAGTTATTTTTACACGCTTTATATTAGCTTGACCTGTATCTATCTGTCTATGTAACGGAATCTTTCAACGCGATTTTCACCCACTTAAAATCATCGGATCGACTTGAAATTTCGTATACTTGTAGAGAATCGTGACAATACAATAATTTCATATTTATTACACGCTTTATATTAGCTTGACCTGTATCTATCTATGTAACGGAATCTTCCAACGCGATTTTCACCCACTTAAAATCATCGGATCGACTTGAAACTTCGTATACTTGTAGAGGACCGTGACAATACAATAATTTCATATTTATTACACGCTTTATACTAGCTTGACCTGTATCTATCTATGTAACGGAATCTTTCAACGCGATTTTCACCCACTTAAAATCATTGGATCGAATTGAAACTTTGTATACTTGTAGAGGACCCGTGACAATACAATAATTTCATATTTATTTTCTAAAATCCTGGCCATAATCATCAGAAAATAAAAAAAAAGTGTTTTTTGTATCAATGTAACGGAATCTTTCAACGCGATTTTCACCCACTTAGAAACATTGGATCGACTTGAAACTTTGTATACGTGTAGAGGACCCGTGACAATACAATAATTTCATATTTTGTTTCTAAAATCCTGGCCAGAATCATCCGAAAATCAAAAAAAATGAAAACTGGTATAATAGGTTGCGGACTTGTCGAGTTTTTAGTCAATCGTTGTAAGAGCTCAGTTGGCAGAGCAGCGAACTCTTAGTGGTACAAATTTTCAATAATTCATACGTCGCTGGTTCAAATCCGGCTGGGAGGGTTTTTTTTTAAAAAGAGTATTACTTTTAGCTCATACTACAATAGTATCGAATTTAAAGATATTTACATTTGTATCTTATTCTGTAAAATATTAAAACTAAAAAATAAATAATAGTTTTAAAAAACTAAAAGAACACGCTTTATTAGAAAACTAAAAAATGGAAAATAATTTTAATTTCCAATACGTTTGGGATAAAATAAAGTGGTCAACAAAAAATCATCTCCAACACATATAGAATAAAATTAGAGTTATCAACAAAAAGAAAATTTTACCATCAAAAGCGTGGGGTGCTTTTTATGACTTTTACATTTTCTTCTTAGAGAGCTTACTTTTACCAATATCTGTTTATTATCAAATATATTAATTGATATAGAGCACCCCACGCTTTTGATGGTAAAATAATTTTCTTTTTGTTGATAACTCTAATTTTATTCTATATGTGTTGGAGATGATTTTTTTGTTGACCACTTTATTTTATCCCAAACGTATTGCAAATTAAAATTATTTAGAGACCAAGTTAATCATAAACAATTTATCAACGTAATAAAATAGTTATTTAAATTACAAGGATTGAAAGTGAGTTTTTCTTAGCAATCCAAGTAATGTCATGGCCCTCAGTCGTAGATGTACGATGTAAAAACAACCTGGAACTGAAATAAGTTATATTATAATCATCACAATACTATCAAATGAATTTTTAACCATTGTACGCCGAAATCTTCCCTGCGTTTCTTGGGGGTGTCATTCTTTCTGTATGTTGGATCCAATTATATGTTAACTTTTGCATTTTTTCTATGGCACTTTGATGTTTAATTCTGTTTTTACTTCATTATATTTCTTATCGAACAATGTAAAGCCTTTCGCCGAACTTCATTTCAACTACTTCTATTTTCCTTTTATCTGATGTAATACATGTCCTGTTTTCAGAAGGATATGTTAACATAGGTACTGCCATTGTTTTATAGAATATTAATTGTGTGATATTCAACCATCAAGAGATAACCGGACTGATCTAAGTGTAATGTAAAGTCATTATTTTATCAATATGTCAACAAATGGTAAAATTGTTTAGATTTTTTCCTCTGGTAACTACAACCAATTGTATACATAACTTGGTTTGTGAGACAATTTCAAAACAACAAAACGTCAGTATCTTGTTTTACTTCCGAGTCCTTCTCAAAATATAGAGATTAAAACTTGAACCTCCTATAATTGTTGCAATGTTATTTCGTCATTTAAGTACGCCTGTAACACCCAAGTTCATGCACAAGTTCATGGCGGGACAGCCCTGGAGCAATCAGCCAGCTGCTGGATTCAAATCCGCACGTGTTGATGACAGAGGTAGACGATCATCCAGCCAGTATAACATGGCACGTGGTCAGCATGTCTGAATCTCTAGCTGTTATAGTTGGTTTCTTCAACATGAACTGCTACTTACTGTGGTTGCCCAAATTCCTCACAATCCTGCGTGGGCGCCGGTCTAATACTGCTCCATATTCCATCAGCTTTTTTTCCTCCATGGGGGACTCGAAACAAGTCCTGTAGCTCTGCACCAAATTATGATACCTTGCCGGTCGGCCACGGCCCGAAACCTAAGATCATGTAGCGTTTGTGTATTTTATTATTTTTTATTTACACTTAACGATGTTATGAAATGGTGAATATGATTAAATTGGTCTCAATAATGAAATTCTAACCCAGGAATTGCCTTGATAATTGAAGAAAACCTGGAAAATGTCTCGGTCAGGTTGGTCGACATCGGTATTTGAACCGAAGATCTCCCGAATACGTGTTTCAAACGCTACCGCTTGAGCCAACTTGCTCGGCTAGGTTGGTTGACATTGGCATTTGAACCTGGGATCTCCCGGATACGAGTTACAAACGCTACCACTTGAGCCACTCGGTATAATATGACAACGTGTTGAAAATAAATAGACCTACTGTTGCCCATGACGCATGGTGACATTTATTTTGTTTCCATAGCAACTAGATTACATGTGGGAATGTCAACTAACGATCCATGTTAACGGTATTTGTGAGTACAATACCAAAAATTAGTTACATCGTGCAAAATCTATGTTTACTCACATGTAAATATGTATGGTATACGTTATTGGTTTTCTTCATATGTGTTATTAATAATTTTGATTGTATAGATATTGTTACATCTAGAACCCTAACATAGCCTCCCAAGGAAAATAGAGTTGAAAAATTGTATATGGGGTATTAATAATAATAATAATAATAATAATAATAATAATAATAATAATAATAATAATAATAATAATATCTGTTTACAATTGAGCTGTTAACAAAAGGCCAACATAATTGAGACATTATTCAAGCGAACATACTTAAGATTTTTGTTGTGCTGGTGCAAATAAATATTCCAAATAAAAATAAAGTTTATCATAGGAGTGAAATAATCTTACAATATATTCCATCAAATAATGGAGGGAGAAAAAAAGCTCACGCCCGATTTTTTGTGGACATTTTATGAAATCGTTCGCCCGTTCCAGGGTTTAATGGTAGAAGTGAGTAAGTACATTTTTATTGATTCTGAGAAAAAAAAAGTTTTACCTTCGAATAAATAATGTTACAACAGAGTTGATCATTTTTAGACTAATGGGATAAAACTAGTGAGTTAAAATTGGACTTGAACACATTTACCATTAAAATATTATGTCACTCACATCCATTTGAGCATGAAATCTCATTTTCGTTAAAAATGGAGTCAGTTTTATCAGAAATACAAAGCGCTGTATTTATGTCATTTCTTATACATTTTTTATGTTCTTATAATAATAGACATAATAATTTATTTTTTTATTTAGCCTGGTGGAGTTAAGATCATGTGGACTTCTCTTCCACTCACCAGGACAAACATATTTTACATTCAAATACAAATATCGAATTAATATTAGGTACTAAACGATTTTTTTGGCCAAACTGAACAATAATATATATATATCCATCCATAGTAATTTTGCCCGAAGGCAGGTCTTTTACTGCAATCATAGCATTTTCATGCTATGCTTTGCAAGCTTTACTAGGGAATTATAGGTGTGGTAGCTTCCCGTTGCTTTCCACACCGGTCAAGGATGATTATGATGACCGGATGATTTTCGGGGACCGTTGGGCCTTAAGCTTCCTGACATTTGTCTTAAAGGTGAGGAAAACTCCCGAAAAAAAAAATCTCACCCAGGAGCCTGTCCCGATCGGGGATCGAACCCGGGCCCGCTGCGTGTCAAGGGAGCACGCCACCTCGAGATCACAGCGGTGTACTATATATATTCTCTTTAATTTGCTCACTTAATTTACTATTTACCAATAGCCACTAGAAGTCAGTGAGACGGAGTTCCCGCTACCTCTCATGATACAGAATATGTATCAAGGAAAAATAAATGTTTGTGCTATAATGCCTGGATAGTGGTAGCGCAATGAAGTACGAGGGTGAATCAAATATAAACCGGAATTATTTACAATTTTATTGAATTAACAAAAAAAATACAAAACCACCACCTCATTTTTCTACATAGTCTCCTGCATTTCCAACACACTTTTGCCATCGAGTTCGCAACTTTTTGATGCCCTTGAAGAATGAGGGATGACGTGTAGTCTGCCAGTTGCGCACGAACTCCTCTACCGCTGCATCGTCACCAAACCGCCTTCCTCCCAGGTCTTCTTTCGGTGGCCCAAACAAATGGTTGATGTTCCAGAGGTGTCCAATGCATTTTCGTCAGTTTTTTTGTTCCTGGCTGAGAATTTTCGGAATCTGAGTCCATCATTGATGATGGCTTTTTTTTTTAATTTTATTACATTATATTTCAACCCGTGTTTTACCATGGGCATATCACGGGATATTTACAGTTATTTACATACATTTACATTTTGTTTTGCTGTAGTTTGATTGTTCAAGAGTTTATTCTTGAAGTGAGCGGAAGATGTTGGTGATGAAGTTCGTCACTGTGACGGTGTTGATGTGGTGCTGTAGTATCTGAGGTAGAGTTTGGGTTGTTAGAACAGGAGGCCGGTCTCTGGAGTACAGTGAACATTCTGTCAGAAGATGTATTGCTGTCTGTGGTGGACTTTCGGGGCAGTTACATAGGGGAGATGGTGACTTTTTGATCCTGTGAAGATATGTACGGAAGCGTCCGTGGTTGGTTAGGAATTGTGTAAGGATGAAGTTTGGCCATAGGGATATAGAGAGCCGGTGGTGAATAGAGGGAATGAACTGTTTGGTGTGAAATGATACCTCGGAGTTGGTATATGTTGCATTCCATATATTGATGTAATAGTTTAGCAGAAGTTGCTTGGCTCGAGAAATAGGGATGGAGTTATAGGTTACAGTATTTTTATAGCTGGCAGCTATTTTTGCTAGATAATCGGCTCGTTCGTTACCTCTGATTCCTGTATGTCCTCTGACCCAGTTTAGTGAGACTTGAGTTGTCTTCTTCAGAGTGATAATTTTCTTTCTAGTGTTGACTGCTATTGGTTGTGTAGTTCTTTTGTTAGAGATGGCCAGAAGTGCTGCTTGCGAGTCCACGTGTATTGCATAGGAAGTGTTTACATTACTTTGTTGTTGGATCCAGTCCACTGCCATTTGGATGCCTATAGTTCTGCTTGAAATATAGAGCATTCGTTGTCCAGTCTACGTGACTCGGTGTAAATTTCTTTTGAATTTTCTTCTACGACTAATCCAGCTCCGACGTGGTTTTCCGTTTTTGATCCATCTGTGAAGATCTGTATGTTGGCTGGGATAACTGTACCTCTGTAATCTATTGTTATGATGTTGTCTTTCGGATGGATTCCTCCATATCTGGTTAATACTTCAGTCTTCTTAAGTTTGGGCAGGACTGCATTAGTGGGCAAGCCTCTACTAGCGGCTTTTATGTCTTTGCTCAGATGTAGGGCTAGCTCTATTGGCATTGTCCCTGCTATTGCTTGCAGAGCTACGTTGGAGACTGTTTTGTATGCTTTGGTCGCGAAAATTAGGAAAGATCTTTGGATCTGCGTTAATTTAATATTAGCTCTTCTGGATAATGATTGGCTCCAGGCCTCCGCCGCATAACTGATGACTGGGAGGATGGCATGATTATAAATAGTGAGAAGGTGGTGGTAAGAGATTCCCCAAGATGATTTGGAACATCGAATTAGGTTATTTCGAAGCTTCAGTAATTTGTTTTCTAGGAATTGAGTGTGGGGAAACCAATCCATCTTGCAGTCAAGCATAACTCCCAAGTATTTCATTCTTGAGACAACATTTATACCCCACTTTATGACTGTCGGATGAGTACTGTATTCTGTTCTTTTCCGGATGTACATTGGCATAAGTGCTGTTTTAATCCTGTGCTATTTCTAATTTTTGTGTTTTACACCAGTCCTCTATGTTTTGGAGTGCAGTTTGAAGAGTGTCGAGGATGTGCGAATGTGAGAGTCCTTTCAGCATGATCATTATGTCGTCGGCATATATTACAATATCTAGATCTTTTATGTTAGAAAGTTGTTCAATTAAACCACTGATGGTGATGTTCCAGAGGGTGGGACCAGCAACCGATCCTTGTGGGCATCCTTTGGTGATTTGTTTGGAGATGGTCACGTTGCCTAGTTTATAGGAGGCGGTGCGATTTCGAAGAAAATCTTGGATGATACAGAAGATATTCGGAGGGCAATCTAAGTTCCAGAGCCGTTCAAGGAGTCCCGGTGCCAGGCATTATCAAATGCTCCAGCGATATCTAGAGTGGGAGACAACATTTTAGTCCTTGCTGTCTGTTGTGATGAACATAATTCGTAACCGCTTTTATAGCATCAGTGGATGATTTTCCTGCTGTAAATCCGTATTGTTGCTTTGGTATCCGCCCGGAGGATTCCAAGTGGAAGTTGAGTCTTTCCATTATTAGTTTTTCCAGACATTTTCCAGGAATCGATAACAGGCTGATACCCCCGATATCCAGTTATGAGGTGATGTTTACTCTTGTCAGCTTTGGGAATTGCTATTATAGCAGCGTTCTTCCAGGTCGCCGGGAAGCAACCTAGTCTCAGACATTTATTAAATAGTGTTATCCAGAAGGCTGGTAAATACGCATGTATTCTTTTGACGATAGTGCCTTCGATGCCGTCGGGTCCTGGGCATTTATGGTTGTTTAGGCGTGTTATTATTTCTTCTACTTCATGGTAGGTGAAGTCAGGTTCTGGCTGGGTGTCTGGCGCGACTCTTGCTGTTACCTGTGTTCTGATGATTTTCTGTTCTTCGCTGTCGAGAGTTGGAGGGTCATCTGGGAAAAATTTATCGAGGAGGGCAGTAGCAGTGTCCTCTGCGTTCAGTGTGGAGACTCCGTCTTGCAGGGTTAATGTTGAATATGCGTGCTTTTTTTTCAAAATCCCGTTTGCAGGCCTTGTAGATTTTCCAGGGCGATTCTTTAGAGCTCTCTGTACAGAAATTTTTTCCAAGATTCCTGCTTCGCCTTAAGGAGTTCTGTTTTGTAGTTTCTTGTGAGAACATTGAGTTTTTCTTTGTAGATTTCTTTTATCGATGGATTTTTGCATCGTTTAAACCTGCGTTTTGCTGCATTTGTTTGTTTTCTGAGTATGTTTAATTCGGTCGACCACCAAGGCACATAGTTGTTTGTGGGTAGGAAAGGAGGGAAGCAGCAACTGTTTATTTCTTCCAAGTCGCGCCATATTGTGCTAATGGAGTTCTCTAGTTTTTCTTTGGTATTTTGTTTGTCTATCAGCTTCGTCCATTTGTTTTCTATGTGTCGGAGTTTTTGTTTAAACAGGTTCCATTTTCCAACTTGGGTTGCGAATTTCCTGGTGGAGTGGCTTACTTGTCGGGTTATATTTGCAGGGGAGCGCTGCATTATTATATCATAGATTATGAGGTTGTGATCTGATAGCGTCTCTTCTTTGCTGGTATGCCAGTTTTGGATGTTGTGGTGCCGTGTTCGTTGTTGTGGCAGTGATATCGATCCAGCTGTTACCTTGGGCGCTACAGAAAGTGGGGCCGTCTTTTTCATTAACGGTGATCAAACCCTGTGCTGTTAAGAATTCAGTCATCTTCCTACCTCTGGAATCGTTGATTGGGCTATGCCACATGCTGTGCTTGCTGTTTGCATCCAGCCCCAGACAAAGTTAGTAGGTATTGTGGACATTAGGAAGGCCTCGATAGTGCCAAGGTCCTGTTCAAGGGTGTCATAGGGAGGGAGGTAAGAACTGGCAAGGTAGAGAGGAGGATTAGTTGACGTTGTGGCTATTATTATGTTATCAGATGTGGAGTGATTATGCAGCATGATAAAGTTATGCACTATGTCATTCTTAATGAGTAGGCAAGCTCTGGGGTCTAGACCTGCGTTTGATTTTGCATAGAATGCTGTATAGTTGGAAGGGATGAGGCATGGTGTTCCCTTGTAGCAGTACGGTTCTTGGTTAAACAGTATGTCCACTTTATTGTTGTTTAAGCTTAGTGACAGTTGTGCCATAGCTGCTTTGCAATGATGAGTATTTAATTGAGCGCAAGAGAGTCTGTCCATCTTCAGTATTCGGTCTTGCTTATTATTATGGACTCTATTTTTTTCAATTTAGGGCAATCTTTGCTTAAGGCAGTGTGTCTTGTATCTAGCTTCCTATTGATGTTGGTGATAAAAGTGTTAGCTTTTACACAGTTGGCACAACATGTGTTGTGTTTATTTTTACAGTCTTTCCAGTTGTGTTCTTCTGCACAGTATGAACACATTTGTTTGTTGTTGCAATATTTACTCGTGTGACCGTACCCTAGACACTTTAGACATCTAGTGACAATAATGAAGTCCTCTACTCTGCACATGCTCTACTTTAATTTTATTCTCTGTAGGGTTAGCAACTTTCTCCTTATGTTAGGGCTGACTTGAATTACTAAATGTCTAGAGTCTTCAAAAGTAGCCTTAGTGAACTTTACGTCTATTGTTGGATTCTCTATATCTGTCAGGTCATTTTGCTGCAGTATTATGTCTTTAACTTCAGCATCGTCTATGTGCCGTGGCACGAATTTTAATATTAAAGCGGGGAGTTTTTTCTTGGGGCGCTCTATGGACAGTGAGTTTTGTTTCTTTAATTCATTTTCCAGGATGTCGCGGTCGGTGCTATTATCGCATTCTACAAATAAAGTATTATTACTTAGTTTCTTCATTTTGTTTACTCCGACCTTTAATGATTTAGGGTCTACAGTTTCTCTTATGAGCTGTTTTATGTTGTCTGGATTCATAGTGGGGTCAGTCGGCTTGATGATGAGGCTAGCTGTTTTAGTAGGTTGGCCGCTGCTAGGTGGCAGGAAGTGGTGGGTCGGTGTATAACGTGTGAAGCAATTTCAGAAATTGTTACGCGCCGATCCTCCTCAATAAGGTCCCGTACAGCACGAATGTTGTCTGCAGTGATGCTTGCTCGTTGCCGTCTTTGGCGGGGCTCATTTTTCACTGTATCCCGGCCCGCTATTTTTTTTTTGCGCCAATCATACACCTGCGTCTTCGAAAAGGTTGCTTCCCCGAACTGCGCATGAAGCCTTCTCAAAATTTCAGAAGGTTTAGTGCCTTCTTTCGCCAAAAACTTAATAATAATGCGTTGCGCAACAGACGTGTGTACCTCTTGCTCCCTCATGGCGTACTGAAGCAAGCGGCCGCTCTTCGGAGTGCGACACATCGAGATCCCTACTCCAGACACCCCCACCAACTTCCCCTCCAAACCGCAACCTTTGCAGTTCGCTACCAGATCCTCCAGATACAAATTCCGGTTTATATTTGATCCAATCTCGTATTAATTCAGAGGTCCGGGCTCAAATCCCCGTTCAGGGGTTTATTTTTCTTTTCATGTCATACATACACACACACACACACACAAAGGAATAAAGCTCCTATATACTCATCATCATCATCATCATCATCATCATGAACAAATCCGCTTTAAGCCACGCGGCCTGTGATGGTAAACCTAACGAAGAAGGTCTTTATCTTTCCACCGATGTTTTGGTCTTTCTTGGTCCCTATATTCAGTTGGAGTATATTGGAACGCCAATTTTGGAAGTCTATTTCTTTCCATTATTCTCAGATGATTTTTCCCATTCTTATGGTATATTTCTATATATTCATTAAAACTGCAGGCTGTAATAAATTATGCGCTGTAGCATAATTGAAAACTAATATAACATTTAAAACTAGTGTTACGTGTGAGTGTAATAGTCAAATTAACACAATAAACACGAACTAGAATTTATAAAACACTGGCCAGACCCATATTATGTTACGGCAGTAAGGCCTGGAGAATTCGCAGTGTAGATGAACAAAGACTAACTGCGGCAGAAATGAAATTTATGAGACGTAGTGCAGGTTACTCAAGAACATACCATAAAAGGAATTCTGATATTCTCAAAGAATTACAAACAGAATCAATATTCTGAGATTTTCAAAGAATTACAAACAGAATCAATCATGGAATGTGTGCAAAAAATACAGAAACAACTGGAAATCTCAAGTAAGAAGAATGAGCAGAACAAGAATACCACCACGTCAAATCTTAAATTACCAGCCACCAGGCAATAGATCATTGGGTAGGCCCTTCAAACGTTGGACTGAGACCGTAACAGACCGCTAGGTCTATCACATGAAAGGAAGAAGAAAAAGAACCTTGCTCAATAGCAGGATCTGTACCACCTAATATAATTTAGTATGTATAGTACATCGGAACAACAATCGCCACGTCACCAATGGTACTGGAAGAATCCACCTGCCTGCAAACTCAACACCCCCTACCGTCATCCCCGCGCGGAGACTTTCCTTCATTGGGAGTACTGTAGGTTTGTTGTATAATTTTCTTGGTTTCAATAAAAACGTGTTTTTTTTCCTTGCACCCTTCATATAATAAGAGTTATGCCTCGTAGCGTGCGGTGGGTAGGGCAAATAACACAAATGCAGAATGAATACTGGCACATAAACGTATTGTATCAGTTAAAAAAAAAGAACTCCAAGCGCGACAGGCCTAGAAGACCCTTGGCCTACCAGCCGACTGCTGGCCTCACGTCCACATGTGTTAATCACAGAGGCAGACGATCATAAGCCAGTGTAGGGGTGACATGGGGTCAACATGTTGGGTCCCCAGCCATTATAGCCGGTCTTCTCAACCTGGAGTAGCTACTTAGTGTAGCTACCCAAATGCCTCACGATTCTGGATGGGCAGCGGTCCCATACTGGCCGAAATCCCATTAGAAAATTTCTCCCCCCCATGGAGACTCGAACCAGCGCAAGTCCCGTAGCTTTGCGCCAAGGCATCTTGCCTTAAACCACTCGGCTATGGCGCGGGACTTTTATGCTGAAACAATATGGAAAGCTCCAATAGATAGCCGAAGAATGATGTAGGAGATTAACATATAATGGTTTAAGTGAATTAGATATTGTTTAATTGAAAACATAGTCCAAGATATGGATATTTGGAAACTTTATATCCATGTGGGCGGTTGTTGGCGCAAGCGGTTACACGCTCGCCTCTCGATCACTTCATGTGGGTTATGTGGTCGACGAAACGGAATCCTTGTTATTCACAGAACTTCAATATAAGAGGCTTCATGTCATCTCATCTCTCTACCCGGCACTAAGTCGAACACGAATTGAGTAGGAAAACTTTTTTTTTTACGTTATATTCAATACATGAGCAACAACAAAAAATAACAAAAGTGAAAGTTAACAAGAAATAAAATAAAGACAATAAAACTGAAGTAATTGCAAAGCCCGTACCTATTGATAATTTATTACAGCGTGTAGTGGGAGTGTTGGCTATTGTTCCGAACCTTGTTGGCGAACAAAAGTTATGACTTTAATAACCAAAAATACACACTATCATTAACAAAATTGACTACTCGAAGCCCTGCTAATAATAATTATAGACTCTTATGGCGTTATATTTACAAATTCTAAGATTCTAGCCAGGTGTTCTATTCGAGGATGTATTATAGGCCTACATATCTGAAACAAAACCTGTGGAGTCGATATTAGGTCTATGGAACATTAAATAAAATGATGAGTTAGCATTAGATTAAATACAATCTAGAAGACATACTATTTAACGACACCCTTCAACTACTTATGTCAATAACGACATGCAGTTCATATCTGGATGTGAAAGGATAGACAAATTTTACTGAGAGGCCTATTTTTATTATTATAATTATTTAATTATTATAATTTATATTGTTATTGTTCTTATATTACGGAGAATTTGTGAATGTTTGTTACAAACTGATAGTCTATAATGTAGGGTTGTGTTGATGCTCTCTCTTCTTACAGAACCTATCTTCAATTTTCAAACTAACTTGTAACATAAAGTCATCAAGCAGAGTCTGTAGCTGGGCCCAAAATACAGACTAAATTCATCTTTCTTGTAAACGACCTCCAGTGTATTATTCAACATAGATATCTCAAGAGAATGCTAATCATATTTTACTTTACTATTTATATAATTTACGTTTATCGTGAGAGGAATAGAAATTGCTCTAAAGCGCACAAAATTTAGGTTCAAGTTCAGACTGACACAGTTAAGCAAGCTACCTGAAAAATACATGAAAGCTTAACTAAAATCAAAATAATTAATGATGTCAAAAAGTAAAGTATACAATTAGCTGTTTGAAATAATAAATGAAATATACATATAATACATAATGAAAATAACAAGAACAGTCGTCGGTTTTAAATAGCAATAATACATACATCCATACTAGAGTTCTCAATCACGCAAAAATAAACAATCTTCTTAAAAGCTTTTCTTCTAGTAAATAGAAATGAACAATCCTTGGCAAGAGATCGCTTCTTCGACCCCCGCCGAACTTGCTGGAACAAAACGGTTGATTCCGACTGTTAACTGGAACAGGCTTCTGGTCGCGGACACCGGTCATCGCGCATCCCAAGTCGCGCCGATGACGCCAAGAAAGTGAATTAGGAGGGGGTAAAGTAGGAAGGGATAGAGCACAGAAGACATATTCACCATCACAGAGTCTACTATGAAACGTCACGGCAGTAAAATTACGTCACCACGGTACAATAAGTCCGTAGTCATTTATGTATTTTTAAAACTCATGTTAATCATTAAGATTGGTTGGAGAAAACCCTCAATAGCGAGGAAAATTCTCAAAATGAATGAAATTATTATTATTATTATTATTATTATTATTATTATTATTATTTGACAAAGCGCTGACCATTCATTCGGATTGTCACTCCATGTCCTTGTGAGGTCAATAAAAGTATATTACTGATCAATTGTTGTCCCGCGCAGTGGACGACTGGTTAAGGTTAGATGTCTTGATGCATAGCTACGGGACTTGCGCTAATTTTAGTTGGCGGAGGAAATTTTCTCATGGAATTTCACCCAGCATGGAACCAGTGACCACGAGGAATTTTGGGCAGCTACAATATGTAGCGGCTCCAGGTTGAAAAGACTAGCTATAACGGCTGAAGGATCCAACATGTTGACCACATATCATCCCTACAATGGCAAGATGATAGTCTACCTATGTGATCAACACATGTAGATGTGAGGCCAGCAGCCGTATGTTAGGTCAAGGGTCTTTTAGGCCTGTTGCGCCATGGTTTTTGTTTTTATTGATCCCGTCACCAACAGGATGGGCCACTGTAAGGTCCGGGTGGCGTGTAGCACGCGAAAGTACCCATAAAGTGAGAGATTAAACTGACTTAATATTATGGAATTATTACTTTTCTCTCCATGATAAGACAGGCCCACAAGTCCCTCGGCCTACTAGCCGGTTACTGGCCCCACGTCCATGTGTTATTCACAGAAGTGGGCGATCATCCAGGCAGTGTAGGAGTGACATGAGGTCTGCATGTCGGATCCCCAGCCGTCTTAACTGGTTTTCTCTACCTGGAATCTATTTATTATAGCTACCCAAATTATTCATGATGATGGGTGAGCACCGATCCTAATCTGGCCGAAATCTCTCGACAAAACTTCTCCCTCCAAGGCCAACGAAAGTCCGTAGCTTTGTATCAAGGCATCATCCCTTAAAACTCTCAGCTACGGTCGGGACATTACTATTTTTTTTTACCGCTGTGGTCTCAAGGTAACGTCGTTGCCTCGTGCGCAGTAGTCCAATGTTCTATTCCCGGTTGGGACAAGTTTCCTGGGTCAGGTTTTTCGGTTTTCTTCCCTCACATGTATAACACCTGTCATGAAACTTCAAGACTCAAATGGTCCATCAAAATCATCTGGCGAACGCAATCGATCATATCACATTCGCTTTGTTTAGTATGAATCTATGAGAATTGTGTGTATTGTCTTAAATGCTCGTGTTGTCTCGGCGGTGGCCATGACATTGAACCGTTTACTTTATCAGAGAGGCCCTTCATGTCCCTGTGGTAAAAAAGTATGATCCAGAGATAAGAATCCTCTCCTGAAAGGTCGTGTTCCTGAAAGCCCCGAGTGGCGTGGAGCATGTAAAAATATTGCATACTAGCAAATACCGGTGTGCACTGTTACGCTTGTCGGAGAATCTTCTTATCCCTATCTCGTTGGTATCAATGAGCTGATAGATAAAAATGGTTATTGTGAGTTATCCGTAAAAGATAGAAATATGCTTTCGCGTACTTTTTGTTTTAGTATTTTTTTAATGTTCAATTCTGTGTACATTAATTTGGTGTACTTGTTATGGCATAGACAGCGTCCAAAAAAAAAAAAATTATAGTCCACCAAAAAAAAAAAACTTTTTATAGTGCACCTATGCAACTTTTTTTAAAACTGCACTATAGTACGTACAGTTGTATGTTATATGCATAAGTTAATTGTCCCAGAAAAAATCTCTAAATGATGGAGGAACTCCCATTCAAATCGGTAAAGTAGTTTAAAGGACACACTCATTTTTATATATAAAGATTATAAGCGAGAGGTTAAATTAATGGTTTAATATATATATATATATATATATATAGAGAGAGAGAGAGAGAGAGAGAGAGAGAGAGAGAGAGAGAGAGATTCTTTTGCATTATATTACAGACGAAGAGAGAGTAATGGTTAACGTGAATGATGAAATGTAAAAAATACACCAGTGAAAATGAGTATTCTGCTGTAATCAAAGTGGCGACTGTTGTCTGTAAGACAAATCAATGACGTCGCAAGTAGAATTACTAGAGTTCGCTATCTAAAGAGCAGGCTAATTTAAGTTCAAGTCGTACATATCTCTCCGGTTATGTAATTCAGCGAGACACGAATTCACTGGCGAGAACTTGATAAAATAATGTTCAAAACTTTGCAAACGTCTGCTTTCTTTTATTTATTCTTTCTTTTCTTCTCTTCTTAATCATATTCTACAGTTTAATCCAGAAATACTGACTCTTGTCTGTCGACCTACAAATACAAAGGTCGAACCAAAATTTCCATCTCTATCGAATATGCATAGTTGACAACTTTTAATTTTCCAAACGATGATCAACAGGTGTAGCGGATCCTATACCGTGCAGGGCGATCTGCCTATAGAAAAGATGTAAACAACACTTGCATGGACGAGGGACGGGAGCAAAAAGTACACAACGTAAATACGGGACCAGGTACAGATACCGGTAGGCGCTGCAAAAATTGTTAAACTCCATGACGTGACAGGCCTAGAAGGCCCATGGCCTACCAGCCAGCTGCTGGCCTCACATCTACATGTGTTAATCGAGGTAGTCGATAATCCAGCCTGTGTAGGGGTGACATGTGGTAAGCATGTCTTGTCCCCCAGCCGTTACAGTTGGTTTTCTCAACCTGAAACCACTACTTATTGTAGCCTCCAAATGCCTCACGATACTGGACACCGGTCCCATACTGGCCGAATTTCCATGACAAAATTATCCCCCTCATGGAGACCTGAACCAGCGCAAGTCACGTAGCTCTGCACCAAGACATCTTGCCTTAACCTCTCGGATAGGTAGCGAAAAAAAAAACAATATTGTACAATGAAGTAACTAAAACACTATGAAAACACAGATAAACAAACATAAACAAAACAATGCACATTTTATAAGTCCACCAATACCTGTAATATGTGTATCAGGTTAAGGTTACTCCCCTCCGCAGGACAGAATACTAATCCCCACCTCTCTCTATACTCCGCATAGTAGCGTTTGATTTGGTGTAGAATCCGCTAGCTCTGGTGATCAGCACTTTTCCCACTTATGCAACAGAACAGAATTAATAAATAATGTGATCCCACTAAGTCTTACTTAGGAAGCTCTACACATAGTAGGAAGTTAGGCTCCCACCTTCTAGACCAGTGGTAGTCAACCTTGTTCCTACCGCCCACTAATGGACGTTACAACCTTCATGGTAGGCGAAAGCCGAAAGGGGGTTTAAAAACATTTTCATTAGATTTTCATAAAACAACCCTGTGAAAAAACTAAATGTCAGAAAATATAATATTTTGTATCCCGCGCATAAATTTAGTTCACGTTACGCAAGTGAAACTAAATGACGCTATAGTGCTGCCGCTAACTAACTCACTGGCACTAACGAACCTGTCGGTTCATGGCCGCGCGGACATAATCTCTCCACACATCCTTAAAACGAGCTAATGTTTTCCAATCATCTCCTGTATAATCTACTTCCCTTAAATCGTGGTTAATGTTATTCTCCACCTCATTCTTGACCTAACAACTGGGAGTTTTTCTCTGGTTTTCCTACAAGATGCTTTTATGCCCCTCTTTCATTTTCCATTCGTTCCACATGTCCTCCCAATCACAGTCTACGAGACTTAACTGTTCTTATTATATCTGGTTTCCTAGAAAGCTCATGTAACTCACTGTTACGTGGTCTGTTCATTTCTCTTTGGTCCAAACATTTTATTCTCAAATACTCATACTATTTTCTCCACATTTAAAGTAAGAGTCCATGTTTCGCATTAACATAATATAACTGGAAAAATAACAGTTATATATATAGGCACTATATATTTTCAGCTTAAAGGGTTTTTTTGTTTTTTTTTTTGGACAAGAGTCTCTGTAATGCATAATAGCACGCATTTACAGAATTGAGCCTATGTTTAATTTATTTGTGCACCTCATTCCTGTTTGTAAGTATTGTTCCTGGGTATTTCAATTCAGTGCGACAGCTAAGTGCTGTTAAACATATTTATGATCAAAGAAATAAATCGCCTGAATATTTCCGAAAAAGGAGACCATCGTCTGATACTTAAAAAATATTGAGTCAGATGTTCAGTATTTAGTTTCGCAGCTTCAGCCTCAGAGATCTCATTAATAATACAACATAATAATTAATTAAATGTAATTTCAGACTTCTTTCATGTTTCTATGTATGCAAAGTATAAATAAAAATATTTAACAAACAGCAAATTGTTCCATGCATATTTATCCTGTTTATCTCAACGAAAGTCCAATATAAAGTGTTCGGTAAGTAATTATTATTGCTGCAACTCTGCTTTATGCATTTTACAAAGTAGAGTTTCATTATTGTGGAACCGGTAGGCGGTTAGAAAATTTACTACTAATCAAGATACAGAAGTGGGCGGTAGGTACAAAAGGTTGACTACCTTTGTTCTAGACAATCGATCCGAAATTTAAACCGAATTATTGGTCTTTCCGTCAGACGGCATCTACCCATAGTCTGGTATTATTGTGTATGAGGAATAACTTGAGATAGTTACCTCCTTCATTTGAGGTCATTTGAAAAATATACCCTCGCATCAAGTGCATTCCAGCAGTGGTCTTGCAGCTAACAGTGTGTCAGTTCATTTGTGTTGTTTCAGTATTGTGGATTGTAATATTTGTGTTTCCTTTGCGTTTTCACATTCAGTAATTTATTATCATTATTATTAATATTATTATTATTATTATTATTATTATTATTATTATTATTACTACTACTACTACTACTACTACTACTACTACTGCAATATTTATAGTTGTGCTAGAGTGGTACTCCTGTTTCGTTTTCGGTGTTATAAACAGTCGTTTAGAAATGTTTCAAATCATAGAGACATTTAACCTGTTGCCATATTTATTAATATTTGTTTTGGTTATTGTTGTTCTGCAAACGGGCATTGGAACAAAAGGGAAAGCTTGCAGACGGAGGGAAGAAAAATTACAATAAATGTTCACGAGTTCACCGACGAATTTGATGTCTTTATAAGAGATGGAAAACATACAATATCAGTTGCTGACGTCATGAAGAAACTACAACTGCACATGGAATCTCGCGCAAGCGCATACAGAATTTTAAATCGAAAGATGCAGAAAGCACGGGAACCAAAATTAGAACCCCTGGAGAAAAAAACAAAAAACTAACACTACGCCAAGAAAAAGCAAAATAGATTCGTTTGCAGCAGCTGTCATTAAAATAATTTATTCTTTACGTAAAACAAGTTTCTTATCTAGTTTACCCGACATACACAAAGTTCTGACGGAGGCAAAATACTTGAGGGCAGCATATGGGTTGTACGACAGGTATTAAAAACCCTAAATTTTTGTTAACTTAAAAACACTCAAGGAAGAAAGTTTCTAATGGAAAACCCAGATATTGGTGCCAAGATATTTTATTTCTTACGGTAAATTCGGGAATTGAGAGATAGTGGCCGACCAATAATTTATATGGACGAAAGTTGGCTGAACGTGAACCATACTACCAGCAAAGTTGTGGTTTCAACAGAAATCCGACGGCGAAGTTGATTCACCTATGAATGTGCCCATAGATAAAGGACAACCTTTATCACCATAGATGGAGGTTGTTCCGAGGTATTTATTCCAAACATCCTCCTGTGTTTCCAATCTAAATCAACGAAGCACTACCATGAGGACACGGACGCCTCCGCTTTCAAAGATTGGTTTGCAAACAAGTTTCTACTAAATATTCCCCAACATAGCGTTAGTGTAATAATTGATAACGAGTCCTATCATTCGGTGGAACTAAATAAGGCTCCCATATCATTGACTCTAAAAGTAGAGATGCAGACATGGATACAGCAAAATCATATTGAATATGACCCATGAGCCACGAAAATAGTGCTATATGAGATTTTTTACTCCTGGCGCGACAGGCCTAGATGGCCCTTAGCCTACCAGCCGGCTGCTGGACTAATATCCACATGTGTCAATCACAGAGGTAGATGATAATCAGCCAGTGTTGGGATGACATGTGGTCAGCATGTCGAGTCCCCCAGACGTTATAGCTGGTTTTCTCAACCTGGAGCCGCTACTTATTGTAGCTACCCAAATGCCTCACGATGCTGGGTGGGCACCGGTCCCATGAGAGAATTTCTTCCCCCATGGAGACTCGAACCAGCACAAGTCCCGTAGCTCTGCGCCAAGGCTTCCTGCCTTAACCACTCGGCTACGGCGCGGGACGCTATATGAGATTGCAAAATTAAAAAAAAAATAGAATTAAAAAATATGAAATCGATACAACCGCGGAGTTAGAAGGGCATACTATAATCCCTCTCACACTGTATCACTGCAACTTCAACCCGATTGAATTAATTTGGGTCCAAGTAAAGAATGATGTCGCAAAACACAACTTAACATCCAAATCCAGTGATATAAAACGTTTGTTTGAAAATTCTTTGTCGAAAGTGACACCAGAATATTGGAAAATGGCGTGTGAACATGTAAAACAGGAGGAACAGTTTTATTGGGAAAATACGGTTTAATGGACGAAGTGGTCGCGATTTGTTATCGACCTACAAGAAACAGATATCGAAAATTAAGGATGCGAAGAGGCCGCAGCTGATTCTCTTCTGGACATGGAATGTATTATACTAATGACATCTACCCCGTAAGCAGCACCTGTGTGAAAGAGAAGGTGAGTACATGTTGCTGTTTCTTTCTAAATTCCCGTCTCAAGATGTTCCTTTTAGACATTAGAAGCTGAGTCGACCCAAGACAATAGTCCCTTTTGTTTATTTGTGGCGATTTTTTCCTGTATATTGCTATTTTTTCCCTCGAAGATTGTAAAAGGCTGGACATGTGGGACGAATGGATAATGAAATAGGGGCATAGGAACACCAGACGGAAACGCCCAGTAGGTCGCCAAAAATGAAGTGGGTGAATAATTTTAATAATGATTTAAGACTTCCTCCTTCTAGAAATTTCAACTGAGTTGCCAGTCTTGCCGTCAGGCTGCCTCTATCCATAGTCTGTCACCAATTTCTGTTAGAAGTCGAGTCGATTCGGGGTCAAGGTTCCATTTTGTATACCTCTGCTGATCTTTCCTGTATATTTGTGGTGTTTTCCTCAAAAGAATGTGAAGGGCAGGACACGTGGCACGAAAAGGTAATGAATAAGGGCTATTCATTATTTTTAAGAAACCAGGGGGAAACGCCCAGTAGATAGGCCACGGAGAGTTTATGTCCACGCGGCCATGAACCTCCGGGTTCGATAGTGCCTATACGTTAATTATTTGAGGTGTTTTCTTCTGTATATTCCTGGTTCCTTTTTAAAATTGCCGGGACAAGTTTCTGAGTCTTTTTTTCGGAGTTTCTCTCACACCTATAAGACAAATGTCAATAAACTTTAAGGATAGGTCCCCGAAAATCATCTGGTCATCATATTCGCCATGTTTAGTAGCCTATGAATGTGTGTGAATGGTGTGTTTGGTCTTAATGTTGTGTTGTTTTGGAAGTGGCACTGACATTGAGCTGATCATTCATTCGGGGAGGCTCTCCCTGTCCCCCTGTGGTAAAAAAAAGTATGATATGATCTATAGTTAAAAAATCCCTCTCCCGACAGGTCGTGTTACTGTAAGGTCCACATGGTGAGTGGCACGTAAAAAAACCTATTAGGCGAGGTGTCAAACTGCGGGAATGGAATGGATTTATTTATCATCAGAATCATTAAATTGATTCCACTATTCCAACCAGTGCTTCTATATGTTAACTACTGACACAGTGTTGAACACAAATAAAACTATGTCCACATTCAGTTCGTCAGAGGGTTGTTTTTGGCATCAGAGGAAACTTATAAACTGACCCCATATCTGTCAGCAACAGATTTAGACACATATACATGCAATGTGCTGGAGTAACTTAAATATAGACTCAGTGGAAGTAATTATAGCTATACTGCAGTTTCATACTGTATAATAACATTACATATTTATTTATTTATTATGGATTTTACAATTATCAAACTCTTGTTTAGTGGACATAGACGAAAATAATAAATTATGTCTCTACAGAGTGATCAAAAATGTATTTGTGAAAAGCTAGGTGATAAAAGGTATCTTTATTTGGAGTAAAAAACGTAAATACACAAATTAATAGTTTGAGATATTTCGGAAATATTATAGTCAAACCATGTAATTGTGTACGTAGTTCACATAGCAGAAAGCTACGTGATTTTGTTTATATCAAACATAATAAATATATAGAAAAGTCTCGTAGAGTGATATTGGCAGGACATGTGGCATGAACTGGAAATGAAAACGAGACATAGAAACTTTAGTAGGAAAGCAATTGAGACAGCGCTCAGTAGGCAGGCAAAGAATGATGTGGGAGAATAATACATTAACCATATTTGTGGGAGTTATTACAGGGAATGATTAGAAAAATTAAATCAGGATAGGAATGTGTGGAGAGCTCATGTTCGTGCGCCCATGAACATCCGCGTTCCATACTACCAGTGAGTTAATTATTTTACCTTTCTTTATATGACAACATGACATGAATCTGAATAAAAGAAGACGTCTAGGAAAAATCAGAAAAAAATCGCCATAGAGATAACCTGAAAATCGGGTAGGAGAATAACTTTAAGAATGGTTTTAGGAAGTTAAATTATATGGGGAATGATTGGAAAATATTATTTCAGGACAGGAATATACGTTCGCACGGCCACAAACCACCGGGTTCCATTGTTCCAGTGAGTTAGTTTATATTTCAAAATGTATAAATATTCTGACCAGAATGACTTTATTTTTTTTATTCTTCACTAACTAGCTCACTGGCAGATTCAAACCCGGTGGTGGACATATGCTCTCTATACAACCCTAACCTGAATTAATGTTTTCAATCATTCCCTGTATAATTCACCCCTCAAATCATGGTTCAAATTATTAATCCATCTCATTCTCGGCCTTAGGAAGCTTTCCATCTGGTTTTCTACAAGTGCCGTCTTTCATTACCAATTCGTGCCACTTGTCAGTCTACGAAGAATAACTGTTATTTTTACATCTAGATTATGTAGCTCTCTGTTATGTAGCCTTCTCCATTCACTTGTCTATTCGTCTCTAAAAAAATTCTAAGAACTTTATATTTTCAAATGCCATACTCGCAATCTCTTCTCCTTCATTAAAGTAAGAGACCACATTTTTCATCCATATAACTGGAAGAATAACCGATTTATATATTTTTAGTTTAATGTTTATTTAGATAAGTCAAGAGTTTCTTTAATGCATAATAGGGACTCTTATCCTTTACTTTCCTAAAAAAAAAAAAAGAAATTTAAACTAAAAACTTCTAGTTACATTATATTTCATTCTATAATGTTCTGCCCTTCGTTGCAATCGTACCATTTTCATACTATGCTTTGCAGCTTTCCTAGGACATTATAAATGTGGTAGCTTCCCGTTGTTTTCCACATCGATGAAGGATGATGATGATGATGATGGCCAGATGATGTTCGGGGACCTTTTGGGCCTTAAAGCTAACTGACATTTATCTTACAGGTGAGGGAAAAACCGGAAAACCCTCACCCAGGAAGATTATCCCGACCGGGAATCGAACCCGGCCCGCTGCGTGACAAGGCAGCGTGCTACCTCGAGACCACAGCAGTGGACTTCTATATGAGCGGAAATACAGGAACAGGAATCCACTGACAACTTTTCTCCATATACCTCTCTCTTGGGAGCCACATCAGACACGATGTGACAGTGAGGTTAGAGCTATATCCACTGCCTTGAGTCAACTAATCTGCAGATACCAATCGTTTGTGAATGCTGCCATTCTAAGTCAGCCACAACGCATGTGCAATATCAAATTACCTTGTATATCCAACTAACAGACATATTACAGAGTAGACAGATCATCAGAAATCTCAATATAATAGGTAATAATGTTTCTCTGCAGTGGATAGTAGGCTATCACATTGTGGCATCGCAGGGAATTAAAATGGCAGATTTGTTGGCCAAGGAAGAATTCACATTATTCAGACATCACCCAACATTATCTCATACACTACAGCAGCTATGAAAATTCGCTTCGGAGTGAGGGAAACCTTCAGAACTATCCTTCTTCTTCTTCTTCTTCTTCGCGGTTTAGGCTTATTTACTAGCCTGTTCCGGCTCCAAATTGCTGCTCTTTCAATCTTTTCTTTGGTCTTCCCAAACTTCTTCTTGCTCGTGGTGAATAGCCGTATGCTGCTTTTGGTATTCTATTCTGTCATCCTAGCCAAGTGTTCTTTCCAGTTTGTTCTGTATGTCTCTATTGTTGTGTTTCAGAACTATCCTAGAACACCAAATAAAAGATAAACCTTGGTGGAAAGTATCCATCCAAACTACACAACCAGATTGGCCTAGAAGAGTAGCCGTTGCAACGGCTCCCTAGGTAAACACCTTCTTCGCCTTGGTCTTCTACCAACTTAACAATGTATCCTCTGCAACAATATGGAAGATATGGACGCTGATCACATCCGAACTTACCCATCCTTATCAACCAGTAATTTCGTGGACAGATACTGGGAGGACAGGGAAAACATGATGAACCTTTTATAAATTGTTTCTTGTTGTTTGTTTTCTCCAGTAGGCTAATGACGACTGCCAAACGCCACTGCACTAAAATTAATAAATAATGAGCACTTTCCAACTATCTGATTTTGATTAGTAAAAAGTCGCATCTAGCGTATTTTATGGAACGTTACGCCGAAAGAACTTTAGAAGCAATGATAACCAAAGGAGAGAAATGTAGATCTTGGGCCTGGTTAATATTGATCTCGGCGCGTACATAATGCATGTCTACGTCTTATCTGTAATATCACCCGATTTGACCATAAATGCCATCCCTCTAAAAATTAACATACTTTCAGATGCCTTCATAATTGATTACCAGTACTTAAAATAAAAATGCTCAACCTCATTTCGATGAGACTAACATAAAATATTAAATTACACATTTCTTGAAATATCCAGTAATAAGATAATTATTTATGGCTTTTTCCAGTCATTAGTAGAGAAAGAGACATACTAATGATAAATAGTGCTCCTGTTTTTTTTCTGCCTGCTAAACACAAGAACGGAAAATACAATATAGAAATGGGATTATTATTAATCCATATAGACCCGATGCATATTTTATGAACAATATTACTCTGCAGTTCATCGGATAATCGATATGATCTTATCATGTAACTGAACCTCTTCCAGGAAACATTATTTAATTAGAAATTAAAAATGGTAGCAAGTTTTAAATAATTCACTATGTTTCGTAGTATACGCAATGCTGTACCTTCCACGTCCAAATTTCCAGAAGGCAAAGGTCAGAACAGTGTACTATGTAATGACCTCAGTTATTTTTAAAATAAAAGTTGATTATTTAGGGTTTAGAATGTAATGTTTTCCTCTTATAGCGGTTTCAGTTTCGAACGTATTTTAATTTATTCACCGTTACGATCTCGAGGTAACTTCGTCTGGATGCAGCGGATCAGAGTTCGATCCCCAGTTGGGACAAGTTCATTACAATTATAAATATTTCATTTTGTAATAGTTTCAAATTCTATTGTATTTTAATTTAACTGCTGCGATTTCGCGGTGACGCCGTTGCCACGAACGTAGCGGGCCCGAGTTCGATTTCCAGTCTGGACAAGTTCATTTCGATATAAATAGTTCATCTTATAGTGGTTTCAGATTCGAATGTATTTTAATTAAGTGTGCCGTTACGCTCTCACGGTAACATTGTTGCTTTGGACGCAGCGAGCGCAGGTTCCATTCCCAGTGCGGACAAATTTCTATTGTAATGTTTTCATCTTATAGTCGTTTCAGATTTCTGGAAGGAACATGTTGTGGGCCGAATATAACGATAAAAAACAAAATAATATCGTGATGTAAAAGACAAATTCACAATCCTAATAAAATAATTACAAAATAAATTACATATAGCCTACAGTATATAAAATTTCCCCTTATATTTTGCAATTTGGGACAAAATATATATCACTAAACTTTAAGAATATTAAAATTTTTACAAATTATTTTAAAGTTTAAGAATAGCTCCTGATAGATTATAAGAGCTGCAGCTGTTTCGATAAAGAAAAATAACACAAATCAGAAGTGTCTAGACGAAAAAAACAAACCATTTTTCGCGCAGGGAATGTCAACAAGCGAAATATAACAAAACTCTGTAATAAGTATGAATGATTTCTCACAACATTGGTATGTATGAAGTGAGAGGCCACAATCTCCTATTTCTAAAATTCCCGTCTTGGTGAAAAATCGCTTTGATACGAGTTCTGTATGAAAAATTAGTACGACCAACCTCCAAACGTCTGTTGCTTTTCAACGTACATAATTCATAGCCTGTGAAACATGTTAAATGACAGAAATTTTTCAATTCGCCAGGAAACCGCGAAATTGAAGAACAATTTGAACGCTTCATTCATCATAGAAACTCTATTGAGAAGTAATATCTATATAAAGACATTCTGGAACGTTTGCACCACTTATAGTTTTAAGAATGATTATCTATCGCCGTTAAGTTACCTGACAAACCCAGTACTCGTCATTTACAATTTAAACTGTGGAGGAACAATTCTAAATATAGGCCTATGATCAAATTTTGCATTATTAAATGGAAATTGACAGCTAATAACAAATATGGGAAATTTTAAAGTTGTGCCTGAATTTAATACGTTAACTAACACATTGGCACTATCGAACCAGCGGACATAAGCTCTCCACACATCCCTATCCTCAACTATTTTTTCCAATCATCTCCTCAAATCATGATTAACATTATTCTCCCACCTCATTATTGGTCTACCAACTGGATGTTTTCCCTCAATTCATAGGAAATACAAACAGGAATGAATGCTGAAAGAAATTAAACATAAGTTTTAATCAGGAAACGCATGCAATTATACATTACAGGGACTCTTGTCATCGCTGATTGTCCCAAAACATTAAACCAAAAATATATAAAACAGTATTCTTCCTGTTATAAGGATATGAAACACTTTTTTTTTAATTTAAGGGAGGAGAAAATATTAGTAATGTTTCTTAGGGTTTTTTTGAACCAAAGAGAGATGAACAGACAGGTGAATGAGCTACATGCTATTTATAGGAAACTAGATGTAATGAGAACATTGAAGCGTCTTAGACTGCGATGGGCAGGGCATGTGGTATGAATGGAAAATTAAAGAGGGGAAAACTAGAAGTAAAGCGCCCAGAAGGTAGGTAGGAGAATAACCATGCAATGGGAGAGGTGAATTATACAGGGGAAGATTGAAAGAAAGAGAGAGAGAAAAGATCTCAGGAGAACTATGTCCGTGCGGGTTCGGTAGTGCCGGTTAGTTAATTAGGAGACCTTTCGAATCGTTGTCTGTCTTCAGCGCTGAAAATTAAATCAGTAAAGCTAAATAGTAATATCGATGAGACATGATGAGTAATCACTGATTACTAGAGACCGGATTATATGCATTTGCATGTTGTATATTTAGACCTTATTCACCTGTTATAGCATATTTTATATTTTAACTAAAACTAGTGATAATACATACTTTTGCGCTATATTTACAATATTTTTAAAATCTGTATTGTTCTACAATGAACATTTCGAGGCCATCAAAAGTGTAATAAAGGATTTCGATAGTGCAGATGTTTTGGCAGTTAGTCAGTGCAAGGAATTATTTAAAAATTCCAGTATTTAAAAATGATATTGCTGTGATTATCACTCATTTTTCCCATATACCTGCAACTATTGAAACGATTGAAACTCAATATTTGGCGTTGATTGATTCTATTCAGTTAATGGATAAAATCCGTCAACTTCAACTCCTTATTGTCAAGAGGTATTCCCAAGCAAACTTACGGAACAGTTTGAAAACATTTTGAACATTTGTGTCAAATTAATAGTTATATAAATCGGATGGGCGAGCTTTTGCCAGAAATAGTAACTGCCAAAATAACAGCCAAATTCAAATTCTGTCCAATTACTTCAGTTGACGTAGAACGGTCCTTTTCTGTTTATAAAAATATTTTGAGCGATCGAAGACATAACCATACTATCGAACATTTGGAACAGTACCTGATCGTTTCTGTTTACAATAGTAGCAAAATGTAGAATATTTTAATTTGTGAACAATACTTTTGCCTGATGCTGACAATTTATAATTTATCAGTGATAAATATTAATAATGTTAGTTTAGAAATAAAATGTCTAATAAAATAATAATTATGTTTTTTATTATCTGGTATTTTTCATTAATATTTCGAGCTTGTTATGTTGTTTATAATACGCTCTACTGATTACCGTACTCTCTTCTCGTATGAGGTTGAAACCCGGCCGGAGTCGATGTATTTTTTCATCAACATCATAGTCCATCCATGAATTTAGGTCATTTGTTGACTTGTTTCGGCCTCAATAGAAACACCATCCAAAAATATTTTGAGCTGACTTTCTGTCTTCTTCCTGCAGGTTGATAGTTTAACATCTGCTTAGGTATTCTGTGTTCCTCCATTCGGTGAACATGTTGCACCCATCTTGACTTATAAACAGAAATTTTGTTTTCTAAAGTTTCCATGTGTAATTCTTTTAAGATTTCTTCATTTATTTTATGATCTAAGAGTGTGTATCCAGCAGCCCTTCGAATATATTTCATATCGGCATATCTAAGTCTCTGTAGACTATGTCCTTCTGTTTCAACGTCCATACTACCAAAACGTAAAGCATTTGAGTATGATTTACCACCGAAGGAAAGAAAAATCTTAGGTTCCATGTAGCAAATAAATATCACGAAAAAAAATTAATAAATAAAGCACAGAGGCCTTTACACGCCGCATTTGAAACCCTATGCTGATGACCTTAGCTGTTGAGCGTCGTTAAATAAAATTTGGTTGCTCCAACTACTACTACTACTACTACTAAATAAAAACGCACGACAAACAATAATAGAAGCACATATATTGCTGACCGCATCTAAATATTCTAACGGGATGACCTGTATGTTGAAGAGTCTACAAATAAGAATGGAATAAAATTAAAAATAAAACAATACTTGCAAACAGTAACAGAAGAGATGTCAACAGTTAATTAGCTACGTCACTAACATTGATTACTCTTACGTGAAATAACGTCCAGCGGCTACAAATTTTGTTTACAGAAAAGTGCAGTCATGCAACAACGGGACGTTAAATAATTAATTTGCACGCTTGTATCTACACTGCAGAGTTTAGCCATAAATACTTGTTGTCCAATCCAAACTAATTCAATATGGCAAACATTTATCCGACTTCTCTATTTAATACACAAAACAGTAGCACAAAGCTGAAAAAAAAGGCATTGTTATTTGTTTCTATTTCTAAATTTTGTGCACATCTATGAGTAACCAAGTTTTCATTTTCAGTTTTTTAACAGGGGTTCACTATTGTGCAGTGAATTGAGAGATATTACATCACAGAGTTAGATAATACAACTGTGAATGAAATATTTAATGACGATGCCAATCACATACGTACGCACCATTGCCAGACTTCTCCTGCAACCTGCCTCTACAGTTCTAAATTCATAAATAAATCAGTGAATAAAAACATAATTCTGGCGATGGTAAGAAGATATAAAAATGAGCCCATTCTCAAGAATATATTTCTGACAACTCATTCTAGCGGATACATTAACCGTGTGACATCCCTTTCCCTTGGCTACAATTCCAGTGAACTCTATATTTCTTCTCACGTGATACTTTAAAACTATGGCAAATCAGTCGACTTGCTGCAGTTCCTACTGATTGGGTATTTTTCGATTTTGAATGGATTCGATTCGCTGTGAGGGGACACAAGGACATCGCCCGCAGAAAGAAAATATATATATATATATATATATATATATATATCTGAGCCAGTATACATATTCACTCCCGTTCGAAACTCGCTTCCCGAGCTTTTCAATTTCGTTGCTTCTACGGAGGAACTTGGAGTATTCAGGGGATTAGGAAGGGTATCCCAAACGCATGCACTGGAGTAGAATGCAAGGGAGAACCACCGACAGTCCCGTTGGATCAGATTTTGTGTGAGCAATGAACACTTCATAAGCAAAATAATTGTACACAATGTACGTAATAAATAAACTGATGAAACCTACATTCTACCTGCCTTACGCGTTGAATATAAAGACTTATATGTGAAAGATTTAATTAGTACTGTAAATAAAACGTACTCTGACAGCACTAATCATGTGTTGAGAACATGAATCAATTCATTTATATGCGAAATTGTTACGAAAATTATATATTATGAAGTTTCCTTTCATCTAACAATGAATAAAAATATCAGACAATAGTTGGTCAGTACTGAATGACTCAATATTTAATTTATATAAAATGGTTAAACCGGTCAATAGTATATTAATTGAATTTAAGTCCTTTAGAAGATAACTGTAAATATCAGCATATTAATTTTCAAGCAATAGTGGCTAAAATTATATACGTATAAAGTGGCTATATTTTCAAGTTCAGGGACAATGCACGTTGAGAAACGAAAAGCTTCTTTTTAAAAATACGATAAATTGACAGATCTATTATTTCTTAATTACAGTACTTGTATATAAAACTGAGACCATATATATATATATATATATATATATATATATATATATATACACAAATTTCGTGTCACGTTGTTTGTCCGCGATGGAATCCTAAACTACTGAACCGATTTTAATAAAATTTTGCACACTGTGTGCAGTTTGATCCAACTTGAGACTTAGGATGTTTTATAACTAAATTTATAGTCGCATTATTTTTTATTGCAAATTATTTGTTTATTATTTAACAAAGAGTTATAATTATCCGTGAGTTCCATACGATTCTAACAGATGGCGGTGTAAGGTAATTTGGTAAGGTAATTGGTTTATTATTTAACAAAGAGAGGTCCAGTTGGCTGTGCTTTTTGTTGCAACCGCGAATTTCAATTGAATTACAAATATTGATTATTTCATAATTTAGGTGTTCAGTGTTTATTTTATTTTCAATAGTATTAATTTCGTGTGTAAGTATTTGTTTTAAGTAATCTGGCTGAAAGACAGCAACTAAATTTAAATTTTTAACGTGTACCTTAGCCACAACAACGTGTGGCCGGGACTCCTAGTATATATATATATATATATATATATGCCGATGGCATAACGAATAGCCTTTAAATGATTTATATGTCAATAATAATAATAATAATAATAATAATAATAATAATAATAATAATAATAATAAATGTTTATTCGTAAAAGAAGGAATTCCTTTGGTTATTGAGAAACGTACGACGTCTTATATGTGAACATTTACTATGTGGCACGAACATTGCATAACTTTATCCTTCGTATTCACTGCGATAATCCGAGACGTCTCATTCTCGAGCTCTTGTTACCGGTACAAGTGACTCTCGTGGCCGTACTCCCTTTCAGCCGCTCTCGCTTATGAGATTGAGCGTAATACAGAGTTTGACCGCCTTTAATATAAATATATGAATATATATATGTCTTTCTCGAAAAGGGCATCTAAACCTTGATATGAATATATATATATGTCTTTCTCGAAAAGGGCATCTAAACCTTGAAGTCCCATTCAATAACTGATTCCTACAAGCTTTTGGTTAAATCAATGCTAGCGTCCAATGATTTTATTAACCCATCCTTCTTGTTGTTTCATCCTTATTTAGTGTCCAAACTATTTTAACTTTTTTTAAAATTTCATCTACCATATTTTCCTCTACTTTGATTCGTCTGTTAATTACTTCATTCCAGATATTTTAAATGTTGATATCACTTCGTTTCTTCTCAAATAATAATCCATTCAACTGGCAAAAGTTTTATTCATATCTTTTATTCAAAACTCATAATTCACGGACGTACAAAAAAAACTTAACCAACGTTTTCCGCTGCGTTAGGTTTCAAATGTCTTAAAAGTGCAGTCAAAGAGTATATATGTACGATAACAATATCTCTGTACAATACGCGTGGGATGTTGCTAATTGATGAATATTTTGCCTCAAAGAGAATACATGATGTGGATATCGATCAATAGACATAAACTACAATCCCAGGAAAGCTTGAAATTAAAACTAAATCAAGCGGCATATATGTTCCATGTTCAAGCGATTACTGCTTTAATTAAACTCAAATACAGGGCAATGCAGAGTATTAGTTCCACCCAATTATAAATGTTTTATTCAATTCTATTTTATTCAGTAGCCTATTTCTTAATTTCATACTTCACTGCTTCGATTTTAACCCTTAAGTTGGCAATGTATCACAGAAGGTACATTGATTTCATTCCTTTAATACTGTTCAGAAAATAACAGAAAACAAGCGAGTAGGAATTACTTAAGGTAAGACGTTAGGCCGAAATTTGAAAAAAGAAAATCAATTTGTTGTTTTCTCATAACTGAATAGTCTGTTCTTTTCTGAACATTTCTGTACATGATTTTTTACTGAACGCTAATTATAAGTGCATTAATTATTTTTCTTTAAATTGACAGCTGTCAGCCTGTAATATCATACTTTAAACCTTGTTTTCTCGAAAGTGAAAATTTTTGAACACTTGCCCCATTATCTCAGGACCTATTAGAGATATTTATATCAAATATTTACAGGCATAAACCTAGTTATAGCCTACTAAGGCTGTGGAACCACAATCATGATGATCTCTTGTATAGATCCCCACTTATTTTTTAAAAGTATTTTTTAAATAAAGAGGAGACTAGTGGCATATATATATATATATATATATATATTTAGATACAAATTTGACTGAGGTTCAGTGGTCTTTACAAGCCTCATTTAATATGCTGTAAAAATGTCATTACAATCCATCTGGTAGTTCCTAAAAATGGGTCTCAAATTCACATTTTTTAACATTGGTGGGATAAGGCCTACCGTCTCAGCTTAAATTTGTGCAAAATTACGCAATAATATACAATAATATCTTACAATTTTACATGATTTTGTTTTCATTGAGGTCCAAAACATTTAAATGATAGGCACGAGAAATAATTGTCTCGCTAATTATTCTTGATAGTCATTAGTAATTAGCTGTCAAGGAAACAGCACACAGGACGCACAACAGTTCTACCAACAAAACGCACGTCTAGCCAATTTAAGGGTTAAAAAAAGCCAGAAAATGTAATATTATAGCGTGTACTATAATGTTCACAAAAACTTCGTTAACACACATGAATAAATATTGGCAAACATAATAATTTTACAATTTTACAATTAAACAATCAACAGTAATCAGTACAAATTATATAGACTTAAACAATAACCCCAACTTCACATCATCAGTACTTACGTCGCTATAGGGCTAACTAAAAAAAGTATTGTTAAAAAATCCATTTTAAGAGTTGTGAAACAAATTGCATTTAATTTTGTTAATTAGCAATACTGATTGAAATGACTCATTTGTTTGTAACGAGTAATAATTTCGAATTTAATATTGTAATTAATGTACTCAGGGATGTTCGGAAGAGTCAGTTAGTTTGGTTTTGGTTTGGACATGTCAATAGAATGAAGGAAGAAAGCCTCCCTAATAAGGTATGGGGTGGATTCTAAGGATTTTTCACTTATAACCTAACGGGCACATGGCGTTTAGCCTGTGCCACAGTCGGCTTTGCTCCTACATAAACTCAGTGTGTAAAGCATGTATAAAAATCTTTCCTTATAGAAGATGCTGGAAATGTCGTCCACTCTCGGCTAAACAGGCATCAAAACACACTCTTAATCACCTGATTAAGTTGGGCCAGTGTAATGTTTCCGATTTCAGTTCTAATATATGAGGATTTGTCTCATAAACTTTTGTTCTTTCAGGTTCATCACAAGTAAAAGCCACACACTATTAGATCAGGGGAGCGAGGGGACACATACACCAGCATTGTCTTGTAACACTTCCTTAATTTTATTCATGGACTCCTCTGCTGTATGAGCAGAATCTTGTTGAAACCAGCCATGTGATTTCTCTTCTTCAGTCAGTTCACGAAAATATGAGGTCAAAATATCATTTCGGTACCTCTCTGCATTTACAGTCTGCTCGTAAAATATTGGAACGATTATGCGTATTGCGCTAACAGCACACCAAGCTCCAATTTTCCGATAATAATGCGCCTATTTCATCTAACTTTTCCTCTGTTAAAATTGTACGTTTTACGCTTTCGTTTTTTGTTTAACACAGAACCAGTGGTTTCGAATTTCTTCACAATCTCATGAATTGTAAATCTGGAAGGAGGTACTTCTGAATGTACTCTGTGCGAACATGGATTGGTGATTCACAATGAAAATAACTTTTACACACAAAAAATGCGTTGCTATAGATTCAATTGCCTGTTGATATCGCTGGACGATACAGCACTGCTAGCAAATGCGCGCTCTCAAAGGCAGCCGGTTAATGGGGGAATCTAGCAAGAGCTCGGGAGAGACGAAGCGTAGTGTGCTCGTTAGGTTATAAATGAAGAACTCTATATATCAAAGAAGATATCGAGGTCACCCACGACACAAATGAAGTGACGACATTCACGGGGCAATGACGAAAATAAACATGCATTTTCAACAATGCCAGAATAGAGAAAGATGACGACTGGCGATGGAGACGGTGTCAGATGTAACAATCCGCGAAGAAGAATGTATTTAGTCTAGCTATTCGCTTGCTTAATAAGTTCGTGATTAGCCGATAATGCACAGAATAAAAATTCCATCTTAATGTATTTTAAGAGGAAACAACCCTGTCGTAATGTGAGTAGAATTTCACTAACATGGATACACGGGGATTTCAAATAAAGAAAAGTGTGTGTCTACTTTGGACTGCCTGAGTAGCACAAATTTTTAGTGCACCAGCGCATAACTGTAGGAACATTTGGTTAAAACTCCGGTTCATGCAGAGTTTCTTTATTGATTTGTTGTTTTTTACTAATAATGTAAATGACTTACTGCACAAGTCTGTAAGGTAAAACAATAATCTTTGTTGGCACATATTTTACATATATTGGTTAATTAATTTTTGAAATACCGGTAGAATTAAAAGCTATTTCTAAGTTAAATATAAGCTAGTTATTCATTAAGTATCGTATTTTATGATAATTCTATAAATACATAATTATTTCCCCCTCGATTGTTTAACAATAAAATTATATTTTTAATGACTACTTAACTTGTGGACCAAATGGGAGTCTATGACCAATCACATTTTGATTTATAACCAATCACAGTCGTTTTCACCTCGATTTTATCAATTTAACTTCATCATATTAAAATCAAGCTCCTCATTTTTAACATTCTTAATAGGTCAGAGCATTATTTTGCAGTGACTGACTCTCTAACAAATACGTTCAATACAACAATTAATATATGAAGGTGTAAGAATCCTAGAATGCAAGTGGCTGTCATTACACACACACACACACACACACACACACACATATATATATATAGTGCACGAATATAAGCAGATATTGCTTGCGGGATGTAATAGAAAAAATTATAGCAATTGATTACAAAAAAAAAAAAAAAAAAAAAAAAAACTGTTTGCACTTTCTTAAACGAATTATTTCCCAGATATTTATGTTCCAGAAAATATATTGACATATTTAAACCATAGGTAATCAGAAATTAATTAATAACCTATAATGTTGGTTATAAACAGTTTGATGTGTTTAATTTTTTCTCCACTAGGGTGCATTCTTACAATATTGTGATCCTATGGCAATAAATAATATCTGGTTGCAGTAATGAACAAATCAAACATAATAAACGTTTCTCATTTGTTTTCAATCATCGCCGTTTACATTCAATATTTTAAAATGGTTACATTTAAATAATGATTTGTGAGTAAACAGCTTAATTTTATTCGTTAAATAGTCCTAACAAATGCCACTCTTGATTTCCAAATTCATAAATCCACTCGTCACTTCGTGACATTATGAATTTATCGATAATTTGGAAATTACTCGTGGCATTACTTATAATAAAAACCTTAATTTTTAACACAAATATATTTCAGATTGGAGTCCCACGAATCCCGGTATGCAGTTAAAATTTTAAAATTGGGTCTGCATTCTAGAATTAATCCAAACTTATTTTGTCGTTTTATTTCCATTAAAGAAAATAAAAAACCTCTTATTTTTTTCCTTTAAAGAAATGTAGTGAAATTTTAAAAATGCACTGCCTTCTAGAGTTGATTTGTTAACAGCCTTCACACAGAAAATGTTTCAGAATGATTTGTTTGGTATGCTTGTGCACGCAAAATCCGGCTTTAAATTCGAGATTGGTGACACAGTTACCAACAATAAAGCCACCCTTCTCTTCCTGCAGACGTTTCTTTTCACTCTTCTAGGCTGAAGCAATTGCTCGAGTATGCAGCATCACGAATCCCTTCCTTATGAATGGGGCACGTCACGGAATGTCTTTACCTGTACTAACACAGGGCGGAGACTTCAACTTTACGACTTCTCCTTTGTATAGAAAATCCTTTATATCTTTCTCCGAAGAAATGTTAATAAAAAAAATACATTTTATAACACCTCAATCATAAACGTCTTTTTTTTTGCCTAATTCTTAATACAGGGAACACGTTCTGATCATAGTATGTTTTAGCAAAAAACAAATTATTCCCTGTAAAAAAAAAAGTGATCCCACAACAGACCCGGAGGCCCTTGGGGTAGTAGGAGGTTAAGGCTCCCACTTTTTCTAGACAATCGGCACTTTATGTCAGCCGGGTTGTCAGCCCAGCGTGACGGCCGCCTTTACCCCCAGAACAAGCGTCTGGTACTCATTTCCGTTAGAGGCTGAGTCGACCCCAGGGCCATAGTGCCGCCAGAGGGTTTGGGTCAGTTTAAAAATCCTGACCCCAACGGGACTTGAACCCTGGACCCTCCGGCTTGTAGCTCAGTGCCTTAACCACTACGCTACGGCGTGCCCCCTATTCCCTGTAAAGTGATCCGTATCAACTTTCCGCTCTATAATACAATTATAATGAATTCCGAAAAAACTGAGCTATTGAGTTTTTATATCCCCTCTCCCCCCCCTCAATTCCGCCAGGTTGTCTTCACGACATTTCTGGATTTATCTTCTGGCATTGACATGATTGTAACTCACTTCTCAGGCTGGGGGTTTAGTGGTTATGTTCCTTGCCCTTAGTCCCGAGGGTTGCGCGTTCAAACCCGGCCGAGGTCGATGAGTTTTTTTTTTAAGTTAGAAAAATCCGAGGAACAAGTCTTCGGGAGAGATTTTAAGCCGTGGGTCCCGAGTCAATATTTTCAGCCTAGTAAAAGAACTTTGAGCTTAAAAAAAAAAAGAGAGAGAGAGAGAGAGACCTCTAAGCAAAATTTATCGACTTTCATTATCATAAGTAATGTCACGAGTTAATTTATCTGGAGGATTTGGAAAACAAGAGTGGAATTTGTTAGAACTATTTAACGAATGAAATTAAGCTGTTTACCAAAAAGCATTATTTAAATATAGTTACCGGTATTTTTAAAGATTTATATAGGCCTATTTAATGTAAACGGCGATGTTTGAAAACAAATCAGAAATGTAAGGTTATGTATATTCATTGCAACTTGATCATATTATGCATTGCCAAATAGGATCGCAATATTATAAGAATCGCCCTAGTGGAGAAATAATGAAACAAATCAAACTGTATATTATAATCAACATTATAGGTTATTCATTTTTTTTCAGTAAACAACTCAGTAAAATGACGGAATCTGTTCATTATTTGCTATAAATAATGAAAAAATAATGATATGACCTGTTCAGAATATTAAAAAGAAGGAGCTTTTTTATCACAAAAGCAGGAGTTCATAAAGAGAAATGGATAAAGAACGAGGTGAAACGCGACTGTCATTGGTTATAAAACAAAATTAATTGAAACACGATTGGTCATTGACTAGCAATTGGGGCACGAGTTTCAACGTAATACCTTAGTTGCCTAGTAGATGTCTCATTGGGTCTGTGTGGCAACCATAACCCATTCATAACAACTGTAGGGAAATAAACGTAACAAAATTTACCTGGTTAAGAAACTTCCCACTTGGGAAGCACCGATGTACCCGCAGTGGGACATAGAGGGATTAATCAATCTCAGGCTGGGACGCCTGGAAGCGGAGTTATGTTACCACTAAGATATACATGATAATAAAGCATTTGAAATGTCCTTAGATCGAAACTTAATCGAAATTCCAGACCACGGAGGATAAGAGGAGTAATTCCTTCTAAGGGAAAAAAGCCTCTGATCTAACCGGAAAATGAATCCGGGACATCATGAATTGTCAGAAGCTTTGACCACGGGGCTGGTCGCTATTGAGATTGTAACCATGAAAACATTTTTTACATTTTTTTTACAAATATGTATCGATCTATCTAATAGACAACGAAAACGTATGCGACCGTAATGTTTTTTAGAACCAAACTTAGCATATAGCAATCAATTAAGAAAAGTAGAGTCCAGTTTGTTAGCCTGCGGTATCGGAATATTAGGAGCGGGGGTTAACCGGATGCGAACATTTTTTAAATCCCTCAACCATCCACAAATTTTGGATTTTTGGAACGAAAATCTGTAGGCCTACATACGAAGAAATAAAACAAATATTTTCTCCAAAATTAAGCAAAAATCGACCACTATAGGCCTATATATATTTTTTTTTTGCTCTTAGGCAAATGTCCATATATATATATATATATATATATATATATATGGACATTTGCCTAAGAGAAAAAATTAAAACTAGCTCTAGCGGCCACGTTTGTTTTCTCGCAACGAATCTAGCATGTAACACTTGAATAGAAATACAAAATCCAGTTCGTTAATCATGGTTAACCTGTAAGTTGAAATTTTAACTGGATCATTTTTCAAAGCTCTACAGGAGACAATTTTTATTTTATCGCAATGAAACTTGGCACAAATGATGCAATTATCAGCTAACATATTCGTTAAAAGAGCAAAATCGGGTCATAAATCAGACTTCCTGAAGAATATGTTAGTTTACAATAGTTCCAGCGCGAGGATTTTCTTAACTTAAATTTAGTATCAATATAATCGAGAAACCAGAGGGAAAACGCCCAGTTGGTAGACCAAGAATGAGGTGGGAGGATAACATTAACTATGATTTGAGGGAAGTAGATTGTACAGGGGATGATTGGAAAACATTGGCTCAGGATAGGAATGTATGGAGAGCTTATGCCCACGCGGCCATGAACCTATGGGTTTGATAGTGCCAATGAGTTAGTTATAACCGAGAATATAATCTAGTAACTCCTAACAAAGGAGAGGTTATGGGCTGTGCCACACTATAGTATTTTTAGCTTGGAGTTAATATCCAAAAGTCAAAGTCTAGGATCGCAACTCTAGCGGATGACACGGGGCGATGTAAAAAAAAAATCCATTCCCTTTCATGTTATGCAGACGGGACTTCCAACCCCCAAACGTCCTCTACAATACATAAATTTATCACAATTGACCCACTCTACCAACGCCAATCAACACTGACATTCTCTGTGATGTTAACAAGGCTACAAGCTGGCATTTCAGAGGTACAGAGCGATGGGCTGAAGATCTTGGGTTCAAATACTGACTCAGGCGCAACATTGTATTTCTAGTTAATTGGGAAACGGACGGGTCGTCGGGAAAATTTTCCGATATAAATAAAATTCAGTTTTAAATATACAGTACTGCCGTTTATTTCCCTGTGGATTACAGGTTAAAAATGCTCGCCGGGAATGCATGTTTAATCCCAGCAGGGGTCGATTAATTATTCAAGGTGTAAAAATCCTGAGCAGGCCTGTAACTTCTGTCGAAGGAACAAAGTTGTCGATCTCGAGTCAGAGATTTATAGTAAAAAAATGTAATTCAAATAAATAAAAACTACTTCCTGTTTAGGGAATTATGCCTAAATAGTATTTTTTTACTTTTTTTTACTCCTTGGCGCGACAGACCTAGAAGGCCCTTGACCTACCAGTCGGATCCTGGCCTCCTGGCCTCACATCCACATTAATAACAGAGCAGACGATCATTCAGCCAGTGTAGGGGTGATATGTGGTCAGCATGTCGAGTTCCCCAGACGTTATTGCTGGTTTTCTCAACCTGGAGCCGCTACTTATTGTAGTTACCCAAATACCTCATGATTCTGGGACACCGGTCCTATACTGGCCGAAATTCCATGAGAAAATTTCTTCCCCATGAAGACCGAAATTAGCTCAAGTCCCATAGCTCTGCGCCAAGGCATCCTGCCTTAATCACTCGGCAATGGTGCCGGACTATGCCTAAATAGTACATTGGCAAAACGCTTAGAGCTGGAGATTTTAACCCGAAGTTTCACGTGCGCGCGAACATATGCTTTTCATACATCCCTATCCTGAGCTAATATTTTCCAATCGTTCCGTGAATAATTTACCTCCCTTAATTTATGGTTTATATTATTCTCCAATCTCATTCTTGGTCTCTGTACTGAGCGCTTCTGATTGTTCTGGAAGCAGTTTCCATGGTGCTCTTTCATTCCCCATTTCACATGCCATGAACACCGAAGTCTGCAAGTGGTGAATTGTTTTTATTACATCTGGTTTCCCATAAAGAGCTCACTGTTCTCCAATCCTCACAGTTAACCTGCTTGTCCGTCTCTCTTTTTTCCCTAAGAACTTCATTCTCAACTATTCGTAATCATTTTTTCCTCCCTTAAAATCAGAGAACATGTTTCGCAACCATATAATTGACTTTTTTTTTAGAGAAGTTGGGATGACAAAAGTCTCTGTGGTGAACAATAGCATGCGTTTCCAGAGTGAGTCTATATCCAATTTCTTTCTGCACCTCATTGCTGTTTGTAATTTTTTCTTATAGTCTAATTACTAATATTATAAACTAAGAAAAATAGTTCTAAGCAATGTTGTGAAGGCTACTGAATGATCACAAAAAGGAAAAGACATGCGATGTAGATGAAAATGAGTAAAGATTCTCTGAGCTATAAAATATGAGTCCCTGACGCTTTTAAACGATATTTTATTACACGAAACACGAGCAGCAAGCTCATAAAACGGCAATGAATTACATAATTTTAATCATCTTCTGAAGGCGTTCTTAATTTCCCCTCGAATTCGTTCACGCTGTCAGCCTTGTCACCTTCCAATGTCCAATGAAGCCAACAAAATCGTGGTCTCAATTCATCCACCCTTGGCTCGTAAAATCTCTCTCCCCCCTCCCGAAAATAAATGAATACATTCGATAAACCGTTTCGCTATCAAATGAGTCAGATCTATGTAAACTGCTAAGCAAGCAAGAAGAGGCCCGCGGGATGTGAAGGACTCGTACGGATTTAAGTAATTTTTAAACTAAACTTCAAATGACATTTGAGACTGTTCATTGCCTTTTATACTCCTTCCAAGTATGATCTGTGAATCTATTTTACGATCATACGTGATTTTTCTTCTGACCCAAATTGAAGCTAAAGAAAAACCAGAATGTAAACAAAATATAATTGGAGACTTGAGATCTCTAGTACTGGTCATAAATGTAGAGGGATTTTTTAGAGACGCCTAACTGCAAGGGGGCACACCATCACGTTTTTGGTTAAGGCAATATGCTACAAACCTGAAGGTTTCGAGTCTCGGTGGCGTCAGATTTTTTAAACTGCCCCACCATTCTGGCTTCACAATGTCCTTCGGATCCACTCAGCCTCTAACTAAAATGAGTACCCATACGCATGCTTCTAGGAGTAAATGAGGCCTCCATGCCGGTCGTACAACCCGGTTGACATCAAGTGTTTCTATTTTTTTTAGAAAAAGGTTGGAACCTTAACCTCCTTCTACCCCACGGGTCTCCTATGGCCTGTAGTGGCATCATTTTACCTTGAACTTTAAGACCATATAGCGTATATTAATTTCATTTGTTGGTATTGTTTATTTTATTTATGATATTGTGAAATGGTGAATATGACGAAATGAGTCCTGGAAATGAAAGTCCAAGCCGGCATTTGCCTTGACGATTGAGGAAAACATGAAGAAAAAAACCCTCGGTCAAGTTGCCGGGATTTCAATCCTGGGATCGCCCCCGCAATAATCCCAAACGCTACCAGCTTGATGAGCAAACTCGCTTGGAGTAGAGGACAGTTTATGTAGAAAGCTGGTGACTTTCATGCAGGGATCGCTTGGATACTTATAAATACTATTTGTATGAGAACTCACTTCATGTATGTAACAATGTAAACGAGTATGGTGGGACGCTGTGGTTGCGTGGGTTTTTTTTTTTTTGGGGTTTTTTATATTAATTTTTTTGACATTGAGTAATGCAAGCTTAATATGACATGATAAGAAAAATAAATGCCTGGACGGGATTCGAACCCGGACCTCTTAATTTATATCTCGTGTGGCGCTACCACTTACGCTACATGAATAATTAAATACGCCCGGTTCCGTCGCCCCTCCGCTCCCTGTGGCCCGCCGCGCGCGCTGTGACGCCCCTCCGGTCGGGAGATATACTTTCATTGGCCGCGGGGGGGGGGGGAGAATAAGCAAGAACAGATCAATGGAGTGAACTGGAGTATTGTTAAGGAATTTAAGTAATAATTTCAGACATTTCAAAGAAAAGTGAGGATTTTCACTGTTTTTTTCACGTGTTACAAGTAATATAACTATGAGTTATTTCTAAGTTCATAAGTGATTTTTTTTTGTTTACTCCATAACACTTGATAAACCAGCTGGCTGCTGGCCACACTATCCACAAGTGTTAATCACAAATCTCTCTGTGCTGGGGAGACAGGAATTTAGAGGTCCAATTTTTTTAAAGACAAGGTCACTTTTTGAGTAACCTGATGTTCCAAGTTCAGACACTCCATAGCATATGTGACCTGTTTTTCTTGCAATTTTCTTATCAGCCACTAGATTCCAGCACCAGAGATATTTTTTCTTTCTATCCATTAGCGTCCTTCTTTAAACTACTACAACTCTACAACCTAACGCCAAAATTAGCAATTTATCCCTTGTCCCCCATTGGCTTCTAAAAAATTTTGGGGTTTCTCAATTCATAAAGAAAGCTGTGATTTTAACAATGATGCTCATGGATACTTTGACAATTCATTTTATGAGAATTTCTGTTCTTTAATAAATTTAATAATGGAAAATGAACTAAACGTCCTGCGCCGTAGCTGAGTAGTTCTAAGTTTATATCTAGCACAGAACTACGGGATTTTTTGTTAAAATCCCCATGTGGAACGCATTAACAGCCAGTATGGACTATTGATCACCCACCATTTGGGAATTTGGATAGCTACCATAAGTACCGGCTCCAGGTTAAGAAAACCAGCCGTGGCATATTTGGTTATGACAGTACGCCACACTTCCCGTTGGGGTGTGAATTTTTAAATTGGAATAAACTTTCTTGCAACACCAAGGCCTGAGATCGCCTCGGCCTCTAACTGAAATCAGTTCCACATTATATCGTGAGGGTAAAGACGCTCGTCACGCATCACGCAACACTGACAATCCGGCTGATGTCTCGTGCAAATTGTCTAGAAGGATGGGACCTTTAATCTCCTACTACCTAAGGCTTCCTAAGGTTTGTAGTGTATCACTTTGCTTTTCTTTTATATTCTAAAAATTCATGAGTCAATATTTACAAATACCATTAATAATTTTGGACTTGTATTTTGGATAATTTGACGTCTCCCCATAATAACGTGTAACTCATAGGCTATATAGGGGCGTGAAACATTTACTTAAAATTCGGGGCAGGCAGCATCCCTAGTTCTGAACGGAGATTAAACTCTGACACGCTGCTACCGAGATAAAGACATTAATCTTAGACTGAAATGCTGGACCCATGTATATTCTCCCTAGTCGGTCCTGTCTGAACTAGCAGTTACCTAGCCCGCCTCTTGTTCCAAATTTCGCGGGTTTAAACACGGCCGTACATGCATTTTTCAACGCGTAATATTTTTGCGCATGAGTTCCTTCGTAAATAAACTAAAACCGCTGCTCTCATGTCGTAGATTTATGGTACGTAAAAGAACCTCAAGATTGAAAACAAAGAGATATATCAGGCCTGTTGAAACTTTCTCAGGCTAGGTGTGAAAATACGCCCTCCCCTTCATAACAGCATCGGGTGCATTCCCAATGAAACAACACAATTGATAATTGAGTAGCAGTGTCTTACTCTGTCAGCTTATCCGACGGAGTGTTGAATAGGATAGGTATTTTTACACCTAGGAGCACATATTATAGGCCTATGAACAAATATTGCTAGTCCTTTCACACTCAAATCTTAATTTCGACTCTAATAAACGCAGCTGTTAAAGAGCGTCATTAAATAAAACTATACTACTACTCTCTCAATTCTTTGTTTATTTAATTTCAATTGTTCTAATAAAATCACTTTTAAATATCCCATTCCGTATAAGGGAGTACGGAACACGAACAGCTGCCTGGTACGATACCAGGAACAAAATAAGGAAAGGGAAAAGATGAAAGGTATCGTTTTCTAACTCAAGATGTTATCAATAAAGTGGTGTAGCAGAAATGCATCAATGGATTCGTATATATATGAACTCCACACAACAGTTTTCCGCTCACAAAACAGAGATATGATCCATGATAACATACTCTAGTGGATGTGCTAGTGGATTACTTTGTATTCCTTTAAAAAAGTCCTTTCAACTTCAATGAACGAGAGTTTTGTTGTTTGTATAAAGAAGTATTACGTACATATAGCACAGCACAATAAACACAAGTACATTACAAAATAAAACAAGGAAAAACAAATTTAAATACTTTAAAACAATGGCAATATCAGTGCTGATTCATGGAAGTGAGTCATTGAGTGTTAAAGAACGAAACAAAGTGCACAGACGAAGTTTTTTCCGTAGAGTGAAAGGAATTAGGCCTACAATAAGAAATTTGTTAGATTATATTATTCGTGAAGAATTAAATAATCTCCTGGTAATAAAAGATTCCGGGCTATGTGGCCGTGGTCTATAACTGGCGTTTCTTCCAGACGTTTCTCCCTCAACTGCGGAGGGCATCTTCAGTGGCGAGCGCTTCCAGCTGTTGTTTCCCTGTCGTAGACTCGACTGCGAATGAGAAACGTCTGGAAGAAACGCCAGTTACAGACCACAGCCACATAGCCCGAAATCTTTTATTACCATGATTACCGGCCGTGAAAGCCTGCATCCCACTATAAATAATCTCCTACTTCACTTCACGGGCGGCAAATTGCCTTTCCGCCTCGCAGTTGTTCTGTCCATCTTTTGACTGGCCTTCCTATATTCCTTGAACATCTTGACCGCGCGAAAATAAGTTATCCATACTCCTCTATCCTGAGCTATTTTTTTTCCCCCAAACACCTCCTGTATAATCTAAGTTACTTCCCTCAAATCGTGGTTAAAGCTATTATCGTACCTCATTCTTTGTCTACCTACTGGGTGCTTTCCTTTTGGTTTTCTAACAAGGAACTTCCAATCCCCTCTTTCATTCCACATTCCTGTCCATCTCAATCTACGAGACTTAATAGTTCTTTTACACATAATTTTCAGGGTCATGTATCTCTCTTATGTACCGAACTTTTCTTAAGCAAAACTCCTTACTCTCTTAAAGTAGGCCTAATACATCGTTTCTTATCCATATAGTACAAATGGGGAAAAAAATCTTCATAACTCATATAAAGAATATATATATATATATATATATATATAGTTTTAACATTTTTGAGAGAAGTTGGGATGACGAATCCCAGTATTGTTTAACGTGAAGAATTAGTTTAATATTATAACATTAGAGTGTCAAACTAAAATTACCATTCACTGATATTCTTCTACTTTTTTATAGTCTACCTCGAATAGTTTTATAAATAATTTCACTACTACCTGTAAAAACAATTAATTACATATTCAGATTCTAAATCTGATGCACTTTTCTGCCAAAAAAATGGTTAATAAAAGAGAAAACCAAAATCATTTTTACTAGGCCTATATGCATTCGTTTCCAGAGTTGACCCTATGTTTAGTTTCTTTCTGGACCTCATTCCAGATTGTATTATTGTTCTTAGATATTTTAAAGGGTTTATAACATTTCTAAATTAATGATAAAGGATTTATGGAAATAAAAAGCTGTTTCGAATTGACGTTCATTCCAATACAGCTGTTCGTTGCATAACAAATATATTTCAGTAACGTGCAGTGAAAAAAATCTTTAAGAACAGATAATATTTCTATATACATGTGTAGTCCACGACGTCATTCTTCGGGAGTTCACGGCCTTCTGAACATCTGTTTTATTCAAATTTGTCCTGAGTTAAAAACACGAACATTGGAAACAAAAGGAAGCTCTAACGAACGATGATAATCTAGTTAAACGCATGTCTACGGAAACAGTTTCCAGCAAAATGCGTCTCTGTCAAAATGATAAAAAGAAAAACGCGCTCTCGACGTCAAAATACATGTTCATCTCTGACACGAATATAATGTGACAGTTATCAAATACAAAAACATACATAGTCCACATTACATACACATGGTAAGGAATTTGACTGGGAAAAAAAAATCCCTTGTATTTTTAACTAAATAACTCTATGGTTTATGGCAATGGTTTTCAAACGTTTTATATCTCTCCTCCTGTAACTACTACAACCATTCCCGCGGCTTCCTATAGATTATCTCGTAAAACCTGCGATGTGTTAAAATATAGCCTAAACTTTGTTTCCAGTACAAGGCGTTTTGGAAAAAAATAAAATGCGACTATATGTAGTTCTTTTTAATGCAAATTGACAATCTGTAACGAGTAGACCAACATGCATGCAAAAGGCCCTTAATTATTAAAAAGTAAAGTGGTCACATTCCAGACCTTAGGAGGCCCTTTGGTTAGTAGGATGTTAAGGTCCCATATTTCTAGATAATCGGCACAAGATGTCAGCCGGTTGTCAGCCATGCGTGACGGCAGCCTATACTCTCAGATCATACGTCAGGCACTCCCATTAAAGGCTGAGTTAATGCCAGGGCTAAAAGGCTTAGATTAGTTTAAAAATTCTGATCTCACTAGTACTTGAATTCGCGACCTTTCGACTTGTAGCGTTTTGCCTTATCCAACTACACTATGGTGAGCCCCTCTAATTATTATTATTATTATTATTATTATTATTATTATTATTATTATTATTATTATTATTATTATTATTTTACAAATTGTTACAATAGGCATTGTTCCCCTGTTCCCAATTTCAATTTCCTTCTGTCTACTGTCCTCTTCTTCCAACCATTTTTCTTTCATGACTTTCTGGATATAATTCTTCTAAGTGTGTTCACGATGCCTAAATATCATCCTCCTTTGTAGTGTCCATTCTAAGATTTTATTCGAAATATTGTGTTGTCAAATGTATGCCTATATCACTTCAATAGTTGATTCTGTATTTAAATCGTAATTGATTTGTCTCCAATAGCTTCTCTTATTGGTATATTTGGTATTTCATCTAACCATCTTTTTCTTTCTCAATCTCTGTTTTCACACTTCAGTTTCACATACTTCAATACCTCTATATACATGCATCAATTAGATTCCCTAATCCCAAGCTAAGGAAACTAAAAGAAGATATATTTAATAAAACAAATTATTTTTTTCTGTTAAAAAGTTTAGTAGCCTACAACGTTTTACACAGAGTCCTATAATTTAATTGTTCTCAATCTGACTCTATATAATCTATCTTACCGTATATTGTCCTTTATTTTCTTCTCCTTTGAATTAATTATTTTTTGTTCAATATTTTGAAAGTTGTTCCTAAATTTGAATTATCTGTTCTTATTTCAACAATTATACTTTATAATATGTATCATCTATAATGTACCCTATGTTTTTGTAGCTAAAACACACCCGAGCACGAACCACTTGCTCATTCAAAAATACAAAAAAAAAAAAAAAAAACTCGGAATAAAATTTATTTTTCTTAAAAAACTCCTTAAAAATATAGTCAACAAATTTAAGATATTCAAGATGTCCGTTTTCAAAATCGTTAGACGTTACTCCAAAAGCGACAGGCCTAGAAGGCCTTTGGCCTACCAGCCTGCTGCTGGCCTCACGTCCAAATATATTAATCACAGAGTCAGACGATCATCTAGCCAGTGTAGGGGTGACATGTGGTCAGCATGTCGGAGCCTCAGCCGTTATAGCTGGTCTTCTCAATCTGGAGTAGCTACTTATTGTAGCTACCCAAATGCCTCTCGATGCGGTCCCATACTGGCTGACATTCCATGAAAAAATTACCCCATTTGGATTCGAACCATCGCAAGTCCCGCAGCTCTGCGCCAAGGCTTCTTGCCTTAACCACTCGGCTACGGCACGGAACTATCATTAGACGTATTTACTGCAAAATGATGACCACCGCTATGGTCTCGAGGTAGCGTCCTGCCTTGTCACGTAGCGGGCCCGGGTTCGATCCCCGGTCGAGACAGGCTCCAGGGTGATGTTTTTGTCGGAGATTTTACCTCACCTGTAAGACAAATGGCAGGAAGCTTAGAACCCAAAGGTCCCCGAAAATCATTCGGTCATCATCCTTATCATTATCAACATCATCCTTCACCGGTGTGGAAAGCAACGCGAAGTTACCACACCTATAATTCCCTAGTAAAGCTGTAAAGCATAGCATGAAAATGTTATGATTGCAGTGAAAGACCTGCCCTCGGGCAGAATTACTGTGGATGGACTACAAAAACAAAACATCCGTCATAATCCTAACAAGTGATAATATTAGCGTAACGATATAAATTATGACGTTTCCTATTTTTAAGCTTCGTCCATTCTCCACTTCAATCCTTATGGAAACGAATACGGAATCATGTGAGGATTCTATTCTCGAATACCTTAGCATATTATTTTAACGTAAAAAAAATTCATTCTATAGATTACGATAACCACGATTACAGTTTTATAAATTTTAATCTTTGTATTTTCAAACGAAAGTCGAGGAATTTTAATTTCGAATGCTTTTAGGTTTTCCTCCCTTAATTAAAAATACTATGGTTCGCGCCCATAGACTACGCAAGATTACCGTTTCATAAAATTTTATCTTCAGACTTTCAGACAAGAGCCGAAGAGAGAGAATTTTTTCTTTGAATACTTTTTAGCTTATTTTCTTCCCTATATGTTAAAACCAATGTTTCACAACCATAGAGTAGATACCACAGGCAGGATTATCGTTTCATAAATTGTAATCTGTAACTGTCAGACAAAATACGAGGTGACATGCAGACGTTCAGCTAAATGGTTTGATTACGCGTAGGTCCATTGGCAGTTACCTAACTTAAGAGGGAATTTAATTTTGCGATTCAAACAAAAGAATATATCATGGCAACAGTTAGCCAGTTCAACCGAATTCTGCCGCAGTATTCCACCAACAGAAAAACAAACTGACAATTAATGTGTTCAATTATCACGCACAATTTGAATGTCAATTTACTATTATTACTTTTGTGAAGTTTAACGTTACAAAATTCAGGCATAAACCGTTTTAAACTGTAAAATAATATCGCATTGTTCTATTCCAGTATTCTCCATTGCAATCGGATACAATTGGTAATGAAAATCACATTTTGCTCTATTTGAACCATTTATTTAACAGGCTAAATATCCTTCAGGACAAAATTAATGTTACTGCAAAATTGCAATAATGAAACGTCAGAGTTAGGCCAATTTTGAGATACTACATAATTTATGTTTATTTTAGATGCTTGTAGATTAACAATATTGTTGTTTACGATACAAGAATGGAAAATGAGGCTTTACGGACGACTTGAGATGTATATATATACACGCTGAGGTCGGAATCTGAATTCAATTTTATTTCATATTGTGTCAATTTGCATTACTTTTAAAAAATGAATATTAACATGCTACAGTACGTAAGTTTATTTGAGCCTTTAGCATGGATTCTCTGAAACAGTCCCCGCCCGGAGGACCGAATGGGTGGCTAATTTAATTCCAAAAAAAATTTACCCCAGTGGCATCCATGCCTACGTTTTTTGACGATTATATTTTGGCAGTGAAATATCGTCATTCATTCCACCAAGGCACTTTTTTTGTATGGCTTACCACCTTGGACATGTTCTGGGTAACCCTTTCGGCAGCAAAATGATTTGAAAATATTAGCTCAGGATAGGAATGTATGGAGAGCTTAAGAATCTACAGGTTCGATAGTGCCAGTGAACTAGTTTTTTACTGTACATAACCTATTCAACAACTGATATAAACGACACTTCTAAATGTGCTCACGATGACCTTCTTCTTATGCAAAGGACTATTGCATGATAAAAAAGGAATAAAAGTAACTAAGATTAACTTACAGTTATGAATGCGTAGTCAACCATCTCATTTACTTGTAACATTGGAACTAGTTGTTTTAATCAGTAACTTACAACTAATTGATAAAATTAAATGCAAATTGTATCGCAACTATCAAACATACATTTTTGTAACGTGAAATAATTTATTTTTGTTTAGCCATATTATGAAATACGTACTGACAATAACTATGCACTTACTGTTTATGTACATATAATTCCTATTCACTGTTCTTGCATGTTTATTTGTAAAATTATTAAGTTGTACTAACTAAAGTCCACCGCTGCGGTCTCGGTTCGACAGGATCCTGGGTGAGGTTTTTTCGGGGTTTTTCCTCACCTGTAAGACAAATGTCAGGAAGCTTAGGGCCCAACGGTCCCCGAAAATCATCCGATCATCGCCATCATCATCCTTCACCGGTGTGGAAAGGAATGGGAAGCTACTACACCTACAATTCCGTAGCAAATCTGCAAAGCATAGCATGGAAATGCTATGATTGCAGTGACAGACCTGCCCTCGGGCAGAATTACTATGGTTGGATGGAACTAACTAAAAATAACCGCTTGCGAATGGAAGTTGTTGAAATTATTTTTTTAAGAGGAAGGGTCAGGTCATATACAGGTGGTTTCATAAAGAATGGCGCAAACTTAAATGGTTGAAAGTACACGATAATAGAAGCAACAATGTCCCAATAAACATGGGTCCGCAAACGAGCCGTTTGCGAGATAATTACGAATGTATGGTTACAAACCGCCACTGACGTCATTGTTTGTAACATCGTACTAGGTGATTATCTCATTGGGCCACACATTCTTCCACGAAAACTTAATGGACGGAGGTACCTTAGGTTTCTGCGGCGTCATCTTCCAGGATTGCTTGAGGATGTTTCCCTTCAGCAACGTCGGAGTTTGTGGTACATGCATGATAGAGCTCCGGCACATTTTGCTGCTGCTGTGAGACGGCATCTAACGCGCAGATACGGCCAAAGATGGATAGGTCGAGGCGGATCTGTACCTTGGCCTCCAAGATCACCTGATCTAAATCCTTTGGATTTTTATGTCTGGGGTCACCTCAAAAGCGAAGTGTACAGCACACCCGTTAACACGATTGAAGAACTGGAGCAGAGAGTTGTACATGCTTGTCAAAAATTCAAAAATTATCCAGGGTTTTTCGAAAGAATTCGACATTCATTGCACAGACGATCTCAGTATTGCATCCAGATGCAAGGAAGACACTTTAACATCTCCTTTAACAGGTAACCGATAAGTGAAGTGAACTGTGAAATGTGAACTAAATGAGATGAAATATTAATAGTAAAGTCTAAATTCAAATAGATATCTACTAACTAGGACGATGTTTACAATGAAGTTAGTAGCGGCTTGTAAACATACATTCGTAATTATCTCGCAAACGGCTCGTTTGCGGACCCATGCTTATTGAGACATTGTTGCTTCTATTATCGTGTACTTTCAACCATTTAAGTTTGCGCCATCCTTTATGAAACACCCTGTGTGTGTGTGTGTGTATATATATATATATATATATATATATATATATATACACACACACACACACACAATTCAATGCCTCAGGTTGTCATTTCGATGTTTCTGGTTTCTCTCATGGCATAGGCGTAATTATAATCCACTTGTGGGGTTGGGACGAATGGAAGACGGGGTCACGCTGCTCCGATGATATGATAGGTGGTGATGAAGATGATAGCAGTGCGCCAGGGAAGTCTTTAATCCTAAACTTTATCTAAGGCGAATATGATTGATGATTTATGATGGCATATGATATTTTGGGGATCTTCCGGGCCTTAACGTTTCCTGACATTTGTGTTATAGATGAGAAAAGCCCCGAAAAACCTCACCCAGGAAACTTTTCCCGACCTAGACTGGAACTCGAGCTCGCTGCGTGACAAGGCAGCTCGCTACCTCAAGACCACGGCTGTTAATAAATAAAAAAAACAGCGATGAAATAAGCCACTAATTTAACATGTATAGAAAGATAGTTGATTACTCCTATACAACAATATGAACACGCAATTTATACTGTCAACCAATATATAGGAACAAGAAATTTGTCATGGTTTATTCACTCCTTAGTTGTCTCGTGAGACCCTTCTTTTATGTTGGTCTATGACGTCTTCAGCGGTGGTCTTGTAGCACTGGCTAGCCACAGGTCTAACACTATGTATTTGTAAATTGTGGAAGCTTCGTATTTGCTGTACTCCCAGTTAAAGACGCGGGGATGATGGTCTAGTTCCGAGCGAGGGGAGGGTGTTCAGTTTATATTCAGGTGGATTCCTCAAGTACCATTGGTTAGTTGTGACGTGGCGATTGTTATCCCATTGTACTACAAATAACAAATTAGATTTGTTGGTACTGATTCCCGCTATCGAACAAGGTTTATTGTGTTAATTCGAGAGAGAGAGAGAGAGATGGAGGGAGAATATTATTTTAGTAAACAGATATTTGGATATAACTGTAATTTCTATATATATATATATATATATATATATATATATTTTTTTTAATCCTTCAGATTTGAGTACGTCTTAATTTGCTGGTGCTCATTTTTTAACAATTTGCAAAGGAAATGAATACTCTTATCAAAATTCTAATCTCGTAGGATCTGAAGACTTACATCTTATTGACATTCGGCCCACAAGTGTCCGCGAACGTGAAAGTCTTCCTTAATTTCCATCTCAGAGAAAACAATCTTAACGTAAAATCAACCAAAGTTGTTTGCTGTCAAGAATGTATTTTCTGGTCAGTTTAACAATTCTCATGATCTAAATCAACAAATAAAATTCTTCTCATGTGCAATATAGAGTGTCGACTTGCACCACAACGGAGCACAACTTCCAAAATAATCATAATTTAATCAAAAAATATATACTTCTGACTCGAAAAAGTTCGCATTTTTATGTTGCAAAATAAAAATAATAAAACTTGTTTGTATCTGATAGGTACTGTCGTACGTAAATTGGTCAGAATCTTTGAAACGTGAAAGGCGTTCGGTAACCGAGTTACATCATCAGGAAAAGGCTTGGCTATTCTATGCTACTAATTCGCGCAAGACAATACAAAGGGATTGCTAATCACTCCAAACAAGGTGCAAAGCATTCATGGCCTGTTGGGAGACGGATTTCTGCAAATGTCATACTTCTTCGTCGTTGGGAGACGTTTCGATGTGCGTCTCTCTAATCTTTGTTTCCTGTTCTTATTGAAAATATATTTGTTATGCAGGTAATATTTTCATTAGGCGAAACTTAAAATGCCACTCAATTTAGATGTAAATAATAATAGTAACAGACAACCGTGACATGACTGGTAAGTTCCATGTTCTAGTCATAGATATTGTGAAATAGCATTATCATCATCATCACGGTACATTCACGAATTTAGACCATTTTTTGACCTCGACAGATATACCATCCTAAATTCTTTTGAGTGGGCGTCTTGGTCTTCTTCTTCTTTCTGCAGGTTGATAGGTTAACATCTGATTGGATATTCTGTGGTCCTCCATTCGATGAACTTGTTGCATCCTTCAAGAGTCACGGCGTTATAACCGTTCCAACGAGTATTGAGTAAATGTTATCCTTAATGTTTGTCCAGAGACTGAAAGGTAGCAGCCCTACAACTGGAATACTTAACATCGGGTCAGTAACCCGTTCTAAAGAATCTCAACTTTACTTGCAAGTGTCAACATGAAGAAATTCAGAAGGAATGAAATATTATTAAAGATCATCATCATAGTACATTCACGAATTTAGGCCATTTGTTGACCTGTTTCGACCTCAAGAGAAACACCATCCAAAAGTCTTTTGAGTGGACGTCCTGGTCTTCTTCTTCTTAACATTTGTTTGGGTATTCTGTAATCTTCCATTCGATGAACATGTTGCATCCATTATTATTAAAGATTCAGAGTCCTGTGTTATGGTATGGAAAGTCGATTAGTATATTGTGCTTATAAATTGTGATGCGCCGATAAATGTCTGATATTTCTCTTATTTCAAGCTCGATATTATTTTACGTTCCATGCTATGGGGGGGGGAGGGGAGGATCTACAGCGTTTCTACCATCCCCAAGGAATTCGCATTCAATATTTTTACGCTCTACAAATATACATATATACAGGTGGGATTTAAACCTCGGGACCGATAACCCGAACGTTAAAAGTTCAGCAAAACTATAAAAAAATATTACATTCGGGCATACTGGGAAGAGAGAAAGCTGATGTCTCAATTACGAGTGAATTATATTTTACCGAAACTTCTTTAATCATCTAAGTCTTAGTTCCTTAAGTTTTGTTTTAATTTACTTTTATTCGGTTCAACATTCCATTGGGGCACTCCGTGCTATACCATACAACATCCATATGCTACTGTTGCACTACTTACTTGCTCTTCCTTTTAAAGTTAACACAATGCAGAATTGTGACTGCATCACTCGTTTAAGGTATTTAGAATGAATGCGAATGAATGCTGTACATTTTCATGTACAACTTAGAAATTACTAAATTGCGATGAAACTGTAGGATGACTTTGAAAATCATATCGAAAAAATTTAATACATACAAAATTCTAGGTATGCAATATTAGTATGAATTTGAAAATGTTTAATTAACTTGTTCAAAATACGTTTGGGATTTTTTGTGCAAATATTGGCCATACCAGTTTCTTTAGGTCACAATTAATTGCAATGTCATATACCGGAAGTTCCTTAATCCTTACATATGCGTACTATGGTACTGTAAAAATCTTGAGTGACGCAATTGAAGTTTTCTCCCTTTTATTCTGTCTAATATAAGAAAGCATTTAAAATCTCATAGAATGTACCGAAAAAATATCTATAAGGTCCTCGTATGATATGTTTTGTCTTATGAATTTAAAATTTGGCCAGTGTTAAAATTGGACGAAAATTTATCAATATTTGAAAGAAAGATCAGTAGAAAAATGTTTTGCCCTATTAGGGAAAATATAATACGGAATAAAATATACTTTTGTGAACAATAAGAATTAGACAATGAACCAGATATTGCTAAATTTATAAAAAATAATAAAGGCTGTATTTGACTGGACATTTGGTGAGAATGAGTGATGTAAAACGTAAATTAAAATCAGACGTAAAAAAGAGTAAAACTGGTAGACCAAGATTAAGATGGGCAGATTGTATTTGAATTACATCAGGAATCAATATATTAGCAATCAAAAATGGAGAACTGTGGGTTTAAATATAATAGACTGCAGAAAACCAAGGCCCACATGGAGCTGTTGATGCTGAATTATTAGTGTTTTTGATTTAATATACTTTATTACAATTTTTGCTAGATGCATAACTCCTAGTATTGTTTAATTTTGTTTTACTCTATTCAATATTTATTTTATCGCTTAACTTGACTCTGTATTTAGGCGACTCGCATTGTAGGCGAGAGGTTCCTGAGCATGATGCTTTAGTGCAGAACTACAGACTTGCGTTGGTACCAGTAATCATGGGGGAAGAATTTTTCTCATGAAATTGCGGCCAGTATCAGGCCATTGAATCATTATAGGGAGATTTGGACGCAATATTTTTTAGTTTTTTTTTCCACGTAGTACCGTGGTCATCTTAAGACCGCGCCACCGTCGCTATTTTATCTCGTCCGATCTCGTGAATGTACTATGATGATGATGATGATCTCGTTCTCTACGGTTCTCTATATGTGGATTAAATTTAAATAAATCAACGGTAGAATTGTTATGTACTATACGAAGAGAAGTTTTGAGGTTGAATATAATATAATATTATTGATGCATCGAAGTTAATTGTTAAAATAATTAATTATCTACAATCCGAAGGATAAAGTGAAGCTGGAAAATACAGCCAATGGAAGGTAGGTGAATGATTACACATGGTATAATTTTTCTCAAAAATGTTTACTTCAGAAAATAGTGTTTTCAAATAATAGGCCTAACTGTGAATTATGTAAATTGGCACGCCGTATATTTTGTTTGCATCATGACATTAAAATACCCCTTAAAAAATTGTTTATAGGCCTACCTAATTTATTTTTATTTCTTAACCTGTATTGTGTGTACTTATTCATTATTATTTCTTTCAGAGAATAAACGAGGCTGTAAAGATCAAATCCCATATGTGTATTTTCGTATGACAGTGATTGGGAAGTCTACACTTGTATAAAATTTTAGGTAAGTAAATTTGAGGTATTCAGAGTGGATCTAATGCTGCTACCTTCATTTTACTAACTTTGAAGTTTCATTATTTTTGTTTAGTGTTTCTTATTAGATTCAGTTATGAAAGTGAGATAGCATTATTCAGAACACCCATAAGTGTAAAAATTAATCTTGAAAGATAACAGAAATTTAGGTATAAAGTTTCCATTATGTGACAAAAAAATTAAAAAAACTTCTGTTTACTTTTCCTAATAATTTTTAAGTCCTGCAGAATAACAGTGCACATGTGCAAACATTTATAAAAAGTTTATAGAGTTGTATTGCTAGATGGAACCACGTAGATGTGAAATCGATATGACAAACCTTTGCAATAAATTCCCCTTCCTAACCTATCTAAACAATTTACATGCATATTATTTAATTAAATGTTCACTAACTTTTTAGCTTCGGAACCTAACAAAATGAAATGAGAACATCCATTTTTGAATATTGATTTTATTCCAATTTCACAGATATCTCCACCATTTAGTAGAAGTTCATTTAAGCGTTTGTGCATATGCACAACAAATCTGCATAACTTTGAAGAAATCATTGCATACATAGATAAATATTTAATAATTGTAAAAAAAAGTTATAAGTTTTGTTGCAAATGTTAGTAAAGGCAGAAGAAGTACGTAGAGAAACAGTATTAAAAGAATATACTATGGAAACTGAAGGGTAAGGTAATGTAAAGTTTAGCCAAAAAAAAAATCCAAGTCTAAGTAGATCCATACACATGTGCCAACAGATAAAACTGGATATAATTACAAATCATATGAACCGCCAATATACACAGCATATTAGAATGCTCGTTGCCAACCAGAGGAGAAACATACCAATATTGAAGACTTATACTTAAAAAAGAAAGTAAATAAACACTGAATGGCAATAATGAAGACAGTGTAATCATTATTATTAGTTTATTTATGGTATTAGTATTCTGTCCTTTTAAGTAAAGTATTTTCAGGTATTGTAATTTCAATTTTCAATGCAAGTTTTGACTGCTTGTGAAATATTACAAGAAAGAACTTAAAAATATGTAAGTGTATATGTAAGAGTCGCGGTCTAGGCGAAAATTTTTCTCTTCAAATATAAGTGTATACATGTACATAATACATATACAATGGTTCAGGATCATATTGTGTGAAGTCCATCTTTTTACAATTCTTGTTGTGAATGTTACATTTCCAAAGCCATTTGATAATAAATCAGGAATTCAATATTTTGATTAGTAACACCTTTGGAAAATTAGAGTATGAAATTCTTGGTTTTTATTTTTTTTTTCAATGCCCTATAGATATGTATATATACATATATATGTGTTTGTATATATATATTTTTTTTCCAGGCTCTACAGTAGGTGTAAAGAAGTTGCGCTTCAAGAATATCTACAAGTGTATTGCAAGAACATACCAGTACATTATAGACTATGCAGAAAAGTGGTTGTGTTTTATTAAAAACAAATTTTTGAACTATTATAGAGCATATTTTAAATTACAAATTTTAAAATTATGTTAATATTGTGTCATGTAAATTTTATTCATCCTTACTTCTACCTCGTTGAGAACTTTCTATGTCTTTTATAACATTTATTTAATATGTGCAAAAAAATCTTAATATGAAGTGTTGGTAATTACTTAGAGAACAAAACTGTTCCGTCAATTTTAACAACAATAATTTGGCCTAACATTAAACTATTCAGCGATTTCCTGGTAGTAATGAAGGTAGGCATTTGTGTTAGGCTTAAATAGGTGTGTAAGCCTAAAATGTCAAACAATTTGGATTCTTCTCGCAGTGGATATTGGGCCAGCAGCTAGCTGGTAGGCCAAGGGCATTCTCAGCTTGTTGCACCTTGGAGAATATACATATTTCTTCTCTAATGAACTATTAGATTTTGTAATCAAAATGTAAAGGTAGGTGATCCCATTATAGGGCTTGGGGTAATAGGAAGCTAGTAAATAAATGTGAAATAATCTTCTTATAAAATTACATATAAAATAATTAGGTTTATTGTTGAAATATTGAATCTTTAACTACGTATGTGACTGAAGTTTCATTGAAAAATTCTGTTCATCTTGAATAATGTACATACTGCAGTAACTATAAAATGTATAATTTTTAAAATATTAATTTTAATATAAGGCAATAAATCAATCATGTTATTTCATTTTTAAAAGCAAACTAATCAAGACAAGTCTGTTACTAAATAGAGTTGATGTGCGTGCATTCACGTATAGTTCAGAATAGAGAAATGATGCATAGAATTTGTTTTTGCTACATTCTTATAAACCCAAGGTATTTTTAAATTTTCATTTTAAGAACATTTAAAAACTTGTGCTTAAATTACTTTATGGTTTCAGTTCTTAAAAAACAAATAGCATATTAGACTCATTAGACCAGGCTCGTCAAATGGTGCTCCTTAGCATATCCATTATCAGATCCTGTTTGATATTTCTTAATGGAAATAACACAAGAAATGTTACTTTGTAAACAATTTTGCATTTTTTATTTTACTTAAGAAAATTATTACAAAAATTTTGCCAATATTTTTGTTGTATAGGTCTAACATTTCCAATTATTTTCTAATAAATAGCGATTTCCCATATTCATTATGTTCATCTAAAAGTGGAATGGTTTTTAATAAATACTTATCAAATTGTGTAAATCATTTTAGTCAACTTACTAATTGATGAATTTAAAAAAAAAATTAAAATAATTTATAGTTAAAGACATCTGAAAAGTTGGCAAAGTTCTTGTAATTTTCTTTTGAAGAGAGTAAGAATAAAACATGCTAAAATTGTCCACAAAGTAGCATTGCTTGTGTTTAGCTTTAAATTTTATTTTTAAAAGAATGGGTAAGGATAGGGTACTTTTATTGCGATTGAGCCACCGTGGCCATGCTCAAGTAGTACCGTGGTCATCTTCAGATGGCGCAGCGGTATGAAATTGCGTCCAAAATTTAACACAGAGAGGCCGCTCTATTCGGTTCTCTATGGCCAGTATCGGACTGGTGCTTACCCAGCATAGTTGTCCTTCCAGTTGAGATAACCAGTCATAACGGGGTGACCCGATATGTCACCACTATACTGGGTAGATCCCATCCAACTCGTGTAGATGTGAGGAAAACATTCGGCTGGTAGGCCTGTCACGCAAAGGAGTTTGGAGATATGCTAAGCCTATATAATGCCTATGTACCTGCCATTATAAATAACATTACATTTTGGGCAAACTACCCAACCTAAATCAAATGTGAAGTATTAAAATGAAACCACACCCAGTAATTTATCCCCTTAAATATCCATCGATGCTTCAAATCTTTGGACTTTTTACCAGAGAATTATTTTTTCAATGAACAGGGAGCTGATCTGTTGCATCAGCCCCCAACCTGGAGGATCAGGAATTAAATTTCGGGGTTCCCTTCGCTTGTTTTCATCTCAGGTAACGAGCTTGTCTTTCAGGTCTGTTCGGTCCGCTAGAGATGTTTGATATTCCTCCTACCTATCATAATAAAGTGGCATTAACCTAACCACCACCTGGGCAAACGCCCTCTAGGAAATTGAAGCTCCCTGGGTCGACCAAAGGTTACATGGAGAAGAAAAAAAATATAGAAGACCAATGGTGGAGAATGGATTCGTAGGAAAGAAATTAGATAGACAGGAATAAATGGAGAGAAAAACAATGTGCTGTAACTATGGATACAGGATTGTTTATACATTGTAATCCTGTTCAATAATAATGTATATCTATCGATTCCAGCTTTTGAACCGGAGATGGGCATGGTAATGAGTAGTCGACCGGGACAGACTAAAGCATCGGGTTTAAACTCGCGAACTTTAATACTAATATCGTAGACTTCTTGGACCGACATGTGATGCCGAACAGTAGAATTTCACAATAAAGCTAAATTCAATATGTTTTGAACAATACATTTAAAGTGAATAAAATATCAGATATTAAATTGACACGTATTACAGATATTGGTGCACTATCTACCGATTACAGATTATATTGGTGCACAATCTATCGATTAGAAATTTTATAACTCCTCCCCTCCTACTTCGATATAAAAAAGTATATTATTAGAATTTTCATTCTCGCGGAAACCGAAGTCAGAACAGCTGATCGATAGATAATACCACATTAGTGGGATGATATTAAAATGTTCCATTGCCAATTGTGTGTTACAATGGGGTTCCTACCTCTCATCCCGCCAATATCACCGGATTTTAAATCTACAATTTGAGTCTAGATCCCTTTCTAACGCTGACTTAGGCGGTGGTCCTAGCATATTGCTAAACATAGATCCAGGTTTCTAGTAGAGATTTTAATTAACAACGCTACTTTAACAGATAAGGTCATTAGTGTCATAATTCAAAGCTGAACGTGAAATGACCAACAAATGCGCAGTGGCCTCTTATTTCGGGCTTGAGTATTTTTTCAATTTAATATTTATAATATATAAATAGAATACCTGAGATCTGTCTTCGTCAACATCTTCCAATGTTGAGAAAGACTGAGATCTCAGGTACTCTATTTATATAGTATACCCAGATATTACATAGTGACCTCAACGATGTTCCATCATGAATTTTAAAAGTATCGATATGTTTTCATGCCACGATTCAGTAAGCAAGACTTTACATCCATTACGAAAAAAGCCATATTAGGACTTACGCCATGACAAAAATCATTGTAAGACCAGTTTAGAAGACAGAGTGGATTACCATATTCATCACTGATTCGCAGGTATGGATATGATTAACACGCATGGATGTTAGGTTAAAGGGATTCAAACGAAACTACAATCTAAATCAACCTAGAAAGTTACTATAGTCCTTACGGGCTACGCCAGTACAGGGGATGGATGTTGCCAAACTCATATAACGGTATTTGTTTGTTTAGGGAGGGGAGGAGGGGCAAGGTTAGCAGTACATTTTCCGAATCTATCTACTATACATTTAAAAACATAGTTTTTCTTTTACGGCATGCAGACTAGTTGTATAGTAAATATGAGAGTCGACACTTTCACACAGGATAGTAAAGGTCCGCATGAGCTTAGTGACAAGTGGTAACTGTTTTTTTCTTTAAGAGAGGGTGGCATGGACGGCTACAACTTACAACTCTGTATCTGCTGTGTTGCATACTTCAGTTTTATTTATGGATTTCTCTCAAGAAAATACTGTTAAAATGGCAACCCAGTTCCCTATTCCAAGCACACAGTAATTTCCTGGGTTGAATCTGACTGTAGAGAAGTTAAATCCATGAGAAGAAGGGAGATGTGGGAGGAGGACGAAAAAGAGATGAAACATATTTTATTTATTTTCCATTAAAGGTATATCTGAACCTTTATTATTTCATATTCAGTTATTTAATATACACTAGGACATTTTTTAATTACGCATACCATAAAGACATTTTCTGAAAAAAGGTTTTTGTAGCATAATTTTTTATTCTAATAATTAATTAATGCAACGTTAATGTTTATAAACTACTAGAGAGAATATAACTAGAAACTTCCTCTGAGTGGTAGGTTTTATGATAACATTACAGTAGCGTTTTATTTCAAAGAGTAACAAAATCAACAACGCAGATTTAAAAAAGAAAGTCCTCTTTGATCTGCTGTATTTCAGTCATGAAATGGATATCCTAGTGTCAAAAGAGTAAACTAATCATATTATCTTCGAATCCATAAGGTTTCCAAGAACAGATAAAGATAGCAAATCACCTTTTTTATCTTTACAAGATAAGAGTTCTACTTACAATTAAATTCTTTCCATTTTAGAGACTCGTGCAATGCGGAAATCATGATGAATGTAAAACTCACCTGAAACAAGAAACAGGAAAATTAGTTATTCTAATTAAATTTTTATTTCAATTTATTTGGAGAAGTTTCAACATATTCTTTCGCATCATGTCTATGATTTGGGCATCCATACGGGTAGAGAATGTCGACTATGGCCTATAGGTAAAATTCACTCTTTATTCATATTTATTTAACGATGAGGGGTACACCGTAGCGTAGTGGTTAAGGCACTGAGCTACAAGCCGGAGGGTCGAGGGTTCAAGTCCCGTTGGAGTCAGGATTTTTAAACTGACCCAAACCCTCTGGCGGCACTATGGTCCTGTGGTCTACTCAGCCTCTAACTTAAATGAGTACCAGACGCTTGTTCTGGGGGTAAATGCGGCCGACACGCAGGTCTGACAACCCGGCTGACATAAAGTGCCGATTGTCTAGAAAAAGTGGGAGCCTTAACCTCCTACTACCCCAAGGGCCTCCGGGCCTGTTGTGGGATCACTTTACTTTATTTAACGATGACATAATAACGTACCAATTTACAAATTTTCCTTATATATGGGAAATTAATAGCAGTAATAACATTTTTTTATTTACATACAGATTTTCAATGTTTACACATCTTTCTGTGCCTGAAGTTTTACTTTCCTTCTCCACTCGTCTCTATCCATCCACTCCATGTCCTCCATCCCCTTGTTCTGATTCCAGTTATTTCTTGCATCCACGAGTTTCGAGATCTTCCTTTCTTTTCTTCTTCCAGGTGGATAATTCCAATGTTTCTGGGTAATCTTTCTTCTTGCACTCTGAATTCGTTGACACGTTCTTTCCCAATACTTATTATTTTCTTCTGTCACCTTCTTTCTTACCTTTGATTGAGCTTTTTTATACCCTATTTTGTCTGAAAAATTCTTTGTACTTAACCATTTAAGATATTTGCTTATTTTATAATCTACATCATTCTTAATCTCCTTATTTCAAAAATCAGTTTTCTTACTATCCATTTCCTTATCTCTCAAAGCTTCCCTAGCAAGCATGTGTATATTTTCGACAATATACTAATATTGTTTTTCAGGAGTATCAAATGTATTTTCAATCAACTTTTCGTCCAGCCTCTTGCTCTGAAGGTACAACATATTATCGATCTCTAACAACTGAGTATTATATAGAGGAGTGTTCATAATTTCTGATGTCTCAAATTTTTCTTTCTTATCCTCAATATTAAGAAAATATACTTTTTTTTATTTAAGGAATAATAACAGTAATAATAATGATAATAATAATTTAGTTATACAGTAAAATCTGTAAAGTTGGCCAACCTTGTAAGATAATCACCAGCCAACGTTGGTCAAATTTCCGTGGTCCCGGCAAATCCTTTTTGAATTTTATACATGACCAATTCTGCATTTAGGCCACCTGTGTATCTTGAAATTTCAGCAAATTATCAAATTCAGTGTTTTTGAACAATTCTTTATGCTATAACTATTATTTTCCTCTATGTGTTTTCTTCTCTTTTTTGTTTGTTTGTAGTTTTGTCATTATAAGGTCAATACTATTAATACATCCGTATTATATTTTTTTTAAATTTTAACCTATGTATATTGGCCACCTTGGATTGAATTAATATTATATGAAATTATAAAATTGTTTACTTATTTATAAATGTGTGTCACAACTCCATGTTTGTCCTGAAGCTACCGTCTGACCTTTGTTAGAAACCTGAACAATGTATTGAAATTCCCTAACATAACAGTGTCAAGTGTACTGTTAAAATTGTATTTTTAATCCTCTAGTAAAAGCATACTCTATATTCTGCTCAGTTAGTTTCAGAAAACAGTTTTGCTGTGAATAACTACATACATACAATCCTGTATTTTGTGCTGGTTATTATTTTATTTTACAAAAGTTCTAGGAACAAATGAATCTTGAATGAAGAGTGGTGCAAGTAACAAGCGAATTAAATTATTGAATTAAAAAACAATTTTCCATATTATATGTTTAATCTTAAGTTATTTTCTGTCAATACTAACAATTATATTAATAATTTCCTTGAATGCAGTCTCTTCAGCTACTAACACAATTAAACATTGTAGGCCTTTCGGGTCCGGTCCCATCCTCAACAGAAGATAATTTCGTTACTGCAATTTTTTCTGTGTTTTTAAACATTCCTTTCCTTATTTGTTTTTTACTAGAACTTACTTATTTTGTTCTTTGTTTTTTTTTGTCAATATTAATTTTAGACTAGATTAATGTTGTGCATTGTTTGAACTATACTTTAATAGTATTTTAAAATTATTATTAATTTTATGAAACTTTGCACTGGTTGTGCATTGTTTGAACAATATTTTAATAGTATATTAAAATTATTATTCATTTTATGAAACTTTGCACTGTTTTATTATTCGCAGATTGAGTGGAGCAGAAAGCCTTATGGCATTAATTCTGCCAGCTTAAATTAATGTTATTATTATTATTATTATTATTATGCTATTACTGGATAAATAATCTATGTACCGGTGCGGATAATACACTGCTCAAAACAATTAGAGGAACACTATGAAATGTGCAAATATTTTTTCATTGGATAAAGGTACAAACATGAAATTAATAAAGTACATTATTTGTGGTTATTTATTTATTTATTTATTACTCATGTCAGTAAAAACAAATGAATAACGCTGACAACTTTCAAATAATTCCGCTATGTAAGCAATTGAATCTTGTGCTTATTTTTCAAAGTTAAACACTCGTTATATAGAGTTAGTAACGTGTATGGCCTCCACGACATTCAATGACAGTTTGGCACCTTCGTGGCATGCTCCCAATAAGATTCTGGATTTCCTCTTGCGGGATATTCTCCAATCCCTCCTTCAGAGCATCTCCAAGTAGCTGCAGAGTTTGTGGAGCTTGATGTCGGTACCTGACCTTCCTGTCTAGAAGATCCCACAAGTGTTCAATAGGGTTGAGGTCTGGGCTGACCGCTGGCCACTCCATTACCTCAATTTCATTCCTCCTCAGGAAATCCCTAGTGACAGCCGCAGAAATTACCCTGGCATTATCATGCATAAACAGAAATCCAGGGCCTACTCCAATGGCAGCAGGTACTACATGCTCTTCCAGAACGTGCTCGATATACCGGACAGCATTCAGTCGCTGGAGAACAAGTACAAGGTCCGTACGATTGTTGTACATAACTCCGGCCCACACCATTATGGACCTCCTCCGAATCTATTAACTTCCTGTACAGCCTCTGCAGAAAATCTTTCTCCTGGCCGCCCCCACACCCTCAATCGACCATCACAACGTGTAGGACGATACCTGGATTCGTCCGAGAAGAGCACAGACTCCCACTGGTTCAGGTTCCAATCACCATGGTTTGCAGCATACGTACGTCTTGCTGCCTTATGCCCATTTGTTAAGCGTGGTTTTTTAACGGGCCTTTTTGGACGAATATCCTCTTTCTTTAATCTGTTCCTTATGGTTTGGTCTGAAACCCGGATTCCGGAAACAATATGAAGGTCATTCTGCAGGTCTTTTGCAGTTTTTGTTTCTACAATACTGACCTGTCTCTCTGTGCCTGTTGCGTAACCTGGACACCACGGAAGGAGAAACCCCAAGCTCTCTAGCCACTTTTCTCAGAGAATGACCTTGTCGTAAAAGATGTAGAGTATAATACACTTCAAACTCATTTAAATGCCTCATTTTGTCAGAGACTTCAATAAACAAGGCAATAATCAACATTCGTCACTATAGCAACATCAGGAAGCTTACCAATTAGAAGTGTCCAGTGCCTTCCAAAATAAAATAATTCTCTATATTTGTTATTTGAGGTAATTTCTCTGTATTTAGGCCATGGATCTTTAAAATTTGTATCCAATGATAAAATTAATAATTCAATTTACATATTGTCCAACTTTCAGCATCACAGCTTTAAAAAACAATTACTTATTCATTTTATTACAAGTGTTCCTCTAATTGTTTTGAGCAGTGTAACTCTTTGTTAATTAGGTGCATGTATAAGTGCACCAACTTTTACGGAAACATGCGTTGCTAAGATATGAAGCTTTAACTGTATATATTTCAAATGTTTACACACATTCCTGTGCCTCAATTTTTTATCAACACTTGACCCTTTCTATTCATTCCATATCGCCTAGTCCAATTTCAGCCATTCATTTTATTTTCTGCATTAATGAATTGCAAAGTATTCCTTATTTTCTTCTCCCAGATGGACACCACTGCAACATCCTTCTGTGCAATCTCTCTTCTTGCATTCTTCCTTCGTGCCCATACCAGTTCAATTGCTTATACAGTAAAACTTGTTTAATCCGGATCGTGAATAATGCGGAAATCTGTCCAATGTGAACAAATTTATTGGTCCCGGCAAAATAATAATAATTTTATGTGTATTTATTTTGTATAAAACGGAATCTGTCCAACGCGGAAACGGAAGGAAAAAAATTTAATTTAAAACTTTCCTTTAATATTTTAATTATTAATTGATTTTTGAGTTTAGTTTAATATAGATAGGGATAATCTTGTCTATACTTTATAAATAAGAATTATTATAAACAAAATAAACCAGAAGAACAAAGGTCATGAGCAATTATTAAAATACAAGATCCACAATATCCTCAATAAGTTGAAGTTATTAAACCAACAGGATCAAATAACCCTCTAGGATTGAATAGAAATATTGATAAAATGCCCTTCCATCCTTACTTTTCCATTAAAGACACTTTTGGATTTTTAATTCTAATTATAGTACTATTTTTTACACAATTCATGAAAAAAAGTTTATAAGGCGGAAATATATATAATAAAAAATTAATTTCCACTTCATCGAATTACCGTTAGGCGAATTAACAATAAGTGATGATTCCTGTCGCAGGGAGAAGCAGAGTTCTACCTGTATCTGGAATTTGTTTCGGTCTCGCTGCACACCCGTTTTGCGAAATACAGGTTCGTTTAACAAATATATGGCGTGTAACAACTGTCTTATAAATAACCAGTGCACTGTAAAATCTTAAATTAGTTTACGATCTGTGACCGATTGTGTACGTAATTGCCACAGGTAGCGTTCTGAATTTACGGAATAAAGATGGCTACATCGTATGTATCATTATCATTAAATGAAAATGTGAAAGTGATTGAAGATAAAGAAAACCAAACCCTCAGTACGCGAAATAATGACTAAATTTAAATGTGGAAAAACCCAAGTTTGCGATATTTTAAAAACATAAAGAAAAAATGATGAATGAATGGACGCAAGGAAATGGTCAAATGAAGAGGAAAGCAAAAATAAATAAATAAATAAATAAAATATAAATAAAAGAAATAAACGAGGTGTGGGAGTGTTTTAAAGTCCAGTATCAACAAACTCCAAATTTCCGGACCGATGCTCCGAAGTCAAGCTCTAGCTGTTGCTATATCCCAAGGAAATAACGATTTCAAGGCATCTTCAGGTTGGTTGTGGACAGTTTTAAAAGACGGCCAATGTAGTGTGGAGTGAAATTTGCGGGGAATGAAATGATGTGGACGAAAGTATAGTTAATGAGTGGAAAGCGAAACTGCATACTTTAATATCAGGACACGCGTCTAAGAGACATTTTTAACGCTGACGATACGGAACTGTTTTTCCGCGCGTTACCGCCAAAGTCGCTCATACATACTATACTTCACTTTTCAACGGCAGTGGAACTACAATTAATCCAAGGTACATAAAAATACAAATACGGTGCTCTATAGTACATATGATTGGTTAATTGTTTTTATATAATGCGGAATGATGTCTAATGTGGAAACAATGGTCTCGTGCGATTCCGCTTTGAACAAGTTTTACTGTATCTGGTTTAATCCAATTCGAATTCTTAACATTCATTTTTTTCTGATACTGTTATAACTCTAACTCACTGGCACTATCGAACCGTAGGTTCATGGCCGCGCGAACATAAGCTCTCCATACATCCCTACCCTGAGCTAATGTTTTCCAATCATCCCCTATATAATCTACTGCCCTGAAAACATGGATAATGTTAATCTCCCACCTCATTCTTGGTCTACCAACTAGAGGTTTTCTCTCTGGTTTTCAAGAGGCCACAATGCACCTCTTCCATTCCCCTTCGTGCCACATATCCCGCCCATCGCAGTCTACAAGACTTAACTGTTATTATACCTGGCTTCCTATATATACCATGTAGGTCACGTATGTAGTTTTCTCCATTCACATGTCTGTTCATCTCTTTTTTGGCTCAAAAATTTTCCTAAGAACGTTATTAACAAATATTCATAATCAATAATAATTATTATTATTATTATAATTTATTTATGAGTTTTTCCATAATACTATGGTTTCTCTAAAAACTAAATAAGGCCCTCCACAAATGTCTATCAGTCTATCGTCATTCTTCGTATATGTCCTACCATTTATCAAATTCAAATTTTTATAATGTTTATATATAATCACATTATTTCTACGTCCATAATTACTCTAATTATAAATTTCTTACATTATACAAACTGGATTTCCTTGCAACCCCGCTCCAAAATTTCATTTCAACAGCTAACAATCTGTGAGGTTCTTGGTTGTTTGGAGTCCACGTTACTGCTCCATAAAAGAAAATACCGTGTATTAAAATACTATAAATGTTTTTTTTTGTATAAAATATTCTTGGTCCATAATACAGAATTTAGTTTGACAATAAATTACTCTCCTCTCTTCAGTTATAGCTTTCACAATTTCCGATATACTTGATCCATCATCTGCTTACAAAACTGACCACAAATACTAAATGTTGTTTCTCTTTTAATTTATACCACCAATTGCTCTTCCCTCGTTATAACTATTATTTTTTTGTCCAATGCCACCAGGTTTTCTTTTATGGCATTTCTGGCATTCTTCCCTGGCATTGGAGGAATTATAATCTACTTCTTAGGTTGGGGCACTTGGAAGACGGAGTTACGTTACCCTACTGATATGATGGGTGATAAATGATAATGAAGCGCCAGGGAAGTCCTTTAACCTATACTTAACCTAAATTCTGACCTTGGGCAACCACAGGAAAAATTACTATGGTCTGACCAAGAATCGAACCCGAAACTAACTGTAATCAGAAACGCTGACCACTAGCCTATGAGATGTTTTCTTAAAATATACATTTAGTCTTCATTTTCAGTATATGTTACCAATTTCCTCATCATGTGGGAAGCATCATCAAAATCCTGAGTTACCACTACATGAGGAAAAAAAAAACAGATGTAAACAAAAATCGTGTGTTAATGAAATTCAAATTTTTATAATGTTTTATCCAAATTCTTAAACATCCGATTGTGTGTATGTAGGTACACACAATACCCTTGTAACGTTCCTTTTTAATAATAATAATAATAATAATAATAATAATAATAATAATAATAATACATTTAAGTGAAATGCAAATTAAGGATTTAGACTCGTGTTACATGCAAGACGTTTAGTTACCCAGAGTTTAACTAATTTAACTCCAATGTCTTCCAACACATCTTGGCAACCATGTTTACTATACGAGCAAGAACTCACAAATAAAAATGCAACATGACGTCATGAGGTGGAATGCAGACGAAGTGACGTTGTACCACCTGGTTGTGAAGGTGATGGGAACAGATATGAATTCCTTCAGGCAGTTTATTGTTATGCATGCAATGATGGAGAAGCAAGTTCATTACAAAATGCGTATTTATTTGTTTTAAAATAATCCAAGTTAACAGTTGGAAATAATGGATAAGTTGTGTTTTTACATTATTTTACATTTATTTATACAGCGAGCTCCGTGGTGCAAGCGCCTCTCACCGCTGGGGTCCCGAGATCGAGTCTCGGCCACTCCATGTGGGTTTCATGATGGACGAAACGGAGCTTGGGCAGGTTTTTCTCGGGATTTCTCCCATTTTCCCCTGCCACAAATTTCATTCCAAAATGTATCCACACTCATCTTATCCATTTGATTCATCCGCCCCTGTAACGGTGCGTCAGGGATGGTCGGTCGGCACCCTTGTAGTTCACAGACCTCTATAAATATAGGGGCTTCATCTCATCTCATTCCTCGAACCGACACTGACTTGGAGTTGAAGATATTTATATACAAATTCAGCATTTATATATGACTCTAAGCGAAGAAAAAAGATGCGTACTTGAGAACAAATTTCTTAAGATAATTTGGTGCTCAGCGCTCTCGGGCTAACGTCGTTTCCCCGTACGCAGGGGACCGGGGTTGGATTCCCGATTGGTAGAAGTTCCCCAGGTGAGACTTTTTTCCAGGGGTTTTCCTCGCATCTAAAACAAATATCAGGCGATTTTAAGGCCCAAATGATCCCCGAACACCATCTGGCCATCACAGTCATTCACACCATATTCGCCATGTTCGGTATGAGTGAATGGCGTCTCTTGTATTAAATACTCGTATTGTCTCGAAGAAGCCATACCATCGAGCTTATCATTCATCCGGTGAGGACATCCATGCGTTTGCGGCCAAAAAAAATAATTTTAGATCCAGAGTTTCAAACCCTCCTCCTGCAAGAGGTGTGAGACGTATACATGTTTCTAGAAAGGGAGAAATTAAACTAAGGTAGAGAGAGAGAAAAATATAACGTTTGGACCAAAGAAAGATGAACAGGTGAATGGACAAAAATACGTAACAGTCAGCAACATTATATTTATGCAAAATCTCATGTAATAAGAACAATCGTGATGGGTAGAGCATGTGGTATGGAAGGAGAGCATGGTAACTTCTTATAATAAAACCAGAGGGAAAGCACCCAATAAGTAGGCCAAGAACGAGATAGATAAGCAACATTAACCAGGGTTTGAGGAAATGTACGAGTATTACGCAGGGATTGATTGGAAAACATTAGCTTAGGATAGAAATATATGGAGAGTAACGTGAGCGCGGCTATGATACAGTACCAGTGAGTTAGTTAATTACTCCATTTATTTCCTGGACATCTCAATTAATTCACAGAAATGATATAGCAAAAGGTAAAACAGTTCTTGATCGCTCTAAGTTGAGATGGAGTAACCACTTATGTTCATTTAGAGGAATTTGTCCCATATTGATCGTTTTAATACAACTACTCCCTAAATTAATAAATACAGATAAAAACCTTGAAACCTATTAAAATAAATAATTTGAAGATATGATTTTTTTTAAATCTGAGAATAACTTTCTAGTTTTGTTTCGACAGCTGTACCGAAAATTGTTGCGAAATAACGAAAATTTGCTGCTGTTTGAACGATTTTTAAATTTTCGTTTACCACCACTCCAAATTGCCACATTTTGCTGGTTAACGAACTCGACTATCATGAAGACTTTATTTGTATTCAGTCTTCGTGAAGGTAGAGTTCGGTAATCGACTTACGTTTCTTAACTGATTACCACACGATGAGTTTGGTTCCGAAAAAAAGGAAACAAAAATTGTTACTGTTACAGTGGCAACAAACACAAAACACACACATGTATATATATATATATATATACACACACACACACATTAATTTTACCTAGTACAGCGACAAGAATGCGCTTATATAAAAATGTAGTTAGACCTGTACTAAGTTACAGAATCGAAGCATAGACCATAAGGAGTACTGACATCAGCAGAATTACGGCTAATGAAATGAGATTTGTCAGAGCAATAATAGGATATACGCAAGCACTTCGATCTCACAATTTATAAATAAATACGTTTTAGTGGGAAACTCATGTGCAACGAATGAACAGCAATAGACTTCCAAAAGTCCTTCTTTCAATACCGTCCTCAAAGGATGAAATCTTTGGGACGTCCTGAAAAAATATGGACCGAGAATGCTTCACTGAAACAGTAACAGGCTTTGGACTTTAAAGTTATTTGGGAGATGATTTTTTTCATTATCATTTTCGGATCGAAATTAGAATGGATGAAGATTCGTATAAGTTATTAACGAGATCAATCTGGGGAATATGTTCGTAATTAGCTAAATGTCAATGTAGCGAATATAAGCAGCAACCTGACTTTCTTCTGTTGAAATTTGGACCTGAAGTACTGCTTATTTGCTAGCCTATAAGGAGCTTCAAACAAAGTATTGATTGTAAATGGGCCTAACTAAAAGAGAGTCTTGCTCCTGTTATAAGATAAGCTTTTATACTTCAATGAAACTGTAAGGCAAGCTCAAACAACATGTCTATATCTATGTGAAATGCAGATTCTCGCTTGAATGAGATATATGAGTTGGAAAACACGGGTGGTACACACCGAAGAAAGTGAATCCCCCGCTGTTTGCAAGTCTTTGCATTAGCTGATATTAAAATTTTCCGGCACTGAAATATTGGGATCTCCTTCTTGTATAGTAAAATGAATGACATTACTTAACATGTCGCTGATTAAAAACAGCAGGAGCTGTTTAATAATGCCAACTTAGCAATATTTTTCCTTTATTTTCCCAACGCTTTACAAACTTCAACACAAAACAAAAATTAAAGCTTGTTTTCAAACCTCCTAGTAGATTACAATTCAAGGAAAGATGATTAAAACACAATGGAAAATGTAGTATTTGTGGTAACAAACAACCAATATTACACCTTTCGTAACTCTAAATCAAAATGTAGGCCTATATAAACAGTAAAATGTGAATCACATCAGAATATCTACAAATAACTTTCATGGTATGTTTTATTATACTTTGATAATTATTTAGCCTACTGGTTACAAAACAGAGGATTAGTAACGAGATGCTAATTTAGAACACGACCGAAATGAGTGTTCTAAGAGCAGTGAGTTAATAAACCTAATTTTGTAACGTGTTGTCTACAATGTTTTATTCATGTTCATAATATTCTATGCTATGTTGTATAATTAGTATATTTTAATGAAATGTATTTATTGCGGAAACGATATACTCGTATGTTTAGAGGAAAAGTAATGTGGATTTTGGAGAAGAAAAAAGAAAGAAAGAAAGAAAGAAAGAAAGAAAGAAAGAAAGAAAGAAAGAAACTGTATCAATACTGTTGTTATATTGTGCAATTGTGGATGCTAGTTTCATATGTGAATTTAAAGTAAAAAGTGATTTTCATGTTTCATCAGGGAAACATTTAAAAACAGTACAAGATGCAACTTCCAGAAAAGTGAAGGAAAACTTATTGATGTAGATATACGAAATCATCATTAAAGTATATTTTACGGTTTGTTGATCTTGTATTTTATGTTCTGTTGTCTCTTAACTACGAACTAAAGCGTCACTGATTGTTATGGTAGATAGAATATAGTAATTAGCTGTGATAATATAAATATTTACGACAAGACCTGCCCGGGTGTCAAAATGGAGAATATTAATATAATTAATTAACAGCGAATTTTAACGACTCACCTCATAATTGTAGATTTCTTGAAGGCTACAGTTTCATTACATTACGTGCCATTATAAATCCATTCTAACTCAGTTAAATGGGTTAACTGATTAGAAGGAATTGATAATGATACATAGCGTATCCAAACTATAGCCTTCAAGAAATCTACAATTATGAGGTGAGTCGTTAAAATTCTCTCTATTATTTCAAATAAATCTCATAGCGTCACTTCCTTTAAATATTAAAAAAAATTATAACATTGCCAACTTTTTTTTTCTTATCCTATATTTTTCTAAGTGGGCCCGAGAATTTGAACGATTGAGAACGAATCATTTAAATGTAAATTTTGCTTCGCTAAAAGTATTTCAGAAAATAGAAAAGCCAGCCTCTCAATCTACTGACTACGTTTATGCAACCGAATAAATGAGATACATGGAAATAATTAATATATTTAGAACTTGAATATCAAAAAGCTTTATCAAAGCCCTTGTAAAACATCTAAAGACTTGTGTACATGGTCCTATACTCGTATATATCTATTTAAAAATAGGCGAGGTAGTGTACATCAAATTAGTTTAACGTCCACTTTTTGTAAGCGCCTTTTTGTGATACGTTGGCTACACTTCTGAACAATGGCTAATACAAATCTTGCATTGTAAATGTGATAATTTCAGGTTACTTTGAGCTCATCTTCTCTCTTCATTTTAAGGCATTCTTCACATTTTTTTTTGAGGGGGGAGGGAGCAAATCAACATATATGTTTCTCATAAGTAATGCCACGAGTGATTTACAAATTATCCATAAATTCACGACTCACGAAGTGATGATTAAATTTATTTAGAGAATTTGGAAATCAAGAGTTGCATTTGTTAGGGCTATTTAACGAATAAAATTAAGCTGTTTACTCACAAATCATTATTTAAATATAGTTATTTTAAAATATTTATATATTTAATGTAAACGGCGATGTTTGAAAACAAATGAGAAACGATAGGTACGCTTCATTTGCTTTTTTGTTCGTCACTGCAACCAGATCATATTATTTATTGCCAAAGGAACGCAATATTGAAAGAATGCACTCTAGTGGAGAAAAAATGAAACACGTCAAACTGTATATTAATTATTTCTGATGTCCTATGATGTAAATATGACAATTATATTTTTCTGGAAAAGAATACATTTAAGAAAGTGCAAACAGTGGTTTCTTTTTTTTTTTTTTGGTGGTATAATCAATTGCTACAATTTTTTTTATATTAACTCCCGCATGCGGTATGTGTTGACATTCATGCACTATATATATATAATCTGGTAGCAGTATTTCTTAGTGAGTCAGTCACCGCAAAATAATGCTATGACCTATTCAGAATGTTAAAAAAGGAGGCGCTTTCTTTATTATGATAAACTTTAGTTGGTAAATTCTAGGCGAAACACGACTGTGATTGGTTGTAAATCAAAAATCATTGTAACGTGATTGGTCATTGACTCCCATTTGGGACATGAGTTAAATAGTCATAAGTAATGCCACGAGTGGCATTTGTTAGGACTATTTAACGAACACAATTAAGCTGTTTTCTCACAAATTATTATTTAACTATAGTTATTTTAAAATATTTATATATCTAATGTAAACGGCGATGTTTAAAAACAAATGAGAAACGATTGGTACGCTTCATTTGCTTCTTTTGTTCATCACTGCAACCAGATCATATTATTCATTACCAAAGGATCGCAATATTGTAAGAATGTACCCTAGTGGAGAAATTTATAACCAACATTATATGTATTAACAAGCGAATTATGACAAATCAAGAGCTTCAGAACATTTGAATACTACTACTACTACTACTACTACTACTACTACTACTACTACAAAGGTATTAATTAATTTCTGATGTCCTATGATGTAAATATGTCAATTGTATTTTTCTGCAACGTCATTTCCTGGAAAATAATTCGTTTAAGAAAGTGCAAACAGTTTTTTTTGTGTTATAATCAATTGCTACATATGTTTTTATATTATCTCCCGCATGCACTATGAGCTGACATTCATGCACTATATATATACAATCTGGAAGCCGTATTTCTTATGGGGTCAGTGACTGCAAAATAATGCCATGACCTATTCAGAATGATAAAAAGGAGGTACTCTCTTTAATATGATAAACTTTGTTTGATAAATTCGAGGCGAAACACGACTGTGATTGGTTGTAATTAAAAAATCATTGAAATGTGATTGGCCATTGACTCCCATTTGGGGCATGAGTTAAATAGTCTAAGGTAATTATCCACTTCCCTCCATGGTATCTTTACCTTATCGCGGTGGAGTGGCTCGAGTGCTTAAATGACTCCGAGAGCTACCGGCATAGGTAGAAGACGATAAGCCAGACGAAAAAAGTAGCTTGGTCTAAAGAGTGACGATCTTTCACCGTAAAAATACAAACATAAAAAAAAAAGCGGACGAGGGTCCCATGGGATAAACATTTCCGGAGGTAAAATAGTCCTTCATTCGGTTCTACGGGAGGGTTTATTTTCAATCATTATATTCAAGAACTTTTTAGGATTATTCCCATATGGGGACTACTTCAGGGAATCCATGCCAATACAGTGGACAATTGAGGAAAAAATAGCCCAGAATAGGGGTGTGTGGAGAGCTTATGTCCGCTTAGCAATGAACCTGCGGATTTGATAGAGCCAGCGAGTTAGTTGTTAAAGATTCACATATTGTAACATTATTTCTTTTTTCGGTTTTTTTTTAAATTTGAATGTATGTGGATGGCATGCGCATGATGGCATAGAATCTCCGGTTCGTTGTATCGATATTCGCTAATAAACTGATTCTTTTTGGTGGAGGGTAAAATATAGCCTTGCTTACTCATCGGGCTTGACTAACACTATGGTAATAGTAACAAAGTAAGCAACAATTTGCATAACAAGAAGATATCGAGTTCCGGGGGAACCAAGTCCATGACAAAGACCTCATTGACCACATAAAAGAAAGAAGAAAAGTTTTCGCACGCTTAATTCAACAGGTTCATCTTCCCTGTGGTCTTTGAACTATAACTCAACTGCGAGCTAACAGATAATTATTTCCGCTACAAACATTAACTTCATTTACATATCCATACAATGTTAGCTCAGTTCGATTATCACTTACCACGCTAATCTTAGTCCATGTCACTGTTTTTATATTTCTTTATTAAACCTGACGCAGGTGACATCAGGCCTCAACCAGGATAAGCACGTGCTACATTATAATAAAACAAGTATGAACTTAAAAAGTACAGATAAATAGAAGTCCGTCACGTAGGAACTGCGTGAACTAAGCAAATTTCTCTCAGTAAGTCGAATTAATTGTCCAATTTTGCTGGTTTACAGAATATATTCAGGTTAACACTGCTATAAGATCACAAAAAAAAAAAAATGTTACACACTCCGTATATAGTCTGCCAAGTCAACTATATGTTGCCAAATATTTGGAATACGGAGCACTCCGTCTGCAGCACCATTTTTGGATATCTCTTTCAACTGATCGATCCAAAGCTTTTTGGATATCAATTCTTGATTGAAATCAAATGTCTCGTAGAGGTTCTTTGATTTTTGAGAATATGTTATACTCACAAGGACTCATGTCTGGTGAATTTGATGGATGTTCGAGTACTTCCCAATTCCACATTTTAAACAAATTCTACTGAGCATCATTTTAGGGCGGTATTGCTTACTACATGTGAGAAACAATGAGTGTATTCACAAAATATTGCTGTTTCAAGACTTTCAATGTTACAGATTTATACATCAAAGACAGCTCAACAACATACTACAAAATTACCATGGTCACCTCTAGAATCGCTGATTTACAACAGTGTTGCCATTACTTACCGAATTCCTTCATATATAATTTTTTTCAATAAACTGTATGGTATAAAATTATATTGCGACAAACCAAAGATTGCGGCTGATAAAACTCACTGGCACTATCGAACCTATAGGTTAATCGCCGCCAGGTCATCTCTCCATACATCCCTATCCTGATATGTTTTTGAAGTTATCCCTGTATAATCTACTTCCTTCAAATCATGATTAATCTTATTCTAACACCTAATTCTTAGACTACCAATGGGCGTTTTCCCTCTGGCTTTCCTTCAAGAAACATCCATGTCCCTCTTTCATTCCCCATTTGTGCCACGCGTCCTGCCCATTGTAGTCTACGAGTCTTAACAGTTATATCTGGTTTCCTATAAAGATCAGGTAGCTTGCTGTTATATAGTCTTTTCTATTCGCCTGTGTTCATCTCTCTTAGGTCCAAAATGTATCTTTAGAACTTTATTCCCAAATATTCGTAATTTTTCTCCACCCTACCCTTAAAGCAATAGTTCATATTTCGCATCCATATAATATAACTGCGAGAATAATAGTTATATATATATATGTGTGTGTGTGTGTGTGTGTGTGTGTATTCAGTTTAACGTTTTTTTAGAGAAGCTGTGATGCATAATACACGCATTTCCAGAATGGAGGCTATGTTTAATTTTTTTGTGTATTTTATTCCTATTTGTAATTACTGTTCCCAGTTGAATTCAGCCACTTCAATTTCTGAGCTCACTTCTAATGATCGGATTTGACAAACCAAAGATGACGCTTGATACAACTATTTTTTAATTTCTGAGCTCAATTCTAATGATCGGATTTCACTGTATATTAGGCCTATATAATTAGATTACGACAAACCAAACATGGTGGCTGTTAGACTGATTTTTTGAAAATATCTTCCATCTTATTTCAATACCATCCGCCGAGTTTCCTTGCGACCGCTAAAGTGATTTTTAAATTTTCGTTTCAAGTGAACTACTTCCAATGATTAGGTTTTTCCGGTTAACAAATTCGACCTTATTTTCTTTATTAATTGCTATATACCGTCTGTGGTTCCGAAAAACAAACCGGCCGCAATATATATGTGTACATATACATTTTTGTTTACTAGGTAGGATCATTGACGATATGTGAAGAAAAAAATTAAAACTCTTGAAGATATGTGAAAAAAATAAAATAAAAACCTTTTCATTACAACAACCCCAATAGTTTCATTCCTTCGGTATTAGTTAAAATAAGGAATGTCACAAAAATAAAAAAATTAAGAAACTTTGTTTTAATGTTTGAAAACAATTACGGTATTGTTTTCTCCAGCACAGCAAAATTCGAACCGTTGATTTCACTTCACATTCCATGTTTTTCCAACGTTTATCACTGCCAATTGAAAGGTTCAAATCAGAGGGCCTCGTAGAATAAGTGATCAGCTCAATACTCTCTCTCCTTCTCTCTCTACCTTAGTTTAATGTCTCCCTATAACTTATAGATTCTTTGACATGCCCCACATCAGCGAGTCTTACAGAGACACGACTGTTGGGAGAGTATGTATAATTCTGGATCACATATAGGCCTATAGTTTTTTCACAACACAAGGGCATGGGGGGTCTCTCTGGATGAGTGATCAGCTCAATTTCAGGGCCACCTCTGAGACAACACGAACATTTAAGACAAGACACGCAATTCACATTAAACCAGGAGCATATGATATAGACTATGAATGTGATAGCTAGATGATGTTCGGGGACCATTTAGCTTTTAACGATTATTAATATTTTTCTTACGTGTGAAGAAAACTCCGAAAAAAAAAGGGCCTCGCCTGCGTATGAAGCAATAGCGTTCCCCCAAGACCAAACCGGTAAGGCAATACATTTAACAAGCTACAAAATATATATTTATTGACAACAAATTCAAATTCCATTGTGTTTCTGCATTAGGCCTACTTCAACACACTGATAAAATTCTGAAGACATCCGGCTCCGGGATTTGAACTAAGGACCACCTGAAACTCTGGCGTTTGAAACATCTCACTCCTAAGGCTTTGAATCTGATTAGGCTAAAACATTCTATTATCAGGAACAGCTGTAAATGGCGAAGGCTGAATTCAGATCTTTGTACAAGGATTTTATGAGTCGAGAAAATCTGAAAACCACTAGATTTTTTACTCCAGCACAGCATCCTCAACAAAAAAGAGTTGTATTCTAATGAACGTAACATCCAATATATTCAGACATCTCCTCTACAGTCGATTAAGTCCTTCTTCTTTTTTTCTTTAATTTCAGCCACTCTCTTTGTAGCAGATTTTGTATTTACAACTTTACGACCCAAGTAACAACAAATCGATGTTCCAATTTCAACTTCTGCTAAACATCTGAAAAAAAAAATCACCAACTGGAAAACTTTAATGGTAGAAACTCTACACGAAGAAATAAACTTGCAACAAAATTATTCTCTGTTTTAAGCTTAGAAATATATAAACTTCGTTTCAATGTAACTTCATCATTATGACAATTTTTGGGAGGGGGGTCTAATTTCAGCAATACTATTGCATTAAACATAATTTGAACATTTCTGATTGCATTAAGATATTCTTTACGTGTCATATGGTTGGATAATTCAAGGTTCATGGCCGCACAATGCTCTCCGTTACATCTCTAAACTACTCAGCTAATATTTTTCAATCGTTCCTTGTAAATTCACCTAAATTAAAATATGATTAATGTTATTGTCCCATTACATGCTTGAACTGCTAGACTACTCCCGCATGTTATCACACAAAAATATTCCAAGCTTTTTTTTATTCCAACCTATTTGTGCCACCATGTCCTGCCTATCACAGTGTATAGAAGTCGTTTTCTTAATGCATTTTGGTTTTCCAGAGGTAACGTATCTCACACACCTGTGTTAGCCTCTCTTTTGTTCAAAAATTATCTTAAGAACTTTATTCTAAATTAATAGTTTATTTTTTCCTCTCTTAAGTAAAATACCATGTTTGCATCCATACAATATAAATGATAAAATCACCGTTTGTATACCTATTACTTAAACACTTTTTTTTTAGGAAAGTAGAAATGACAAGAGTCCCTGTAATGCATAATAGCAAGTGTAGAATTAATTTTTTTATACCTCATTGGAGTTTTATGTATTTGCATACAAGCAATAACTAGATTTGGAAGTGAACGTGGACTTAGGAGGACGAAATATAAAAGGAACATTGAAGCAGTAAAGGTGAGAGTTCTAAGACCTTTGGCTGGATACACAAAATTGGATAAAATAGAGAACAGATGGAATAGAAGTAAATTTTAAATTACAAATATAAACATCATAGAAAGAGCTATAAACAGTACGTGGAAAGAATGGATAGGTAGATGACCGAGGATTTTTAGTAGAAATTAAGAGAAATAATCCAAGGATATAGAACATATATTTTGAGATGGGTACAGGTGGACTAATGTCTATTAAGTGGAAACAATAATATACTCGTATTTGCAGATTTAAGACATTTTCTCAATGTTGGTCACACTACCTTTTCTTGTAATGTTAAAGTCAAGTTTTGGTTATATTTGTGGAAATTGTGATATATTCAGATGAGTTACAATAAGTCCCATATTTTAAAAATATATGCCTACGTTCTGAGAATTTCTAATTTTGAGAATGAGTTACTAATACGTATTTCAGTTGGAGAGGAATATTTGAGTAATGGTGTAAAAATCCTTTCATAAATTGCGAGAAAAATATAACAGTGCGCATATCTAAGCTTAAACCATTAGAAGGACAAACTATATTTGCGTTTTAATGTTAAAATAGAGCGATAAAAATGATGTAGCAATTAAGTGCATTTATTTTGCTGTATTTCAAATGTTTTGGCCACATTTAATTATTGTTCACAGAGTCAGATATTGATACTATTTCACTGGCATTACTAACCCGTAGGTTCATGACCATGCGAATATAAGCTCTCCATACACCCCTATCCTGAGACATATTCAAATCATCCTCTGTATAATGTACTTCCAGCAAATCATGGTTAATATTATCCGCCCACCTCATACCTGTCATATCTACTGGGCGCTTTCCATCTGGTTTTCCTACAAGCAGTGTCCATGCTCCTCTCCTTTAGTTTTACAAAAGGAGTTTCCATGCCCCTCTCCCCTGGTTTTCCTACAAGGAATTTCCATGCCCTTCTTTGAATCCCCATTCGTGCCAAATACCCTGCCTATCGCAGTCATCGAGACTTAAATATTATATTGTTAATAAATATCATGTAGCTCACTGTTATGAAGTCATCTCAATTCACCTGTCTGTTCATCTTTCTTCGGTTCAAACATTTTCCTAAGAACTTTATTCTCAATACTCGTATTATTTTCTTCTCCTTTAAAGTCCATGCTTCGCATCCATATAACTGGAAGAATAAAGTTTCATATAGCCTATTAATTGGAATCCTCAGGAGCCAGAAATAGAGGATATCCGCGTGGTACCTGGAAGCGAACTGTCTATAATGAAGTAAAGAGGATTGGAAAATCCTGGATTGCAGTGAAGGCTGCTGCCAGTAATGATACTCGGTGGAAAACTCATACTGATGCCCTGTGCTCCTAAATGGAGCTACAGGATCATGATGATGATTGAACAGTCCTCGTATTTTACCTAACGATGCTTTTTTTAAACATCCCAGGGCATGCAAATGGAGCTTCAATATAATTCGTATTATCTACAGTGTTTGGTCGAATAATATATAAGGCATTACGTTATTGAAAAACATCGGGCGGAGGTATGCGTGGCTACTGCATTTCGTCTAGCCTATCATAATCGAGCGGTGTTGTACAATTGGCGCTGTAACCATCGACATATCGTCTGTCTCTTCCCCTCTCACATACCGATATCTGACAACGGCGCATGAAGAGTGAAGCCGGATTGGCTTACCGCATATGTCTTCTAACAATAGCGTGCCTGGTATAATACAGATTATTCAAATTCTTAGATTGCATACTTGATCCGAAGGAGTCGTAATTTTATTTTTTAACTATAGCAAAACTCTCATTAGCCTCGTATTACAAAGGTGGTAAGGAGAGGATTGACTTTTTTCAGCGGCATCATATTTCGGGCTAGATACAAAGTAAATTATTAAAATAAATGCCTGGCAGTTGCCGTCGTCCCCAACCAGGTTATTATTTTTTTTAACTGTTAAGAACAGAAACAACAGTTAGTAGCGCAAATCCTTCTGCTGATGATAGAAACCAATTTCCGAAAGCCATCAGTTCTTATTTTTTAAATTAACCTAGCTGAGGACGACGGCATCTGACAGGTATTTATTTTAATATTTTACTTTGTGACTATTTAACTAAATGGAACATTAATATGAATTTTATCAGTACTGATTAGGGCTGTACGTTATTTTACATGCCCTAAATCTAAGACAAAGGACCTAAAGATTTATTTCAATTCCTAAGAAAGTTACATTCAGGATTTTGAAGACTGTAAAAAAACATCGACTCTCGAGGAGGTTATCAGAGGGCAGTATATGTCCTAACAACTTTTATTTTATGACAAAAACGCATTTAGCAATTAGAGCAGTTTAGTGAATCGGAACATGCAGATAGGTGTTGTTAATCTGATTGCAGGCCGAAACGTCATGCCTGGGGGATTACATCATAGTCTATTTTATAAAAACCACTCTCTGAACGTGATCAGATGAGTATTTGAAAACGAGACTTTTTTTAGTCGGTGTGCTGGCTGCATTGTGGACTTTTTTCTATGGTAGACTAAGTGGAAATGGCATTTATGAAATATTTTATTAACTGACCCTCTAGCTCACACAATATATGTGCTATTGCATTTCCTCCGTCGAGGGTCGCCAGGAAATTAAAAAAGCCGAGGACGTAGAATCTCCGGTACATGGAAGTCCAGTGAGATTCTTTTTTTTTTTCACCTGCTGTCTCTGTCTGGGTCAAGTACAATTTTCGTTTCATTCTAAGAGTGGAACATCACTTCTATGCAATACAGGTTGTTTCACAAGTGATGATCCAAATGCAGGAATGAGGTACATGAACGAAAGGCCGCTATCATCTCGACGGCTCCTGGATAATTAAATATAGTATGGAATTAAATTATTTAATTAAAAATTAAATAATTTATAATTATCTTATAGAACAGAGACTAAACATGTTTTAGATATACAAAAACCATGTTAAATTAAAGATCAGCAAAAATAATATTTAAATTGCAACCAATCTCCACAAGATTGCGTGGAATAGATGGACATCCAGTACGCATATTGGCCAAACTATGTCCAAGATCGTTCACAATATAAAGTCAAAACCTTCAAGTACATGGTTGGAGAACTTTAGAAGAAGATGAAGTTATGGTCTCGTCCACGAACGCGCGGGACCGGATTCGATCCCCGATTGCTAAAGGTTTCCTGAGTTTTTTTTTTCTTTCTCCCCAGAGTACAAATACACAGAGTCTAGCATGTCATGTTCGGACAAACATGGTTACTGGACAATATTAAAAAAAACTGTTTGCAATTTACATTTTAGGTTTAATCTTAAATTATGATCATGGTAAAAGTGCACTTGGAATTGTTTTAAAGGAGTTCTATATTCTTCCATAAATTGGGCACAGCAGTTTTTTTTGTCTACTTTTACTCTGAACCATCAAAATGTAGGAAATATTGAGGGACAAATAGTCATTGAACACCATGTAGCCATCATAATCATCTTATATAAATATACTTCTTATTTAGTATCAATGCATGAGCGAACAGAGCGAATTGTCATAAATGTTCGTGTTGATTCGGAGGTGGCCCTGGTACTAAGCTAAATACGCATTCGGAGAGACCTTGTGTAGATAAAAACATATCCGTATGATTCAGAATTTTAAAATCCTCACCTTACAGGTCGCGTTTCTACAAGACCTGAGAGACGTGGGACTTGTAATGGTACCTATAAAATGAGAGGTTAAAACAAAGAAAAGAAAGAATTAAACAAAAAAAAAAGATTCAGTAAACTCAGGTTCAGAGATTGGTCATTAAGGGAAGTAATATGTTGGTTCAATACAAATAAAATTCATATCAAATTCTGATGAAGTGAAGTCATAAGATAAAAACTTGAAATATGTACCTTTTGGCAGATGCCGTCGTCCTCAACTGTGTTAAAATATTATATTCAAAAGTTATCTGGAGCCCTTTCGGAAGTTAACTTCCATCATCAGCAGGATGAGTAGCTGCTACTAGTTGTTGTTTACGGTGATGTAGACTCAAAGTAAATGTAGTAAAAAAGTAAAACTTTGCTTTAGCCTGATTGGGCTGTATGTTGGTTACCTCTTGTCCTGAAGGTCGCGGATTCAAATTCGGCTGGGAAGGATATTTCTACAACGGAAAAATCCAAGGGACAAGTTCTTCGCGAGGGATTTAAAGCGGTGAGTGCAGAGTCAGAAGAATTTCGGGCTCGTAAAAGAAACTAAAGCCTAAATTAGAGCTTGTGAGCAAAATGCTGTAGGTCTTTCCATTTAAATAATTTTTAGTAGCCTACTGAATGTATCTGTGAGGCAATAATGTCCCCCCGATGACATCTGTAGGGAAATAAGTATAATAAACTAAGTTAAATAACTCGCATAACGGAGGAACGTGGCCCCTATTGAGGATTTACGGGTATAGATGCACATACCGTTAATTTAAATTCCGGTACGAGAACTGAGTGTGGATGGAAACTATTTCCTACAGTATAAACTGTTTACTTCTTGATTTCATGCTTTTTTATGATCGGGGTAGAAGCAATAAAAAACGAAAAAGGATTCATTTGGCAATAAATGTCAGCGTTACTCCATTCAACAGATGGTTAAGGATAAAATGCGAGGGTCGTCGAAAATAATGCGTGGGCGCTGGGCATTAACCCGTTTTTTTTATTTCCAAGAAAGCATATTAAATTTCAAACAATAACTTTACAAAACCGTGTAAGTTGGCTCAAGCAGTAGGGTTCGGGAAAGCTCGAGTTCAAATCCCGGTGCTGACTACCTTGATGTTCTTCGGTTGCTAAGGCAAATGCTGGCTTGGAATTTCATTATCAGGACTCATTTTGTCTTAATGACAATTTCACAAAGAAGAACACAATTTAGATATCTACAATAACCAGTGGCTCCATATTGAGAAAACCAGCTGTAACGCCTGGGGAACTCGACATTCTGACCACATCTCATCTATACACTGCTGCACTTGTGTAAATGGCACATAGATGTCAGGCTGGCATGGGTTACTAGGCCAAGGATCTTCTAGGCTTGTCGCGATATGGAGTGTCAGTAATAAAACCTGTCAATTAAAACGAAAATATTTTAGACGTGAGATAGGTCTACCTTTAGACATTAAAGTTTTTATAGGTATAGGGAAGTTAGGGTAATGTGGACCCTGTTCACATCTTCTTTAATTGGTGCTGCCCTCGAACAGAAAATAGAAGAACTTCGGATAATTTGGACCCCTGTTTTGAATTCGGTTAATGTGGATCCTCCACGAGAACCTGGGCCCACTTCATACGAATGCGTATATTTTATTAATGAGGATACTATCTGTAAAAAACCATTCCCTTAATTAATTTCACTTAATATCCTTGTAAGTTTACTAAACCCAAAGACCATCGCTTTTTGTAGTTGAATGACGTGTATATGTTATAATCAACACACATTTTTCAAAACATTAAATAAATATCAACGCTTTTTAATTAAGATCATTCATATCAGATTAATCTGTGCCTGTCCGTATAAATTAATAGAGTAAATACATTTAAAAATAGACTAAAAGCTAAGGTGGACTCTGGGGTCCATTTTATCCGAATATGGAGGTTAAAGTGGAGCTTTCTTGTAATGTAAAAGTTTATAAATTATGAAGATGTTTTCATATTTGAATAAAATAACAATGTTATTTCATAGTTACAACACTAATGATAATCACTGTAATTAAACAAAATTCAAATACCTTAATTAAAAGAAGAAAAACAAATTCAAAACAGGGGTCCAATTTACCCCAAGTTCCTCTAAACATGAAGTTTAAAAAAATAATTGCTGTGACAATCGATGTATTCAAAAATGTTTTTACATTAATTAATCAACTCATTAACAATATCGAACCTGAACGTTCATGACATCGCGAACGTAAGCTCTCCATGCATCCCTATCCAGAGCTAATATTTTCCAATCAGCATCAGCAGCAACATCAATGATTAGACCTTAAAGTCTGTTCTGATCTCATGTTAGAATTGGTCTGTCCATCTTTTACTGGGTCTTCCTACATTTCTTCGTCCTAGCGGTCTGTAGTGAAGAATCTGTTTCGGAATTCTGTTGTTATTCACTCTATTCCTATGGTCCATCCATTCGTCTCTGTATTGTGCAATCCTATGTAATAGCTTGAATATATAGGTTTCACATAAAGATAATGTAGCTCACCGTTAGATAGTTTTCTCCATTCCCTAGCTCGACAAATGCGCCAAATTTAGCCCAAGTCTGAGGGCTTGGAGAGGCGGTAGCCTGAACGTGAACAGCAGTCTTGGTTGTATGGGCAACTCACCCCAGGCTACCAGGGGATGTAGGCCGCCGTAACAACAATCACATGATAGTTCTGTCATATCTTGAACGAAAATGTTAACTACGTAAGATCCTTATCAATATATACTTTTGAAACTATTTTAAACATTTTAAATTAATATTTTCCTCAATAGTTCAATTTTAAAGACATATGAAGTTATTTTATACTGAGTGATCTGTTAGAAACTGAGATAGGCCTAGTTAATGTCGTGGAAATATGAAGATTGTAAATTGTTAGTAAATAAATATTTAGGTGTGAAGAAGAGTAGTGTGTATGTGTGTGCGCATGACCGGAAATTAAGCAATTACAAGCTAACACAGATATTCTGATGCCGTGAGATGAGGGTAACCCAGTGTTCCCATTTTCCCGAATACAAAAGAACTCCCCCACACATTTCAGCTGTCATCTAAGACTAAATTAACAGCACACTTTCTCTAAGATATTCCCCAAAAATGTCCTATTCCACTCGATTCTTCTCTTAAATCTCATTAAGTACTAACACACTGGCACTATCGAACCTGGAGGTTCTTGGCTGGGAGGACATCTACTTTCCATACAACTCTCTCCTCACCGAATGTTTTCCTATCATTATTTGTATAATTCACCTCCCTCAAATCATGGCTAATATCATTCTCCCTTCTTATTATTTGCCTATCTACTGGGAGCTTTTCCTCTGGTTTTCTTAAAACGATGTATCCATGACCCTCTTCCACTCCTCCTTCGTGCCTCGATCGCATTATCATAAAGATGATGTAGCCCACTTTACGTAGTCCTCTCCGTTCACATGGGTATGTTCGTCTCTCTTTAGTCCAAAACTTGTCCTAAGAACTTTATTTTCAAGTACTGGTAAACTTTCCTCTTTCTTTAAATACCATGTGTCGCATCAACAAAATTTACCGTAAATAAAAGGATCAAGTTTTATCCTAGAAGACCAATAGCTAGTATAGCAAAAATTATACCTAAATTACCGAATGCTTCTTTTTTCCCTTTTAACGCATTGGAGATAAGTTGGGATGACAAAAGTCCTGTAATTCATAATAGCATGCTCTTGCAGAGTCGGGCACATTTATAATTTGAACTTTGCGTCCTTTTGCATTTCGGAAATCAAGTACGAGTATCCAAGGTAATTAAATTCGGATACTAGTGCAATAATATTTCCATCCAATTCCAATATAACCCAAGCTTTTTTTTTTTGTACATTGCTATAGATTGTCTTAATAAAGACACTTTCATATTATGAATTTTGGTGTATCGTTCAATTGGAAATGTCCTCTTTGTAAATAACCTTGTGATATGGCAAAAATTAATCGAAATGATCCGCATATGACAACATTTGTAATGTGTTGTTCCTTGAAATTTCGATTCCATGTTGAATTTGTTTTTATGTTTTTTATAATGTGGTTAATAATAGAAAGTAGACAATACCATCCTTGTCTCGCTCCTTTATTAGTTATTATAGGTTTCTTAATTTGATTACTTGAAATTTCAAATTTTATCTTCGAATTTAAATAAATACTTTGATTGCTTTAATTAATTGTTCAGAAATTCCCTCATCTGCTAATATCTTTCATAATAAATTACGATTAATATTATCGAAATCTTTCTCGAAGTCTCTAAATAATAAAAATTTAGGGGGATTAAATTATATTTTCTCCAAAATTTGTTTCAATGTGAAAATTGCATCTGTTGTACTTCTATTTGTCTAAATTCTCACTGTCTTCTTCTAAGAATCTTCCACTACATTTTAAAATATTTCCATACAATTCAGATGTTGTAAATAATAATGCTGTAGCTATATAATTTCTAAATTTGTTTCTGAAATTTTCTTATGTACATTCACTACTAACTTAAATGCCTGAGGACTTTTTTTTTAAATTTCTACAAACTGTTAAATAAGCATAAGTTGTAGTTTCAGTTTCCATCCTCCATATTCAAACAATTCAGTGTTCAAATTATCCAGTAGACTCTTACGATTTAAGTTTCTAAAAACTCTATTTAGTTTCCACTTTACTATAATACATTAGTGATTTATAATAATTCATCAACTGTAGTATTGCTTATTTGTAGTTTGCCAATTATTTGTGTCCAGATTTCATCTTCGTTGCTCTGTTATTTCTCTATCCAGAAATTTTACAAATTTATCCCAATCCTCTCGTCGAATTTTTCTGGTTAATTTTCTAACTTCTGCTCTTAATTTGTTGTACTGGCTACGGTGATCGGAATCCTTTGTTTGTAAATACAACCTGTAAGCTTGTTTCTTTTCATTTATAATATTTTTCTAAATATTCATCCCAGATATGTAACATTTTTTTATATATCTAATCTTTCTGCGTCAAAGACTTCTGAGGCTACTTGAATTATTGTGTCTTTCATGACCTTCCAATATAATAATAATAATAATAATAATAATAATAATAATAATAATAATAATAATAAATAATGATAATATTAATTAATAATGATAATTCTGTCTACAAAAAAAGATGAAGATAAAGTAGAGTATCATAGGAAGAGAGCCATAGCTAAAATTGAAGTTCGCAAAAAACATAGACAAAGCTGGGAATAATTTGTCTCATTTTTGGAAAATGATATCACTAGGCCTCAACCAAAAATATATAAAGTTTTAAAAAATTTAAATAATGATTCAAGAGAAAATGAACATTTAAATTGTATATCTAAAGAATCTTGGCTTACCTACTTTCATCATTTATGGACACAAAAGGATGATTTATTACAAATACCAATCTCTAATAACACTGCTTTGGAACAAATTTCTATAGATGAATTAACTGATGTTGTTAAATCATTAAAAAGTAACAATGCTCCCGGAGAAGACCACATTAATCAAGAATTATTTAAATTTTCAACTAAAAATTTTTTAGACAGATTTCTTATTCTCCTTAATATGATATGGGAAGGACAAGAACCACCACAAAGCTGGAACAAATCCATTGTAATACCAATCTTCAAAAAAGGAAGTCGCCAAATCAAAGATAACTATCGTGGAATTAGCTTGTTGAACTCTGGATATAAAATTTATGCTAATATAGTTAAGAATAAATTGAGAAAAATTTATGAAAATATAATTGGAGAGAAGAGCAGAATGGATTCAGAAAGGGTAGATCTTGTACAGATGGATTCTTTACTCTAAAACTACTATTAGAAAAGCACAAGGAATTCAATAATAGAAACTCATATCGCCTTCGTTGACTTCATAAAGGCTTTTGACAAAGTAGACAGAAATATATTACTACAAATTTTAGCTGATGATAACGTTCCACAACAATATATTACTAATATCTTCAACATCTATAAAGATAATGAAATCTCTGTTAAAACAAAATGGCAAATTATCTTCTTGGGAAAAGATCAACACTGGAGTAAGACAGGGATGTGGACTTTCACCGGTGCTTTTCATTATATACATGAATAAATTAATAAATGAATGGAGGAAAACAACGAGGATATATACCCATCAATAGGAACCTCAAACTCGATGCTATTCTTTTTGCAGACGATTTAGCTCTTCTGGCACTTTCCGAAAATGATTTGCAACGATCAATATAATTTACAAAAAATAGGTGTCAAATTTAATATGGAAATATATTGGGGTAACAACTAAAGTTAAAAACAGACTATTAAGTATTTACTTTACATTTTCATAAAACAGTAAACATATAACGTAAAAAAAAATGTTGTTGGTTTATGCAATATATCCTCCTTTGTCTTATTACGAGAAATGAAGCATTATAGCCGCTAGATAGAGCGATTTTTAGATTTCGGCTTACATGTAATTAAAAAATTCTAATGGTCTGATTTCGCTAATTTTTGTTCTTTGAAAGGCATACACCGAACTTTGTTGTGCAACATCGAAAATTATGGTCGCTAGAGTGATTTCCTAACGTTAACAGACACATACATACATATTTATATTGTATTCGACATGATCATTTTCGGTATCTATCAAGTTAAGATGGGTGGAGATTTGGTATTTTATTTAAAAAATATTTCTATGAGAACTACATCGATACCTTCGTTCTACCGGAATTCGCTAAAACAGGCTTCTGTAATAAATATGTTTGTAATTATCATAAAACAGCAAACATATAAATTAAAATGTTATGTCTACGTTACTCTACAATTGGAATTCTATGGGAAATGTTTATTTACTTCTGTTACAGTTGTTTTCTCCCATCTATTAGAAGAAACAGCATTCTAAATGCCATGCCTTAAAATGGCAGTTTAGGTTCTACGTTATAATAGTGATGTTCAGCTACAATCTGCTACCCAACGCCCCGTAAAAATGATTTAAGAACCGTGGTGTAGAGTAAAAGACAAAGGCGCAACATATTCTCATCATTGTCCTAAAGTCACGTAAAACGTGCGCCCACGCTGATGAAACAAAACAAGTGCATGTTTCCATTATGAGTCATAGATGACAGGTGTCTCACAAAGTCTCGAACTCTTTAACACGTATATAAACAGAGCGATTAAATAACACTTATTCATCAACTTCACACACTCTTCCTATGAGAGGTCGGTTTCGCGCATAAATGACTCTTGTTCTGTGATGAGCACGTTCAAATCCAGCTGTGATTATATATATTTTTAAGAGTGTAAAATTTCCGAAAAAAAAAACAAGATTGTAGGTTGAACTTCTATAAAATAATACATAAAGCTTATTAGAAGTACGGCTATTTGTTATGGGGCTATTTGAAAGAGAAGGTTTATTCCTGCAAACAGCAAGATTTCTCCTTCTACAACTGTAGCTCCACGGACCTGTATAGCTTGGTCTCTATTAAAATAATCGACACTTGCGCTTAATTCCTCCTTCCTTTAACCCTCAAACAAAAAAATCCATGGCCCAACAGGCCTAGAGGCCCTTGGCCTACCCGCCGGCTGCTGGCTTCTCTTCCACATGTGTTAATCACAGAGGTACAGATCATCCAGCCAAACCAGGGGTGACATATGGTCAGCATAGCTGGTTTTCTCAACCTGCAGCCGTTACTTATTGTAGCTACCCAAATGTCTCACGAAGCTAGGTGGGACCGGTCCTATACTGGCCGAAATTCCATGAGAAAATTTCTTCGTCCATGGAGAACCGAAGCAGCGCAAGTCCCGTAACTCTGCGCCTAGGCATACTTAATTTTAATGGTTTCATTAAGATATCTAAACATTTTTTGTTTTTTGTTTTTAATTTTATTTTTCTTGCCTTAACCTCTCGGCTACGGCGCGGAACTTCTTTAACACCCTGAGCTCTCAAATCACTTATTGTTAATTCGCCTCAAGTGAATTCAATGAAGTGGAAACTAATGTGTCCCGCGCCGTAGCCGAGTGGTTAAGGCAGGAAGTCTTGGCGCAGAGGCACGGGACTAGCGCTGGTTCGAGTCTCCATGGGGGAAGAAATTTTCTCATGGTATTTCGGCCAGTATGGGACCGGTGCCCACCCAGCATCGTGATGCATTTGGGTAGCTACGATAAGTAGCGGCTCCAGGTTGAGAAAACCAGCTATAACGGCTGGGGGACTCGACATGCTGACCACATGTCACCCCTACACTGGCTGATTATCATCTACCTCTGTGATTGACACATGTGGATGTGAGGCCAGCAGCCGGATGGTAGGCTAAGGGCCTTTTAGGCCTGTCGCGCCAGGAGAGAGAGAGAGGAAACTAATGCATTTCTCTCTCTATCTTTCCGCCTTATAAACATTTTTTCATGAATTGTATAGAAATATCCTTCCATTTCCGCGTTGGACAGATTCCGCTTTATACAAAATAAATACATGTAAAATAGTATTTTGCCGGGACCAATAAATTTGTTCACAATGGACAGATTTTCGCATTATTCATGTTCCGGATTAAACAAGTTGTACTGTATTATCATAATCAATTGATTCGGTGTTTACTTTATAAAAATCCATTATGATTATTTATTAAATAAAACTATCGATTCTCGTAAATATTTGTTTTAATCAACATTCATACGATACAATCAAACATACAACTGTATATCTGATACACCCTTGCATATCAATCTCAACTCAGATGGTAGGTGTGGCTATTCAGGGGAAGTAGAAGTGCCACTTCACCTTATTTTTACCAGAATTATTTTTAAACTTTATTTTTTATCACGAATGTTGGTTTTAATAGAAACATATTTCTGTAATATTGTACGAGGCGGGACTCATCCATCGTTGTGACACAGAGCGCCCGCGCTGCATGCTGCCATTCTGACCCAAGGCCAGCTCTCAAGGAAAGGATTCTTGCTTTCCACTCTGTTCGATCTCTGGGGCGTAGATTAGCTCGCTGGCCGCCGTGATAACTGTGACGTCACCCGATGAGATCTCGCGTTACAAAATTCTCCAAGTGAAGTAGCGGAGAAAGAATTAGCCAACTGTTTCAAGAATTTGTGTATAAAATTCTTTCGTATCGCTCTATTGGCTGTTGTTGTGGTGGTTTAAATTTGAATTCTGTTCATGATGTGTGTTTTATTGGAAACTTATTTCTCATGTTGAAAATATGAAGGTAAAAAGGAAGTTTTATATTGTGGGCGTCCTACAAAATCTCTACAAATATGTTGTACAAAAGAAGTTAATCATTCAATTAAACGCTATAATCATAGTTTCAAACAGTCATGGTTTAAGGAATTCCCATGGTTATGCTCCCCTCCCAGCAGCATCTATGGAAGCGTATAAAAACATACCTCAGGAAGCAATTTCAGAAGAGAGACTTTCTCCTTTGGGGAATATTACAATCAGAAAGAACTTCTACTGCACACTCATTACATGAAGATATCACCGAGAAGTTTGCAGCCTTAAAGGAGCGAACGATCGATTTGATATACAAGAAATAATAGTTAAGACTATTTAACTCATGCCTCAAATGGGAGTCAATGACCAATCACGTTTCAATTATTTTTTTTATTTACAACCAATCACAGTCGTGTTTCGCCTAGAATTTACCAACTAAAGTTTATCATAATAAAGAAAGCATTCCCTTTTTAACATTCTGAATAGGTCATAGCATTATTTTGCAGTGACTGACTCTCTAAGAAATACGGCTACCAGATTGTATATATAGTGCATGAATGTCAACACATAGCGCATGCGAGAGTTAATATAAACACATTTGTAGCAATTGATTATACCACCAAAAAAAAAAAAACTACTGTTTGCACATTCTTAAATGTATTTTTTCCCAGGTAATAATTGTCATATTTACATCATAGGACATCAGAAATGAATTAATATACAGTTTGATGAGTTTCAGTTTTTCTCCACTAGAGTGCATTCTTAGAATATTGCGTTTCTTTGGCAATAAATAATATGATCTGGTTGCAGTGGTGAACAAAAGAAGCAAATAAAGCGTACCAATCGTTTCTCATTTTTTAAACGTCGCCGTTTACATTAAATATATAAATATTTTAAAATAATTATATTTAAATAATGACTTGTGAGTAAACATCTTAATTTTATTCGTTAAATAGGCCTAACAAACGCCACTCTCGATTTCCAAATTCTCTAGATAAAATTCACTCGTGGCATTACTTATGATAACATGTTTATACATAGTTATTCTTAGTAGCTCTTCACCTAACTTTAAATTCACGAGCCGCAGTCAGATGATTTAATCACATAAACAGAAATAATAACTAAACAAGTAGCGGAAATCTCAACAGGTGAACTAGGTGAAAGTAGACCCGGAGGAATTCCACGAAAAAAACATTGTATATTAGTATGCAGGAACTTTTAAAGAACCGGAATGTGACATGGGAAAAGGCGGAGAAGATGTCCTTAAATATAAAGAAATGGAAAGCTTTCTATAAAACTTCAATGCCTGTGTGTGTGTGTGTGTGTGTGTGTATGTATGTGTGTGTGTGTGCGCGCGCGCTACGTGTCTGTCTGTGCGTTTCTGGTTATTTGTGTGTTTGTGTGTGAAGGGTACTTTTTTTTTTGTCGAAATGAGGTTTAAGGTGTCATTATATTCGTTATGGAAGGGACTATCTTTTAGAAGTGTGAAACAGTAAAATATATAGTTTAGTCATGGGGTTTATTTACTTTTAAATTTTGTCATATAAGTAAAGAAGTTTTTAAAAGTCAAAAAGTGGCTTGCCTTTGTTTTTATTTTCTGTACTCTCCAACACAGACGAACACACACATATCATATATATGTGACAGTTTTATGTAAAAACCCTGAGTACTGCTACCTTCAGAATGGAAATAATACTCTAGCTCAATTGCGTGAGCTCATGGCTGTATTTTACACGGTGAAGAAAACAATAACATTAACAAGAACTGCTGGATAATACTAGGAATTTCAATAGAAAATTCTGACAATCTGGTTTAGAATACCCGCAGCATGTAGTTTACAAACAAGGCAATTGAAAGTCAAGCTGCATTAACATTCCCCAGGTGTTTGAAACGATCATCAACTGAGAGACGATAGAGTGAGTGACCCCAACAACTCCTCCCCCATTCCCCGCCAACACTAGCAGGGACCAGAGGTCGGGGTCATCCCGAGCAGCAGATAATCTTTCCTCAGTTTCCGGATGGACATCACAGCTTATCTATATGTCACGCTGACGAAGGTCATTTCTTTTTGTAAAAAGATATTGCAACTCCTTACATTCTCAAACATCAGTCTTCAAAAAGTTTCAAGTTTGTACATTTTTACCCGTTTCAACTTGTAATTCTTACGTGGGTGCGTAAAGGGACATATCCAAAATTATGAGTTATCTAGCTATACTAATTACGAGATAATTTCCAATTATACTGTAAATGAAACAAATGTATTACTACATATTAATTTGTCGAATAACGGGTTTGCCTTTGAGCGTATAAAAATGTAGTTACCTCTCTAACACACATAAAAAAAAAAGGAAACTAATAGAAATGTATACTATTTAAAATTGTAGTAAGTATTTATTTTTTGTGATTTTCTTATTCGCTGATTGAGTGGAAGAGAAGGCTTTCTTAAGGTCTTAACTCTGCCAGCTTTAATTAAGCATTATTATTATTATTATTATTATTATTATTATTATTATTATTATTATTATTATTATATAACGTTATGGTAAAATCTTAAAATATATTATTACAATTTTAATATATTAAATAATAACGCATACTCAATTAAGTAGACCAATGCATTGGAATTTAAATTGTTTCAAAATTGTCATTCCTATATAATTTATAAAACATCGGAAAGAAAGACTTTGAAATGCGGAGAGAAATTATTTTGAATATTTTCAAACAGTTTAGTTGAAAATGTATCAAATTAGGCATTAAGGACGTAGTGAAAAAAAACATCAGAATTAAAAAAGGCATGCCAGTATTGAGTATAAATTCTGCTCAGAATGAAATTTAAAATAAGGAATATCTATTGACACCAGAAAAAAAGCGTAAACCCGGGCTTGAAGTTCAGTGCGACGAGTTCGTAAGATGTGCCATGATTCGTAAGGTGGATTACTACTTTTTTTTAAGAATGAGCGACCGACGATTAATAAATATATGAATGTATTTTATGATCTAGACTTGCCGAACTTTAAAAATACCAGTTTCTGTAGCTTCCGGTCGAGATAGGGCTTGAATTTGTTGAAAGAAATCGGGGGGAAAGAATTGAATGAGATCGCGAAGATATCCTGATGTGGCATAACATATATCCGACGAAAATTCTGATAATTTGATGACAACAACGTTGACTCCCTCATTATCAATCCAGGAGAAACTAACAGTGAAGAAGGGGAAGATGGAGAACAAGGCCAAAAAAAGAAGAGGACCCACTTATTATCCGACTCTGATAAGGTAGGCCGAATTATATATTTTTGTCTTAAATAAATAAGAGTTCCCTAAAGGGTAGAGAATGGCTGGGGCGGATCTGAGGATGAGCTCTCAGACTCTACAAAAGGCTCCAAATAGTCAGCGCAAAATATAGCTTCTCTCTACCAAACCCTTCCATCTACCTTCACGTGGTGGAACTGTTTTTACTGAAGATGGAGAGTGGATGGAGGGTGAATGGCGAGTTTCTGGCGCCATAAAAACCAGATGCTCGGGGCAGACAGAGCTCTGTAGCCTTGTAAAGCAGTCTGTCTAGAGAAAGACAACTCCAAAATTAAACTCTGGTCCTCCAGGTTGGGTGTTTTGAGGTTGGGCTGGTAACCCACCCAAGTAAAAAAATATCAATCAGAAGTCCCAAGTGAGAAACGATGGACTTGAGACCGGAACACGTCGCATTGACCTAATCCTGGAAAGGAAGAAGAAGAGGAAATAAATAAGAAATAGAGGAAGTTCCTAATTATTATTGGTACCATCTTATCTTGTATTCGGTGTTATTTCCCGTTGAATACGATGTTCACTAAGAACACTGTCTATTCTTAAAGTTCGGTACATAATTAAATCATATGGCGGGTAAAAGTAGCACCACAGTTCTCATAACAGAGTTGGCGGTGTAATACCTTATACGAGTTTGTTTACAGTACAACAAGAACTTAGGTCAGAATTAGTATAGTAATAAAATGTTTGCACTAGAAAAAGAAAGATTGCAGAGCACAGCATTACCTCCTTCACACCGTCAATGTAACGAGTTGGAAGATTAGTAAGATTGCAACATATTTCTTGTTTAATTAATATTATAATCATTGTCAATATATAATGCAGGTATTGCCAAACATTTTAGGTCATGGATCACTTTTCAGTACAAAAGTTCATTGCTGAGCAATAATTTTCTTCTAGCACTTATGTGTTTGAGGATAGAAGATAAACACACAGAATTCACACAACTTTAAATCATGATCTTCCAATCACTTCACGAAGAAGTAGAAGATATTCCGCGGACCACAGTTTGGAAATTGTTGTTTTAGTGTAAAATTTAAAAATAACGACTATATGTAATCCGTATTCTATTTGTTTGTTCATGTATTTATTTATAACTTGTAAAATTGTAAATATGACTCATCCCACATGTAAATGCTTCAATCCAGAAAACTACATTTTACAGAAGGGTTTTAGTTTCTCTCTTTCTCCATCATCTCACTAAATTGGGTCGGTTTCCTATGGGTTGCAGTTAGAAATGGGTTATTTCCGATGAGGAGTAGTCTAGATATGTGAGTACCTCAGCTAAAGTTTAAAGCAATAAAACAAACACAAATATTTGGAGTTGGGGTCATTTCATATTGTGTATTACAAATGTACTTGATACATTCGAGGTGGCTAGAAGCAAATTGCAAGTACAAGATTTGCAGTATTGAAAAAAAAATGTTTAAAATTGAGGCTTCATAAGAAAATCCTAGGTAATTAAAATTTATAACAATCATACTTTATCTACTCCTACCGCGTACACTTATATCCCTCTTCCAGTGCTTCAAGAATGTAATTATTCACCAAACTTTTTTTTTTGCGAGAAAAAAATCACTTAAACCCTTTTTTTTTCTAACCGCGTCATTTGAGCTGATTGAGTGGAAGAGAAGGCCTTATGACCTTAATTCTGGCAGAATAAATACAACATTACTATTACTTTATCATTATCATTATTATTATTATTATTATTATTATTATTATTACTATAGTTACCTATAATTAGTAAGATTTTTTAAAAATAATGATAATAATAATTTATTTATTCTGACAGAACTAAGGCCATGAGATCTCTTCTGCTAAACCAGTCCAAATATACGAAATGCAAATTTAAATGATACCTACGCTTTATAAAAGGTAAAGTGATCCCATACAGGCCTTAGGAGGCCCTTGGGGTAGCAGAAGGTTAAGGATCACACTTTTCTAGACAATCAACACGTTATGTCAGCCGGGATTGTCAGTCCTGCATGACGGCTGCCTTTACCTCCAGACAAGCGCTTGGTACTAATTTGAGCCAGAGGCTGAGTTGACCCCAGCGCCATGGTGCCGCTGGAAGGTTTGGGTCAATATAAAAATCTTGACCCCACCAGGACTCCAACCCTCGACATTCTTGGCTTCTAGTGAATTTCTTTAACCAACTAACTATGGAGTGCCACACCCCTCCTACAGCACATACAAGTTAAATTATAAAACATGAAACATTAAGATGTAAAATGTATATATAGGCGAAATATATAAATAGGCCTCCTTTAAGGATATATACATATTATGAAAATTCAAATTATATTATAAAATTAGCATTAGGCCCATATAAATCTGACAATCTCCACTTATACATACGGTACAACTAAATGAAATTTATATTAGAATTTAAATAAACCTACATGACACGGAAAATGAAATTTCATTAAGTTAATGCTACTGGTTTGGCTTTTACATAATTTGAAATATCATTATGCAAAAAATAAAAAATATGATTACATCTAATTAGTCATAATTAAAAAAACATTGCAAGAAGGTATACAAATTTTCCTTCTGTTGTAAACTCATTATTTGACATGTTAGAGCAACTATTTAATTACATTTAGGAATTTTTAAATATACGTCATAACCAGTTAATACCCAAGTGATGGAACTTCTTTTCTTGAATATCTGAATTAAAACCAAAAGTGTATTCTCTTTACGGAAAATCATTTACAGGAAGTATGCTGTACGATCTAGTATTTCTAATACAACCACAGACAGCAGAGCTGGTTTACAGTATTGTAGAATTTCCTATAACAACTAGCCTATTCTAGAAGTCCTTATATAATCTAAGTTCCCTTTTTTAAAACATATTTATTTGAAAACTTGAAGAAATTAAGAAGTACATTATTTCCAATCATTATTAATGTTTTATCCAATTTTCCTATCCACTTTAATTTCAATGACAATGATGAAGTTATGAATTTGATACATTCGTTAAAATATAGGCTATAATTTTTTTACTAAAAAGTAGTTAAAGATGAATGAGGTTGTAAAATGAACTGAATGATTAAAAAAAAGTAGTAACGTTCAAAGTTACGATTACACTATAGAGTATACACATGTGTACAACAAAACAATAAAAATATAAAACTTATACGTAACATTAAAATAATGTTTAACGTTCCACTTTCCATTGTCAATACTAATTAATCTAATGCATGTAATCGTGTTTGCTGCTAACCATTGGTATTTCTGGTCTAAACAGAAAATTCTGCGACTGCTAATGGATTTCTAGAAACCTATAACACTCTCCTCTCAATTCCCAAAAGTAATTACGTATTTTCCGTGTACAATGCCGCACGCTAAGAGAATTTCGTTACAAATACAAAGGATAAAGCTTTTTTATTTATTATTTATAGACACTTTAACGTCTAATTATTCATGCATCTGTTATTTGGCGGGTGGAGGTAAAGCATGTTAACTTCAAGTTGATTTTGAGTAGGTTTAACAGATTTAGAAGTTTGAACAGTCTCTCAAAATCTGCATTACAATATTTCGTTTTTATTTTTCTTTTTTAATTGAACTACAGGTATCAATTAAGGGAATACAATACAGAATTGGAGTTAACACACTTTACCATCCGCCGGTATAATGCAAAATGGTGAATACAATTAAATAATTCCTGGTAATGAAATTACAACCAATTTGCCTGAATGGCTATAAGAAATTTGGGAAAAAATCTTCAGACAGATTGGTTGATGCCAGGGTTTGATCCCGAACCTCCAGAATACGAATACCAAACTATATCGCTAGAGCCAACTCACTTGGTACGGTTCTTTTTTTTTAACTAGATGCAAGAAAGATAAATAATTTAATAAACATTAAAATAGTCATAAAACAATGTCTTTGATTATATTCAATAGACTTTCAGAAAGAATAAAATATTGTTATACCATGGTCAGAGCTTCTGATTACAGTTCCTGAGTTCCCGTTCAGACCACAGAATTTTTTTCTTAAAGGGAATTATTCGTGCGTTATAATGTGAAATGTAGATTAAGTTCAGGTTTAAGGACTCTACTGGCGCTTCATTATTTATCAGTCATCATATCGTAGGAGTCAAGTAATCGCCTTTCAGGCACCTCAATCTTACAAATGTGTTACAATTCCTGCAATGATAGGAGAGAATGCCAATCCAGCCGGGTCGATGGATTTTTAGGCTGGAAAAATGCAATTACTAGTCCTCCGGGAGGGACTTTAAGCCGTGGGTTCTGTCTGAAGATTTTCACGCTCGTAAATGAACCTGAATAAAAATGCCTTTGTTCAAAATTTAACCGACCTTTATCCATCCAAGTAATATCTCAGATGTCTACTAGATGTCTCATTCAGGTGATGTACGAACTAAATGTCACTAGTTGACATATGTAGTTACATTACTAAATAAGCCTGGTTAATAATATCCTACTAGGGAGCACCCATGTCCCCACGAGGGACGTATGGATATATACAACAGTACGTATGAATATTGTAGCAGTGTTTGGCCAAGACGCCATAATAATACATTAACAGTATGTTGTCATGCTGAGGAGATTTTAGAACTCACATCACCGTAGGCGTAAACTTATAAGACGGAGATCTGCAGGACCCATTACTAACCCGGACATACCTGAGCCCCAATAAGTCCGAATTAATTAGGGTTACTGCAGTCTATGATTAAAATACCAGTGACATTCTACACAAACCTCAATGACACGCCGTTGTGGTTACGTAGCTGCATTTAATCTTTACAAGTCAGTAAACAAAGCAGATTCCACAAGGATAAGTGTGTGTTAACAATGACTAGTTTAATGACGATATCAATATAAATCGGGGAAAAAATAATGAAGTAAAAATCTAGCAAAATATGTTTGATTTCAACATCCGTCGTCCTGGACCAAGTACTGCTTCCTGGCTTAGCTGGACCGTGTTTGATACCCAGGAACTTTAATTGTAAAATCAGTTAAATTAAATTTACAAAATTTTCAACCGGGGCCAGGAGGAAAGATGGTGTACAATTTTCAATCGCTAGATTGTGCACATTCCTGGATCAAATTACAAAACTCTTCGCAGTACATACATAAAAAAGCAGCGTATGAGATACTGAAAGAAGGTTTCTTTTTTTCTCCCTCAGTAACCTTACACACTCATCCACTGTAATACAAAAGCGGTAGTCCAATTTCCTTTTCCGCGGATCTCAGAATTAAAAGTTTTGCAGACAAGAATCACAATACTAGATTTCCTTCCTTGTATCTGGTATTAATTTATTTGCAGACAACTTATGTATGTAGAAAGTAGATAAATGCAGGTTTTTAAATCAAAGCAATAATAGATAATATATTTCACCGTTTTGATTATGGGTTAAATAAATATAAATTATACATTCTTAAGAAAACTTTTGGACCAAAGAGCAGATGAACAGTCAGGCGAATGGGAAATATTACATAACACTGAGCTATATTATCTTTATGGGAATCCAAATATAATGAGATCATTCAAGCCTTGTACACTGCTATGGGCAGGAAATGTGGAACGAATGTGGAATGAGAGAGTGGCATGGAAACTTCTTAACTTCTTGTAGAAAAACCAGAGGGAAAGCGCCCAGTAGGTATGCCAAGAATGAGTAGGAAAATAGCTATAATTATTTGAGGGAAGTAGATTATAGAGGGGATGATCGAAAAACATTGGGAGAGGAAATTTTTGTAGACCTATGGAGAGGTCCTGACCGCGCGACCATGAACCTACGGGTTCGATAGTGCCAATGAGTTAGTTAGTTACTTCAGGTTTGAAAATTAACTTCAGGAATATCAATGATATCAATACAAAAAGTAACACAAACATGGCTTATACATTATATCCATCCATAGTAATTCTGCCTGAGGGCAGGTTCTTCACTGCAATCATAGCACGTTCGTGCTATGCTTGCAGCTTTAGTGGGGAATTGAAGGGGTGGTAGCTTCCCGTTGCTCTCCACACCGGTGAAGGATGATGATGATAATGATAGAGATGATGATGATGGCCATATGATTTCGGGGACCGTTTGGGCCTTAAAGTTTTCCTGACATTTGTCTTACAGGTGAGGAAAAATCCCGATAAAAACCTCTCCCAGAAAAACTGCCCCAACCAGGGATGGAACCCGGGCCCGCTGCGTGACAAGGCAAATACTTGGCGGCACTATGGTCACACTGAAATGAGTACCAGACTTACATTCTGGAGATAACCATCACGATGGGTTATCACCCGATTGACATCTCGTCCTGGTAGACTAGAAAGGTAAAAACCTTAATCTCCTATTAATACTATACCCCAGGGATCTCCGAAGTCTTGTAGGGGACCACTTTACCGTCGTCGCTTTAATATGGAATTTAGATTCAGTGTCTTTCCTTATGTTTCGTTCTAAGATAAACAAAAAAAAATGCCTACGACCTTTGTTAAACAGAAGTAATGGAGAGTATACTTTTGCTAATACGTTCTGAAGAATAGCCAACCCGAGTTCCAAGACATGAACTCCATTTGACCCGGTAATTTCAATTTGGTTATGCCAAAACTTTGGTTTAAATTTTGAAAAATTGACAATATATATTTTTTTAATTTCGTTATTACTAGTAATATAGAATTCTAATTTTAATCGTTTAGAGCTAGTGAGTTTCATTTGTAGAAACTATTCTAGCATTTCCTCTTTGTGCCTGAGGAATCTACAAAAAAAAATCAAATAGCGGATCTCGGGACCTTGGCATACGTATTGTAAAAATTTCAAAGTAAAAAAAAAATTGAAATATTTTAAGTGAAATTTTGACATATTCTAATTAATAACTAATTTTAAATTCACAATATTTCAATAGTTCATTATTTATAAAGAATAAACAAGCTTATCCCTGCCTATCTTAAACTAAACTCAAAAATTAATTACTGTCAAGTGAGCGAGTACACACATTTTTTTTATTAATTTCAGAGTTTAATTCCATTAACTTACTTTAACCTTTCACTTTATATATACTTTTTACATCCCACACACCACATGGACCTTAAATTAACACAGACTGTCGGGAGAGGGATTTTTAACTATGGATGACACACACAGTTTTTTAACCAGGACATCAAAAGCCTCGCCGAATGAGTGATCAGCTCAATGCCAGGACCTCATCCGAGACAATGTTATGCATTTTTCCGGATTTTCGAGTGAATCAAGATATTCAACTTATTAAAAGAGATTTATTTATAGTAACCTTAATCCACGACTCCCATTTGACCTATTTAATAAATTGCAACAGTTCAAATTAAAAATAAAAATATTCACAATAAACAAATTCTAAATTATACTTTTTTTTAATTCCGTTATAAGATATATTGTTTATTCAATGCCTTCTGAATGTAAATCAAATGTATTTAGTTTAGGGTGTCCATTCGTCCCGTTTTTTCCCGGGACTGTCCTGCTGTCCCCAAAGTTTTCTTGGGGACGCTCAAATGCCGCGCTTTTGGGATGATGCTTTGCAATGTATTTATGAATGGCGACTTTTGTTTTGTTCTTTAATATAAATATGAACGTTAGAATGCGCCAGTTGTATGACCACGATGCATTGCTTGGTCTATAATCTTTGATTTTTATTCTCGTATATTGGTAATTGGCATATTTTTCAAATTGTCAATCCATGGTCAGTGCAGCAAATGTCAGATTTCCTGCTGCTTCTGGCACTTTGGCGGTTGAGAAATACAATTTTAACTTAGATGAAAGAGATTGAGTCAGTGGATTTTTATACCCCATGCAACGATAAATAATTGTTTTTAATCGATGACTTCAGTGGTTTTTGATTTGTGAATGGTTGATTCTTAGAAATTTGTATTGGCAACAGAGTCGTGGTAAGAAAACATCTTAACTTTTTTTTTATATTTTGTTAATGTCCCAACTTTTCCTTTAATTTTTTTGTACATATCCCCTTTTACATTGAAAATATTATGGACACCCTAATTTAATTTATATTAATTAAGAATTATATTTTACAATAATTTTTATAAAATTTTCTGTATGAAGTGATAGTAAGATGAAAAATGTAGGAATAGATGTCGAAACAGTTAATAGGAAGGTAGTTCCAAAAATAACATGTAATCTGTGGAATCCTGTTGCCATAAAGAAAGTTGGTCCATAAACTGAGTCAGCAATTGTAAATGGGGCCTCACAACGTTAATCATATGATGATTATGAAGTACGGAGACTGCTTGGACTTTATTAAAGCTCCAGTTGGTTTTATTATCCTTGTAAAGTTTTATTTTTAAGGGGGGTAGAATTTAAGTTGGAATATATCTAATTTGCAATTATCAATAATTGTAAATTTTTAGGCTGAACGGGACGGAGGGAATATTAAAATGTTCCCATAGTATAGATGATAAAGGTAAAGGTAAAAGGTAAAGTGATCCCACTACAGGCCTCAGGAGGCCCTTGGGGTAGTAGGAGGTTAAGGCTCCCACTATTTCTTGACAATCGGCACTTGATGTCAGCCGGGTTGTCAGCCCTGCGTGACGGCCGCCTTTACCCCAGAACAAGCGTCAGGTACTCATTTCAGTTAGAGGCTGAGTCGACCCCAGGGCCATCGTGCCGCCAGAAGGTTTGGGACAGTTTAAAAATCCTGACCCCACCGGGACTCGAACCCTCGACCTTCCGGCTTGTAGCGCAGTGCCTTAACCACTACGCTACGGCGTGAGGATTATAAAATTCATTAAAGCTTCACTGAATGAACCTGGAATGTATTTACAAGGGCGAATCAAATATAAACCGGAATTATTGTTTAGAATTTTATTGAATTAACAAAAAAATACAAAACCACCACCTCATTTTTCTACATAATCTCCTGCATTTCCAACACACTTTTGCCATCGAGCTGGCAACTTTTTGATGCCGTCCTTGAAGAATGAGGGATGAGGGATGACATGTAGTCAGCCAGTTGCGCACGAACTCATCTACCGCTGCATTGTCACCAAACCGCCTTCCTCCCAGGTCTTCTTTCATTGGCCCAAACAAATGGTAGTCACAGGGTGACAAATCTGAACTGTAATGATGATGTTCCAGAGGTATCCAATGCATTTTCGTCAGTTTTTCTTGTGTCAACCGAGTAGTGTGTGGCCTTACATTGTCATGCAGCACAATCACATTTCGGATCGGTATCCGGCAGCGCTTGTTGCGATATGCTGCTTTCCGAAGTTTATTCCAACGTGTGAAGCAATTTCAGAAATTGTTACGCGCCGATCCTCCTCAATAGGGTCCCGTACAGCACGAATGTTGTCTGCAGTGATGCTTGTTCGTTGCCGTCTTTGGTGGGGCTCATTTTCCACTGAATCCCGGCCTGCTAATTTTTTTTTTTGCGCCAATCATACACCTGCGTCTTCGAAAGGGTTGCTTTCCCGAACTGCGCATGGAGCCTTCTCAAAATTTCAGAAGGTTTAGTGCCTTCTTTCGCCAAAAACTTAATAATAATGCGTTACGCAACAGACGTGTGTACCCCTTTGGTCGCTCATGGCGTACTGAAGCAAGCGACACATCAAGATCCCTACTCCAGACACCCCCACCAACTTCCCTCCAAACCGTAACCTTTGCAGTTCGCTACCAGAGCCTCCATATACAAATTCCGGTTTATATTTGATCCACCCTCGTATTAAAAATATATTATTTTAAGTTTAATACGAATGACATTTTGATGCACCCGAAAGTTTCCTGACATTTGTCTTACAGATGAGGAAAAACTTTGCGACCGGAGATCGTAATCGGACCCTCTGCATACAGAGCGGCGAAACTACCTCGAGACCACAGTGGTGGATTCACGAGTTTAATACAATAGTAAATGTTATATATTTTTATTCTTAATCTAACCTCTCTCTTTTGCGGAGGACTACTTTAAGGGTCCTTGTCATCCGGGCCTTATAGAGACACAACATGTTGCGAGAGGATGTGTAAACTTTCAATAACATAGATAGGCTACTTTTCTGACCGCACAAGCACTGGGAGGGCCTCTCCGAATGAGGGATCACCGTAATACGGAGATATAATGGGCATTTAAGAAAAAAAAACATACATTGTCAAACATAGAAATCAAACAAGGTAAAAGTGACAGGTTGAATATGATAGACAAATAGGTCTTAGAGGACTATTTGGGCCATAAATTTTCCCGACATTTCTCTGAGAGAGAATATATGTGTCCACCGCTCTGGTCTCGAGGTAGCGTGCTGCCTTGTCACGCAGCGGGCCCGGATTCGATCCCCGGTCGGGGCAGTTTTTCTGGGTAAGGTTTTTATCGGGGGTTTTCTCGCCTGTAAGACAAATGTCATGAAAACTTTAAGGCCCAAACGGTCCCCGAAATCATATGGCCATCATCATCCTTATCATCACCATCATCATTCACCGGTGAGGAAAGCAACGGGAAGTTACCACACCTACAATTCCCTAGTAAATATGCAAGCATAGCATGAAAATCCTATGATTGCAGTGAAGGACCTACCTTCGGGCAGAATTACCATGGATGGATGGAGATTATATATAATTAAGTAAAATATAATACTCATACTGGAAACTCGTTCCGACCAGGGATCGAACCCGAAACTGCTGCATGCGAGGGAATGACGTTACCCAGAGACCACGGCGGTGAACAACAATAATATCAATAATATTTTTTTAATGCCCCAGGTTTTGACCTCTTGGACATTTCTAGTGTTCTCTCCTGGCATTGGCGTAATTGTAACCCACTTCTGAGCTTGGGGCGCCTGGAAGGCGGGGATACGTTGCCCCGATGATATGATAGGCGATGACAGTTGTGCGCTAGGAGAGTCTTTAATCCTAAGCTTAATCTAAGATGAATATTAATGATGATGATTGCGATGGCCATATGATGTTCGTGGACCGTTTGAGCCTTAAAGTTTCCTGACATTTGTCTTACAGGTGAGGAAAACCCCGATAAAAACCTCTACCAGGAAACTGTCCCGACACGCTGACCGGGGATTGAACTCGGGCCGCTCCGTGACAAGGCAGCACGCTACCTCGAGACCACAGGGTGGACACAATAACAACAATAATATTAAAACAAAAATAATAATAATAATAATAATAATAATAATAATAAAGGTAAAATGATTCCACTACAACATACCTTTGAAGCCCCTTGGCTATCACCTTTCTGTAAAATCGGTACGAGACGTTAGCCATGTTGTCAAGCCATGAGTGACGGCCGCGTTTGCCTCTGAAAGTTTGAGGCCATTTAAAAATCTAGACCCCGCGCGATTCGAACCCGCGACCTTCCGACTTAAGTCGTATTACCGTAATCAACTGCACTACAGCGTGCTTCAATAATAAATAATAATAATAATAATAATAATAATAATAATAATAATAATAATAATAATAATAATAATGTAATACAAGTAGTCCAGTATTGTTTCGTAATAACGTTATATATTGAACGCAAACAAATGACAAAATAAGAACACAAAAAATTGTAGATAACTGCTGGTCAGTTTTCAGTAGATAACGTTCTACTGCATTCAAAACGTATCTTCTCTGGCAAATTCTTTGTTCCCACTAAACTGCAGATTATATCTGGTCTCAAGAGAGGCACCAAAGTGCGATATCTACAACTGAATTTCACAAACTCGCATGCTGTATCCTAAAACCTCTTCTACGAGTTTCAAAGCTCAAATGCCTCCTGGGATACCAAGCCGATCAGTGGACGACAAATCCCAACAGGATTATGCAGACTATTTTTTTTATCCTTCTTGATCCTCTTCCCCTTTATCTCTTATATCCTGCATTTGGATTTAACAATAAATACATTTAAACAGAAGGGGATGAGAAATGGAGACCAATGGGAGGGTTGAAAAGGTTTGTATTAATTAACACGAGACCAAACCCTGCTCATGTTTAAGAATTTAGAATTTAAAACACGAGAAGAGAGGTTCAACTTGCCATGTTTACGAAAATTGCGAGGGTTGTCCCCACTATAGAACTTTCCACTACATGAGACAGCTTTGGCCGTCCTTAAGAATGTGTCATTTTCTTGAATATTGTTTAAATATGTGCCAGCAATCGCGGTTCCTTGTTCATCTCATTTTTCTGAGACTATTTTCATAGAAGACTTTTATCAACTATTATATAACGGCGCCTTTCAACAGCAAGTTCATTACCGTCGCATTTTAAATCAAGCGTGAAAAGATCAAAACATTTTCACTAAAAACTTGTACTTTTTTCAGACTTGAGCTTTTTAAAAAATATTCCATGGAGCGACAGGCCTAATAGGTCCTTGGCCTACCAACCGGCAGCTGGCCTCATATCCACAAGCTTTAATATAGAGGTGGACGATCATCTAGCCAGTAGAAGGGTGGCATGTGGTCAGCATGTCGGGTCCCCCATTCGTTATATCTGGTTTTCTGAATCTGGGGACACTATTTACAGTATTTCCCAAATTCTGAGCGTATTTTACGTGTGGTAAATCTACGAAACGGAAGCGACGGCTTTAGTTCCCTTCCAATGAACAGAATTTTTAAATTCTGTGTAAAATCCATTAAAATCGTGCGGGCTTCTACTCGCATACCTCGGAAACAGATGCGAGCTTGATGACCCTGCCATTTAATGGACAAAAAGTGTAGTTAACAAATATAAAATAAAAATACCTTTTAAGCAGCTATAACATGTAAGAAGTTCTAATTAGTGACAGATAAGTGTTTCTGGGAAGGCGTGACGGAGAACAGGAAAATTCGAACTGCGTAACCCGATTATTCAGAATTATTATTCCCGCAGCAAATGCTCACTTGTTCGATCTCGGAACTCGCTTACTTGTTGCTGCAGTTTCTAGTTTGGTTTTTCATATCAAATAGACGTGACATTTCGATAAAAAAGGTCTAATGTGTGTCACGGAATGTTTAACAAGATGCTAAGCACGCATCGAAGCTGGTACAATGCATTTGTTTTAAATTTCAGGAACGCCTCATTCTTGGCGATATGTTTTCTCACCCAAAAATCACTTAATATTTTATCGGTCACCAGCCAGCTCTTTAAAATAGAGTTACCATCCGAGGGTGCATGGACGTCAGTCCTGTCTTCGCAGAAACGACGCTGGTTAGCAGCTTAGATCATTAACAAATCAATTCGAAGTTGGACGTAAAAGGCAAGACAGATTTTCCTTAAGTGCTCTTTATTTGAAATGTATCCCCTTAATTGGCGAAACATTAATTTATGGTCCCAGTTATTTATTAAATAATTTCTACTCGTTCGTTTTTCTACTGTTTTATTAACATTTAAATTAAAGCAATTATAAGATACATTGGGAATTTAAGGGTTAACATTCTGTTGTGTGACATATCTCTCACATGGGACCCAGGGATTTTTTACGCTCTCAATAAATCCAAGAGGTCAATCTCTAACATATTAATACCTTTTTCTATAAATATGTTAATCAATTTGCTACCCCGACAAGTCTTGTAACAAAAAACAAACGTTTTATGCTCACATACAGACTCTCAAATACGGAGCTCAAGAATAAATTTTCCTTTCAAAGTAATTGATATCAATTTGTGCTCAAAAAATCCATTAAATACAATCGTCACAATTCCCAATTTCGTAAGTTTATTAGTTTACTACGGAATTGTGGACTGCAGAAAAAAAAGTATAAATAATATGGTAATATATAGACTACCGGCAATTAATTATCAAAACGTAAATAAATCAGCTGATAGATATATTAACTGCTTATGAATTAAATATATTGGTAATATTGTTTTTTAATAGTAACGGATTGAATAATAAATTTTGAAAGATTGAATTATATGTATTATTTGGATATTTCGTTTGTGAATACTTTGAAGAAGAAGGAGGTAGAATTTACAGGACAAACCAGGTCAGACCAATTCTAGTAGCTGATGATGATTTGGATTGTATAAAGTACAGATTTTTAAATGAAATTAATTAGACTTCATGACAGAAGAACATAAGGATGACTCGTAGCATTTATAGGAAAAAAAAAAACTATTGGAATTTCCTATTCATTCCTAAAAAGAAAGTAAATGAACTTCTCAAAGACAACTTATATGTTTCATATAGATTTTCAACAGTTAATGCACTTCAATACAAAGTTAAAATAAGAATACACTGTAAGGGAGGAGATGTTAGTTTAAGGACAGCCCTAGGAGCGGGGATGGAAAGGAAATAAATTTCATCGCAGGAATCTGGACTCATCCGACACTCCCTGGCCGTCAAAATAAAGAAAAGCAGCAATTAACTGTAGGGAACAAAAAATAAGCAGAGTCGCCCTCTGTCATTAAATCAGCGCTGTTAATATAAACATGAGTTTACGTAATGCTCACATGCAAATTAAATTGTTTCAACACAAGATAACAAAACAAGGTCTGCAAAAATAATTCTCTGGAAATGTTGGTTATCTTGAACCAAAAACTCTTCATAGAAACAACGCGCCAAAACTGTTCCCTTAACAAGTAGTAGAAAATACTTTCATTTTCGGATAGCCTATTAGCAATGTAAGATTTATACACAACATATATTTTAAACCAATATTAATTTTTATAAATACCACTATGTATTCATAACAACCTTATTATCTGTATGCTTTATTACTATGGAGTAATAAAACTACATGCTATATTTACATGATTCTATAAACTACTGGTTAATGCTCGGCTGCGCTTCTACACCTAAATACATTAAATGTGTTTTTATGTTTAGTTGAATAAGTAAGGAAGAAATAATCATAATTTTATGTCGTAATTATTTTTAGATACTACATGCTGATTACCCGGCGTTGCCCGGGAATCTACTTATTCCGATCTTCCTTTGCATCAATGAACTGAAAGACAAAAATAGTTATTTGCGAGTTATCCGAAATAAAGATAAACATATGCTGTCGCGGACTTTTTCTTTTCCAAGAATTTTGTTAGATATTCAATTCTGTGTATATTGATCTGGTGATTTGTTATGGTTTAGGCAGCGTAAGTTATAAGCGTCCAAAAAGCTACTATTTTTAGTGCACCGATTTTTTTTAGCTACGGCCTTTTAGTACGTATGGTAACGTGTTATATAGCAACGGTTGGCAACTGGTGGACCGCGTTCTATGTGCGGATCGCGGAAGGTAAAAAAATGGTCGCCAAAAATGACCTTATAATCAACTCACAAAAATACAGAAAAATAATGAACAAAATATTTTAAAAAATCATAAACAATATTTATTTAAGTAGTTATATTCTTTTAGCATTTCAAAACATAACTATTTTGTTACACAGTGGTGTAGCTAAGCTGTGCAGCACAGGAGAGTGGGGGTAGAAGGGGGAAATTAATCGGCTGACACAGCATATTATGTTATGTCGATCCACATAAAAGCTCTGTACACCTGAATGCAACACAATAATTTCACTTAATTAAATAATTTTATAAATCGATCTCTGACTTTGGCAACATGTGAAGCCTCTTCTAATCGGAGCAGCAATATTTAATTAAACACAATATTTGTGTTCGTAACTCGAAAGAAAGCTTAAAGCAACTTTATGAAACGTATTTTTCGGGCGGGTGTACTCGGTGGCAGCACCTTTAACATGGAAATGCCTCCTATGGTGTGTGCCAACATACATTTTGATACGTAAGCGGCTCCTCTGCTGTGCGTCGACAGATGCTATATGCCGGGCGGCGGTATTTTTCGTAAAGAACGATTCTAAACACAAATTCTATCGTCACTTAGAATTTGTTATGATCCAGTACGGAGCGAGGCTTATAAAGCTCCTTTTGGATCGATATGGACCCTAAAAAGCGTAAAGTTGATAGTGAACATTGGAAGTATTTGACCGAGTGGACTTAACAATATTGTTTTATGCTGCCTGGAGCTGTTCCAATTTGCCTCATATTCAACATAACTGTCGCTCTTGTTAAAAGTGTAAATTTAAAGGGACGAAGATATTTTTGGAATCTGACACAGTAAAAGAATATTGTGTGTCCGCGGCACTTTTCGAAGAGAAAAGGGATGCTGTCGCCGCAATTCAAGGTACTCCATTGTCGGAAAGAAGTAAGAAGAATCGACATTTTGGCTGCTAAAAATGGAAGTAGTTCGCTCGAACTTCTGCACAAGGCGCCTAACTATGCCATGAAGAACAAATATCTTTCGTGCAAGTTTTGGATATCGAAAGTAAAGAATTGCTAGTAATATTACCGTTTCAAGGCAAGGCTTGCGGAGAAGATTTATGCAAGACTATTGATGACTTCGTGACAAAATCAAATATTAGTTATGATAAAATGGTGTTTCTTTCAACTGGCGAGGGCCCTGCGATGGTCAGCAAAGAAAAAGGACTATAGATAATCAAGAATAAGAATAATGGGCTACTATCTTCTCAGTGCATAATTCACCAGGCAGCCCTTTGTGGAAAACTTAGTGTTACTCTGATAAAGTAATGGACAGCTTGATCAAGTTGATTAAATTTACGAGGTCTCGTTCTGCTCTTCAGCACAGACAGTTCAAAGAGTTTCTGAGTGTGATTCGGCGCATTCTGACTTACTGTAATAAAACAATGTTCATTGGCAATGAAAGAAGAAGCAACACCCTTCATAGAAAAGTTGGATATACAAAAAGCAAGAAATAATTTGGAATTCCTAGCAAACGAACCCAATAGGCTACCTGCGGCTTTCCTGAAAGACATTCTGAAACATTTAAATGAGCTCACCACGGAGCTACAAGGAAATGGGAAATTAAGGTGTGATCTGATACAAATTGTGTCTTCTTTCCGTCGCAAGCTGGATATATATATATATATATATATATATATATATATTCCAAGTCAAGAGTTTATTCATTTTCCAATAATTTTTTAATATAAAAGTTATTCTGAAAACGACATTGCAGCATTTTCAAACTTTGTCAGATCTTCAGAAGAAATTTGCAGTAAGATTCCAAGACTGCACAGATAGAGGATTTCTCGCGATTCTTTGAAGTTTCTGCGCCGGCAGAATAGACAGATGTGGCTACGAAGTTGTTGGCAGTTGGAACGATAACTCGTGTAAATTGAGAATACTATTTATATAAGAAAAACACATGTATGTGTTAGGATTCCTGAGTAGCTCAGATGGTTGGAGCGCTAAACGTACAGAGTTTAGAAACTCGGGTTCAAATCCCGACTCGGGCACTTATTTTTCTTTTCATGTCATATTTGCCTTCATTGCTAAATGTCAAAAATATAGTTATAACATCTAAATATACAAGCGTTACTGCTACAAAGTAAATATTCTCTTTAAATATGCTTACTTGTTATAGTGGCCACTAGATGGCAGTTAGAACGATATTCCGCTACCTCCCGTGTAAATTGAGAATATTACATATATAAGAAAAATAAATGCTTGTGTTAGGATTCCTGAGTAGCTCACATTGTTAGAGTGCTAAACGTACAGAGTTTAAAAACTCGGGTTCAAATCCCGATTCAGGCACATATTTATAAAATCGAAATATATATATATACATATATATGCACTAGTGTTCGCACATTGGTCGAAATTCGACCATAAATAACACGTCACCGCACTTATTTGTCACTTTATATTACATTAGACATTATTAGCTTTAAATTGTATTTTTATTTTATGTGACAATGTACTGGACGTTTTATTGCCATATATATATATATATATATATATATATATACATATGGATTAACTGATACCTCAAGATTAGTATTATTTGCTTTGACCTGCATTTGATGGATTACATTTTCTCTTTTATTGTTCTTGACATTTCTTTTTCTTTCCGTTCCTTTTGTCGTGGTTGTTGTTTATAATAATAATAATAATAATAATAATAATAATAATAATAATAATAATAATAATAATAATAATAATATAAAAAGTATATGTAACAGATATAATAAATTCTAAATGGTGAAAACTGTATTAAGTATTGTACAAATATTGTAGACGTAAGGAGCGTGTAATATAACAGTAAATAAAGGCTTGGAATCTAGGTCGAAGGTAGGGGGAAAAACAATTTCCATTTTTTATTGATAACACTAAAGCCGGCAATTAGCTCCTAAAAAATCGGTTGGCAAACAGACGAGAAAAAGGGTACTTAACTGTTTTGTTTTTACCTACGTCGAAAAAAAAAACACCAATTTGTTTTATTGGTAACACTAAAGCTCGTCAATAGATACTAAAAAAATCGGTTGGCAAAAAGAGGAGAAAAAGGTATTTACCTATTTTGTCTTTACCTATTTATATATAGCTATATAGGCATACTAATAATGAGAAGTCAGGAAACGTAGCGCTACTGTTTTCATTAGCGTATTTAATCTCTTGGAACAGTTTGGTAAGGTTCACCACACACGACCTGAAATGTAGATATTTCTAAAATAAACGAGGAAATGTGATGAGTTTGCCAATTTCCTCTGAAGTTATTTTAAATTCATGATGTTGAGAGGACCTATTTCAGGTGAGATATATCCTACTATCTTCAAGGAAAACCAGATGTCATAGGTCTCGCAGACAGTGATGCGAAGAATGTGACATGAAAAAAAGGAACTAAATAGAGACATAGAAATTTGTTGTAGGGAGAAAACGGGGCACGAAGAAAGACACAGAAACTTCATTTAATAATTTTAATAATAATAATAATAATAATAATAATAGTTTTATTTTACCTGGCAGAGTTAAGGCCTTAAGGCCTTGTCTACCACTCAACCAGGTTTAAAAAAATACAAAAGAAAAGTCTTAAATCTAAATTACAATATATATATATATATATATAATATATATATATATAAACATATAAACGATTACAAGTTATGAATACAATACAATTAATATTTATAATGTATTTTGATTTACTCTAAATTTAACGAATTAAATATATAATATGTACAAGATATATAAAAAAACGAGGAAAAGATTAATGACATAGTATAAAATTAAATAAATAGAGAAAAATTAATTATTAGACAACAGGTAACTGTATAAGCGTGACTTAAAGGTGCCAAGTGTGCGGCAACCCCTGCTATCTTGAGGAAGGAGATTCCAGGAGCGGGCAGAGGCTACATTTAGAAAGCCAGAGAGAAAGCGCCCAGTAGATAGAGCAATAACAAGGTAGTAGTTAGGAAGATAGCATTAACCATTTTTCTCGGGATGTGAAATATACAAGGAATTATTGAATATCAGTTAATTAGCTCAGAATCGGTCCTGCACCGTAGTCGAGTGATTAAGGCACGATACCTTGGCACCTCTGCTGGTGCAAGTCCCCATGGGAAGTAATTTTCTATTGTAATTTCGACCAGTATGAGATCGGGTCCACTAAGCACCACAAGGAATTTGGGTATCTGCATAAGTAACGGCTCCAGGTTGAGAAAAGCAGCTATAACGGTTGGAAGACCCGACATGCTGACCACATTTCATCCCTGTACTGGCTAGACGACATCCCACCTCTGTTATTAATACAAGTTTATGTGAGGCCAACAGCCGGCTAGTAGGCCAAGGACCTTCTAGGCAAATCGCACCATGGAGTATTAGCTCAGGATAGGCATTCGTTTCTACCGGAAATCCGAATAAAAAAATTGAGATCATTTCCTACTGTAGTGTTCCATATTACTGTAATATAATTTGTTACTTGATAAATTAATCACAAATTATTTATACGTGTATTTATGACAAGTTACTGTAGTAACTAAAACAATTGAACTACATTTGTATGATAAAAGGCACCATGAAATAAAATACTATTTTTTTTGTCTAATGCCACCAAGCTAACTTTTATGACACTTGTGGTGTTCTCTCCTGGCATTGGCGAAATTGTAATTCGTTTCTTAGGGTGGGGCACCTGGAAGGCGGAGTTACGTTACCCCGATAACCTAAATTACAGACCATGGGCAACGACAGGAAAAATTCCAATGATTTTACCGGGAATCGAATCTGGGACCTCATAAACTGACCACTAGCCCATGAGGCTGGTCACTAAACTATTATTTACAATCTAGAGATTTAATTATACAGAGACACTTATTTAGTTCTTTATTTCCCTCAGAACGGAGACCTGAAAAATCTATGGGCCTATGCCAGTATTATGGTGTTATGTAAGTTGTTGGTCGTCTTCCAGGTTATTCTCCCATAACCTATACAACCATTTTTGGTTTGTGCCCGTGACCGCGAGGGGGGACTATAATCCTTAATTTGGCCGCTTCTCTTTTTTTATTTTCTAGGCACGAAATCATGAGGCAGCACCCTAGTGGGCACCCACTAGATCCCCGCAACCACATGTTTTCAACCCTTGTTGATTGCCTAATATGAGATGAGGTAACGATTGATACGAAACACATAAATAAGACATTAAGTAAGATAAAAATTAAAATGCATACCTTTTGGCAGATGCCGTCGTCCTCAACCGTATTAAAATGTTGTATGCGTATTTAAACGGCCTTTCCATCATCAGCAGGATGAGTATGTGCTACTGGCTGGTGCTGATTTACGACGCTGGTACACTTTGAAGTGTCGTTGGTAGCAACTGACTGGTTTTTAACGATCTCATTTTGGGGTGCGTTTCATTTAGTAGTGAGATTATGTTGACTTCTTTTATAATTTCAAGGTCTTTTAATAAATTTATCTTAGCTTGAAATTTTTCTTTGTGAATTATCGTAAGACAGGCGTTAATGATAGTTTGATTTTCCACCAGCGTACATAAAATCATGAAGTGTTCCGTGTATCTTGTATTAAAGTTCTACTTGTCCTGCCTATATAATAATTATTGCAATCTTTACATGTTAATTCATTTTTTTTTAATTCAATGCCACCTTTAATTCGACATTCTGGTATTTTCTCCTGACATGGCGTTATTGTAACTCACTTCTGAAGTTGGGGCGCCTGGAAGGCGGAGTTATGCTGCCCTGATGATATATGATTTGTGATGATGATGGTAATAATGTCACAGAGAGGACTTAATCCTAAACTCAATGAGTATATTAATGATGATTATGATGGCCAGATGATGTTCGGGGACAGTTTGGACCTTAAAGTTTCCTGACATTTGTCTTACAGGTGAGGAAAAAAGTGTTAATTTATTGGCTCCTTTATTATAAATTTATTACATCTTTCTATACCATGATTTATTATGTAGTTTAATTTATCAGTTTTGTAAGCTAACTTTATGTTTTTATTTTATTTTTTCAAAGTTCTAGTTAGTTTTGTAGTTTCATTACCTGTGTACGTTAATGTTATTCATGTTTTCTTAATAACATGTTCTCTTTCAAGTTTTGTTATATTATGTATACCATTTTTGTTCTTTTTTGTTATTTTACAAGCATATCTATGATGTTTATTAAAACTGTAACTTTTAACCACCTTTTTTAATATATTCCAATTCTTTATAATTTATTTTGTTCATTTGAACATCCTGTTATCTAGACTACTAAATGTGCTGATTTTTTGTTGTTATGGGAATCCAGATTTGTTATTAATGGCGAGCATATTGCTTGCAGATATACAGAAAATACTTATTTCAAGTTTTCTTTTTCTTTTTTATGTTCTTAGTTATAGAAAGGTCTAGATAGTTTATTTTGTTATTAAGTTCTATTTCATATGTGAATTATATTTTATTATGCATATCTAGAAATTAATTATATATTGATATTATTTATTAACTTCTTATGATGTTTATTTTCCAAATTTTGTAAAAAAATATTTCAGCTATAGTATACTTGACGTGGGAGATCCTTGGGATTCCATCTTCTTGTTCATATATTTCGTTATTAAACTAGAAGTAATTTTGTGTTGTTGTAGTTTTTGTGACTGTGTACCATAGTTGATTCGAGTATTCTATATTCAAATTACCATTTTTCAGTTTGTTTTTTATTATATTTAAAGTTTCATTTATTGGAATATTAGTACATGTAAAGATTCGTTATATCAAATGACATGAGGGGGAGGGAAGGTAGAACAGAGTGTGTTACTTGGATGAAATTCCCTCCCTCCCCAATAGCTATTGTACTGTTTTTTTTTTTTTACGAGCAAGGCATTTTATATGTAAAACATTTAGGTGAATGACAAGCATGTATTAAATACATTTCACAAAAGGGATTTCGTGGGACAAAAAACAAACTTTGAAGATTTTTTTTTCTCAGACGCCATAAAAAATCTTTCTTTGTAAGCTACCTAAATCCCACTTCTACACAATGAACGAAGGTGTTTATTCCCACATATTTAAGCTTATTAAATGTTTGTCACAATGTTCCAAAATTCCTACCTTCTCGCTAGCATATAGCCTATTTTTTTCTATATCAGGAAAAGATTCAATCATCAAGGCCTTAGAGGCCTTGTGGGTTTTACGTTCCTCAGAATCGTCTCTACACCCGTCAATTTAATGTAGCTTCCTCCAATGCATTCCTCCCAACGTTTTAGACGGCTCTACAATACTACCAAAACGATCCCTACAGTGGGTCTTGGTCAAAAGACTAAAATTTTAATTATACCGGTATAGTAGACACAAATAAAATAAAATAGAGGCCCTAGAGGAATTGTTCAAAATGTAAGCTACATTTCGATAGACCAATTAAAAATTACATGGAAAATGGACATGTCTCGCATACCGGGTTGGCTATCCTTCCCAACATAGTGCGACGTATCGTAATAGCTGCGGATGAAGGTGAGAATAGTGTGTTCGCATTGGTGGAAATAGATTCGTGAGTAGTTGACTCGCAACGCTAACAACGATCGATGCGTATAGACTTCCACTCCAGAAAATTCTCTAGCCTCTAACCTCAATACCAGGAATGTTCGATGCCAGAAGCTTCCACACGAGAAAAGTCTCGATTGGGAGCCGAGAAATTTTCTTCTCCGGCCTATATAAACTGTTACCATGGTCGAAGCGAGTTAGTTGTGAAGTGACAGCCATGCAGTGAAGAAACTGTGGTAAGTGAAAGCGTCAGACTGAATATAATTGTATGACAGATAAACTTTAAAGCAAAATAAATATTAAACAATTTGTGAGTGAAATGTCACCGAGAGTTCATAGAATTAAATAAAGTTATTGGGGAGTTCTATATAATCATCTGTTTGTTTTATTACGAGGAAACAACGTGAAAGCGAACCCACAGCAGCCTGCTACAATAGACTACAGTGATTTCATATTTACAAGAGATTTCGAGGTTAATCACTGCATCTCCAACTACACACACACAGGACCCACCACCTCATTTTCGTGGAGCTGCACAGTAATAATTGTATGATATCAAAGCAACTCTGCAAGAGGACCGGCTTATCATCTGACTATCATGTAAGGAGTAAGAGGTTGCCAGCGGTGAATACCGAACCACTTAAATGTCCTTGAAACTTTTGGCGAATATGAAAACACTATAACAAAAAGCCGTCGCAACTGTTCAACCGTTCAAGAATTGCATCCTTTATTTTATCAATCACTCTATCCTCTCCTCTCAATTCTGGGTTTCCACTTCGCCTCGTTTTATCGTGATTTAAAAGAGTTGAACCTATTTTAATGTTCTTCATTATCTCATCCATATTTGTATTATTGTTCCTAGGTATTTAAATACATTCATTTCTTCAAAATCTCCCTCACTTGTAACCAACTGTCCATATCCTTTATATAATATATTTCTATGTGTGGCATATATTTAGTTTACTTAATATTTACTTTCAGCCCCAATTGCTTAGCGTTATGTAACAGAATATGTGTTGTAAAGTAAAGTCATCCCACTACAGGCCTCAGGAGGCCCTAGGGATAGTATGGGGTTAAGGCTCCCACTTTTTCTGGACAATCGGGTTGTAAGCCCTGCGTGATGGCCGCCTTTACCCCCAGAACAAGTGTCGGGTACTCATTCCCGTTAGAGGCTGAATCGACCCTAGGGTCATAGTGCCGCCAGAAGGTTTGGGTCAGTTTAAAAATCCTGACCCCACCGGGACTTGAACCCTCGATCTTCCGGCTTGTAGCGCAGTGCCATAACCACTACGCTACGGCGTGGCCCCAGATTATGTGTTGGCTTATAGTATTTCCTCGCTATTACAGAAATTTGAATGGACATGGCAACCATGTCGCGAGCACTGATGATATCCGATAACTAGCTATCGATATAATTAGTAACTAATGGTCCGTCGCAAGATTCACAGGCTCACAGTTGCCACAGAATCATTTTAATATACAATATATGTAATGTATACAATACACCGAATGTCAATTTATATAGAATTCAAAATCGATGTTCGGAGCGAAATCTCTCTCCCCTCACACTCGTACTCTGTGTCATTAAAGAGATAGAACGAATATTTGCTAATGTGTTTATTAAGTCCCTTTATTTAGTGGATTGGCTGTGGTTTAGCTTTTAACACAATATCCATTAACTATGCGTATTTATTCAGATTCTTCTAAAAATAAAGTAAAATAAATATTTAGAGGATGAGGAAGTACACCGTGTCCGAAACCAATAACAAATTGTCATAAATAAAAAAAAACTAATAAAGTTATCGTAATGTCATTTGTTGCAAAACAAATATCCATCCATCCATAGTAATTCTGCACGAGGGCAGGTATTTCACTGCGATCATAGCATTTTCATGCTATGCTTTGCAGCTTTACTACGGAGTTATAGGTGTGGTAGCTTCCCGTTACTTTCCACACCGGTGAATGATGATGATGATAATGATAAGGATGACAATGATGGCCGGATGATTTTCGGGGACCGTTGGGCTCTAAGCTTCCTGACATTTATCTTACAGGTGAGGAAAAACCCCGAAAAAACCTCACCCAGGAGCCTGTCCCGACCGGTAATCGAACCCAGGCCCGCTACGTGCAACGCACGAGGCCACATAAACTCAACTTTTATGGTGAAAACAATGAAATTACGCAATTTCTGCTGTTTATTTTAATATCTAAGTTTTGTGGTGACAACAATGAAATTACGTATATTCGTATCTTTATTTGATTCGTTACTTCTTTTGACGTCAACAAGATGGGGCTCCCCCACATTATGCAAGAAAACATGCTCAAGATTTTTATGCCGTGAAAAAAAAAATGAATCGACACTAATCGGGTTTGAACTCGCGAACCTCGTAACCAGAAGTGCATATGAGGAAATTTATTGATTACCATTTAAACCTGGTGAGATAATCTATGTTTTAAAACAAACTGCATTGCAATAAATTTGTTAGTTTCTGTTCTATAAAAAGTTTTTTATTGGCAGTATTGGTCCCAGAGACTCTGCATAACTCTGCACTCGATCTATGTCACACGATAGGAGGCGGCAAATATTATTAAACCATGTAATGACATTGGCTTCGAGTCATAATCCAACACACAAACTTTAATCATTTTCTCATAAAAACTAAACGTATATTAATTAAAGCAATAGAATGGTGCGATCACTGAAATTCATTACCTTATCACATATTTAGCGCGCGCAAATCATGAAAAAAGCTATTGTTTTCATAAAACTGATGACTGCTACGGAAACGTTTATGTGCAGGCATCTGTATCCCATAATAATAGACTGCTGGTGCAAAGTTATCCTGTGTCAAGTCTATTATTTGTATAGCTTGTGCAAAAAATTAAGTAAGATTACTATATGAGCAATTGTTTTCCAAAGTTATGTTAGTAACAAGGGAACTCTCAACCATTGTAATACGAAACCTACTTCTCCCCAGAGAAGCGTTGTGATGTACCAAAGCCATGTCCAAAAAGTTATATGCCGTTTTTAACTGCAAGGCACAGAAATTGAAGCCAGAATCCAGTAATGGTAACCTACTATACGGAGCGGATGGACTCCCTACACGAGAAAGAGCGGTGTGAAAGGCAGGACGCAGTCCGGGCAGCAGGTGGTGAGAATTATCGAGTCTACCAATTCACGAGTTGTATTACTTTCCTATAGTTTAAATGACAGATTTGGCGCTGAATTTTAGTGCCCTGCAGTTAAAAAGGCATTGGTACATCATAACGCTCATCTGGAAGAAATTTGGAGGTACGTTTCGACATGTAATGCTTGGCAGTTGCCTTGTAAGTAAAGACCTGAATTATGTGCAAAGTAAGATTAATTTTAATCGTATGTTAATTATTGTAGTCTGTAAGGGTAAAGCAATTTAATTAAGATTAATACATGAGCAATGTTTTCTGCAATTTTTACTTTTTTTCCGGAACTAAATTTGGTAAATAGCAAACAACAAAAGCAAGGTTTAATTAACTAACTAGCAAAATTGGACCATTAGGAATGGCTTAAAGACCCTCTCGGCGAATTTGACCGTTGGATTTCTATCCTAAAAAAAAATCCATCGACCCCCGCCGGGATTCATCCCGCGATCCTCATGAAGAGAGGCAAAGAACTTAACTCCTAGACCAGAGAAGTCGGAAAAGGAGGCACTATTTTAGCTAAACTATAATTGCTAAAATGAAGAAAAAGGGGAAAAAAATATAAATAAAAGTTTGTTTGATACTTACACCTATATGACGGGAATAAATATTTAGTTCCATATGTTTATGCCTAGGAAACCATAAAGTGGGAGGGTAAGCGCATTAATCAAGCAATGTTAAAAACATGACGATTACCAATCACAGATCGAGTGTATAATTACAGTAATCTTAAACTTCAATATATGTTGCTGATAATGGCTGGATGTGGTACTGAAAGCCGATCATTAAGTCAGGAAACAAAAACAACCACCAGGTAGTAGCTACGTATAAATAATAATAGGTCACGCTAGCTTTTATTATTTCTTTATATGACACGAATTGCAATCAACATCCTACTAATTTCTCGCTCGTTTGCAGACAATCCCCTGTAATTTCATGCTCAAAATATAAACAAAAACATCATCTTTATAGCAATCAGTCTCACTAAAACTATTCTTTAGTGCCTTTAAGCCCGGGTCCGAAGATTTTTGGGCACGTAAAAGAACCTCAAGCCTACATAGTTATTTATTTAGTCTGATGGAGTTAAGGCCTCGTGACCTTCAATTCCACTCACCAGGACAAACATATGTTACATTTAAATACAAAACCACAATATCGAATATAAAAATATTAACTGAACAACATTAAAATACGATCTAATAATACGATAAAATTAATATTAAAATTAATAAAATAATATATACACAAAGGAATAACAGCTCGAACACATGAGAAAAAAAGTAAACGTAAATAAGTTAATCTATCGCTTATATATTAGGTTGAAATATTGATAAATCTTAATAGGCCCTACTTTTTTTTAATAAACGGGGAATAACAAACAAACTACCTCTGAGCAAAATTTAATCGGTCTTCACTACCCAAGTGATACCTTAGTTTTCTACTAGCTGTCTCCTTGAGGCGATGTACTAACCACATGTCACTCACCGACATCTATAGTAAATAACTAAATTAGTCTGGTTATGAAACTCCTCACCAGAGGAACACCCATGTTCCAAGTGGAACGTACGAATATCAACGGTATTCTTTCAGCAATTAATAATCAGTTTTATTCTACAAAACTGGTATTAAGATTGGTTCATCATTGTGGTCCCGTGTTAGCGGCACTGCCTCGTAAGCATTGGGACCGGGTTTGATCCTCAATCAGGACAAGTTTACTAGGTGATTTTTTTTATCATAAGACAAATGTTAGGTAACTTCAAGGCTGAAATAGTCCCAAACAGTATCTGGCAATCATAATCATCATCGTATCAGCCGTAATTAATAAGAATGTGTGAGTGAATGGTGTGTTTAGTCTTACGATCTATTTGTTTTACTTATCTTACTTAAAATAACACTGAATATTTTACTGGATTGGCTCTGTTTTACTTTAAAATGTATCCACTTACCCTCTTACTAATAATCCATATATAACATTTATACAAGGTCTATACACACCTCGTTGAAAATTCTTACTAATAAACACTGTATTAGCTGTTCAGTGTATAAGAGGTGTACAACTTTACATGGGAATCGTTATACATGCCTCTAGCCTTGTTTAAGGTATAACTAGACAAAATGAACGGACTTTGAGATCAACTGATTGTTTTCTTATGATATTGATGAACGTTTCCTCAAATTTAACGCAAAATGCAACACTTTAGCGACTGTTTGATGGGTACACAGGACATAAATAATATTAATAAAGCTGTGGGTAGGAAAATAAAGGATCATAAAATTCCTTTTGTTAGATTCATTCTCGATTAATAATATTTTAAAATTGAACATTGATTCACAAAAGAATGTGTTCTATAATAGTTGCTGTTAGTCAAGATTTAACCTGAAAGTAGTTTAAATGCTTCGTAATATTATTTTAACAAAACTTTCTTACGCAACATACCGATATAAAAATGTTTTTTTAATTATAACATTATTGCAACAAATAATTCATTAGCATGATAAGTCTTGTGGTTAGGGCTTCCGACTGTAGTACAAGAGGTACGTGGTTCGATTCCCGATCTAACTGCAGATGATTTTTTCTTAAAGCGTTATTCTGTCGTCACTCACATTTCCTATTATTTTGAACGTTTTCTAACGATTCTTAAAACACTGTATATAATTCATAAGTAATGGGAAAAATTTTTATTAGTTTCCAAGAATTGTTTGAAGTTCTTGTCGTTAGATGGCAGCACATTATTCTGTGAAACACATTCTACGATATATTTGACATAGCCTAAGGAAAAATGTAAATACATTAAAACACACTTATTTTTCCGTACCTCCTCAATTAGAGAACCTGTATTAATTAATTATCCATACTCATTTCTTACATAATTAATCAATAATTGATGTTTTCTTTCCGTTACAAACTGCGCGTAATATGTTCTGGCGCCATAATGATGACGAATACGTGACATATTGTGTGTGGGTTTTGTATTGTTATATCGCTTCTTTACGTTTATTAGTAAAGAAATTATACATGATCTATATAAGGCATATATATTGTATAACTAAACAACTGATGCCTGTATAAGATATTGTTATTGGTAAGACTGTGAATGTATGAGGTTAATACTCCTACTTACTCACTGGCATTATCGAACCCGTAGGTTCATAGCTAGTATAAGTATGTATATGTGTGTGTGTGTGTGTGTATATATATATATATATATGATATGATAAGAAAAATAAATGCCTGGACGGGATTCGAACCCGGATCTCTGAGTCTGTACCTCAGCGTGATATCCATTACACTACCAGGCGAATCCAATTCAAACACTTATTTTATTCCCCATTATTACTAGATGTCGCGAGAACTCGGTCTTCACTGCCATCTAGTAGCTGAATATAACAAGTAAGCATAATACATATGTATATATACACACACACACACACACATACACACATTCTCTTCGTAGTGCGACATACCGCTACTTATTGTAAATACCCAAATTCCTCACCATGCTGGGTGGCACCGATCCTATATAGGCCGAAATTCCATGAGAAAATTTCTTCCCCCATGGAGATTCTAACCAGCACAAGTTCTATAGCTCTGCCCCAAGGCATCTGGCATTAGCCACTCGGTTTAGGCACGGAATACATAAAATTATACTGTAGATTTGCATGGATATAAGATATGATTAAGAAACGTTTGTTGCGTTTTTCCGCATCATGGTTTAAGGTTGGCCTCTGGCCACTGGTTCCAACATTTCGATATGATCCTTAATAATGCACGAAGGGACATGTCCAAACGGCGGAACCAATGCCCACAGGCCAAGCTTGAATCTTCGACGCGGAAAATCCAATAAAATTGTCTTATTTATTTATATATATATATATATATATATATATATATATATATATACACACACACACACACACATATACACACAATCATTGATCAATGCCATATTCGGTGTCCGCAAATAAATTAGTGATCTGTAAACATTTTTCAAACATATTTTCTTGAGAACAACCTCAATAAATTCCTAACATGATACAAATTTTCATTAACAATAAATGATCCGTTTTCAATTCCCACAAAACTTATGCTAAAATCAGATAAATAAATGAAGTACTCGTATCAGTGATGACAAAATCCTATTGTAACAAATGTATCAATCCAATTTGAAATATTGGACAATGAAATCAGACACAATACAACTGTGCTTTCAAATAATTACCGAAAACAGGAACAGTTGAACCAAATATAACAAGATGAGACTTAGAATCAAGGACAAAACAATCTGCTAAAGAGGTTGCACCGTATGATTCATTCTTGTAGTTTATGAACCGTATAAATGGCTGAATTACATTACATTACATCAATGATCAAAGTAAGCTGTTTGTTCATGGATGCAGCCGGATGACCATTCTCTCTCTCTCTTCCCCTCTCTCTCTCTCTCTCTCTCTCTCTCTCTCTCTCTCCGGCTTTCTACAACACAAAGCCAATTTACACACGCAACAATTGCAACATCAGACCTCCCTTAAAAAAAAATCAACTTCAAATGCGATTTCCAGACATGCCTAAAAACGTTTATGAGAAAAATTTAATTTGTACAAATAAGCACTTTAGAAATGAGCTTGGATTGTACAGGGGAGATTCGATGAGCAATATTTCCCCTGCATTAGTCAATGGAGAGAGAGAAAAAGATACTCTTGTTATACTCCCAAATGACATTAACTGTCCCATTATGACAAACTCAATGACACAAAAATCTATAACTGAAATGTGAAAAAAAAGTATGAATTTACGTCATTGAAAAAGTAGAGGGTGAAAACATTGAAATGTTTAAATGTCCATGAAAGGAAGCGTTTATTCACACTATTCTTTATTTATTTATTCATTTACTTATTCTACAGATGTAAATTACATAAAAAAAACACAACTATAGAATTATATCACTCCCTGATGAGCAATGGCTCAATTCAGGGGAGGATTCCATTATAGAGTGATCACAAAAAAAATCATACAATTTAAAAACAAAATAAATGAATTTAATTACATATGTGGCATGATTAAACGAAGTATCAAGGGATACTTTTAAAATTTTATAAAACAATTTCAACACTCTTACATGGATCGGAACACTGGATCTTAACCAAAAACCAGGAAAGAAGAATAGAAACTACTGAAATGAGATTTTTGAGGGGTGCGACTGATTGTACAACAGCAGATCGAATACGAAATGAAGATATACGAACAGAACTAAACATATTCAAACTCTTAGAAAGAATTGTACAATACAGAGACAAAGAGATGGACCATATTAATAGAAAGGATAACAACAGAATCCCGAAACAGATTCTTAACTATAAACCACCAGGACGAAGAAATGTAGGAAGACCGAATAAAAGATGGACAGACTAATTCTAACATGAGATCCGAACATTCCTTAAGGTCTAATCCTTGATGCTGATGAATTATTAATGTAGATATAAATTAAAATATGTTAATAGTACTCGTATATGTACAAATTAACATTATGTCGTCTGAAATGTTGGCAGGGTGCGATACCCGGCGTGATTGAAATTTTTAAATGTTAAATAAATTTAATATAATTCCAAAATTTTCAATTTTGGGGCCAGGAGATTTGGTGGTATACAATGTTTAATCGCTAGATTCCTGCATTAAATTACGAACTATCCGCAGCCTACATAGGCTATGTTGAGAAGGCATGTGGTACTGTTGATAGCGATTCATCCGTCCGATGGGGACGTTAAGCTTGGGGACCTCTTGGTGCTTTTCGATAAGAGTAGGCTACGTACCACCTTCTCCCTTCTCTTCATCATCATGCCGCATACAATACACTTACACTAAACAGATACATACATACATTCAACCTACACTTCTCTCTGTAAAAAAATACAAGAATACATCATCTATGTAAAGTGTTGTGTCGAAGTAGTGCGTAAATTGAAAATTTGCCACATTACCGCCATCTAACCGCCCAGCGCGGAACTCAAAGCACATAAAGTGCAGTGAAACACACACACACACACACACATTACGTTTTGTGTAAATGTGTTTACTGACACGTAAAACAGTGTACAATAAAGGAACAATATCACTATACAGACACAATATAAGTCTACAAAATATAATATTAATTTCAAAAAACACTATAAAATGTTAAAATAAGTACCTGACATATCAGTCGTCCTCAACTAAAATAATAATAATAATAATAATAATAATAATAATAATAATGTTTTATTTATTCTGGCAGAGTTAAGGCCATAAGGTCCTCTCTTCCACTCAACCAGCACAAATACAAATAAACATTTGACAAATATAGATATAGATATACACTATACTAATTATAAACCGTTAAAAGATATATTAAATGTAGCAATATAAATTTCATGTACAAACATTTTATATGATAATAACAACAACAATACTTACGATAATAATAATAATAATAATAATAATAATAATATAATAATGATGATAATAATTATAATAATAACAGTATAAATATTATAAATTATACGAGAAACACCAATTAATATATATACCTTACACTGGATAATGACGAAGTAGAGGTTAGAGCAAATATAAATTTAGATTTCTTTTAAAAGATGTCAATGTCCGGCAGCCCCTTATTTCTTGTGGTAGGGAATTCCAGTTGCGAGAAGTGGAGATGGTATATGACATGGAGTGATGTGATGTCCTATGTTGCGGTATATTAAGCAAGAGACTATGTTGTGCTCTTGTGTTTAAGTTATGGTTTGAGGATAGATACTGGAAACGGGATGATAAATAATTGGGAATCGAGGTATGTAGGATCTTAAATAAGAGAATTAGACAGTGCGATTTTCTTCTCTCTTTTAGATGTAGCCATGACAATTCGTGGAAAAATGGTGAAATGTGATCTTATTTTCGAACATTAAAATTTGTTTGAAAAACATCGAAGTGGTTAAAATAAATAAATAAATAAATAAATATATAAAAGAAAGGAAAAACAAATGTTTGTGCACAAGTGATTGTCACAAAGCATAAGTTAGAGATATCGGGTTCAAATCCCGGTTAAGGCGTATATTTTCTTTTTGTGTCATATTTTACCTACATTGCTACATGTCAAACATTTAATGTAAACATCGAAAGAAGCGTTGCTGCTATAATGTAAATATTCTCTTAAATGCTTACTTGTTATAGAAGCAGCGAGATGGCAACTAGACCGACGTCCCGTCCCCTCTTATGATTGAGAATTATATATATGGAAGTAAAAATAAAACACTGGCTCTTCGAACTCGTTTGTATGGTAGCGAAATATGGACGTTGAAACAGAAGGATATACAGAGACTTAGATCTGCTGAAATAAGATACCTTCGGAGGGTTGCTGGATACACACTACAGATCACAAAAAAAAATGAAGACATCTTAGAAGAATTACGTATGGAACCTTTAGAAAACAAAATTTCTGATTATAAGTCAAGATGGATGCAACATGTTCATCGAATGAAAGATCATGGGATACCCAAACAAATGTTAAGATATATGTAAAGATTTATTAAACACATTGTACATTATAATACAATTACTGAAAATTATTATAGTCTCCATAGAATTTTAAAGGCTTTCTTCTTGCTATACAGTCAATAAGGTGATATTGTTGACATTTTTGGTCACATAGCTTACAGAGGCACTGGTTCGATGCGAGGTGGAACCCTTTTTCGGTACTCTGTAGTGGAATCCATGTGTGGCGGTCCTCGTGAACACGTGTCTCAGGGAGAAGTTCGGTTCCTTCCATTCTTCGGTGTTCATCGCTGGGGCCAGGAAGAATCCGCGGTCTATATCCTCTGCTTTTTCTTCTCTCTCTCTCTCTCTCTCTCTCTCTCTTGTGTGCGCTTCGTAGGCCGGGGTGTGTGGCAGGTTATATTTTAACGCTAGTATTTCTCTGATGAAGAAGTCAGTCTTGGTTAGATGGTATATGAGTTGGGAGCTTGTTGACCTTGAAACCCTAAGTACTCTCTGGAGGTAGGCAATTATGACCATTTCCAGTCTTTTCAGAAAATGTTAAGATATCAACCTGCAGGAAGAATAAGACCAGGACGTCCACTCATAGACTTCTGGATAGTATTTCTCTTGAGGCCGAAACAGGTCAACAAATGGCCTAAATTCGTGAATGTATTCGCCGTAGCGTAGTGGTTAAGGCACTGAGCTACAAGCCGGAGGGTCGAGGGTTCAAGTCCCGTTGGGGTCAGGATTTTTAAACTGACCCAAAACCTCTGGCGGCACTATGGCCCTGGGGTCGACTCAGCCTCTAACGGAAATGAGTACCAGACGCTTGTTCTGGGGTAAAGGCGGCCGTCACGCAGGGCTGACAACCCGGCTGACATCAAGTGCCGATTGTCTAGAAAAAGTGGGAGCCTTAACCTCCTACTACCCCAAAGGCCTCCTGAGGCCTGTTGTGGGATCACTTTACTATGATGATGATGAAAAATAAATGTTTGTGCTAGAAACGTAAGTGAAGTAGTGGTTATGTCACTAATGTATAAAGTTAGAGGTGTCGGGTTCAAAACCCGGTTCACGCGTTTATTATATATACAGAGGAAAGAAAGAAGGAGAGAGAGATATAGTGAAGTATACATACAGAGATTGAGGGAGAGGTAGAGATAGATGGATAGATAGATAGAGATAGAGAGAGAGATCCAGAAAGCCATTCTGCTTGTTTTTATAAACTGAAATAGCAGCAAGACAAACAAGTACAGTAACTGCTGAAGATACACAGAAGTCACTAATTAGCATCTTAAAAATTCAAGGTTTATGAAACTTGTTATGGTAAGTTATTTGACTCAGGTAGTCTGGCTAAGAATTTTTCATTTTCTGTATCAACTATACTCGACAAACAAACGTTAATGAACTTAATAGCAGACATAGGAGGCGCCACGAGGAAAGACAGGACAAACTAACACTTGTTTAGATTTACATACCTTCATCACTCAACCAATCAGAGGTCACACGTCATTCAACACATCATTCAAATACTAATTATAAAGTAATCATGTCTTCGTACCAGCGCCTTCCAGAGAATAATTTATTCTGCTAGAATTTAGTGTCTGAATTCAAATACCTAACTAACTCACTGGCTCTATCGAGCCCGTAGGTTCATGGCCGCACGGGCTTAAGCTCTCCATACTTCCCTATCCTGAGCTAATGTTTTCCAATCATCCCCTGTATAATCTACTTCCCTGAAATCATGGATACATAGATTCTCCCCACTCATTCTTGGTCTACCAACTGGGCGTTTTCAATCTGGTTTTCCTACAAGAAGCTTCCATGCACCTCTTTCGTTACCCATACGTGCCGTATGTCCTGCCCATCGCAGTCTACGAGACTTAACTGTTCTTATTATATCTGGCTTGCTATACATATCATGCAGCTCACTATTAAGTAGTTTTCTCCATTCATCTGCCTGATCACCTATTTTTGGCCCAAACATTTTCCTAAGTACTTTACTCTCAAATGCTCGTAATCTTATTTCCTCCCTTAAAGTAAGAGTCCATGTTTCACATCCATATAATATAACTGGGAGAATAACTGTTTTATATATTTTCTGTTTAATGTTTTTTGAAAGGAGTTAGGATGACAATTGTCCCTGTAATGCATAATTGCATGCATTGCCAGAATTGAGCATATGTGTAATTTCTTTGCGTATCTCATTCCTATTTGTAATTATTGATCCTACATTCTTGAAATCGTCCCGCGCCATAGCCGAGTGGTTAAGGTAAGAAGCCCTGGCGCAGAGCTACGGGACTTGCGCTGGTTCGAGTCCCCATGGGGAAGAAATTTTCCCATGGAATTTCTGCCAGTGGGACAATCCATATCAAATCGGACAGCAAAAAATCTTGCAATTTATTTTTTTAATTTTGTGTATCCCTAAATATAGTGAATACATCTATAAACGTATTAATACAGAAATTTAATTTTTATCATTTATAGGTTTGTAGTTATGATGATCTAAAATTATCGTAAATATGGTAAACTAAAACGTTTACTAACTAATATTTCTGAAACAGTAAGCAGCAAAAATTTGTTTCAAACGTATTTATATAGGTTATATCATGTAGTTTAAGGGTGATTTTTTTAGAATTAGGATATTTTTATTTTCGGTGTCAATTTTCTGTTTTATGGCGGTTTACTGCAGTACATATCAAAAAATGAAAACGGAAAAAATACAGGATACTATTCACGTAATAAGGGTTAATTTCCAGCAATTACCCTTTTGGAGAGTTGAATAGTTCAGACAATATAAATGTTTTTTGTTCTATTTTCGTAAAAAACTCGCGGGTCCACGGCGCAGCAGATTCATTTCACGACCAAGGTCGCGCGCGTACTTTATTGAAAGAGCTTCATCAGTGACTTTTTCAACTGCCATTAAATCGAATAGATTATTATATGTTCTGCTTAATGGAACAGTAGCATAAATTTATAAAAGTGGCGATATTTTAATTCTTACGCAGTAGATATTTATTTATCAAATTTTATTGCTGAAGTGAGAAGTAAAAGAGCTTGTTACTTACGTTTACTGTGAATTATTAAACAAATATTTATAACTAACTCACTCACTTGCTCTGTGGAACCTGTAGGTTCATGGCAGCGCGGACATGAGCTCTCCATACATCCCATCCCGAGCTAACGTTTTCCAATTATCCCCTGTATAATCTACTTCCCTCAAATCATGTATAATGTTATTCTCCCACCTCATTCTTAGTCTTCCAACTGGGCGTTTTCCCTCCGGTTTTCCTACCAGAAATTTCCAAACACCTCTTTCATCTTCCATACGTGCCACATTTCCTGCCCATCGCAGCCTACGAGACTTAATTGTTTTTATTATATCTGGCTTCCTATACAGATCATGTAGCTCACTATTAGGTAGTTTTCTCCATTCACCTGTCTGTCCATCTCTTTTTGATCAAAAAAATTTCCTAAAAACGTTATTCTCAAATACTCGTAATCTTCTTACAGTTTAAATGTAATATTATATAATAATAACTCTCATCATTAATTGAATAAACTGGTATAAATTTTTATTATCTTATAATTACTAATTTCAGTCTTAAAATAACTTTTTATTCAGTGTATTTTATTGTACCCTGAAAAATTTGACGAAATAGTATTGTTATAAGATATCACTTCCAAATAAAACCGAATGTTTTAATACTCGTACCACTTCCTACCAAACAATAATAATGCAGCATCAGCGAGTCTTCCTTAAACATCTGTTTTACATCAACAATTCTCAAGTTCAGACAGTTGATTTACATCAGTATGTTTAGTGCATCTCGTCATTTTAAGTGTCACAGTCAAATTTAAAATAATATCTTATTGTTTTTAACTCACAAGTTTGCAGATCTACAAAGACTGAATGGTGAGTTAGAAGTTAAATATAATTTTAATTATGCATATATTAGTATACAATAGTTATTAACAATATTATGTGTTAATATAAAATTTTACAATTTCTTAAATGTTTCTGGAATGAGAGAATAATCGTTGAGGTATACATTTTGTGTTATAAAAGGAGAATAATGGGAAGTTTAGACATTAAATTAAACACTATAACAATAATTTAGCTTATAATAAAAGCTAATATTATCGTGCATTTTAATATCATCTTAGATATGTCATGAGTAGGGAATGCAAGATCAGTAAGTGATACCAAGCCAATGAAATATATTTATACCTCTTAAATATTACTTGTAACAGCATGAAAATTGTTATAAATTATTATCGATAGTTTAACATTACTTACAATATTCAACATCAGACATTGGCGTAGGGTACATGTACAAAATATTACAACACATTACAAAACTACTCTCTAGAAAATATTTTTAATAGGCCTACCAGTTTGAATTCGTAGGTGTTTAGTAATTTAAATTAAACTATACATTAGCCAAATCAGCACAAAATTAACCGCCTACCGAATATATCAATAAAGATTGTTATATTTAATGGCGTTTATTATGTAGCAATTTATTTCAAGCGCGAGGTTCTCCTACGTACCATAAATTTACGACACGGGACTCACGGATTTCCTTCCTTCCGGAGAAAGCTACATCCAGAATTGTTACGCCTTTAAAATGTCATTGATTCCTATCGAGTTTGAACCCGCGAACCTCGGAATCGGAGGCTACAGAGTAACCACTTGTCCACGATGATGATGATGTAATAATTGTAATAATGATAATAAAAATAATGTAATGATGATAATAACAATAAAAATATTTGTAAGTGCGCAAAGGATTATTACCAAGTAGCTCCGTCATTGTTTGTACGAGCGAGCGATCTCCACTCACGCGAAAGGTATTGCGGGCAGTCTACACATAGGAGATTTTAGGAAAAATAATTATTTTTGATAGTTTCCTTTCAAGACTCCACTTTAATACTAATTACAAAAAATTAACTGGTGTTCAGGTAATAATGTGGCATTTTTTGATTTTATAAAATTTTTGGTGAGGAAGGTCAATTGCGTATTAATTGTATTTACGCCCTTCAGAAAAACGTAAATATTAACATACTAATTTTCAAGCGATAGAGCATGAAATCATCTATAATGTGACTATCTTCTCAAGTTGAGGGAATAGCCATACTTCGAGAAATGTATTTTATAAAAGAGACTATTTAAAACAATACGATAATTTGACAGCTCTATTACTCTTTAATTACATCAAGCGAAGACTTGAAATTCGGTTCAGATATTCAGTATATCATAAAGTTTCACTGTAAAAAAAAATTGTAAACTTTTAAAGATGTGAGTTTAAATTTTCACAATTTTTTTGCCGATTTCATATGGAATGTCCCCAGTATGGGACCGTGCCCACCTAGAATCGGGGCATTTGGGTAGCTAGAATAAGTAGCAACTCCAGGTTGAGAAAACTAGCTATAACGGCTAGGAGACCCGACATTCTGACCCAAAATGTCACCCCTACACTGGCTAGATGATTGTCTACCTCTGATTAACACATGTGGATGTAAGGCCAGCAGCCATATGATGGGCCAAGTGCCTTCTAGTCCTGTCGCGCATGGTTTTTTTTTCATACTTGAAATCAGCCACTTCTTCAAAAGTTCCTTCATTTGTCATCAGTTGTCCAATTCCATTATATAACGAATTTCTATGTGTGAACATATATTTAGTTTTATTGATGTTTACTTCCAGTCCCAATTTCTTAGTGTTATTCAATAGAGTGTGCGTGTTGTCACGTAGTATCTCCTCGTTATTGCTCAATACTACTACATCATCAGCATAAACTAACAGTTTATTAATACCATTGAGGTGTAGGCTTCCTTCATTCTCTAAAGATTTGATGACATGCTCTAATGCAGAATTGAATAGTAGGGGAGATGGTGCATCTCCTTGCTTTAACCCATTGTGAATTACAAAAGTATCCTAAAAGTATTTGCCTACACGCACCCTACTCTTTGTGTCATTTAGACACATTCGTATAAGTCCAACATTTTAGGAATTCCGAACTCCAGAAGGATGTATGGGCCTATAACTTCTCCCTCTTAACTGAATCGTATGCCTAGGAACAGCAATTACAAATAGGAATAAAATTCACAAAGAAATTACACATAAGTTCAATTCTGGAAATGTGTTATGCATTACAGGGACTCTTCTCGTTTAAACTTCCCTCAGAAAGTTAATGTGAAAATATATAAAACTGTTAATCTACCAGTTATATTATATGGACGTGAAACATCGACTCTTACTTTAAGCGAAAAAAAAGAAAAATAGAGTATTTGAGAATAAAGTTATTGGGAATTTTTTTGGAACGAAGAGAGATGAACAAACAGATGAATGGAGAGGATTACGTAACAATGCTCTATATGATATTTAAAGCTTCTTGTAAAAAATCAGAGGGTAAACGCTAGTTTGTAGACCAAGAATGAGGTGGGAAAATAATATTAACAATAATTTGAGGGAAGTAGATTATACAGTGGATGATTGGGAAACATTAGCTCAGGATAGGGGTGTGTGGAGAGCTTGTATCCGCGCAGCCATGAACCTACATGTCCGATAGTGTCAGTGAATTAGTTGGAATTTTGACCGTCTTTGTCATAATTGGCTGACATAACAAGGGCCCGAATTCCATTCTAGGTTAAGAATGGATTGGGTCTGGAACTGGGTCCATTCAGCCAAGTGAAGACAATTGGGTAGCTAAAGATTAAAGATGACAAGGTGAAAAGCCACGTATGAAAGGTAGGGGTAATAGGCCTATTGTTTCTTGAAGTTCTCAACTCCACGAACAAGTGTACCACACTGCTGAATAAAGCGATGTCTTAATAGTGACAATATTAACTAACTCTCTGGCACTAACGAGGATGGAAGTTTATGAGCGCGCGGACATATCTTCCCCTTACATCCCTCAACTCGGCCAACATTTTCCAATCATTGTCATAAGTAATGCCACGAGTGATTTCCAATTTATCTAGACAATTCGGAAATCAAGAGTGGCATTTGTTAGGGCTATTTAACGAATAAAATTAAGCTGTTTATTCGCAAATCATTATTTAAATATAGTTATTTTAAAATATTTGAGCCTTTGGCATGAGTTCCCTGAAGTAGTCCCCGCCCGGAGAAGTAGATTATACAGGGAATGATTGGAAAGCATTAGCTCAGGACAGGGATGTATGGATAGCTTATGTCCGCGCGGCCATGAACCTACGGGTTCGATAGTGCCAGTGAGTAAGTAAGTAAGTAAGTATTTTAAAATATTTATAAATTTAATGTAAACGGCGATGTTTGAAAACAAATGAGAAACGATTGGTACGCTTAATTTGCTTCTTTTGTTCGTCACTACAACCAGATCATATTATTTATTGCCACACGACTCACGAAGTGAGGAGTGAATTTATCTAGACAATTTGGAAATCAAGAGTGGCATTTGTTAGGGCTATTTAACGAATAAAATTAAGCTGTTTACTCACAAATCATTATTTAAATATAGTTATTTTAAAATATTTGAGCCTTTGGCATGAGTTCCCTGAAGTAGTCCCCGCCCGGAGAAGTAGATTATACAGGGAATGATTGGAAAGCATTAGCTCAGGACAGGGATGTATGGAGAGCTTATGTCCGCGCGGCCATGAACCTACGGGTTCGATAGTGCCAGTGAGTAAGTAAGTAAGTAAGTATTTTAAAATATTTATAAATTTAATGTAAACGGCGATGTTTGAAAACAAATGAGAAACGATTGATACGCTTAATTTGCTTCTTTTGTTCGTCACTACAACCAGATCATATTATTTATTGCCAACAGAACGCAATATTGTAAGAATGCACTCTAGTGGAGAAAAAATGAAACACATCAAACTATATATTAATTCATTTCCGATGTCCTATGGTGTAAATATGACAATTATATTTTTCTGGGAAAAATACATTTAAGAAAGTGCAAACAGTGGTTTCTTTTTTCGGTGGTATAATCAATTGCTACATATCTTTTTATATTAACTCCCGCATGCGCTATCTGCTGACATTCATGCACTATATATACAATCTGGAGCCGCATTTCTTGGTGAGTCAGTCACTGCAAAATAATGCGATGTTAAAAAGGAGGCGCTTTCTTTATTAAGATAAACTTTAGTTGGTAAATTCTAGGCGAAACACCACTGTGATTGGTTGTAAATAAAAAAAATCATTGTAACGTGATTGGTCATTGACTGCCATTTGGGGCACGAGTTAAATAGTCTACGTAAATCACCTCACTCAAATCATGTTATTCTCACATCGCATTGTTGGGTGCTTTCCCCCTAGTTTTGCTACAAGAAGTTTCCATGCACCTCTATCACATCCCTCGTCATTTGTGCCACATGCCCATTCCAATGCACGAGGCTTAACTGTTCCTATTAGATCTGCTTCCCACAGAGAACATGCAGCTCATTGTAATTTTCTTCATTCGCCTGTATGTTCATCCGTCTTTGATCCAACATTTTTTCCCAAGTACTTTATTCTGAAATACTTATATTTTCTTATCTTTTAAAGTATGATGCTATGTTTGTAACCATATAACTCGAAGAATCGTCGTTATTAGGTAGTCCTTAGAGATGTTGAATTAAAGTGTGATTTTATTTCAACGTACACACTCTAACTCCCCCTTTTTTGGCCCAATTTGATAGTATATAAACTTTTATTGCAATGAATTAGCATTAACACATTAATTTAAATATATAAATATTTAAAAAAATACAATAAGATTATTTTTGCATTGTCTTAAACAAGAGAAATAAATCAATAATTATCTTCAAATACAGCTGCTTGAATGAAATTAATTGTTGGCATCATAAATCATTGCCATTTTTATCGACTTTTTTTTCAATGTCTTTTTTTTTATGCGCCTGTTCTAGCTAATGCAGCACGGTTCTTCATCTTGAATTTCAATAAAAAAATAATTCAAATTACTTCTTACAAACAAAGTGGGGAAAATAGTGATTATGTGGAATGCATAAAAAGAAAAATTAACGAATAACCGGGATTTGAACCCGTGACATCTAACTTTATACATAGGAGCGATACCTCTCTGCTATTGAGGCTCCTAGTGCAAACAACGTTCCTTTCCTTAATGTGTCATTCTACGGCTTCTATGACAAGAAAGCATTTTAAAGAAAATTAATACATATTATGCTATATAGGCCTAAGTAGGCCTATAACTTTTGAGAGAACGTAAGATGACAGAGTATCTGTAATGCACAATAGAATGCGTCTCCGGAGTTGAGCCTATTTTCAATTCAATGAAATTTAATAGGGGAAAATATATATATATAAACTTTTGAGAGAAGTTAAGATGACAAATAGTCTCAGTAATGCGTAAGAGCACGCGTTTCCAGAGTTGAGCCTATCTTTAATTTTTTTTGTATCACTCTTTTTCTGTTATTTTGTTGTATAAAAATAAGTAAAAAAAAAGTGAAGTGATCCCACAACAGGCCTCAGGAGGCCTTTGGGGTAGTAGGAGGTTAAGGCTCCCACTTTTTCTAGACAATCGGCACTTGATGTCAGCCGGGTTGTCAGCCCTGCGTGACGGCCGCCTTTACCCCAGAACAAGCGTCTGGTACTCATTTCCGTTAGAGGCTGAGTCGACCCCAGGGCCATAGTGCCGCCAGAGGGTTTGGGCCAGTTTAAAAATCCTGACCCCAACGGGACTTGAACCCTCGACCCTCCGGCTTGTAGCCCAGTGCCTTAACCAATAAAAATAAGTATAGGCCTATATTCATTATTAATAGTAATTAATTACAAACACAAACGCTAGAATTGAAAAGAGAGATGGCGAAGATATCGGAAAAAAATATTCTGGCTTTTTTCCAAGGAACGAAACAAAGGAAAAATTAACTTTTTTTCGTAATAAGAAAAGAAGAGAAAACTCAAGGCTGTATAAAATGTGGAAAACTAGGAGATAACTAGACTCTAATGATACTTGTTTGTTGGTCCAATGCCAGAAGCACAGAATACACACATTGATGAGAAGGGGCACGAGAGGGGGGATAAAATCGTTGCCATGATACTGAGGATGTCTGTTGCATTCAAACAAGTGTTCCCCACCCTCGTACTCTGCAATAGTGTTGTTTGTTTGTCCAAGCACTAACATACATACACTGCAAATGAATCTCGTATTAAAATAAGTGTTTACACGTTTATACGTGATCCTGGTGACGATTATGTTTGATGACGTCATTTTAGGTTCAAAACCACTCATTCGTTTTACAAAACTTTATTACGATTACAAATGGGCAATAAAATAACGCACGAACAGCGCTAATTAACATTCAATGACCAGGGAATTTGATGCTAATTTTGCACTGCTTTTGAAACACGTACATGCTGTTGTGATGAATAACTGATATTTATTCCTAAACAGGATATATTCGGGAATCAGTAAATTCAGATAATTTAAAATACAAATTATATAACAAACAAAATTTAATTATCATCATGATGAACAAATTCTTTTTTTAGGTCTTGATCTTTTCACTGATGTTTTGGTCTTCCTTGGTCTCTATGTCCAGTTGTAGTGTACTCGAACGCCAATTTTGGAAATGTATTTCTTTCCATTCTTCTCAGATGATTTTTCCATAAAGGAATTTAATATTGTTTAAAAACTGTACGAATGTGAGTTTGATCAGAAAGTCGATAGATAGGTATCAATCTGTCATAAAATGCAGGGCGGTCTATAACATTCTCTACGGCATTCGGCGACAAGTGGTCCCGGCGTCAGCGCTTGTTGCTCCCGTTGAACGAAGTCCTCCGCTGTGATCGCACGCTCTCCCTCTCTGAATCCTTCCATCACCTCTTTCTACCCCCGCCTTCTATCTGTTGACTGTTTCAGGATTAGCAAACAATGTTATGGTATACTTTTAGTAGCGGCTGTGGCGGACCCCATCCATCAGAAACGACAAATGCTGATCCCGGGTGCGCTTGCTACGTTGCACCGTACAGAATGCTACAGATCACTCTCAGTTATTAAAAGCACAATAATACAGGAACTAAAGAAGGAAAGCTTGAAACAGTGGGAAAAAGAGTGGCAAAGTACAACAAATGATCTCCTAAGTTAAACTTCCCAAGTGTCAAGAGTAGACTAAAAAAGCCGCAAACATAGGCCATTCATTATGGGTATGTGAAAAATTGAACACTGGGGCGATGCATTTCCCAAAAGTCTAATAAAATCGGGAGGGTTGTAGCCAGTACAAATTTATCAACCGACGAACAAACCATTACAAAAAAAAATGTTTAAAAATATACTACGAAAATTTAATTTGACAGTTTAAAAACAACATAGAGATCTCCAGAGGCAGAGTAAATAGGAAATTATTATGAATTTATATGACATGAAAAGGAAAAATGATGCTTGAATCGGGATTTAAACCCAGGACCCCTAAATCTATATGTTAGCGCGGCTTCGTTATCCAGGGATCCCAGTGCAAATATTAATTTCCCTCTCTTCCTTATATACAATCTCAATACTAAGAGGCAACGAGATGCGACGATATTGCCATGTTACGGCCCCTATCACAAGAAAGCATTTTAATGAGAATACTTTAATTTATAGCAGTAATATAATGAAGGTACGTACCCCCTACGTCCAGCATGGGGACATGGATGTTCAATAGCGAGAGTTTCATGATCAAGCTATTGAGACATCTAGTAAGCTACTAAGGAATCACTTTGATTGGGAAGTTCGGTTAAATTTTACTCAACTGCACTCATTTAACTTCAGGTTCTTTTAGGCGCCCGAAAATCTTCAGACTTAAAGTCCCATCCGGAGGATTTGTCCCTTGGATTTTTCCATCCATCGATCCTATCCGGGTTTGAACTCGCGACCATTGGGACTAGAGATAAGGGACATGACCACTAGACCACCTACGCCGACTATATAATGAATAATGTACAATAGGTCTATTATAAATATAATAAGAGCATATATATATATATATATATATATATATATATATATATATATATATAAAGCCATGAATGTAGGTTAAATAAAAAATATATCACATTACAATAATTTTATTTCTGAAAAAATCTAATTATATGTAATTACGGTATTATTTTTTATTGTTTGCATAAAGATATTTCAAATCTTATAAAAGGCAAATGAGTAGTGTATCAACTTTATGAAATTTCATATTTCATAAAAGTAAGCATTTTTAATGTTTAGCATATGTATTACCTTATTTGTTATGGTATTATTTTCTTCTTAACTTGACATCACTTAACTGTTATTGAAGTCCTGCTTCGTAGCCTAGCGGTTTAAGGCATGAAGTCCTGGTAGAGAGCTATGAGTCTCCCGCTGATTCGAGTCCCAATGGGAGAAGACATTTTCTAGTGGAATTTCGACCGTTATGAGATCGGTGCCAACCTACATCACGAGGAATTTGGTTAGCTACAATGAGTAACAGCTGCTGGTTATGAAAATTAACTATAACGACTGAGGGGCTCGACTTGCTGACCACGTATCATCCTTATACTGGCTATATGATCGTCCACCTCCGCAAATGACACATGTGCATGTGAGGCCAACAGCCGACTGGTAGGCATGGACCTTGTAGGGATGTCGTGCCAAGGAGCTTTTTTTTATTGTAGCCATTTTAACAGATTATATATATATATATATATATATATATAATTTAAGAGTACATGACAAGAAAACTGAAACAGAAAAATGAAAAATTGGAACTGAAGGTAAATTTGGACAAAACGAAGTATATGCTAATAGGAGATAAATCAAAATATCTGATTTTAGAAGATAGACATGGAAAGTAAAAATATATGACGAATTTGTATAATTAGTGACAAAAAATAGTGCAGATGGAAGTCTTGATGCAGAAACTAATGTGAGGATAAATAAGGGCAAACCTGCAACATCAAAATTAAATGGTCTTTTATGGGAACAGAATATTATAAGCTCTCAAACTAAAATAAACATTTTTGATACAATAATGAGTACATTGATATACTGTACAGAAACATGGGAATTAAAATCTAGAACAATAAGTAAATAAATTCTGCAGAAATGGAGTTCATGAGGCGTTCAGCTGAAATTTCTAGAAGAGATAAAATAAGAAACAATGTAATTAAACAAAATATGAATGTCCAAACTTGAATTGTGGATGCAATAAAAATAAAATGGAACGGACATGTAAAACGAATGACAGAAGACAGATTCCTAAGAAGAGTACTAGAATGGGTACCACTTGGTAGATGAAGAGGACGGCCAAACGTAATGTTGATTGATGGTATTTGAGCAGCATGAGGGGAAAAAAAGGATTGGATGATGGAGATTGGATTAATTGGACGCAGAATTGTGAAATATCGCGAAACGTGCTAAATAAATAAATGCATATACCACCTGGTCATAGTCTAACAGCAATTCAATAAATACATACATACTTACTCACTGGCACTATCGAACCCGTAGGTTAATGGCCGCGCGGACATAAGCTCTCCATACATCCCTATCCTGAGCCAATGCTTTCCAATCATTCCCTGTATAATCTACTTCCTCAAATCATAGTTAATGTTGTTCTCCCACCTCATTCTTGGTCTACCAACTGGGCGTTTTCCTTCTGGCTTTCCTACAAGAAGTTCCCATGCACGTCTTCCATTCCCCATACGCGCAACATGTCCTGCCCATCGCAGTCTATGAGACTTAACTGTTCTTATTATATCTGGCTTCCTACAAAGACCATGTAGTTCATTGTTTGTTAGTCTTCTCCATTCACCTACCTGTATGTTCATCTCTCTTTGGTCCAAAAATTTTCCTAAGAACTTTATTCCCAAATACTCGTAATCTCCTTTCCTCCCTTAAAGTAAGAGTCCACGTTTCGCACCCATATAACATAACTGGTAGAATAATAGTTTTATATATTTTCAGCTTAACATTTTTTGAAAGGAGTTGGGACATCAAGAGTCTCTGCAATGCATAATAGCACGCATTTCCAGAATTGAGCCTATGTTTAATTTCTTTGTGCATCTCATTCCTATTTGTGATTATTGTTCCTAGGTATTTGAATTCAGCCACTTCCTCAAAATTTCCCTCATTTGTCATTAGCTGTCCATTTCCATTATATACTGAAGTTCTACGTGTGACCATATATTTAGTTTTACTGATATTTACTTCCAGTCCTAATTTCTTAGTGTTACTCAATAGTGCGTGCGTGTTGGCCTTCAGTATCTCCTCGCTATCGGCCAATTACATGCATACATTATTTAATTTTTATATGATACATTATTTACATTTCACTGGTATATCATATGTAAAAATGAGTATAGTCAGATTTATAAATATGAATTTCAAGGTATAATTTAGGTTTCCATCACACACATATCCATGTCCACGCGAGGAGCAGAATTATTTGGATCGCGTTTGATTAGATGAAATGTTTACCTTATTTCCTCTTTAATTTCCGAACAGAAGTCGAAACAAAATGTACAGAAAATAATCTCTTATAAGCTTCACAAAATTCAGATGTGGTTTTAGTAATTCGATAAACTTATTGTTGATGAAAGAAGCTGCCTTAAGGGACGAAAAGCTCTTTTTAAAATTAATATTAGAAAACTAATAAAACTGATTGAATGAGATAAAAGCCATTGTTATTCCATATTCATTAAAACAGTTTAATTATATAAAGTTCTCGTGAATAATTCATGAATTCCGACAGTGAAATGCATTTCAACGTAATAAAATATGCATTATAAAGGGCGTAATCCAAAGCATAGAACAGATTTACAATGTAATGTTACATGAATAATAATCAAGGCAAATAAAACCGAGCCTAAAAATTAGTAATGTCAGACATCCAAGACCATTCATTACAAATGAACACTACTTTTTTCTGTTGGACAATAATTTATTTGACAAAAATGCAACAATTTTATTGCTACTATAGACTATAATAAAATTCATTCTATTGGTTTAAAGTACCATGATCCCCCCCCCCTCATGGATTATACCGGGTTACAAACAGTTAACGTGCGAACAGATTTTATGAAAATCTATACAATTCCATACTAACTAACTCACTGGCACTATCGAACCCATAGGTTCATGGTTGCGCGGACGTAATCTCTCCATACATCCCTATTCCGAAATATTTTCAAATCATCTCCTGTATAATTTACCTCCCTCAAATCATGCTTAATATTATTTTCCCAACCTCATTCTTGCCCTGTCCACTGAGCTAATTTCCTCTGGTTTTCCTAGTTTCCATGCACCTCTTTCATTGCATAATCGCGCTACATGTCCTGCCCATTGCAGTGTACGAAACTTAACTGTTCTTAATACATCTGGTTTCCCATAAAGATCAAGTAGCTTACTGCTATGTAAGTCTTCTCCATTCACCTGTCTGTTCATCTCTCTTAGATCCTTTTTTTTTTCGGAATAACTTAATTAATAATAAAACAATAACATGGTATTTAAACTGACGAAATTAAGACTACAAGGCCTTACTTTGCACTTATCCAGTGAAGTAAGTAACGCAAAAACCGAGAATACAGAAGAGTAACAGGGATATCTTAATTTAAGGGGACAGGCTATTTAATTATGGTCTTTATAGGAAATCAGGTATAATAACAATTAAGTCTCATAGACTGCGATGCACATGACATATGGAATGAATGGGGAATTATAGAGGGGCATGGAGGCTTCTTGTAGGAAAACCAGAGGAAAGTAGATTGTACAAGGGATCATTGGAAAACATGGGTATATGGAGAGCTTATGCCCGCGCGGCCATGAACCTACGTGTTCGATAGTGTCAGTTAGTTAGTTAGTTAGTTAGTTAGACTGTCGAATTTATTTGTATCGTTCTGTCTCGGAAACCGTCATTGCCTGGTACGCAACGGGCCCGGTTTCGATCCCTAGTCGGGACACGTTTTCTGGGTGACTGTTTTTCGGCGGCGGAGCAGTTGGATTCCCTGCATGAGTAAGTAGTAAAATAAGGTGGGATGGCAGGTTGTGTGGGTTATCGAGTCTACGAATTCATGAGTTGTATTACTCACCTATAATTTAAATGAGAGATTTGGCTCTGGATACAAATGACTTGCAGAAAAAAACATCAGATAATCTTTTGGACACGGCCTTGGTATACCACAAAGCTTCACTGGGAGAAATTTCAAGGTATGTTTCGTTATACAATGATTGACATTTCGCTAGTAAGAATGAGTAAGAAAGGTTTGTATGATTTTCATCCATTAATAATGATTCTATATATCATTAATTAATGATTCTATATATATAACTTATATATATATATATATATATATATATATATATATATATAAGTTGAATCATAAATCCAATTTTAGCTCAAGAGTAACTTCATTTAATTTGATTCTGCATATGGTTGCTGCTTGTATACATGATAACAACAGTCCTTTAATTTTGTTTGAATTCACCAAACGTACGTCAATTTAAACTTTTGTTACTCAATTGAATAGAGGGCATAGTTTTGTTTCTGGGAAGGCTTTAACTGCAGTTTAGACATACAATACTAACATACATACTATGGCGTTAAATGAATTTCATAATCGTGTTTTGTATTTGCCTGGTCATCGACAAAAACTTCCAACATTGCACAAAAAGAGACGTGTGTGCATCCCATTCTACCCATTTAATAATAACCCATTTCGTTGTTTTATTATCTGAAAAGTGTGTACAGTTCATTACTTACAATTGTGCGTTTGTTTTTAGTGGCCATGTTACTCTTTTTTAATATATTGTTCTGGGTATGTAGGCCTATATTTAGAGATAAAACAATTCTTCTTTGCATTGTTCAAATCTATGTAATGTAATTTTAAAGAATGGCAAAACCAGAACAACTTTATTACAACTTAATTTAGTAATAGACCTATTCCACATAGTAGGCTACATATAGAGCCTATAAATATGTAACGATGTCCCGCACCGTAGCCAAGCGGTTAAGGCAAGATGCCTTAGCACTAGCACAGAGCTACGAGACTTTCGCTGGATCGAGCCCCATGGGGGAAGAAATGTTCTCATGGATTTTCGGCCAGAATGGGACCGGTGCCCAGTCAGCATCGTGAAGCATTTGGGTAGCTACAATAAGTAGCTGCTCCAGGTTGAAAAAACCAGCTATAACGACTGGGGACCGATATGCTGACAACATGTCACCCCTATAATGGATGGATGATCGTCTACCTCTGTGGTTAACACATGTGGATGTGAGGCCAGCAATTGGCTGATAGGCCAAAGGCGCGCCAAGGACTAAAAAAAAAAAGTAAATAATTTGTTGTTGAATTCCGCAGGAATGTGGAAAGGTTTTTAAAAAGCTTTTGTCGATTTTACATACAAGGGAACTGTCAACCATTGCATGCCAAAATCTACCTTGAAATTTCTCCCAGTGGAACGTTGTGGTATATCTAAATATGTGATTTATTTTAATCACAGAGTTTAATGGAGATGTTTTGAGTCTTTGTTAGCTTGATTTGACCGAATAATATAAGACATTCTGTTTGTAACGAAATACACAATAAGATGAAAATAAGTAAAGGAATATATTATTGATTAAAAAGAAAAAAAACTGTTAAAGTTTAGTGTCAGACGTCTGTGAAAACTTAGCTTAAATCCTATCAACTTCTTGACAAATAAACTCTTTGTTACAAGAATAAAGAAGTGAAAATGAAAGGAACTTCGTTAGACAAGAAGAAAGACGAAACACGAGTTTCAAAGAAAATGTCGCTGTTTTGACAATTCACAAAGAAACTCTTATTAAAGAAGCAAGAATTTGAATCAAAGAATTGATTTTAAAATCCAACCTCTTAATTGTATATATTTTCCTTACTGACAAGACATACTGCAAATTTTCGCTCATCTTTCCAGGAGATCAAATTAAAATCTAGTAATTCTATTATTTCTAATTCGTCAGCGGGGGGAAAAAAAGCGAAAAGAATACTGTTTGTTGAACAATGAATTCCTGACTTCACTCATCTGTGAAATTATTAATTTCAGATTCAATTTCTAATATTTCGAACTTAATCTACCTACTGAGGCTTTCAAAGATTTTCATTTAGATGAATAATGAAGCGTTAATCTTTCATCAGATTTCTCGATGAATTTCCTCTTTCTTTACCAACCTAGTATAACTTCTCCCTTTATAGTTTCTTTTACACGCCCCACGCGCTTTACAGAAACTCGATCTGCCGGTAGAGAATTTTTAACTCTGGATAACACACATACTTTTTTTGACCACAAAAAGCCATGGAAGACATCCCTAGATTCGTGATCAGCAAAATTCCTGGGCGATCTCAGATACAATACGGGCATACTGTTATTCAATAATATTAAAGAAGGTGAATGTGATATGGCGGATAGCGATGGGCAATGATGTTCGGGAAACCATTTGGGCCTATAAGTTTCTCGACGTTTGTCTTACAGGTGAGAAAAAACCCGAAATAACCAGTTAATTTGAGGCGGAACAGGGAAGAATGTTTAATCCTTCATAGTACAGGGCAAGTCAAAATGTTGTGCAGGTTTTCAGAAATTTATTATGTGAAATGTAATGAACATATAATATTGTGAGACATATTGTATGAAAGGTAAACTCTCAAAGTTTTTTTTTTAAATATTCACAGATGTTCTATGTGAGCGCCTTTTGTTACATGACAGATGTCAAGCCGATATTCAATCTCCTGCCAAACTTTCTGTAGCAGTCCGCGGTCGATATCAGCAATGGCTGCTGTGATGCGGGCACGCAGTTCATGCAGTGTTGTTGGAAGTGGTGGTACGTAAACATGATCCTTTACAAGACCCCACATGAAGAAATCACACGGGGTTAGATCTGGTGAACGAGGTGGCCAATGAATGAGTTGTTGATCACCCTGAGATGCACGGCCTATCCAGCGTTGTGGTAAAGCCGTATTCAAATGGTCTCGAACACTGCCATGGTAATGTGGAGGGGCACCATCCAACTGCAGAATGAAATCTGGACTATCCGCTTCAAGCTGCGGAAGGAGCCATTGTTGTAGCATATCAAGGAAAACATGTCCGTTCACAGTACGTTCATGAAAGAAAAAGGGCCCATAAACCTTTGCATGGGAAATGGCACAAAAGACATTCACTTTCGGAGAATCGCGTTGATGTTCCAGAGTTGCATGGGGGTTACCAGTTCCCCAAATCCTTACATTGTGTCTATTCACTTTTCCTGAAAGTGGAAAGTCGCTTCATCACTGTAAACTACCCTCTCATGGAACTCATTCTCTTCCATTAATGCGAGAAAATCAACACAGAAGGACGCTCGCAAAGCATAATCGGCGGGTTTTAAGGCTTGAACCAGTTGCAAGTGGTAGGGTTTCATCTGTAAACGTTTCCGGAGAATCCGCCATACAGTTTTTTGTGGTAGTTGAAGTTCTGTCGCTCCCCGGTAGGTGGATTTCTGTGGACTCCGCACGAAGCATGTGCGAACGCGTTCGACTGACTCTTCACTCGTCGACGGACGGCCAGTCGATTTTCGTTTACAGATACAGCCTGAATCCCTAAATTGTGTGTACCACTTACGAATGGATCTCCCATCCGGCGGGTCTTTATCGTATCTGGTACGGAAATGTCGTTGAACACTAGTCACAGAGCTGTTTACATGGTAATCAAGCACACAGAAAGACTTCTGATCCCCAGTCAACGCCATTTTCCTTTACTGCTCTGCTGTTGACATCTTGCGGGTGAACGCGGAACTTTAGAAGTGGACAACTAAACTTTGAGAGTTTACCTTTCATACAATATGTCTCACGATATTATATGTTCATTACATTTCACATAATAAATTTCTGAAAACCTGCACAACATTTTGACTTGCCCGGTATTTGATAATCATTTGTAGACCTATAAGATTCAGTTTCCTAAACTTGGTTGAAACTTTCCAAAATATTCGATTTCATAAATAGCTTTAAACAAGTTGATTAGAAAAAAATCCTGACGCGAAAGGCCTAGAAGGCCCTTAGCCTATCTGCCTGATGATGGTCTAACATCCACACGTGTCAATCAGAGGTAGATGATCACCCAGCCAGTGCAGGGGTGACATGTGGTCAGTATGTCGAGTCCCCCAGCCGTTAAGGTGGTTTTTTCAACATTGCATTATCATATACTTTAATACAGTGATTCATATGTCAACAGAGTTTTATTATGAATTTTATTAAAGGCTCTTAAAGTGATCCTCACAAAACAAAACCATGTGACCTGCTCGCTTTTCTTTGGTTATGGACACCGACGTACGATTTAGAAGCAATAAGTACGCGAAAAAGTAGTTCACTTCATTACATTAAAAATATGTCCTCTGAATATACTTGTTTCATTCTTTGTAAATGAAAATAATAATATTCAAAACATACAAGATATTCTAAAATATACCTAAACAATAATTACAACTTAAAATATTTTATTACATATGGATGATGTATTTGAGTCATGCTTCAGTCGATTCTGATGCAACAAAATGTCTGAATGTTTCGAGTCTTCTGTTGCTGTGTCGCCATCTAAATTTTTAAAACACAAATCTGGCAAACCTTTGCCTAGTAGTCAAAAAACAGTTATTTTAAATGTATTACACAAATTCAGTGAAAAATCTCACCAGCTTTCTTGTAAGCTACCCCATTCAACCATCGCGTGTGTTATATACTTCACACGTGCTCTCTGCCAATGTGACAGTAATTGTGGTGCGAATGGCAGAAGGATAGAATTGGAGTTTGTTTGTGTTAGAATCACTCTTAAGAGCGGATAAAGAAAGTATAGTGTTGTTTCTAAGAGTAACAGCTTTGGTTGTGCGACTGTCAAGAGGAGGGGCACCTTCTTGCATCATGCTCCTGTGAAATCATGGCTGCATAACAATATACATTTCTGTTAGTAAAATATTTCGGACTCCCTATAAAGAGGAAGAGTTAAGTTCGATATTTGTTCCAACTTCTGTGGTGACAGGTATAAAGAATAGTACCAATGTAGTAGTTCATTCATGGCGTAAAAGGTGATTAAAATGAGTACCCAGTGCCGGAGGGTACAGCCTGATCACCTTTGTCCCAGGGGTAATAATTGTGGGACCTGGTCCTCCAGGTTGGGAGTTGTATTGTTGGACTAACATTTCTACATCTAGAAAACATAATATTATTGAGAAGCCATTACCAAAGCCTAGGATCCGGACTTCATACGAGAACGATTCTGAAGTGACGTAAAATGTTATTAGAATTTGGAGTTACTTAGAGTTGAACTAAGATCAATACTGAGAAAACAAAATGAGTAATATTTGGTAAAAGATCGAGGATAAATGGATTGACTGACTTCAAAGAACTCCTTGGCTTGACAGGATAGAGAAGAATGGGATTGGGCAGTAAAGGATGGAGAAAAAAGGATAAAGGAGGCTAAGGCCCGACACTGGGTCATGATGCCATTCTAGAAGACAGATGTTCCGTTTTTGCACTGAAACGCTAAAAGTAAAATGTAAAGCTTACTTATGTGAGTAGTAATTCAAATTAAACAGCTTTCTTGATGCATAAATAATTATTTTTGTTTATATTTTTAAGATGTTTAAATATCCCCAAAATGTATTGAAACTATTTTACATACCGTGAGCAAAATTAGGTTTCTTCTCCAACGGGAATTCGAACAAGTGGATGACCCGTAGTTATCAGTCAGATGTCTTAATCCGCTTGACATAGTGCGGCATAAAGCTCTACATTCAACATAGCATATAATATTCTGGATTATACCAAATTTTAATATAAATATATCTAATTGTGTCTACTTTCTTCTTCAAGGGTCAGTGACAACAGACCTTCTACCCTCTGCTGATGATGGGACTGGTCCCGAAATACCTACAGTTAATATTTTAAAAAGTTGAGGAGACGGACCAGTATTAATATTATTCTTTTTAACCTCGTAATACTGTTTATTCTTCATGTAACTGCGAAATGTTACGTTAACTATAATCGACCTCGTCCGCGCCTAGTGGACCAGTTTAAGTGATCATTTCTTAGAGCAGAGCTATAGAACTTGTGCTGTTCCGGGCATTATTGGAGGAAGAAATTTTCTCATGGGATTTCGGCCAGTATGGAACTGGTATCCAACCAACATATAGTAAGGAATTTGGGTAACAATAAGTAGCGGCTCCAGCTATAACTGCTGGGGACTCCTCTATTGACTGGATTATCTCAATCTCTGTGATTAACACGTATGGATGTGAGGTCAGGAGCCGTAAAAGTAGATGAACAGCATTCCAGGTCTGCCGCTCCATGGAGTTATAAATCGGGGTTAAGATATTTGTCTCTGGTTCCGAAGGTCATGGGTGCAATCCCGGTCATATAGATGAATGTTTAGGAACTTGAAATCCAAACAACAAATTCTCGAAAACGAACATTAGTCCGTAGGTCTCAGGTCGGAAGATTTTGGGACTAGTAAAAAACCTTAAACCTAAATTAGAGTATCTGATCAAAACTGTATGGCTTTTCATCCAAGTAACGCCTTAATTGCCCACTGTGTCCTTTGATGCGAAGAGGTAACTACTCGTCACTCGCTGGCATCTATAAGGAAATAAATCTAACTAAATTAGTGTGATTACTACCGCAAGGGAGCGTCATTGCACCTCCTGGGGAAGTAGGCCTATGAGTATAGATATACAGACAGACATAGACACAGGATTGCGAAAAACTCAGCGAATTCCTAAGCTAGTCGAATTTATGGTCCGAGTCTCTGGTTATGGAATATGCATTTCTTTTGTTAATTGAAACTTATGTATTCGATTTAGTTGCGAGAAAACAAACATGACGTCTGCTGGAACAATTTTTAAAGTTAAGGTAAATCCCACATCCAATGGTCTTATTTAGCTGAATTTTGAAGATTACCTCCAATTTATTTCAATGGCATACACCGAATTTCGTTATAAAAAATTCGGCCGTTCGAACAATTTAAAAATTTTGACTTCAAGTTAACCTGCACTCCTAATGATCCGATTTTGCTAGCTAACTAATTAGCCCCCGCTTTTCTTAACTGACTGCCGAGCTTGGTTAAAAAAACTGTGACCTTTAGATCATTAACAGATTTATAGGCCAATACTGTATAAATGCTTTCGCGGTCATTTTCGGTTTGTGCTAACAGGATGCATGATTTTATATATATATATATATATATATATATATATATATATATATATATATATATATATATAATAATAATAATAATAATAATAATAGCTTTATTTTACCTGGCAGAGTTAAGGCCTTAAGGCCTTGTCTACCACTCAACCAGGTTTAAAAAAAAATACAAACAAAAAATAGTCTTAAATCTAAATTACAATATATATATATAAACGAGTACAAGTTATGAATACAATACAATTAATATTTATAATGTATTTTGATTTACTCTAAATTTAACGAATTAAATATATAATATGTACAATATATATAAAAAACAGGAAAAGATTAATGACATAGTATAAAATTAAATAAATAGAGAAAAATTAATTATTAAACAGGTAACTGTATAAGCGTGACTTAAAGGTACCAAGTGTGCGGCAACCCCTGATATCTTGAGGAAGGAGATTCCAGGAGCGGGCAGAGGCTACTGTGAAGGAAGTAGAATAGGAGGAAGTGCTATGAAGAGGAATTGTTAGCAGACTGCTATCTTGTGATCTATATATATATATATATATATATATATATATATATATATATATATATATATATATATGTGGGAACTCCTTCGGATATCGCTAAAAGCATTATGTGGAGAATGCCACGAGAGTCGCCTGCATGGATCCAAAATTCTTACCAGACTTTGTCTCGGAAACTTCATCCATAGCAACTTAAACTAAACCCCATAGTGCAACAGCCTAGAAGACCCTTGGCCTATCATCCGGCTGCTTGCATCACATCCATATGAATTAATCGCAGATGTGGACAATCATGTAGCCAATACAGATGTGATATGTGGTCATCATGTCGGGTTCTCCAGCCGTTAAAGCTGGTTTTCTCAACCTGGAATCACTACTTTTGTAGCTACCCAAATTCCACACGATGCTGGGTGGTAAGTGTGCCATACTGACCAAAATTCCATAAGATTTGTTTTTTCCTCCATGGGGACCAGAACCAGCACAAGTCTCGTAGCTCTGTACCAAGACATGATGTTTTAAACCGTTCGGCTATGGCGCGGGACATCCGTAACGACTTGTACTATAGTAAATCTGAGCTAAGTTCCAGTTGTACTGTAAACAAACTTCCATAAGGTATTACTCGCCTGATTCAGTCCATTTGGGGGAAACGTAGTGCTTTTTACCCGCCATATGATTGGATTTTGTACTGAACTGTCAATGATAGAAACATTGTTCTTGGGCAACATCGGATTTTACGGGAAATAAGGTTAAGATGGTATACCAATAATTAGCATGTTTCTCCATTTCTTATTTATGACAAAAATTATGTATGCTGTTTTTCCATAGTGCCTATCCTTTGTTTACAATTGCATTACGAGCAGAATGTATGCTCCATGCTGACTAGCCTCTAAATTCTGCTGTTATTTTCACATCTTCCTCAATGGCTAATGTCGAATATTTTTCACTAAACTGAAAATATTCACAATAATTTGTTTCTTTTCGCTTTTCAACTGCATTCCTTTCCAATGGTTTAAGAAATTACACAGAAGCGACCATTATGAAACAATTGAAATTCCAACATATTATGCACTGAGCAGGCGTAAGAATAAAACTGCTTATTCAATTTATTAAAGTTGTAATTATATATTTTAACATTCTCCCATTTGGCTCCATTATACATATTCTTATTTTCCTTATTTCGAGAATTAAAGAGCGAACTATTTTTTCACACGCTTGAAGGTAAAACCGTTATTTGACCCATGTAAATGCAGTCATACATCTGGTATGTTTATATTAAAATTGTAACTTAGTTCGGAATTAGTATATATAATAATAATTCATATTTCCAAATTATCAAAACTTGGAATTCTAAAACTATCTCTATAACGCTTGTTAAACTGGAATGTAATGCAATGAGTTATAATAACAAACTAGTGTGCAATAGTTTACAAATCAGAAAATATGTATTCCACACATTCTAAGCTACATTGACACATGTCCTTCCATTTATCGTTCAACCGGTTTATCAACGGAGGGCATCCAAACAAAATAAGCCACTATCTCTTATGTACACATCGCTTCGCTACGATACACAAATCACCAATTCTTTCCAATAATTCCCCTCATGTCTGTGTCGAATTACGTCAGTTTTACATGTCCAATTAACGTCAAAAAATATTTGTATCAACTCTTTATTTTTATTTACATCAGGCCTGTCTAACTGAAAATGTATGAAGGGGGATTAATTTTTAAATGAAAATTATTTGTAAATTTAACGGGAAGAGAAAAAAAAATAAAAATGCCAACTAATCATCGACTACCCATTCCCACACAACCAGTTCTGAAAAACCAGGGCCCTTAAGAAGAGTCAGTTACGAGTTGACCGCGGATATTTAGTTCCTAAGAAATAAGTGTTTTGGCCTAAAATAAGTTATTTTAGTACCACATTTAGCCTTTATAAAATGTGAAATATGTTACATAAATATAGGACTATGAATAAACTAAATATGAATGGGTGAAAAACGTATCATATAAGTGATTTTTTGTGAAAAATGAGTTAAATGTATAGTTGTCGCATGTTATTGGGTCCTACTTTCGAATGGCAGAGAGATACCAATTTATGGTGACAACTATTTCAACTGATATCTGGTAACGGGCGATATAAGTATTTTAACTTTTTAGGAAGCTACAGCAAATGTTTAAACTCATTTTTCTCAAAAGAATCTAAATGTAACTTAAACCGTTATGGTAATATATATATACTGTCCTCCTCCGACGAGTTTAGCGCTGGGAGGAGCATATTCTTGCCATTCGGTTTACTACTCTTGCAGGTAGTTTTTTTTGTTCCTACACCCGAGTCGAAGGGAAGTATTATTCATTCACAAATATGCAGTTTTCAGTTTGCGGTTTTGAATAGGTCTAAAGTATACTGGTTTCATAAATAGGGCGAATGTTTTCAATATGATTGTACTTCCTTCCTGGTGTTGTCATCCAGTACCCATCCCCACATCACATTCCTTTGAGCGCTAAACTCGTCGAAGGACTATATATCCATAGTAATTCTGCCCGAAGGCAGGTCCTTCACTGCAATCATAGCATTTTCATGCTATGCTTGCAGCTTTACTAGGGAATTGGTGTGGTAGCTCCCCGTTGCTTTCCACACCGGTGAAGGATGATGATGATGATGATGATGATGATCACGATGATGATGCCATATGATTTCGGGGACCTTTTGGGCCTTAAAGTTTTCCTGATATTTGTCTTACAGGTGAAGAAAAACCCCGATAAAAACCTCACCCAGAAAAACTGCCCCGACCGGGGATCGAATGACAAGGCAGCACGCTATCTCGAGACCACAGCGGTGGATATATAATGCTTACAAGATAAAACACTCCAAGACGCCTAGAAGGTCGTTAGCCTTCCATCGGGCTGCTGGTCTCACATCCACATGTGAAAATCGCAAAGGTAGTTGATAATCAGTCAGTGATGGGGTGACATGTGCTCAGCATGTAGGGTCCCCCAGCCGTTATAGCTGGTTTTCTCAACCTTGAAGCCGCTACTTACTGTAGCTGCCCAAATGTCTCACGATGCTGGGTGAACACCTGTCCCATATGTCCGAAATTGAGTGAGAAAATTTCTTCCCCCATTGAGACCCGAACCAGCGCAAGTCCCCTAGCTATGCGCCAAGGCATTTTGCCTTAACCACTCGGCTACGGCGCGAGACCTACTATGTAACAAATTGAAAATACAAAGAAATCAGTATAACACCTACTGAATACATAAAAAACTAGAAAATAGGTGTACTTGTGTGTCCAAACTGTGTTTATATTAAACTTTACCAAAGCTTCCCACAGGAAGTTTCCATACCACTCATTCATTAACAATTCGACCCAAATGCCCTACCCATTCCAAGCTGTTCTTATTACGGGTTATTACATCTGATTTCCCATAAAGATAAACGTTACTCTGCTATGTATTTTTCTTCACTCACCTGTCTGTTCGTCTCTTTTTCCCCCAAAAATGTTCTTAAGCACTTTATTTTCAGATTCTCCTAATTTTCTCTCCTCCCTTAAAGTATTTCTCATTTATGTAGAAGGCGTAGAACTAGTATGTACATACATACATATATATATATATATATATATATATATATGTGTGTGTGTGTGTGTGTGTGTATGGGGGCACGCCGAAGCGAAGTGGTTAAGGCAGTGCGCTACAAACTGGAAGGTCGAGGGTTCAAGTCCCTCGGTCAGGATCTTTAAACTGACCCAAACCTTCTGGTGGCACCATGGCCCTGGGGTCGACTCAGTCTCTAACTGAAATGAGTACCAGATGCTTGTTCTGGGGGTAAAGGCGGCCGTCACGTAGGCAGACAACCCGGCTGATATCAAGTGCCCATTGTCTAGAAACAGTGGGAGCCTTAACATCCAACTACCCCTAGGGTCTCCCGAGGCCTGTAGTGGGAACACTTTACTTTTTTTTTACTTTATATATATATATATATATATATATATATATATATATATATATAATTTCAGTTAAATATTTTTTTGGGAAGTTGGGATTACAAGAGTTCGGCTATTTGATCTTAGGTTTAATTTCTTTCTGCACGTCATTCTTATTTGTAATTGCATTCCTAAGAATTTGAATCCTAAGTATTGAATTCCGCCACGTCTTCAAAATTTCCCTTAATTCCGTCACGTCTTCAAAATTTCCCTTAATTCCGCCACGTCTTCAAAATTTCCCTTAATTCCGTCACATCTTCAAAATTTCCCTTATTACATGGTGTTTATTCCCATTTAATATAAGACATTATTTATTTTTAATATATATATATATATATATATAATGTATATTTACTTTCTGTCCCAGTTTCATAGGAGCTGATATTTAATATAATTGTGTACGGAAAAGTTGGACAAAGCAGGGTCCTAAGCTTTAATTGGTTATTCTGAAAGATAAAGTAGGCACAAGAAAGTAATATTGCCGTACTATATAAGAATATTTTGTAAATAAACAAACATTTTTAAAATTTTAATAAACAATGTATTTCCCCTAAAATAAACGGAAAGTAGTTTGACAATAATTTGAAAGGTGACAGCTGTAATCATGAAGACGTAAGAGGTTCCCCGTTTTGTCCAACTACCCTGTTTTGTTTAACCATCCCCTACTGACTTTTGGCATTTCCTCACTATAGCTTAATAATATACATCATCCGCGTATACCAATAGTAGATTATTACAATTGATTATACACCCTCTTTATTCTCTAAAGATTTGCTTGTGTGTTCTAATACTTAATTGAGTAGCAAAGGAGATAGTGCATGTTCTTGTTTTAATCTATTGTGAATTTGAAAAGTGTTTGCCTACCCCCCATCCAACCCTTGGTGTCATTTACATGCATTCTAATAATTCTAATTAAATTTTTAGAAATTTCGAATTCTGGCAGGATATTATACAACCTCTCCCTCTTAATTCAATCGTTTGTCTTTTTGAATTCTACATATAGTTTAAATACAGTGCCATCATATTCCCATTTGTTTTCTAGAATTTGTCATATTCTGACGTATGTAAATCAATGTCCTTCTCTGCACATATATGTAATAGCTGATAAGTCGCTTTCCATCTATTTAATCTACGAGTATTATTGGAATCAGCTATCTATCATATCCTAATTTTCATTTCTAATTATATTTGTTGTAGCTAGAAACCCTTTCCTTTCTATCTTAATTACCTGATATAATTATGTGACGTTTCTATTTTTTGCGTTGATTTCGAGATAATTAATCTACTCTCTTAAATATTCTCTAATTTTACATTTTAACAACAAATGAGTTTATTAAATATAACTGAATTGAATTATTTAATTAATTGCATAATTATCACAAATGTTGTTACTAAAATTATATTTTGGTACCTATTTTACAATTTTGAAACATATATTGGGTGCCTAAATCTACATTTTTGAACTAGAAACCTGTGGTTTATTTATTAACTATAATAGTGTTATTTGTATATTTCAATTTGATTCCTCCAATATGGCATAATGTAGTGTATACATATGACAGAAGTACAAAATGGTTTTCCATTAACAAGGCAAGTAAAAGCACTTGGGCCATATCACGAAAGTCATCACAGTTGTGTGACTAATACATGTCACACATTCCTCAGATTTATTTATAACTTGTTGAACACGCCAATGACTGATATCAGTCCAGTAATGAAGGTTTTATCCAATATCGATACGTGCACTCATGTATATTGGACATTCCATATGAAGTAAGCCGATCAGAAACTTTGCATTTTATATAGGCCTACCGTTCCAATTTACATTAAATGAACATGCAATTATGAGCATGTTATAGACAAACTTCTATAACTCTAGGAATTTGTTATTTGGTTTTCGATATGGAATTAAATCGTGATTTTTAAAAAAGCCACAATTATCCAGCAAGGCTAAAACATCTATAGGGTTTAAGGAAGTATACAATGATGGTTCAACTGTAAAATGCAACAAATACAGATAACAAGAAACTTAAACTACATTTTGTCAAATATATAAACTTGGTAATGTATAAAAGTGATCGCACCATAGCAGGTGTAGTAGGAAGTTAAGACGATCGCCACGAGATGTCAGCCCTGCGTGACGGCCCATTTTACCTCCAGAACAAGAGTCTGGTTATCATTTCAATTTCAGGCTGAGTCAACACCAGGTCCACTGTACCGCCATAAAGTTCAATTATTGCCAAGTAATTCGAGATAGGCTACAATAATAGCTATTCAGGTTTGAGACTGTATTAAGGGGATATAGTGCATTTTTATCTTCAGTGTTTTGCCTATACCTCTACCGAGCTAAGTTACAATTGTAATGTAAACAAATAAAATATATGATTGCATTTTCATTGGTTGAATAATGGTTTTACCTTTATGTGTATAAGAAAATGGAGTTCGCAAACACTCGAAATAAAGAAAAATAAAAATAATAAAATATGTATTATCTAGCACATGTCTTTATAAATTATATAGGAAAATCTTAAAATATATACTTACAATTTAGATAGGTCAAACAAACATCGTTATAATCTTACGCATGTGCAATGCAGAATACTTTGGGATTTCTATTGTTTCAAAATGGCAACTTTTTGTAAAAGTTCTTAAAACACTGGAAAAGAAACCATTTGAAAAGCGGAGATAAACAATGTTATAACTGTTTTCTAACAGTTTACTGGAAAAATCCTATATTAGTCATTACAGATGTTGTCGAAATAAAGTCAGAATTTACAGGTGAGTCAGCAAAGAGTATTATTCTGCTCGTAAAGAAATTGTAAATAAAATATACATTTATCATGGAAAAAGCTTAAACGCCTGATTAGGTAGGTCATATAAAGTTGTTTGTCGTAATTAAATATAAATGTAAGTTCCTAATGCTGATACAATCTTACCTTGTATTCAGCCTTACTTCCCTAAAATACGATGTTGCCTAAGAACAATGTTTCTACCAATGACAGTTCCTCACACAATTCAGTCATATGGCAGAAAACAGTAACGCCATGGTTCCCCCAATAGCGGAGTCGCCAGAATAATTCCTTACGCAAGTTTGGAGTACAACTGGGACTTAGGTAGGTTTCGGAGTGCAATGTTTGACAGTAAGGTCATATTGGGGATCTTTTTTTAAAATATTACTAAAGAGGTCAATGGTGAGACTTAGCTCAGAATTAGTAGGTCCTATAGTACGATAATCAGAATCAACTCTCACGAAATTACCTATATAATTAAATTACCTATCCAAGTAATATCTTAGTTGCCCACTAGGTGTTTCACTGAGACGAAATATCGACCCCATATCACTAGCTGACATCCATGGGTAAATAAGCGTAACTAACAACTTCACTCCCACTAGGAAGTGCCCTATTCCCCACACGCGGAAGAACAGGGTGTGTGTGTGTGTGTATTCCCGCATCGTAGCCGAACGTTTTAAGGCAACCTGCCTTAGTGCAGGGGAAGACCCAGGAATTTTGGTAGCCATAATAAGTAGCGGCTCCAGATGGATTAAAAAAATAATAATGCCTGGGGTCTTGATATGACAATAATAGTCACTTCTGTATTGACTGGATTATTATCCCACCTCTAAGACACGTGTAAATGTGAGGCCAGGTGGCGGCTTGTAAACCAAGAGCCTTCTAGGCTAGTACCGCCATTGACCTCTTTAGTAATATTTTAAAAAGGTCCCCAATAAGACCTTACTGTCAAACATTGCACTCCGAAACCTACCTTCAAATTTGTTCCAGAGAAGCGTTGTGATGTACAATTACCTGCCATTTTTAACTCCATGACATTAAAATCCAGCGTCAAATCTCTCATTTAGAAGTAATGCAACTACCTGCAGTTCGCGCCACATCCCTCTTCACTCCACTCACCTCTTACTCATATAGAGAGTCCACGTGATACATATAGTAGGATGCCATTGCTGGATTCTAGCTTCGATTTTTTGTACCTTGCAGTTAAAAAGGTAGAGAGTTAGAGAAGGATTAAGATGAAATATTTGTTTTATTCTTATAACGATTCAAAAAATTGCTCCATTAACCCATTCGCCTCAGAAGACGATGTACACTCGCCGGCTGTTAAATGGCATTCAACTCAGAAGACAAGTTACACTCGCTTAACTCTGTTAAATATTTCGCAATATTTTGTACATCCCTTGGCAGGTAGACTTTTGTTAACGTTTATGGATAGTAGAGAAATGTGTTTTGGCCTTCACCTTATTGTGATCTCAAGTACCGTTATATTTTGCTTGTTTTGAATGTCGGAATACAGAGGATATAATTTACGGTGATTTAAATTCGGTTTCTGGGGAAATGCATTGAGCATTTAAACCTGAAGCGAATGGGTTAATAGGCCTATAATTCTTTGGACACGACTTTGGTACATCACAAATCTTCTCTATGAGAAATTGCAAGTAGGTTTCCACATGCAATGGTTGACAGTTTCCTTGTTAATGTTAAAATATCTGTAAATAATTAAAATATCACAATTTAATTTAATATACAGATGGATAAGCATTCAGAATTATATTCTACGATCGTTAAATATGCAATTATTATAGCACGCTATTAATATAAACAGACATGAAAAATAATTGCAATCCCCATTAGTAAATTAAGAGAGCTGGTAAACAATTATAGGGAAAAAATTAAATAACATACAACCATGAATCTTTAATTGGAAATATGCCATAGTAATTATATCATTCATCACTAATGATGGATATGTTTCATGGATTGACTGACGGGAAAGGTAACCCAATACATGAAATTTTGATTAATGTGATTTATTATTTTTATATCTATCAGAAATGTATAGAGGTAACATTTCCTTTATTAAATCGTTCGCAATTCAACATCATTCCAAATTTAATTATTCAAACGTTTCCATAAACGTATAAAGCTTACGTAGAATGTATTTCATGGTGTATTACGCATCGCACGTTTAAATTATTTTCTTATAAGTAGCCCTATGCCTCGGACTTTAGGTGTTATGCCTATTTCCTGGGAGAATAAAAAAAATTCGTCATGCAGGAACTGTACAAATAAGGTAATTCCTCAGCCAATTCAAATATATTTATTTTGTTCGTATATAGTTATCTACATTCAGTTATAGGCCTATACATTGTGATTAATACAGACATGGCGGCCGTTAGAGCGATTTTTAAATTACGGTTTCAGGTAAATTTCTATCCCGGTTGGATATAGCTGATTTTTTTTGATAGTCCCTTTTTCGTTTTATTTCAATGGACTATGACCGTAGCGAGTTTCGATACGCAGAATGGAAAAATTGAGGCGCCAGAGCGTTTTTGAACTGCTAGCTCCAGGTTAACAACCAAATCTAGTGGTGCGTTAAAGGTTAGAAAACTCATAGTTTTCAGTTTTCTTGATTGTTTACCTATATGGCGAGTTTTGTTCCGAAAAATGCAGCAGCTACTGGCTGCTAGAACGTTAACACATACACATACACACACACACACACACACACACACCGTGCTATTTTCTGGAGGAGGCTCTTTGTACTCTCAGTACAAGAGCAGCCCGTTGTTAAACCCTAGTCCATATTTGGACATCCACTCAAACCCTAGTCCATATTTGGACATCCACTCAAACCCTAGTCCATATTTGGACATCCACTCAAACCCTAGTCCATATTTGGACATCCACTCAAACCCTAGTCCATATTTGGACATCCACTCTACTTCAAACTGAGATATCGTATTTCCATGAAATGTGGGAAAATATTATCATATAACGAATATACACATATAACGTAGACTTAGAGATGCAGACTAATTTTGATAAGTCCGTCATGCAGGAACTGTCTAAAATTAGAAAATTCCTCATCAAGTTGAATTTAAGACCCAATTTTTCTGGTTTACGAAAAATATAATGTTAATTAAATCCTATGTATTCACTTTGGTTGCGAGAAAATAAACATGGAGACCATGGTGACGATTTTTAAATTTTGGCTTTTTGGTAAACCATTGGATATATCTCTCTATCTATCTATCTATCTCTATATATATCTACATCGCTCTCTCTCTCTCTCTCTCTCTCTCTCTCTCTATATCTATATATATATATATATCACCCTCTCTCTCTCTCTCTCTCGTTTTAATTCCATGGTATACGCATATTTCGTTACCAAAGTAGAAAATTACGACAGCTAGAGTGATTTTTAAATTTTAGTTTCCAGTTTGGCTTTTTTCGTGTTGAGACTTGAAAGTAGTTTTGAAGTTCCTTAGGACAGGTTACTGGCCTGACGCTAAGTAGTCCAAAGACTTCTGGATGGTGTTTCTCTTGAGGCCGAAACAGGTCAACAAATGGCCTAAATTCGTGAATGTACTATGATGATGATAGTTACCAGTTTAATTCCCGCTCCTAATGGACTTATTTTGTTAGTTAAAGGATTCGACCTTACTATTTTTTTTTAAATTGAATGCTACATGTCGGGTTTGGATCCGAAAAATCATAAACACATTTTTTTCATAGGTGTTTTCGGTGTCTAACGAAGAGGGAATGAAGATACTTAATATTTAATACAGGCTTCCACTTTACAGCAGTTTGCCTTTGATTCCTGCTTTCCAGAGATTCCTATCTTCCCATTGTCCATATTCCATACACATCTTCATCATGGCATCATATATTCCCTCATACCATGCTCTTCTACTTCTCCCCCTCCTCCTTCTGGCTGGTACCATCCAATCCAACACCTGTATAGGCCACTGGTCTTCCGACATCCGTTGTACATGTCCATACCACTGTAGAACTCTCTTTGTTATCCTATCGATAACAGTTTCTTGTGCATCCAATTCTTGTCTGATATATGTATTTCGAATATGTTGTAGCCTGGATATTCTCATACTTCTCCGTAATCCATCCATTTCTGTCGCCAAGATTCTTTTCTGCATCCTTTCATTTATTGTCCAACTTTCTGATCCATATGTAAGTATACTTTCTATTTATTGCCTGTATAATCTCTTCTTTTTTTTCTGGTCAAATTTCTATTCCATAAAAGACCATTCAGGGATCGCCTTCTTTGCACAATTCTGTGGCACCATGCAAAAAAACTCACAACCCTCGAATTTAAAAAAAATGAGTTAATATTATTAATGTAATATTGGAGCTGTCATTTATCATCCCTCAAATTTTGATTGCTGTACAATTAGTTAAACAGAAGATCCAGAGATGGACAACACATTGGAGGTTCACTTCAGATAGGAAACCTCCATGCATGAATCTTCATTTTCTCAGAACTACTTAAATGAGGGTTATTGGTTTCATGCATGGTGCCACAGAATTTACTCTGTTAATAATATCTTTCTCACAAGTACCAGATTTATCTATTATAGATCCAAGATATTTAAATTCTTTAACACGTTTAATTATCACATTATTTATTTGCAGGTCTTCTGAATTTCCTCCGATTACAATATATATTCTGTTTTAATATAATTTATCTTCAGTCCACCTATCTCAAATGCATCAACCAACTTTCTAATCATATATTCTATATCCTCTTTATCTTGTCCTATTATAATCTGGTCATCAGCGAATGATAAATTGTGCAGTAAATGACCATTAATGTTGATTCCCATTCCCCTACATGACTTATTCCATTTCATTAATACATCTTCTAAATATATCTTGAACAATGTTGGTGACATCCCGCATCCTTGTTTTAATCCTTTTGTTATATCAAATTCTGAGGATACTCTATTTCCAACCTTAATACTTGCTTTACAATCATACGTTCTTTTTATAAAATGTATGAGAGATTTAGGTATTCCAATCTTCTCCATTGTCACCCAAAGCTTGTTGATGGGTACAGAGTCATATGACTTTTCCAGGTCTATAAACGCCATATGAACTTCTTTTCCTTTAGCCAACATCTTTTCTGTAATCTGCCTGATCACAAATATATTATCAAGGCACGATTTACCTGCTGTGAAACCTGTTTGTTCTTCTGATATTCTATTTTGTATTAGTTCCTCCAATCTAATTTTAATAATTGTACTTAACATTCTGCTAATTGCTGCCATAACACTGAACCCTCTATAGTTTGATGGATACAAATACTTTTCAAAAATCTTTCCATAAATCAATCTCAATAAATTTAGGAATTCAATAAAAAGTGATTCGTAAATTTGCAATTGTCGGATAACATGAATCAATATATAGTAAACACATTCAATAAAAAATATTTGGCTACGCAAAAAATAACAGTAATTTGAATGTTAAGATGGTTAAATTATATGATTCAGTCTTCATGTTTAGGCAACAACAAATAGTATTTAATTGTATTTTAGGACATGAAAACTTGATTAACAATATCTTTGTATCATTATGTTTAATTGTAACAGTTTTGATCACATTCTGACGATATTTTGTCAAATGTCTCAAACAATATAAAAAATTATACTGAATACTAACCAGACTTCATCATCTCTGGATTGAAAGACAGTAGAACATACCTGGAACAAAGGAAAAGCAAATGTATATTACAAAACTGGTATTTCATTACTTAAGTTAATACGTATCTAATGTTAGTTTAGTTATATAGGTTCTTCATTATGGATAGATGTAAAAGAAGAGATGTAAAATGTAGGTGGTTATCAAAAAAATACTTACAGGCCTAACTCACTGGCACTATCGTACCCGGAGGTACATGCCCACGCGGACATCAGCTTTCCATAGAACTCTATAATCAACTAATGTTTCAAATTAACCTTTATATAATTTACCTCCCTCAAATCAAGGTAAATGTTATTCTACAACCTCATTCCTGTCCTGCCTACTGGACGCGTTCCTTATGTTTTCATACAAGTTTTCATGCCCCTCCTTCATTCCAAAATGTCCTGTCCATCCCAATCTATGAGACTTAACTGTTTTTATTACATCTTGTTTCTCATAAAGATCATGTCGCGGGTTCAAACCCGGCCTGGATCAATGGGTTTGTTACGACAGAAAAATCCAAGAAGCTAGTCCTCTGGGAGGGATTTTAAGCCCCGTGTTAAGTTTCAGGTTCGTAAAAGTGGGTTAAGTCTGAATAAAGAGACTCTAACCAACATTAATCGACATTCATCATCCTAGTAATACCAGAGTTGCCTACTAGATGTCTCACTGGGCGGTGTGTTAGCCGCATTCCATTCATTACATATATATATATATATATATATATATAAAAGGGAAATAAGAATAAATAAGTTGATATAATAACTCCAATAAAGGAGTTATGCCATTGTAATTGGATAAAGATTCGCTTTATTTATTCCAGGATATATAAAAAACTGTACAGGTAAGCGATGGCCTAACTTAATTTATTTAATAAACGTCCGTCACGCAGTTTCAACTAAACGAATTCCTCAGAAATAGAATTTATTGTACAATTTTGCTGGTATATGGAATATAATTAATTACATTTCTTTTGTTAAATTGGAGAAACTCAGTTTCTGATACCAGCTTATTTAAAAGAGTCGGACTGCAGTGAAGATAATTCATCCATAATCGTAAGTTATTATCTACTTGCATATTGTTGTAAAATTTTAACCATTTTTAATTATCTACCCATACCTTTTTACATTACTTTATAAAATATATTAAATAATTTAAAGTATTTTACAGGATATACTGCCAACTTAAAACTCCTCGGCGCGACAGGCACCTTGGGATACAAGCCTGCTGCTGGCCTCATATCTATATGTGTTAATTACAAAGACGAACTTCCTGTCAGTGTAGGAGTCCCCCAGCCGTTATAGCTACTTTTCTCAACCTGGAGCCATTATTTATTGTAGGTATCCAAATTCCTCACGATGCTGAGTGGGCACCGGTCCTATATTGGTCGAAATTCCATGAAAAAATGTCTTCCTCCATGGAGACCCGAACCAACGTAAGTCCCATAGCTCTTTCTTGAACCATTCTGCTATGGCGCGGGACTATTGCCAACGTAAGGGTTAATTGAATTGTATGGAATATATTGCGACGACGGTTGCTAGTCAATTTTTAATTTTGGATTTTAGGTAAACCCCCACACAAACACATATATAATTTTGGACATGGTCATTTTCGGTGTCTATTAATTAGGATCGGTGAAGATTTTTTAAAAATATTTTCATGAGAAAAACCTCAATAATTTCATTCCATCGGAATTGGTAAAGGGTAAAGTGTTTAAGGTATCTACATACAGTTTTAAGAGATAGGGCCTACATGTAGGACTCATCTATAAATAATGCAAAAAATAATTTTATGTAATGAGATAAATAATTCGTTTATGGGCTACATTTTACCTTCTCTCTTTAAGAATCCTTATCAAAAGTTCAGGTCTACGATTCAAGTCTGGGAGTGAAAGGATCCACGAATTTTGACAGAGTACTCTTGATTTCCATCCTCATATTATCTAACGTGTCTTAAAACTATAACATAAAATGAAAACATTTGTGGTCATTTTAAGTTTTAAAATAATTTATACAAAGAGTTTAACCCGGCATTAGAATGTATGTTTTCGTTTATAGAAATACGAGTATTTGTTAAATGCCTAGTTTAATAAATTCATCAAACAACCATTAATTCATTCGTTTCTCTCCCCATTTCTAAAACAGAACAAACAAAAAAATATATACCCATCTGTTCAGAAGTGTTAATGGATATTCAGAGTTTCAAACGGACGTCATTTCAACAGAACAAAATCAACACATGTCATACACATCAAAATGGCGGAAAGACATAAAAAAAAACAAGTTGCAACCACATTTGCCTATTCATTTAAATTTATTTGATATGTAATTTAAAGGCTACATCCGTTATTTTGGCGTCAAAATCCTCTTGCATTCTCTACATAGGATCATTGGGGCGTGAAAATGCTTGTCCATTTATTTTTTCTACAATCTAATTAACCGCCACTGTCAAGCAATAGCGTAATTCCAAAACACGCACACTCTATTTCGACTGTTTATAAAACGAATTAAGCTTTTCAAACAACCCCAGTCATTTCATACGGAGTAATAAAAGTGTTTTAAAATATTTACAATCAGGTCCGGAACAGAACTCAACAAGTTACATTTCCTGTCATTTCCCAGAACGCGGGAACAAAGAGAAACGCAATGGAATTGGGAAGTATTTATGCAGATTTTCTATGTACTTTTTTTGTAATAAGTATAATGTTTAACAGAGATAAACTTGTTTTAAACTATATTAAATTTATTTTAAATTGTTCGAAATAACTGTATTTTTGTTATCGCTAAAGGATAAAAAAAAAGTAGGATGAATAAATTATAATTTACACAAGACTATTAAATCCAATTATCGATATACGTTGAAAAATGGAAAATTACGAAAATTCATTTTAATACGTTTAATATAATGATGTTACAGATTAAACAATAATCATTTAACATACATTAAACCATAGAGGAAGTAATAAACGAATTACATATAAATAATTTATTTTATTTTGAAGTATTTAAGTTTACGAGTTTGAATTAAATTCTAAACTATTAACTATAAACTCTCACTGGCAGTTTCGAACCGTAGGTTCATGGCCGCTCGGACATGAGCTCTCCATATATCCCTTCCTGAGTTAATGTTTTCCAATCATCTCCTGTATAATCTATTTCCCTCAAATCATGGTTAATATTCTCCGACCTTATTCTTCGCCTATCAACTGGGAGCTTTCCCTCTGGTTTCCTTACAAATAGTTCCCGTTCCCTCTTTCATTCCCCATTCGTGCCACATAACCTGCCCATAGCCGTCTACAAAATTCTGAAGTATTATCAATGGAAATTGACTTCTGGAGAAGATCAGCTTTAGTATAAAAAAGTGACTATATTAGAAACAATGCAATATTACAATGTAACAAAGATTACAAACAATGTAATAAAAACCAAAATGAGAGCAAAACTTTCTATATTGGATTATCGGGGCAACATAACCCCGCCTTCCAGCCGCCCCAACCTCATAAGTGGATTATAATTACGCCATGCCAGGAGAGAACACCAGAGAACATTTGCAAATAAAAAAACTGCAATACACGTCCATGTGGAAAGAATGAATAACAGCTACTGAAGAAAGTGTTGGAATGGATGCCTTCTGAGGGGTTGAAGAGAGGGAAGCTAAATCCTAATTGGATTGAAAGTATAAAAACCTGCACTCTCAACAAAATGCTACCAAATTAAAATATGTATTCGAAAGGAAGATAATCAGGAAAATATATGGCCCAATTATCGAACGGAGAATTTGGGGAATTAAAAGAAATGAAGAACTGAGAACCTATATACAGAACCTGAAATCTCAGATGTTACTGCAATCAAAGGCTCCAATGGGCTGATCATGTGGTAAGAATGGACGAACAAGAACCAGTAAAGTCTTATAGGTGTTCTTTGGATGAAATAGGTCAGTGGAACGGCCGAAAGGATAATGGGAGGACGCAATACGGATAGATGTCACTAAATTTCTGGTAGTAGGTAAACGGTGGCTAGGAACAGGGAAGAATGGAGGGGAAGGAAGAGGAGGCCAGGACCCGACTCGGACCTTAGAACTATTGGATGGATGTGATCAAGAGTTAAAAAAACACCTCCGGCGGGTCATGTCGGACGCGTCGCATAAATTAAATCAAAGGGAGAGGTTAATAAATTATAAGGGAAAGAGAGGGAGATAAAGGATGCTAGAGACGAAAGTACGCCTCAAGATTAAATGCCTAAAGGATATATAAAGTAAGTGGAATTGTTATATCAAGAGCAACAGAAAAATTTCCCAATAACGAAACATAAAACATATTTCAGAGATCTTTGTGTGATGTTTCTTTTCTATTTTCCGTTGCAGAAACATTCATGTTCTGATGGAATTAAATTATTTTATATTTAAAAAAAAAGTGAAAATCTACAAGTTAATTGTATGATTAATTTTGTTTTTTGTTAAGTAATGTGGTAGATGATTAAAACAAGCTGCCTCAGGAGATACTGCATCAACCTGGCAAATGGTTTACACATATCCTAAATTAAAATTATTTTATATTAGGTGCATGTTCTTTGATATTCATTTACACATTTTAATTATGCCGAGGGCCTGAGAGAATTTCAAATGAATAAAAAAAAAAAGTGAAATGTTTAAAAACGTTTTCCGCGAAATATTTAAATTAAATGAAGAAATAAACACGACTACCCCTCTCTCCCCCTCCATCTCTCTTCAGCTGAGGTTAAGCCCACCCTTTGTAGATAATTTTACGTGCTCCTCTTCACCCGAGCCACAATTCTGTTGGGGGAAGATTTTTAATACTGGAACACACAGACCCACAAATGTTTTGTTCATAGAAAGACGAACACCTTTTAAAATATTAACCCATTCACTTCATGTTTAAATGCGCAATGCATTTCCTCAGAAACCGGATTTAAGGAACTGTAAATTATATTGTCTATTTTCAGACATTAAAAACGAACAAAAGATAACGGTTCTTGAGACCACAATAAGGTCTAAGGCCAACACACATTCGATTACATTATTATACACTGCCAAGGGATGTAAAAAATATTGCAAAATATATAACAGCAGAGTTATGCGAGTATATCTCGTCTTCTGAGTTGAAGCCATTTAACTGCCGGCGAGTTTACCTCGAATGGGTTAAGAAAAGACTTGAAGAATTTCTTGAGACTAACAAGGGAACTATCAACCATTGCATGCCGAAATATACCTTGAAATTTCTTCCAGAGAAGCGTTGTGATATACCAAAGCCGTGTCCAAAACAAAAATCTGCTGTTTTTAACTGCAAGGCATTAAAATCAAGCGCCAAATCTCTCATTTAAGCTATGGGGAAGTAATACAACTGCTGAATTTGTAGATTGGATAAACCTTACTACCCACAGTCTGAGCCGCGTCCAGCTTCACTCCATTCCGCTCTTATTCAAGCAGGGATTCCATCCGCTTCGTACAGTGGTTTGCCATTGCTGAATTCTGGCTTCTATTTCTGTGCTTTGCAGTTAAAAATGACAAATTTTTAAGCACGGCATTGAAATATCACGCTTCTCTGGGAGAAATTCCAAGGCAAATTTCGGCATGTAATTGTTGACAGTTCCCTTATAACTCACCATCAGTGGAAACCACGCCCGTGAATGTAACTTTACAGTGAAATATTCTCTTTCCGCCAAATATTTCATACATCAACAGCTCTTCTAAGAAATAAAGGTTTAGCATAAACTCCATGATACTCAGGCCTGAAAGGGTCTTGGCCTACAAGCCGGTTGTTGGCATCACATCCATATTATATAGATGGGCGAAAACACATCCAATATAGGAGTGGCATGTGGTCAGCCATTATAGCTGATTTTCTCAGCCTGGGGCCGCTAGTTATTTAGCTAACCAAATTCACGATACTGGGTGGGCAGCAGTTCCATACATGGAAAATCGGACCAGCGAGAGCCCGTAGTTCTGCACACTTCGGTAAAATCTCTCTTCAAGAAGGTTCCCATTTTTTCTTAAGAAGTACAATTTTTCAAATAACATATTTTTCTTGAAATAATTTATAAGAACATATAAATATCTAAATACTACATATCATACTATACTGATATAATAGGCGTATCCCAATGTTGAGCCTTTGTTAGAAGTTACTAGACCAAGTTAATTTAGTTACTCTTATTTCCCAACAGATGTCGTGAATCAACATACCGACTCATGAGACATCTAGCGGATAACTAAGGTATTGCTAGGATGAAGGAGATCGATAAATTTTGCTTAGATGTATCTTTATTCGGGTTTAAGGTTATTTTACGAGCCTGAAAATCTTCAGACTCGGGACCCACGGCTTAAAGTCTTTCCCGGAGGACGTACCGTGATCCTCGGGACTAGACGTAACGGACATAACCACTAGCCCATGTAAATACTACGTATTACATTATTCCATAGCTATAGAAAGTGAAGCTGATGAAGTAGGCCTTAACGGATCAGTTTAATGCCGGGGCGAAATCCGTGACAACACGCACATTTAAGACAAGACGAACCATTCACATTTATATTGAACCAGACCAGCTGTTCTCAACCTTTTTTGACTCGCGAAACCCTTCCATAACGATCTAAGTTGGGTGAACCACTGACTTTTAAATATACATACAGTAGACTGCATAACATTTAATTCCAAGCAAAAGGTTTAATAACTTTAAATTAACTTAACCCTTAGCGGTTAAAACCTAAAGTTCCTGTAATTACGGCTTAAAAGTTACACAGCCTGTAGGCCTAGTTGTAGCGAAATCAAATACATTCCAAACGTTCTTACATAACTGTAAATCAGGCATTCGCGGTAAATATTAGTTTATTGTGGAAATAATGTGATAAATTCCTGATGTTACACATACGTAACATCATCATCATCATCTTAGTACATTCACGAATTTAGGCCATTTGTTGACCTGTTTCGGCCTCAAATAGAAACACCATCCAAAAGTCTTTTGAGTGGACGTCCTGGTCTTCTTCTTCCTGCAGGTTGATATCTTAACATTTGTTTGGGTAACAAGGGACATTATAGGTTCAATTTAATTTTAAAATAATTGTTATAATTATAATAATTATTAAAATTAGAATGCTGCAGAAATGATGGAAACAATCTAATCTCAAACCCGCCATTACGGAAATGTTTTGTGGAACCCCTTGAAATATTTTGCGAACCCCCTACAGGTAGGGAAACAATGAAAAAGACGAATCTGATGTGGATGATGACGTCCAGATGGTGTTGGGGAATTAATGACCTTTAAAGTTTCCAGATATGTATCTTACAAGCTTTAAAAAAAAAGCACAGAAAACTTGACCTGATCGGGATCGAATCCTGAGACAGCGGATTTACTACTGGACCCGAGCGGTAGGCCAGAATGGCTCTAATAATGTAAAGAGGAATATTGATTACCTCATTTATGTAAAGTTATTTAATTTAAATTGACTATTTAACTCATGCCCCAAATGGGAGTCAATGACCAATCACGTTTCAATGATTTCTGTTTTACAACCAATCAGAGTCGTGTTTCACGAAATATTTATCAGTGTTAAATTTACATTTTAAAGAAAGCTCCTCCTTTTTAACATTCTGAACAGGTCTGACCATTATTTTGCAGTGACTGAGCCTGTAATAAATACGGCTAGCAGATTGTGTGTATATATATATACATATATATATATATATATATATATATATATTATATATATATAGTGCATAGACGTCAACACATAGCGCTTGCAGGAGTTAATATAAAAACATTTGTAGCAATTTATTATACCACCAAAATAAGAAACCACTGGTTGCACTTTCTTAAATGTATTTTTCCCAGGTAATAATCCAGAAAAATATAATTGTCATATTTACATCATACGACATCAGAAATGAATTAATATACAGTTTGATGTTTCATTTTTTCTCCACTATAGAGCATTCTTACAATATTGCGTTCCTTTGGCAATAAATAGTATGATCTGGTTGCAGTGATAAACAAAAGAAGCAGATGAAGCGTACCTATCGTTTCTCATTTGTTTTCAAACATCGCCGTTTACATTAAATATATAAATATTTTAAAGTAAGCATCGAAGATGCCCAAGACCGTACGCTTTGGAGGTTTGGCACGGGAAGACGGCAGCAACTGTAAAAACCCGAAGATAGATAGATAAAATAACTATAGCTAAATAATGATTTGTGAGTAAACAGCTTAATTTTATTCATTAAATAGTCCTAACAAATGCCACTCTTGATTTCCAAATTCTCTAGATAAATTTACTCCTCACTTCGTGAGTCGTGAATTTATCGATAATTTGGAAATCACTCGTGGCATTACTTATGACAACTTTTTCAGTGTTGTATAAACTAACTGATGTCATTACTGGAAACTGTGGTGCACAGCCCCATGAACTAAGTTCTACAGTGGAGGAAATTGGTATAAAGGCACTAACTTTTAGTAGTAAAACAACCTGGAATATTTATGCAAATACCGTATGTGTGTCATAGATTACATATAATTATCTAGGACATAATTTCATACAGGTCTCCACAGTTTGTATTAATTATATAGGTAAATATTACGTAAAAACTAAGAAACCGCTGTCCTAGGGGTGGAAATCAGTATAAAGGCAGGTCAACTTCTGGCTCTTACATGGACATAAATGTAAATCAAAACACTGCAGTTACATGCAGAAGACGTGTCTGTGAGCATCGTTCATCAGTTACAACTCAGTAGTGTGTACAATGCCGCTTGGAAAGTCTCTATCAAATGAAGAGAGAGCAAGAGTTAGTGCCTTCAAGTAGATGGGCCTTTCCAATCGACAAGTAGCTACGAAACTGGGACGTTCAAGATGTGTCATTGATAATTTTGTCAAACTGGGCTCACAATATAGAAAAAACGGGAAGAATGGACGGACAAGAAAATTGTCTGAGCGCACTAAACATGTCATTTTACGTAAAGCAAAAGGTAAGAGTGTGTTTTCTTCTCAAATCCAGGCTGATTTGAAGTTGTCATTAACAGCCAGACGAGTAAGACAAATTCTGTCAGAAGACAAGAACCTAAAATTCAAAAAAAGTCTTAGTAAACTACCTGTGAACAATGCATATAAGAAAGCTAGAATGACTTTTGTTGAAGAACAAGTGTCCTGGACCTCAGAATGGAATAAAGTAATATTCAGTGACAAGAAGAAGTTTAATCTGGACGGGCCCGATGGCTTTCAGTATTACTGGCACGACCTCCGTACCGATGAGCAAGTTAGAATGAGTAGAAACTTCGGTGGTGGAGGCGTTATGATTTCGGCAGCATTCCGCTTTAAAGGAAGATCAAAACTGGCATGGATACGCACCAAGATGAATTCTGGGTCCTACACTGAGGAGCTTGTGGAGTCCGAATTGATACGAATGTATGAGGAATTTGGCGAAGATCTAATTTTTCAGCAAGATAATGCTTCCATTCACGTGCCTGCCAAATCAAAGGAGTGGTTCAGGAAGAAAGAAATACCTCTTTTGAAGTGGCCAGCCAGAAGTCCTGATTTAAACCCGATTGAGAACTTATGGGGGATCCTGGCAAGGCGTGTGTATCGCAATGGACGGCAGTTTGGGACAATGACTGAGCTGAAAAATGCTATTCGGGAAGAGAGGGCTTCAATCTCAGTGGAAGAAATAAACACCCTCATGAAGTCAATACCAAAGAGAATCTTCCAAGTAATTAAGAACAATGGAGGTTCAACTAAATTTTAGAACTTTGTTGTAAACTTTGTACTCAGTCTTTTTTGGTTTAATCTGTGAAATACACAAAGTGCCTTTATACTAATTTCCATCCATATGTGAGAGTGGTTTCAGTTTTCATGTAATTTTTGGACGAAAATTGATGATTAATTTTGACATTATTTGTGTGTGTTTTATACTTAATCACTTCCTAAGTTAAGATAGAAAAATGCCAAAGAAAGAGTAAATAAACTTGTGTTCACACTTCTAACAAGTGCCTTTTTACCAATTTCCTCCACTGTACTTGCATCCCTATATTGGGCAAATATTTCTCCAATAATTATCTGTATAATTCACCTCCCTCAAATCTTGATAAATGTTATTCTCCCATTTCATAAAATGGTCTATCTTATAAATAACAGTCCAATAATAATATAAATTATAACATTATATAGGGCCTACCATATAAGTTGACCGGCGAAAGTTATAATTTACTGTGGGCATTTCAGGGCTAGTTACATCATCAACAGAAGGTAGGTATGTTGTTACTGACCATGGAAGTTTCAGAGACGGAATCACAAGGATATATAATTTTATAATATTAATTTTACATTGTGATTAACAACTCAACGGAATTATAGGCTACAATGAATTTTATCAGTGACGAATAAAGTTGTTCAGATTTTTTTAGTTAGAGTAAACCAATGAAAACAATTTTCCACTAATGGGTTTTGTCAATTCTTCCCCGATATTTTATTCCGTTATATATAATAAAATCTACTCATTAACAGTTTTAGATTGTCTTACAATATATATATATATATATATATATATATATATATATATATATATATATATATATATATATATTGTACATCTCCTAGTATTGACGGAAATACAATTCAGTTCTGAGGATGGAACGCCTGGGAGGAGGATTTACGTTACACAGATGATATGATGGATTCGATAAAAGATAAATAATCATCAGCAGGATCCTTAAAAGACGAACTCCATGGTGCGACAGGCCTAGAAGGCCCTCGGCCTACCATCTGGCTGCTGCCCTCGCATCCACAGATGTTAATCACATATGTAGACGATCATCCAGCCAGTTTAGGGGTGACATGTGGTCAGCATATCGGGTTCCCAGCAGTTACAACAGGTTTCCTCAACCTGCAGCAGCAACTTAATGTAACTACCGAATTTTCTCACGATACTGGGTGGGCACCAGTCCCATACTGGCCTAATTTTTTTTTTCTCCCATGGAGACTCGAATCAGCGCTAGCTCTGCACCAAGGGATCTTGCCTTAACCACTCGGCTACGGTTCGGGACAGGAAAATCCTTAAACCCAACCTAAATTACAGAGCATAGACGACAGCAGGAATAATTTCTTTAAGGAAAAAAGCCTTTTGTCTGCGCAGGAATCGAACTCGAATCTCATGAAAAGTAATCGCTAGCTCTGGTCACAAGGCCAAGAGGTTGGTCTGAATACAGAATCTAATAAGTAATAACTGATAAATCAGTAACACAGAGAAATTCGCGTACGAATGTTGGAAATTCTATAAGAATTGAATGCATGAAGCATGGGCAACGTCTGGCGTGTTCTCACGGAATCGGAAAGGAATCCTTCTTCTTGGAAGAAAGACACAAACGGCCTTCTTATGTTCTATTACATATGTTTTCGTGACTAACTACTTTGCTTTCGTGATTCCCTTCCAACACGAAACATCCCCTATCTGTTAACTTCATTCTTAGCATAAAAATATATTGATATTTTTAACATTTTTTTTTATTTTTGCAGACTACTATTGAATTTAAAATAAACCATTACCAGAAGTTCGTAAAAAAAATCCAAATTCCTATTTCTGCCTTCCGAAAACTTAATTATCCACCATTAAACTTTTGGGATAATGCCGTATCAGACGCAGAGGGCACAGGTTTCGTTCCTCGTTCAGGCTAACTTTCCGGATTGAGGCTTACTCGGGATTTTTCCTCACATGAAGACAAATTTCGGGTATCTTGAAGGTGCAAATAGTCCTCAAACGCCATTTGGCTATCGAAATCACTATCACACTTTCCTTATTAAATCTTCTTCTCTATCCATCTAAGTATTAGGCCTATAGGCTGTTACAATCTCACTGATGAATTTTGTAACCAGCAGTCTTCCCGTTGGACAATAATGAAAGCATGCCTTTGAGAACTGTATCTGAAATCATTCGTCGCAAATGATTCACCCAGTTGTTCTGCTATACAACATATATGAACTAAGCGTCTTATTTAATATAAGTGAAAATGGTGTGTCTTGTGTTAAATGTTCTCAGAGATAGCACAGGTATTGTGATGATCACTCAGCCGGGGAAACCTCCATGATCTTGTGAAGTCCAGTATATATGTAATCCAGAGTAAAATATCTTCTAACAGATGTGTTCCTGTATGACCCCGCAAGCGTGGGGCAGAATATAAACAAACAAAAGTATATGTTTGATAATCAATGGGGAACGTATATTAACTAGTAAAACAAGAGGGCAAAATAATAAGATACAAGAATAAAACAAGAACACGAATTACTTATAGGTACTTTTACATGTCACATGACACCCGGGCCTTACAGTGACACAACCTGTTGGAAGAGGCATTTTATCTATGGATCACACATACTTTTTTGTCACACTAGGACATGGAGGACCTCCATAAATGAGTGATCACTGTCAGAGCCTCCTCCGGAGAAAAAAAAAAACATTAAGGCGAAACATCGCATTCATGCTAAACATGACAAATATGATAATGATGGTCAGATGATGTTGAGGGACCGTCTGCGCCTTAAGGCTGAGGAAAAACTGCGAAAAATACCATCACCCAAAGAACTTGTTCCGACCGGGGATCGAGCCCGGTATCGCTGCGTATGAGGCAGCCGTGATCAAAGCGGTGGACTGCATTAACAGACATGCATAATAAAAATTACCAAAGGAATGAAGAATTAGTTTTGTGTATTTCTTGAGTTTGACGGTATATTTATCAACAAACCCTCGAAAGGGGTCCCTGAAACTCCATACTCCCTCTTTACTTATCCTTTGCACATTTGTGCGCATTTACTTTCATTCATTCATAATAAAAATTCCACCCACTATATACAGGCACTTATTTTTTCGGAACCAAACGCGGAGTATTGTAATCAATTTAAAAAAGTAAGGTCGAGTTTGTTAATCGTCAAACTCGGACCTATTTAAAAATGAAATTCTTGTAGAAGTGCTGAAGTTTTTATTAAAAATTAGTCTTGCTAAACTTTTATCAAGTGCAATTCCTTGTCAGGAAGCCAGGTTATGTCTTTTAGAGGATTAATTTAATTCGTTAATGACGCATAAAATTGTGTGTTCAGCTTCAATTAACACGCTCTAGGAAATTAGATGAAGCTTGTAACAACAAACTCATGACTTCCTGGAGAAACAAACAGCTTGAGCTTCATCGCACAAATTTCAACGGATTCAATTTACTAGTGTCGACCTTTCCTAACTACCGAATATCACAAGTTTGGAATATTCACATCATTATTGATAATGTATAAAATTGTACAATTATGTACCTTACGTGCCATCTCGTCAGCTATTAAATTACTTAAGACTTTGTAGGCCTTTCGGGACCAGTCCCATCCTCAGCAGAAGGTTGTTCGTTACTATCTGGCTTCTGCCTACAATGTATCTTAATGATTTTAGCAGTTTAGGAGACTGCATACAAGGTACATAATTTTATATTATCATTTTTATACCATGAAATTCTGTAAGTAATGGCAACACTGCTGTAACATTACAGAAACGTTTATTTAGGTTACTTTTAACATTACGAACTTCATTTACAGTCTCGTCAAGTTAACTATACATCGCCAAATCCTTGGAAGACGGCGCACTCCATCCGTAGCACCATTTCTAGATATCTCTCATCTGATCGATCTAGAGCTTTCTGGACATCGACTCTTGGCTGAAATCGAATGCCTTGAAGAGATTCTTTGATCTTTATGAATAAGTTATAGTCACAAGGGCTCATGTCTGGTGAATTTGGTGGATGTCAGAATACTTCCCAATTCCACCTTAAAATAAATTCTACTGAACATCTTTGTAGGGCGGGATTTTCTTACTAAATGTGATAAACTGTGAATGTATTCACAAAATATTGCTATTTCGAGACTTTCAATATTGCAGATTTATACAACAAAGAATACTCAGCAACATGCCACTGTATTGCAATGGTCACCACTAGGATCGCTGATTTACAACAGTGGTGCCATTACTTATCCAAAGTCCTAGTACGTATATTGTTACTAACACCTCAACGGAATTTTACCGTAAAATGTATTAATGTTAAATCATTATTGTTTTTTAAGCTCCAAAATCATAACTAAGTAACTATTTGGCAGTATCGAACCAGGAAGTTCGCGAGTGCGTGGAAATAAGCTCTCCATATATTTTCAAATAATTTATTTTCTAATTAGATCTTTCGGAATATTGATTGATGACATTCTTTCAGCTCATTTTTAATCTACATACAGGGGGCTTTCACAAGAAAGTTCGACGTCCGTCTTCCATTCGTGTCATTTGTCCTTTTCATTACAGTCAACAAGACTTAACTATTGTCATTACATCTGGTTTAACATAGAGATCATGCAGGTAGCTTTTTTATGTAGTTTTCTCCACCCACCGTGCGTCTGTTCGAAAATAAAATGATTAATTATTCACAGAGATATATAACCTTAACACATTGATTTTTATTTTCTGAAAGTTGTACAATCACGTATTTATGATAGGGCCTACTTCGGTTATAACTACCATTATCATCATAATCTAAATGAAGCATTGGGCGTGATGATCCGTTCCGGTCTCTACTGTTTTTTGCCATCTCTTCGATGGACTTCTAATTGATGTTTTCCATATACCCAATACTTTAAAGGTAATTACGGCATTTAATATGAGACATTCTTCCGGCATGGTTCCTCCATGCCTATATCCAAAGTCTATACGAACCGAAAAAACATCTGTTCATAAAAAATATCACAGAAAATGACAAAAAATCGCAAACCCATGTTTCTTTTGACGCAATGTACAACTTTACCACACAATTCGATTAACCCTAAAATTGGCATATATCCTATAAAAATATTAATTAAATTTATTTCACTTTTTTAGTAACTCCATGACGCGACAGGCCTAGAAGGCCCTCGGTCTTCCAACCGGCTGCTTGCTTCACATCCGCATTACATAGGTAGACGATTATCTAGCAGGTGTAGGGAAGACAGTCACCATGCCGGATCCTCCAGCCATTATAGTTGGTTTTCTCAACCTGAAGCGGCTACTTATTGTAGCTACCCAAATTCCTCACGCTATTGCGTGGGCATCGGTCCCGTACTGGCCGAAATCCCATGAGAAAACTTCCTCCCCCATGGAGACTCGAACCAGAGCAAATCCCGTAGCTCTGCGCCAAGACTTCCTGCCTTAATCACTCGGTTACAGCACGGGACATTTTCTAATAAACAATGGAAAAATGAATAAGTAAAAATATTTTTTTTTCGAATCGTACAATATACAACAGGTTATAGCCGTAATAATTCAGAGTTTTCCACAGTTTGTTCTCTATACAATCCGACTGGCATATTAAATTGAGTTTCTCCAATTTAAGGTTATCAAAGGAAACACACATTCAGCAAACCAGCCAATTTGGACGATACATTCGCTTAGTTTACGCATTTCCTGTGTGACTAACTTTTTTTTCTATCTACCTCCGGGATTTTACAGCTGCAGCCGTCTTACCGTGCCAAACCTCCACAGCCTACGATCTTGGGCATCTTCAATGTTTAGCCCTCTTGCTTGCATTACTATCCTCATGTTTTCCTTCCATGTTAAATTTGGTCTCCCTCTTTTCTTATTTCTGGTCGGTTGCCATCGCTCATCTTCCATTCTTAAAATATGTCCTAACTATTTTAATTCCTTCTCCTCAATTCTCTCAATAATGTTTTCTTCTGCTTCCATTATGATTATTTTTTCCTTATTTGTGACATGTTCTAATTTTGACTTTCTGGCACTTCTGCGTAAATAATCCATTTCTAGAGCTATTAGTCTATTACTGTAGTACTTATTGATTATCCATACCTCACTTCCATACATTGCAAAAGATTCCACCAATGTTTTACCAATATATATCTTTTTGTGTCTTTCCAAATATGTTTATCCCATCATATGAAATTTAACTACGATATTATTTTGCTACTCAATTCAATTCTATGCTTTATGTTCTTCAATGTTATCCATAATTATTCCCAAATATTTAGTTTCACTTGCTTTATTTGAATTCCTTCTTCCAATATTGAACTTTCTCTTACATTGCTATTTATTGCCAAATATTCTGATTTTTTGCAAATTTACCGCTGATAATGTTTCAACCTTTTTATCATGAATTCCATATCAAATTTGTCTTGTGCTAAAACCAGTTGATCATCAGCAAATTATAATGTCAGCAAAAATCTGTTGCCTATTGGTACTACCCATACCTTTGTTTTTTTTTTTTTAAATACGGGGTAATATTGACTGCATCAGTTTGAGCTGTCACGAGGATACAGATTCAGAATTGATCTCAGACACTGAAACGAAAGCAATTATACAATAGCATCAATTAAGAACTAACTAGCCACATGGCTGACACATACATTAATGAAACCTATGGCCTCAAAAGGAGTAGCAGATTAAATAATGAAAGATTTTACTTATGCCATCATAGTTTGGATGGCGCCACATTCGCTTCCGCTGGAAACAATTAGTTTGAAGCAACAGTACGAGAGTAGCATTTTAAAGTAAGTTGCACAGACTGGAAGCGGTAATTGTAAATTGGTTTGAATGAATAACGAATGTTGCTATTCAAGTCACCTTCCCACATTTGTGACTCTCCAAGACCAAGTTAAACAAGAGCTATATGCGAAATTAAAACATTGCACGCCATTATAATGCGGTGCCTTCATTTAATTACAACCGCCTTGAGTTACGTGTGAAATTCTCTTAAAAATATGTGAACTGAATTAAACTGTGGGAATTTTTTTTACTTAAAATGTAAACTGCACAGCACTTGATGTTTCTACAATTAATTACTTTTATTATTTAATTTGCATTGATTGTTTTAATTTTATCTTTATACTTCCTTTTTTGACTGTCTACATTTCCTATTTAAAAATATTCATATGCCGAAATCAAATTATTTAGTTTCTCGTATCCAGTATTTATCTACCAAGCATAATTATACGAAAAAGATCACATCATAATACCTTGCTGAATATATGACACCTCATCACTCCACATCATATGCTATCTGCACTTTCCGCAACTGGAAATCCCTTCCTCTGGAAATAATGGGAAACCAGACGTTGAAATAATTTAAAAAATCTAAATTTATATTTGATTTAACTTTGATTTAAATATTATCTTCACGCTTGATGTGCTTGTATTAACTTGTAGTTCTTGGTATTATTGGTATTATTATTTTTTTTTCGTGTATAAAAATAGGTGCTAAATTCTATATACTTTTTTTATAGTTATCATAATATATAGGCCTAATTGTAAATCTCTACTTTTGCTGGTTCAGTGGTAGTGTAGATATTATGATCTTAACTCCGTCAGTTCAAATAAAACATTATTATTGTTATTAATTATTAGTGTCTTTAGTATATAAAAAAAGTACAGTATTTTACACACACTCTCCATTTTTAAATGTATTATAACCTTGCATAATGTATAATTATAAATCTGTAATTTGTATACTTGTACTGGTTGAATGGTAATGAATGTATTATGATCTTAACTCCGCCAGTTTAAATAAAACATTATTATTATTATTATTATTATTATTATTATTATTATTATTATTATTATTATTATTATTATGTTTTAAATATATAATGCAAGTTTTTACGCGTAAGAATAACAAATTTTCATCAATGTTGAGATAATTATTCAAATTAGAGTGACAGAAACGTTCCCAAGCAAATCAGTAGTCCCTAACTATAAGCGCTGAAGATGGAGACAGTCCGAAAAATGCCTCCCAATTTAAAATCTTACTTGAGAAAACTGGATCTGTCAGGTATGTTTCTAACAAGATTAACTGTTTCCCCTTATGGTGCGACAGACCCAGAAGGCCTTTGGCCTACCAGCCAGCTGCTGGTCTCACATCCATGTGTTAATTATAGATGTGGACGTTCATGTAGCCAGTATATTAATGACACAGTCAGCATGCTTTTTTTTTTCAATTTATTCTATCTATCCAAATTCCTCATGATACAAATCCACTCGGATACGGCGCAGGAGCAAACTAACTTCTAAGGATATAAATTTGGAAAATACGAAAATAGAAAGAACATACCCAGCAGTACATTTGAACCCTCATCATATTAAGGAGACATCACGACCTACGGAACTCCTCCCCTTCAGGACAAACTGAAGGTAGGATATATCGGTTATTACGGATAATACCAGTAATTAAAAAAAGCGTACAAGTGTGCATTCAGGTATTTTTCACTACAGGCCTATTCCCTTAATGATTATGTTGTATACGCTGAAGCGTTTTTATCGTATCTTGAATATACAGCCCGGTATTGGTACGTGGAAATCAGTTTTCCTACATAGTATTTGGTGGAAACCATGAACTTCAAATATTTTTATGGCACAGCGTAGCTTAATGTTAGAACCGATGCAACTTGTTGGTCATTCCGTAGGTTGAGTACAAGTTCGAACATTTCTCTGCTCAATCGTATATTTGTTTCTGCATTCGCTGCATTGGTTGTTAGGAGTTGGAAGTCGGTTCATAGGCCTTCTAGCAGGAAGGTCTCACAGACAAAGTCATATGCCAATCTTCTTCTTCTTCTTCTTCTTAAGCCCATTCCTTCACTTCCCGGGATTAGATCGCTCCCTAATTCGAAATTCTTGACGAAGTTAATTTAGTTACATTAATTTATTATTATATATTAATTATGTCAGCGTGTGATAGGGAGTCGGCCTAGCGCCTCGATTAGACATCTAGAAGGTATTACTGGATAACAAACGGTCGGTAAATTTTGCACAGAGGGCTTTCTATTTAGTCTTGTGATTCATATACGAGTCTGAAAGTCTTCAGACTCAGGATCCCGGAGGTCTTTTTCCTTGGTTTTTGCATCCTAAAAATCTATCGACCTGGCCGGATTCGAACCCGCATCCCTTGTAACTAAAGGCAAGGAACATTACTAGTCCACCTTGGCCGATCTAAATGCCAATCTTGAGGGGTGTATTTTGATAACCCCATTATCGGCACATGGTTGTAGGGCTACAGCGGTACATTATAAAAATAATGGCACTGTATAAAGACAAACTGTAACATTCCGAGTGTTTGGATGTGTGATAGAAAATAATGTTATAACACTTTACTCTTCTATTTTAAATTTACGCGAGTGTCATTCACATACGAACTAAACATTAAAACACATGCTTTTACGTAAAATAGCTACACAGGAGTGCAAATATTTTGCTAAACGAATGCGACGTTCAAACGACATTAACCTGGCAATTTCATGTTGTTAAAATGCGTGCACACGTCAATCTAAAAAAAAAAAACACGCGCCGGTCATGTATTTTAAACCGCAATACCTTCCATTCATAATAAACAAACCAATGCATATTTTTTATTCAATACGTCAAACCCATAAAGGTTACAGTTGACATTCACAAAATTTACAATATTATCTGCCTATTCTATTGTTTGTGTGCAAGTACTATTACTAATAGGCCTATATATCTGAAATATTATGTCCAATAACTCATGATTTTAGACCTAACTAAGTACAAACTATCGAAACCCGAGGTTCATGGCCGGAAGTTCTCCATACATCCCTATACTCACAAGGGAACTGTTAACCATTGCGCACCAAAACTTACCTTGAAATTTCTCCCAGAGAAGCGTTGTGATGTACAAAGTCCTTGTTAAAAAAGTATCTGCCGCTTTTAACTGCAAGATACTAAAATCCAGCGCCAAACCTCTCATTTAAACTAGAGAGAAGTCATACAACTCCTGACTTGGTAGATTGGATAACTCTCACAATCTGCCGTCCGCGCAACACCCCGCCTCACTCCACTCAAGCAAGGACGTCCATCTGCTTCGATTTTTGTGTCTTACAGTTAAAAGCGGCACACTCACACACACACACACACACACACACACACACATATATTTTTTTATACGACCTTGGTACTTCACAACGATTGTCTGTGAGAAATATCAAGGTAGGTTTCGGTGTGCAATGGTTGTGAGCTAATGTTTTCCATCCATTCCCTGTGATATTCACCTCCTTCATATCATGGTTAATGTTTCTATCCCATTTCATACTTAACCTACATACCGACCGTTTTACTTTTGGCTTTCCTACAAGTTTACATGCATATCTTGCATTTGTATTTGAATAGCTTAGTAAACGATCTTATTAAATAAGACTCATGTACCTCACTGTTATATAGTTTCTCCTTTCATCTGTGTCTTTGGTCCAAACATTAACCTAAGCATTTTATTCTCAAATATTCGTAGTCTTTAGTCATCTCTTATTGAACATATGAGACCATGTTTCGTATGAATTACTAGCTGGAAGGATAACCGTTTTATATATTTTAGCTTAACTTTTTTTTAGAGAAGTTGGGGTGACTAGAATCTCAGTTATGCACAATAGCATGCATTTTCAGAGTTTACATAATGTTTAATTTCGCCCAAATAAATAAGAAATAAACAAATAAATCTTAATTTCAAATAAAACAATAAAGAAGATACTACACACCAAAGAAAATTACACTAAATAATATACTTAATGAGCGACTAGGCAGCCGCAGACTAATAATTAATAACGGATTAATAAATTTTATACCAGTTTATGATGATTTTTAATATAATAATCTTGTAATATAGCTGCTCCACCCCCTAATAATGTGTACCACATTTACACTTTTAATTATTGTTCCTAAGTATTTGAATTCTGCCACTTGTACAAAATCTTCCTCATTTGATATTAAACATCCACTCCTCGTGGTCTTAGGCTTGTTAATAAGAAACAACACTACTTAGATTTTATTTACAAAATGTACATTTTTGTTTCAAAGAGTCTATTAAATGTCAAATCCTCGTGTGAAATCGAATAACGGGAAGGCGAGTGAAAGAATAGCAATGAAAATGTTTATTTTTTCATTTCACATTTTTATAATCAACAACGTTTCACAGTACAAACAACACAATAGTGTCTGCCTACTTGCTCATAGACCACAATTTATTGTCCTTTTTTTTTCTCTCCTGCGTTTCTTTCAACCGCTGTTTCCTTACTATAAAATATCCCTTTAAGACTACTATGCATTCTTTCCTTTATACGTGTTTTATTTAGTGCTGAAACAAATTTTATAAAGCTTTAAACCCTGCTCCTATACAATCTTGAATTCTTTATTTATGCAGCCATTAAATTAGTAAGCAATACAAATAACACTTCACTATGGTTGTGAGTTTAACTTATTCATGACATAAATTGTTCCCACTACGGGTGAGAAATATAAGCACACTAACACCACAGCTATTAGCAACCTAATATTCTTGAAGCCCCTGACAATATTACATTATTTATTTTTTAATAAATTAAATCCTTTGCGTCTTCTCTTCACAAGTCAGAACTAACAAATGTTATATTTTATCTTATAACTAGAGCCCGGATTTCTATGTAATTAACTAATTATATACCTTATTTCTTCGAAAAATTGCCTCCAAAATTCAGGTGCGTCTTATACTCGAAATTAATATAAAATGTCCAGTGTTTGATTTAAAATTCCCGCCAGTATTACAAATGGCCATATGTTCGATGCCGCGGGAAACCTGCCTCTATCTCAGCAGTCCACCGATGCGACAAACATGAGTTGCGGGGATTCACAAGCTGGCTAATATACTGTCCCACCATCACAAATCCACAACACTGTCTAGCTTTTGATGCGTCATTGCAGACTACGATGATAGTGGACTTGAACAAATGGATGATGGATGAAACCCAACATGAATTCACGCCGAAGGGAGCTTTAAAAGACATACAGTCAAACAAGTGTGTCAGTTGATAAAAATGTCGTGGTCTAGAGTGAGAGAAGACATTATTGTTAAATCTTTCAAGAAGTACGGCGTAAGCAACGCTCTCGATGACAGTGAAAATCATTTTATATACGAAGAGGGCAACGATGATGGCAAAGAGGAAGATGAAGAAAGTTCAAATGACGATTTTCAGAGAATTTAAAGATTAGTAAGGTTTTATAAAACAAGATTGTTTTTAGTCTGAAAAATGATAAAAATGTTTTTTTTAATTACTTAAAAATAAGGTGCGTCTTATAGTCCATAAAATATGGTATTTTTTCTCGCTATAGGCCTATATATATATATATATATATATATATATATCTTAAAATGTTGAATTAGGTTACTAGAATTATTTGATTTCATGTTCATGTTACATACTTTTACATATTATATCAAATGCTTAATTGAACGCACATGCCCATATGCTTAATTCTAAGTTGTATACTCGTACATTGCAATGTTAACTTTTGATGGGCAATGCCTTTATTCCAGATTAATTGTTCATATAAGTTACAGATTTTTAAACTTTTCTCTATTATTTTACCCCCTAAGTGTGACCCCGCGTCTACGTCGTGGAAGTGGTTAGCTCAAAGTAGGATAGAGCTTGTTAGGGTGATGTGCAGACCTGACAAGAGACCTGAAACGAGCTAACTAAAGAGGCTCCAGTGAAGCCACGTCAGTCATAGCATATCGGTGGATGAAATGCTTTCAGAAAACAAATTGGCCTCAGACATCATTTAAATATACCCCTAAATATTTCAACCTGTTACATAAAAAGTAAAAGTAAAGTAGTCCCACTACAGGCCTCAGGAGGCCCTTGGGGTAGTAGGAGGCTCTCACTTTTACTGGATAATCGGCACTTGATGTCAGCCAGGTTGTCAGCCCTGCGTGACGGCCGGCTTTACCCCCAGAACAAGCGTCTGGTACTCATTTCCGTTAGAGGCTGAGTCGACAGGGGCCATAGTGCCGCCAGAAGGTTTGGGTCAGTTTACAAATCCTGACCCCACCGGGACTTGAACCCTCGACTTTCCGGCTTGTAGCGCAGTGCCTTAACCACTACGCTACGGCGTCCCCCACCTGTTACATATGTTAATTATTTTTCATCTAAGTAAAAATAATTGCCTTTTACTCCAATTGCTTAATATTTTGACTTCTCCATGTTAATTTCAAGACCCCGCGTTAAATTAATTGTTCTTCCAGTTTTCTCAATAGAGTGGTATATACATGTATATAGAATCATCATCTTCTCCCCGCACTACCACGTGATCATCCAAAATAGCAATGTAGAAAGATAACCGTTTTCTTCTGGTAAATATAATTTACATATACATTAATTTATAAACCTAATATAACAAACACACACATAAAAAATATATATTGAATAAAATAAAAATGTTAATAGTAAATATAGATTTCATTCGCAAGTGGCAAGTTTATCTCGAGAGGCCTAAGCATCATAACATAATTTGCACGAATGAATATAATGTGTCAATTTTCGTGTGACGTACAATATTTAACTCCAATAGGAGTAATATTTCTGTGAAGACAATATTTAATTAATCTGATATCAGATGCAGTTGTGACTGTTTGAACAACCGAATGACAACAATATGAGTCGCTTGACCAGCCTCATGTTCTTGGGAACATTTCATGAGGTCCCGGCTTCTATTCTCTCACAGACCACAGGAAATTTTCCTTAAAGGGAATTAATATTGTCGTCGCCCATGATATGGAATTAAGGATTCTCCTGGTGTTTCGTTGTAAGCCGTCATATCATCGGTATAAGGTAACTCCGCCTTCCAAGCGCCCCAACCTCAGAAACGGGTTAGTTATATAGAAAAGCTAAAAAATAAATCTGGTTTTATAAAACGTTGGCCGCGCCAATGCTCTTGCATATTTCTGAGTATTAGACTTTAACAAAAATATTTTGAAACGCATCGAAGTGATATAAGATTTTTTTAAATGTGTTGCAGGATATAATTTTTAAGATATGAAAAGAAATTAAGATATTCGAAATTAATTGAATGTACAATCTGACTGAAAAACTAGAAGAATGTCGTAGGAAATGGTAAGAACATGTTTATAGGGTGGAAGAAAATAATGGATAATCCAAGAGGAAGACAATCCAAATAAAGATCTATTACGAGATGGATACAACATTAAATAATTAACCGGAACAGATTTTGGTTTAACCCCAGAGAAAAGTAGGGGAGGATGAAACAATCACAATAATATGATTATGCCTTTCCTTCACGTTAAAAATTGCAGTAACTTATTTTTTGAAATCATGAAACATCTTAATTCTGGCGTTTTTCAACTGTTTGCTATCCACGTTCCAATCAGCAGCCAAAATTTGAAGGCGTCTCTTCTATCAAAATTGAAATAAATAAAACAAAAAGTCTAAAAAAGAAGTCAAATAGACTACTATGCTAAGATATGCATAATTTCTTAATCATTAATGGACATGTGTGCAATTTACTGTGATTAATGTTAGTACCTGGCTTCAATTAATGAAACTTTGAATCACACACTAACTTTTTTGACCACACAATGACATGGAGGATGTCTCGGATGAGTGATCAACTCAATACAGAGCCACCATCAAGACAACATAAACATTTTAAGACAAGACACATCATTCACCCATTCTTTCATACTTAAACAAGAAGAATATGATTTGGATGATTGTGATTACGAGATAGTGTTTGCGGAGCATTTGGCCCTTAAAGTTTACTGGTATTTGTCTTACAGGTGAGGAAAACCCCCCGAATAAACTTACCCAGGAAACTTGTACCGACCGTGGTTCAAACCCGAACCCGCTTCTTACAAGGCAACGGCAATACCCCTAAGACCACAGCGGTGACAATAATTTAATATAATAAACATAATTAAACTTTTTATATCATTCAAAAAGATTAGGATACAATTTATTTTGTTATAAAAGATCAATGTGCAAACATTAAGTATATGTGTTGTATTGTAAATATATTTATAATATAGTATATGCTCTATACTACTGATTATTTTTTTCAAAGTTCTTAGTTCTTCCCTGAAAAACTTCGGAGTCTCCCTAGAGAAGCGCGTGCACAGTTTGAAAACACCTGTCATGGGCCATAAAAGGGTGGGAGTTCCATGAGCGGGCAGTGGTAATAGATGCATAACATTTAAACTGTACTTTCAGAAAATGAGGTAAGAACCGTAATAACACAATAGTTGAATTGTGAGTAATCTAATAAATACATATTTCCTTATGTACAGAAGACGAGTATGTCAGCCCATTTTAGATAATCATGTTACTTCCTGAAGTCTGATATTTATGAGTTATGACATCATGGAAAATATATGTGGTAAGTTGTACTTTCCCTTAACTATGCGCTTGCGTCATTATTATTATTAAGAGGCTATTGATACATTCAATAGACTACTTCACAAATAATACATCGATTCAGAAGTTAGGTAATGTTTGCTTTGTACTTACACTAAAAAGCAAAAAAAGTCTTGCATCAACTACTTAATTTTCCACAACAATAACAACAACAACAATAATAATAATAATAATAATAATAATAATAATAATAAATATATTGACTTAGGCTTTCACGGCCGGAGTTACTATGATCTTGTAGACGATTTCCGGGCTGTTGGCCGTGGTCTTGAGGCTTGTAATTCCCCAACGTTTCGCCAGAGACTGTGTTCGGCATCCTCAAGTTACGAAGTAACGGACCGCACAGAGAACACGTCACGGATAAATGTATAAATAGAGCAGGTAGTCGACAGATTCGCGAGATTCGGTCAGCAGCGGAAGAGAGAGGTTCTCCTGGCAGCAGCGGGTGGGAGTCTACAGTGGCGTATCCCGCAGCAGCGTTGCCTCGCAGCAGTCGTCTCATCGGCTACCGGGCTGGAGAAACGACTCCCGCTTCTAAAAAACTGCCTGCGCATGCGCGGCTGAGCAAAACAAGTCCCGACAGCTTCCTTTTCAGGTCGAGTGTTCTATCCCACTACTTCACCACGGTTAGTACCCAATCCTAAAAAGGCACTAGGCCTTTCCCGTCCGGCCTCAGGCTCGGCCCAGATACCAGGGTCTTTGACAGGGCAATTCACTACCGGTCATCCACAAAATTCCAGTAAACCAAATTCCAAAGAACACTCCAACATGGTTAGGAATGGAAAATCTACAAGCAAGTCTTCAAAGACGCCCCCAATCGCGACTCGTACGCGCAATAATATGAAAAATGAGAAATCCTCGAATCCTAAAACGGCAGCAACGGCGGTCGAAGCAACTAAATCGCCAGCAGCAACGGTCGAAAATGGTTCAAAATTGACTGTCGCTCTACCTCCGGTGGCCTCCCCGCAAAATAGCGAGGGGCCCACCGGAGGTTCAGGGACACCGAACCAGCGCGAAAGCGTAACTAAACCTCCTTCCCTGCTCATCCGTAGAGAATTTTCTACTGAACTGGGAGCTGTGAATAGAGTATTCAACAAACACCATCCTCTCGCATTAACTTGTGAGGTTACCAGGGTGGGTAATAGGGTCCGGCTAACTTCATTGTCAGCCCATAATAAATACGTACAGCTCCTGCAGCGGCGTCAGATACCTTACAGCGAAGGTATAAAAAAAAATCACATAGCTACAAAAAAGTTTGTGATCAAAGGCATAGACTCCCACGTGGATCCATCACTGATCCAAGAAGACCTTAAAAGTCTCGGGTTCACGGCCCTGAAAGTAGTCAATATGACATCCGGAAGGACCAAAGGCCCGCTGCCAATGTTTATGGCAGTCTTGGTGGATGACTCCACAGTCTGCGAGGTCTTGAAAATAAGAAGACTCTATTATTACAAAGTTAAAATAGAGCTCTATCGACGTGCAACTCAAACTGCAACCCAACGGTCTGAAACAGTTCCAGTTGAGCCATCTGCTCCTGCTGTGGAAAGACTAACAGCTCCAGCTAGAGTCGAGCCAGCCGCTCCTCGATCTGAGAGCCAGAAATCACGGAAAAGGAAAAATAGAAACTCTAGGAAAACTGGAGTTCCTAATAGCAAAGGACCTGAGTTCAACTCTCAGGAAATGAAACCGGTTCCCTCTCAGCCAGAGGAGGAAATCGTTGACGATCAGCAAAATGTTATATACATTACTGATCAGGAATCACAAACTGAAATATTGCCCAGAGCAGATAAAAAGTGTCAGGCATCAATAAACCCAGTGAGGAAGGAAAATAAATTGATAGGCACTCCATCAGAATGCCTATGCTGGGACAACTGCCCAACATATCCGCATGACTCAAATCTCATGCACAAATTTGGCGATATTGTTAGCCAACTTCTTGAACAACTTCAACAGGAACAGAGATCAGGTTCCTTTAACCTTACCCTGACCATGGGCTGGGGCGAAGGTGAAATTGACAGTTGGGATATAAATATAAACCTACCCAAAAGTCGAAGACAACAGGAGGACTTCAACTTTCCTCCGATAGGTCCGACACATAGTCATGCAGTGGATTTCTATCCCCCCATGGAAGAAGTGATCCTTAGAAATCGCCCACCCAGGCAGTCAATACCTGAATGGCCTGTAGGCAAACGATCGCATAGACACAAATAATGTCTGACAATTCCTGAATATCGACATACCAGGTGATTTTGACGGCTATTCGCCTATAAGAACCGTCCTAATTAACTATAAACAGGTGAAAAAACCAGCTAATCACCTCTAAAAAGCTGGAAGGCCCGACCGATTTGGCCATATTTCGATCATTCTCACTAACTTCAAACCTACTCTGCTAAGGTTTCGGTGGTTTCCTTAGCGCTAAGATAAATATCGGAGTAGGCCCTTTGATTCCACCAGTAAAAATAAATCCCATAACTTTTCCAAATTCAAAATTAATGGGCTATTTAACGAAATTATACCTCTAACTTTAAAAATTACACATCTATGGCACGTGGCGCAACGGATGACCGATGGGCATCATCCTGTGTCATAGAATATCATTAGAAAATATAAAATAAATATAATTATAATTTCTTTTTCAGCTAACCACTCTGCTAAAGGTTTCTGGTGGTTTCCTTAGCGTGAAGGCGAATGCCGGAGTGGTCCCCTAGCTCCCACCAGTAAATTTCATTCCCAATTTTTCACTGAGCCGGGTAAAGAGGATGAGAAAGATTTCATTTCGACTTTGCGCAGGTTTTTTCGGACTTCTACATTCCATCATAGAGCGCATAATTTCTCTGGATCGACTTTGAGCTGCTAATGTACAAACTCGCGAGACAAACCGCGAAAATAGGCGTGGCAATATCACACAGCCTCCGGATTGGCTCAGAGACACGCCTGCGTTTTAGGCACTTTAAATAATCAAACTTAATTAAAAACACGTCAAATGCATTCATGAACCACATTATATATCACAGAATCGAAATAACACCAATATATATTTCGAATCGTCTAAAATAAAACATTTTCTAAAAAGGGGCGTGGCATCCCCAGACAGCCACGCGAATGGCTGATACAAATTCGTGACAATAATATATTTTAAAATAAATTAAACTAATAATATCTCGGTATTAGATTCAAACAAGTCTTAAGAACACCATGGATATCACTCGAACATGATATCCTAATAAATTAATACAAAAAATCAAGCTTCAAAAAATCACCAGCCTCTGATTGGCTGACGGCCACAAGCGCCATATTCAAAAAATACGAATTCATATACTAGTCGGAGCACATCGTCGCTACCATGCAGGTTAGAATGATGGTTTTCGTTTTAATTTATTATCAAAGATCGGTACTTACTCATTTTCTAATTTACACCGGGGCTAATGCTTAAGCAGGAACCCGGGGCTCTCCTTTCTAGGACATCCTGGAGAGTCAAAAGGAATTGCTCACCGCTTGTCATTAATTTGGCTAGCCGCAGGGCCTTTCCACCAAGACTACATTCAGAAAATTGCCAGTCTCAAGACAACCCTTGAGGATGCCGGACACAGTCTCTGGCGAAACGTTGGGGAATTACAAGCCTCAAGACCACGGCCAACAGCCCGGAAATCATCTACAAGAACATAATAATAATAATAAAGCACGTGGTTGGCATATTGAAGAAATCTGAAATGAACATAAAACTCAACTCTATGACGCAATAGGTATTGAACGCTCTTGGCCTACAAGTCGGTTGATTTCACATCCACACAAGTGGATTATCATTCAGCCAGTATAGGTCCGCAGTTTTTATAGGTAATTTTCTCAATCTTGAGAGGGGGTTTTTCACGTCTAGAAAACAATATGTTCTTATGGAGCAAGTTTTGCTAGTATAAATTGTCATTTTATGTGCGTTTGATGTATTATATCTTATGGAGAAATTCTTGCTAGTAAACGTGTCATTTTATGTGATACTGACTTATCAGTTAATTAATTTGAAATAAATAATTAAGTCAATTAATCTCACCTGTAACAGCCTTCTCAACCAGTTTACGCCACTTCTTCCTATCTTGTGCAGTGGATTTCAAATCAAAAATCCCCATCTCTCTCAAATCTTCAATTACGTCATCTTCACATCGATCCTTGGGTCTTCCCCTTGGTCTTGTTCCTTGAGGCTTCCAATTCAAAATATCATTCGGCAATCTTCCCTTTGGCATTCTTAGTGTATGTCCAAACCATTGTAATCTTTTGGATTTGATGAAACTAACTATATTTTCTTTATTATTCTTGAGGTATAATTCATCATTCCTTCTCAACCTCCAATTTCCATTTTCCTTTACTGGACCTAGCACTCTTCTAAATATTTTCCTTTCAAACGTTAACAGTCTTAGTTTATCTGCTTCTTTTAGTACCCAGGTTTCAGCTCCATAACATATGATTGGTCTTATTATTGCTGTATATAATTTGAATTTAACATTTTTTGATATTAATTGCATGCACGATTTACGAAAAAAAAACATTATGGAACGTAGGCCTGTCATGTAACACCCAATTATTTAATAAAGTTAGAGGGTGATCTCAATTACCGGAACTGCGGCTAGCGGAGATGCCGCTGAACCATCCCTTTGAACTTGTTTTGTCGCGTACAGCCGTGTTCAAAGAACAGTATGCAACTAATACATCATGACTGTGTTTTACTTATGTCCATGCAGCAATAAACTTCTGAGTTCGGAAGTTTCAGTGAGTTAGTTAACGAACAACTCCCACCCCTTTATTGTAAATAGTACATATTTCACATTAGACCTATCATAAATTGTTCATGTTTTAAGATTTAATATAACTTTATACATATATATATATATATATATAAATTTGTTTTTTATATTTGTGCTGAGTGAGTGGAAAATAACGTCTTAGGGCTTAACTCTGCCAGAATAAATATTATTACTACAATTAATTCATAAAGCTGCACAAGAATGGATCGGATAAAGAAAGAAGATAAGAACAGAGTTAAATATGTATCCAATTAATTAAAAATCGAAGAATATAGAAATAAATGGTTTAGACATGTCGAAAGAATGAATGTAACAAGATTGCCAAAAGCAGCATTTAACAACAAGCCAAGAGATTCAAGGAATGTAGGAAGGCCAGTGAAAAGATGGACAGAACAACTGTGAGGCGGAACAGGCAGTTTGCCACCCGTGAAGAAGAAGAAGAATTCATAAAGCATAACATTAACAATATCCACTGTATAGATATCTATGGTCACAGGGAATATGGGCCTAAGTTAATATAATTACTTTTCAGGAGAGCATTTTTTTAACCGAAGAAATCCACTGTTATTGCAGGAATAAATAACATCTTTATAACTCAAAAGTATTGGCGTCCTGGGTTTCAACTTCTTCACAATATCCAGAAGGCTTAGAAATGATCTCACAGCACAGATATCTCATTTTGACTATTTCTCGAGTTAACACAGTCATTGCGACCGCAAACATTAAACATGTCATACACTTCGACGAGTAATAAATATTAAATTAGCATTCATAAATTGTGTAATGTAGTGAAGGTTTTACAAGACGTGGTATCAACTTTTCTTATTTTACCTAAATAAAACAGTTATAAAACGGACTAAACGCTCACTCTTTACTAACTAACTGGCACTATCGAACCCGGAGATGTATGGCCGAACGAACTCCATACATCTGGGAGAGTAAGTTTTATATATTTTCAGTTTTACGTTTTTTGAGAGACGTTGGAATGACAAAAGTCCCTGTAATGCGTAATAGAATGTGTTTCAGAAAGCAGCCTAATTAAATTTATTTCTGAACCTCATTTATGTTTGTTAATTATAGTTCGTAGGTATTTGAATTCAGTCACTTCTTCAAAATTTCTATCAAAAATTTCAAAATCACTTTTGTGCTCTAAATTTTCTCCAAAACCATATATTCAACTCAATGTCCGCATGTTCCTCTTGGACTGCTTTTTGTTTCCATCTTAGTACTCACGTGTAGATACTTGCAAATACTTTAGAAAACAAACAGTAATTTAACATTTTTTCGTCTTCATGTCCATCTTAACCTGATGATTCAATTACTTTATTCCACGAGAATACACTTTTATGTGTGGTAAATATCTTCAACAAACCGTTACCGAAATATGTCAAGTGTAGAGAAACAACATCACAACTTTTTTTAACAAATTTAAACGCAACATGAATTTGCTTTTAATAATATTTTTGACTTCCTCACAGTTTCAAACTTAAGTTTTTATTCAACACAATACTGAACTGTCAAACCTGCTACATTTTTATAACGGTTCCGTCTGATATATTGTATTTGTAATATTAGAAGACATGACCAGGATCATTGTCTGATGACGGACCAACTTTGCATTCTCTAACTCTTCTATTCCATGTTAGTCACATCTCTAACCTAACCAGGGTTGCTGACACCCAATGAGAAAAAAGTGGCTAAAACTGACTACTGAAAATGGCTAAAATGCAAGTTTTATTCGTGGAGAAAACTGTATTTTAAAACTTTTTAATGTATCCTACCTATCAATCTGTTCCTCTGAAGTATAGTTTTATCAATACTTTTTCTTTTACTCTATTGTAATTGCTGCAATTATAACAGTGACTAAATTCTGAATGTAAGGCCAGTCTCATGGTCTAGTGGTCAGACCTTCTGGCTATAGTTCATGGTGTCCCGGGTTCGATTCCCTGTCAGACAACAGGAATTTTTTCTTGGAGGGAATTATTCCTGTGGCTTCCCATGTTGTTCATTTAGGTTAAAATTAAGTGTAAGGACTCTTCTGGCGCTTCATTATCATTCAACGCCTATCATACCATCAGGATAACGTAACTCCGCCTATCAGGCACCCCAATTTAAGAAGTGTGTTGCAATTGCGTCATGCTAGGAGATAATACTAGAAATGTCTTGAAGACAACCTGGCATTGATATATATAACTATATTTTGACATTTGGCAATGAAGGCAAATATGACAAGAAAAGAAAAATAAATGCCTGAGTCGGGATTTGAACCCGAGTTTCTAAACTCGGTACGTTTAGCGCTCTAACCATCTGAGCTACTCAGGAATCCTAACACAATACTCAGGAATCGTAACATAAACATTGTGTTATAATTCCTGAGTAGCTCAGATGGTTAGAGCACTAAACGTAGAGTTTAGAAACTCGGATTCAAATCCCGACTCAGGCATTTATATTTCTTTTCATGTCATATATATATAGCCTATTTTAAGGAAGAAATATATTCTTACTTGTAAATCAAAAATCGTTGAAATGTGATTGGCCATTGATTCCCATTTGGGGCATGAGGTAAATAGTCAAAATAATTTGTTTCTCTCCGCTTTTCGATGATGCTTTAAAAATGTATAGGAGAAGCAGCCATTTGGAACAATTGAAATTCTAGTGTATTCTGTATTGTGCATGCGTAAGAATTAAACAATTAATTACTTATTTGTAAAATAGTAAATATATATTTGAAGATTCTACCATATAAAATTCTGTAATTTCGAATTTTAAAATAAGTTTTCATTCATTTATTTTATTTTTAGTTATATTTATTATTTTCTTATCATCAGAAATTTTATTTATATGGTACATTCTTTGTTTAAATCTTACTATCAATAAGTGGTTGACTGAATCACCATCTACTTCGCTCGTATGTTAGGCCTATATTTAAAATTGTAGACTTGAGGCCTATTCTGTATTTAATGGCATTGCCTATCTGATTAGTAATACCATCAGGGTATGCTCTTTTTTTGGAAAGAAGGTACTCATTTTTTGTGGTGGCAAAACCTATCAATATTCATATAAGTACACTATCAATATTCATATAAGTACACTATCAATATTCATATAAGTACACTCGAATAAAGATGGCTAAAAGTGACAATGAAAATGCGTCAAATGTCCAAAAAACCCATTAGCGGCTTTTTCACAAATTTGTAGCTAGTTGTTTTAAAATGGTTAGATCTAACCACACAGTGGTTAAATTTGCAATCTAGAACATAACTGCAGATATCTTTCACTTTTTATTTTCAACGCATAACGTCAACAATGAAATATTATACATAGGCCTACCGTATGACAGAACATTTCATTATTCGTATTATTTCACTATATCACATACTGATACTGCTTAATACTCGAACTCATAAAGGATATACGGTTTAATAATGTGAAAAACATCTTCCAATGCCTAGTTTTCTCCAAATTGTAATCCATATCTTAGATTGGGGAACCTGGAAGGAGTAGTTACGTTACCTTGATGATATGGTGGGTGATAAATTATAATGAAGCGCCAGGAGATTCCTTAACGTAAAGTTAACCAAGTCCATCCACAGGAATGATTATTCCCTTTAAAGAATAAACTCCTATTGTCTAACCGGGATCTTATTAACTGTAGTAAGAAACGCTGACCACTAGCCCATGAGGCTGGTCCAGATGCCTAATGTTCAATGTGTTAAATATGGAATACATTTATTATCGTAATGTTAATTAGTTAATCAATTGAGTTGGTGTTTACTTGATGAAAATCCATATTTATTAATTAAATAAAAATAAAACGTAGTTTTATTTGATTTTCATATTTATTATATAATTCAGTGACAGCTGTTTCGGTACACTGTACCTTCTTCAGACATGTTAACAAATTATGAATTGTGTTCCAACTGATCTAAGCAACAATACAACAATATTTATTTAAATGTTTTAATTTAACAAAGGGGATTCATTCAAATCAAGTTGAGAATTTAACAGTTTTTTACTACTTTTAAATTTATTAATTTCTACAGCCTCCAAAAGATCTAACTTCTTACCCTTATCACAAATATGTAAAATTTCAAAATTTGGATCGAAACAATGATTAAATTGGAATAGGTGGTTAGCATATTTTGAATTTTCTAAATTTCTGTTATATGCTCATCCAGTGAAGTTACTAGTTTATCCAAACACAGTTTTTTTTATAGGTTTGTTAATGTTTCTGACACTAATTTTACTAAAAATGAAATTGAATTGTTAAATAAGGGTTTTAAATTTAATTTTAATGTTGACAATAGTAATATTCTACTACAAAATTTAGGTGTGTAATGTGAATTGATTTTAAAAGATAATAACACATTATCTGAACCAGTTAATGTTGAGTCAGAAAAATATGCTCTCACAAAAATGATCAAGGATGGTCAGAAAACAATACCAAGGCATATATTCTATAATCAGATAGCTAAAGATATAAAAAAGAAAACTTTAAATGATGATATTGTTATTACACGATCAGATAAAGGACAAACTTTAATAGCTTTAAATAAGGATGATTATATCTCTAAAACTGTAGATTTTCTAAATTCAGATAATTTTCAAATTATTGATAAAGACCAACAGAGAAATATCAAAAAGAAATTATAAATATTTATAAAATAGTATAATTTTTAATAACTTTTTTGAATACTCTATAATACAAATGAATCCCCAACCACCCAAACTGTACTCCCTAGTTAAATTACATAAGGAAAATTATCCTAATAGACCAGTAATATCCTTTATAAGTTCTCCATCATACAAAATGTCTAAAACGCTAATAAATATAATTTCATCTAATACCAAGTTCAATCCAATTTACAGTATAAAAAAACTCTATTGAATTAAAGAATCTGTTTCCCAATATACCTACTATTGATGTAATAGAGATTATTAATAGAATGTTACTAACTAATAAAGTGAATGGCTTTGTAGTTGAAGAAATATTACACACTCTTAAAACATGCTTACATCAAAATTACTTTGAATTTAATAACAAATTGTACATATCTAAAGATGGTTTGATTATGGGTGATCCGTTGAGCCCTCTTTTGGCAGAAATTTATACATAAGAATGTATTAGCTAGAAATGTTCTATTTTGGTATCGTTATGTAGATGATGTCATAGCAGGTTTCACAGGAACCAAAAGACAATTGAATTCCTTTTTAAATTTTATTAATAACATTCACAGAAGTATAAATTTTACAATGGAATTAGAAACAAATAATAGTATAAATTTCTTGGATTTATCAATAAAACATATTGATAATAAGTTTGAGTTTGGTATCTTTCACAAACCATCTCATACCAATACCACTATCCATAGTTCTTCTCTTCACCCATCATCATCATCATGAACAAATTCGTTTTAGGCCATGTGGCCTGTACGGTAAACCTAGCGAAGATGGTCTTGATCTTTCCACCGATGTTTTGGTCTTCCTTGGTCCCTATGTCCAGTTGGGGTATATTGGAATGCCAATTTTGGAAGACTATTTCTTGCCATTCTTCTCAGATGATTTTTCCATTCTTGTTGGTATCTTTGTATGTCTTCATTTAAACTTGTTACTCCAAGTTTTCCTCACCCATATAAGCCTACTCATAAGATGGCAGCCTTTAATAGTTACATTCATAGACTTTTAAATATCCCTCTTTCACCCTTGGAATATAATAATGAATTGAATATTATTAAACAATTGGCTGTTAATAATGGCTACGACCCTGAAATTATAGAATGTTTAATTAAGAAGGTTCATTACAAAAAAGCAATTAACAAAGTTTTTCCTTAACCCAAAGAAAACAAAGAAATATGTCGTAATGTCATACATAGGCCCACTTTCAAATAAAATATCTAAACATTTTAAAAAGTTGAACATTAATGTGGCATTTAAAACTAATAAAACTCTACAAAAATAATCAAAAACAATAAAACCAAAACAAAAAAAGAAAAATTATCAGGTGTATATAAATTAAAGTGTGGCACATGTGACAATGTCTATATAGGACAAACTGGTAGACCTTTTATCTCTCGGATGAAGGAACACATGAGAGCATATAACAGAAATTTAGAAAATTCAAAATATGCTAACCACCTATTCCAATTTAATCACTGTTTCGATCCAAATTTTGAAATTTTACACATTTGTGATAAGGGTAAGAAGTTAGATCTTTTGGAGGCTGTAGAAATTAATAAATTTAAAAGTAGTAAAAAACTGTTAAATTCTCAACTTGATTTGAATGAATCCCTTTTGTTAAATTAAATAAATATTGTTGTATTGTTGCTTAGATCAGTTGGAACACAATTCATAATTTGTTAACATGTCTGAAGCAGCTGTCACTGAATTATATAATAAATATGAAAATAAAATAAAACTACGTTTTATTTTTATTTAATTAATGTTAATTAGTGCTTACAGTTCGGCACTTCACCCTTCACTGACTTCATAATAATTAATTTTGAAAAAGTCACATAAAAAGAAATGCACTAAAGCAGCAGGTCTGCAGAGCGGGGAGCGCGCTCCTGCTTCACGTTCAGTGACTTATCTTGATAGTGTTCGAAGGGCTGTAAGCGAACAATAAATAGGCAGTGGCGTAGTTTATAAATATGAGCCGACGAAATATATATTATATAGGTAAAACCATTACTCGACAATTGAAAATGCAGTCATACATTTGCTTTGTATAAATTACAACTGAAACTTAGCTCGGAAGAAGGTACAATACTCTTTCTTTGCTGCTATACCTATCGCTTGATCCTAATTTGTGTACTGCAAGTTATCACCTCTGTTTCTAAACAACATTAAGTTATACAACTGGTGCACTAATGTCAGACTGCTCCGTTTGCGCTGCTCTAGTAATCACACAACAGCTGTTGCTTCCTATCGGTCAGGTGTTACAGCGGAGTCGTCAACATACCTAGGATTTTTAGGCTCTAAAAATGCAGATTTAGGGACATAAAATAGGTTTTGAAAACTGTACAATATTTTCTAAAAATACTACATATGCTTTTGAAACCTGTAATAAATATAAAATGGCCCCAGTACATGTCTAAGGAGGCCAAATTGGTAGTAGGAGGTTATGGGCGGAATTCATAGTCTTATCACTTTAAAAAAATAGTGATCCCTTAAGTAATAAGGGATTACTCAGAAGTAAACACTTGAATTCATTTACTATTCATACACAATACTCATCTTACTTACTCTTACTTACTCACTGGCACTATCGAACCCGAAGGTTCATGGCCGCGCGGACATAAGCTCTCCATACATCCCTATCCTGAGCTAATGCTTTCCAATCATTCCCTGTATAATCTACTTCCCTCAAATCATACTTAATGTTGTTCTCCCATCTCATTCTTGGCCTACCAACTGGGCGTTTTCCCTCTGGCTTTCCTACAAGAAGCTTCCATGCATGTCTTTCATTCCCCATACGTGCAACATGTCCTGCCCATCGCAGTCTACGAGACTTAACTGTTCTTATTATATCTGGCTTCCTATAAAGACCATGTACTTATCACGTAATGAAATTGTACTTGCCGTTATAACAGGTAATAGCCTTTTTCTATGAACTCACCCTCATTATGTTAAAAGTAGGCTGTTTTTTATGCACACAGGTGTAGTTGCTATAACAAAACGTTACTTATATACTTCTTATTGCAATAACGATACTTTAAGCTAATAACAAGAATCCTGAAAGAAGAAAAAAAAATTCTGAAATCTAACTTTTGCTCCTTATTTCTGCTGCAATGCTCCCGCCACTCCTCCACGACAAACTAAAGATACCATGGAGGGTTAGTTACCTACAAGATGAGGTAACGTATAACCACATGTCACTCGTTTACATCTATACTAAATTAGCTTGTTAAGAAACTCACGGTAGGGAGCACCGTGTCTCTACGTGGGACATATGGGGTAGCCTATATACATATACAAATGCAACATATGGTCATCATAATCATCATTCATATTCGCCTTAAATTAAGTTTAGGATTAAGGACTCTCCAGGAGCACCACTCATCATATCATCGGGGCAGCACCCCGCCTTCGACGCGCCCTAATCTCAGAAGTAGGTTAAATACGCCAATGTCATCGAATAATACCAAAAATGTTGAAATGGCAATCTGGGCCATTGAATAAAAAATAATAATATAGCATCTTTACATTTATATTTACTTTTATTTTACTAGGAGTATGCCCTATAAACAGGCAAAAGGTAAATAAAGATCAAAATATAGAAATAGAAAATGAATTAGAGAAATGTAGATATAATCTACATTTACTACAAGATGAGAGTATTACAAATCTATATGCCCAACGCCTCACCAAAAAATTAAAATTTGATGAAGATTGGAACTCTGTCGTTACTTATGAACATTTGAAAAAATATATACATGAAGCAGCAAGAGGAGCACTTGGTCTGGAAAATGATAAACACCATGAAACCATTGGGTGAATAAGGAAATACTTGATATCATAACAGAAAAGAAAAATGCATATCAAAAATATTTAAGTTCCAAGAAAGATGAAGATTATCAAAGTTATAACATACTTAAAGAAAGGTTAAAGCAGAAGTAAGGAAACATAAAAAAGAAATGTGGATTAGTGTATGTGGAGAAATTGAACATACAGTAGGCTATTCAAAGTCAGCCCAAACATGGAGGACAATTACAAACATGATAATATGACAAAGAGTTTTAATTTAGTGCCAATGAAAACTTTTCAGGAATATTTTAAAATGCTTTTAACAGAAACTAGGAGAGAATTTATAGACAATGCTACACTGGATAATGGAAAGGGTGATTCAATAGAACCTATAACAGAAGACGAGGTAAGAAACGTGTTGAGAACAGCAAAAAATGGAAAAGCGGCAGGTCATGGAGGAATAGCCATGGAACTAATTAAATATGGTGGTTCAGGAATTATAAGAATTTTAACTAGACTTTTTAACCAAGTGACAGAAGGAGATCCTATTCCAGATGAGTGGAAGATATCGTATATTAGTGCAATATACAAAAATAACGGGAATAAAAGAGATCCAGCAAACTACAGACGGATCAGTGTTATGGCAGCAATTAGTAGAATGTTAAGTACAATTATTAACATTAGATTGGAGGAACTAATACAAAATAAAATATCAGAAGAACAAACAGGTTTCACAGCAGGTAAATCGTGCCTTGATAATATACTTGTGATTAGGCAGATTATAGAAAATATGTTGGCTAAAGGAAAAGAAGAGCATATGGCATTTAAAGACCTGGAAAAGGCCTATGACTCTGTACCCATCAACAACCTCTGGGTGCAATGGAGAAGTTTGGAATACCTAAATCTCTTGTACATTTTATAAAAATAATGTATGATTGTAAAGCAAGTATTAAGGTTGGAAATGGAGTATCCTCAGAATTTGATATAACAAAAGGATTAAGACAAGGATGCGGGATGTCACCAACATTGTTCAAGATATATTTAGAAGATGTATTAATGGAATAAGTTATGTAGGGGAATGGGAATCAACATTAATGGTCATTTACTGCACAATTTATTATTCGCTGATGACCAGATTATAATAGGACAAGATAAAGAAGATATAGAATATATGATCAGAAAGATGGTCGATGCATTTGAGGTAGGTGGACTAAAGATAAATTATATTAAAACAGAATATATGGTAATCGGAGGAAATTCAGAAGACCTACAAGTAAATAATATGATTTAATACACAAGTGATCTTCTTGGTGATAAAATATTAAAATATATATGCAGTCAATATGCCCATTTCACCAATTAATGTTTAAAACATTAATTGGTGAAATGGGCATATTGACTGCATATATATTTTAAATAATATGATAATTAAATGTGTTGAAGAATTTAAATATCTTGGCTCTATAATAGATAAATCTGGTACTTGTGAAAAATATATTATTAACAGAGTAAATTGTGCAAGGAAGGCGATTAGATCCCTGAATGGTCTTTTATGGAATGGAAATTTGACCAGAAAAACAAAAAAAGATATTATACAGACAATAATAGAAAGTATACTTACATTTGGATCAGAAAGCTGGACAATAAATGAAATGATGCACAAAAGAATCTTGGCGACAGAAATGGATGGATTACGAAGAAGTATGAGAATATCCAGGCTACAACATATTCGAAGTACATATATTAGACAAGAAATGGATGCACAAGAAACCATTCTCGATAGGATAACAAAGAGAGCTCTACAGTAGTATAGACATGTACAACGGATGTCTGAAGACCAGTGGCCTAAACATGTGTTGGATTGGATGGTACCAGGCAGAAGGAAGAGGAGAAGATGTAGAAGAGTATGGTATGAGGGAATATATGATGCCATGATGAAGAGGGGTATGGAAGATGATCAATGGGAAGACAAGAATCTCTGGAAAGCAGGAATCATGGGCAAACTGCTGTAAAGTGGAAAGCCTGTATTAAGTAAGTATTTCTCCTCTGAAATATAATTTTTATGAACAATATGGACAAAAAAAAATAATTCAAAGCAACTAGAGGAGACGGTTATGGCGAACTTAAAATTATGTAATTGTTATTCAATGTCCCATGTTGTCATTTCGACATTTCTGATTACTCTCCTGGCATTGGCGTAATTGTAACCCACTTCTGAAGTTGGCGCGCCTAGAAGGCGGAGTTACTTTACCCCGATGATATGATGGATGATAAATAATAATGAAGCGCCAGATGAGTTCTTAACCTAAACTTAACCAAAATTCCAGACCATGGGCAACCACAGGAATAATTCCCTTTAAGGAAAAATTCCTAAGGTTTGACCGGGAATCGAACCCGGGACCTCATGGACAGTAATCAGAAACGCTGACCACTAGCTCATGAGGCTAATAGTTATTGTAAACTGCAACAGAATGGAATACTTAGTTATCAGCTTCAGGAATTAAATATCGTACAATTACTTTCTCATAATTAAAATCTAATTATCGTAACTAGACCTACTCTCTTATTTCAGTGCATGTATGTATCAAAGAAAAGTGTTTATTAATATATATATATATATATATATACACTGCTCGAAACAATTAGAAGAACACTATGAAATATGCAAATATTTTTTCATTGGGTAAAGGTACAAACATGAAATTAATAAAGTACATTATTTGTGGTTATTTATTTATTGCTCATGTCAGTAAAAACAAATGAATAACGCTGACAATTAACTTTTCAAATAATTCCGCTATGTAAGCAATTGAATCTTGTGCTTATGTTTCAAAGTTAACACTCGTTATATAGAGTTACTATCGTGTATGGCCTCCATGACATTCGATGACAGTTTGGCACCTTCGTGGCATGCTCCCAATAATATTCTGGCTTTCCTCTTGCGGGATATTCTCCCGTTCTTCCTTCAGAGCATCTCCAAGTTGCTGCAGAGTTTGTGGAGCTTGATGTCGGTTCCTGACCTTACTGTCTAGAAGATCCCACAAGTGTTCCCTGGCATTATCCTGCATAAACAGAAATCCAGGGCCTACTCCAATGGCAGCAGGTACTACATGCTCTTCCAGAACGTGCTCGATATACCGGACATCATTCAGTCGCTGGGGAACAAGTACAAGGTCCGTACGATTGTTGTACATAACTCCGGCCCACACCATTATGGAACCTCCTCCGAATCTATCAATTTCGTGTACAGCCTCTGCAGAAAATCTTTCTCCTGGCCGTCCCCACACCCTCAATCGACCATCACAACGTGTAAGACGATACCTGGATTCGTCCGAGATGAGCACAGACTCCCACTGGTTCAGGTTCCAATCACCATGGTTTCAGCATACGTACGTCTTGCTGCCTTATGCCCATTTGTTAAGCGTGGTTTTTAACGGGCCTTTTTGGACGAATATTCTCTTTCCTTAATCTGTTCCTTATGGTTTGGTCTGAAACACGGATTCCGGAAGCCATATGAAGGCCATTCTGCAGGTCTTTTGCAGTTTTTGTACGCTGTCGAAGAGCAGAAAGAACAACGTATCTGTCATCCTGGGGGCTTGTTTTAAATTTACGGCCCTGGCCACGTCTTCTACAATACTGACCTGTCTCTGTGTGCCTGTTGCGTAACCTGGACACCACGGAAGGAGAAACCCCAAGCTCTCTAGCCACTTGTCGCAGAGATTGACCTTGTCGTAAAAGATGTTGAGCATGATACACTTCAAACTCATTTAAATGCCTCATTTTGTCAGAGACTTCAATAAACAAGGCAATAATCAACATTCGTCACTATAGCAACATCAGGAAGCTTACCAATTAGAAGTGGCCAGTGCCTTCCAAAATAAAAAAAATTCTCTATATTTGTTATTTGAGGTAATTTCTCTATATTTAGGCTATGGATCTTTAAAATTTGTATCCAATGATAAAATTAATAATTCAATTTACATATTGTCCAACTTTCAGCATCACAGCTTTAAAAACAATTACTTATTCAATTTATTACAACTGTTCCTCTAATTGTTTTGAGCAATGTGTGTGTGTGTGTGTGTATATATATAATATATATATATATATATATATTAAATATGCATATTTTATTTTCATATAAAGGAACTTTTCAAGATAATTGCATACATATTTTAGAAATAATAACAATAATAAAGTAATAATAATAACAATAAATGCTTTATTTAAGGCTACAGAGGTAAGGTCATAAAGCCTTTTATTCCACTCAACCAGCGAATAATAAAATTATACAAAACTACATATTTATTACAATTTAAAAATATTATTGTATATATATATATATATATATATATATATATATATATATCTGGCTTAACTTGGCAAAGAGAGAGATGGAGATATAAGGGTAGATCCTTGATCGCTTTCGTCCAGTTACAAAAGAAAGAACCCACCCTGTTGTCGGGTTTCGTCTTTCCCCTTACCCCTATTAACATCTGGTGAAGAAATCCGTTAACACTGGTGCGAGTAGGAGAGGTGAGCACAGCTGTGTCTTTCTACAAATTTCTTGCAAAGTTAAGCCAGACGAACAATAAATTACAGACTAAACAAAGTGAAATGTGGATATGGTTAAAATTAGCTAACACTAACAAAACATGGAACAAAATAAAGTAAGAAAAGCTTCCTAGATTAATACTTTAATAGGTATACACAAAAAAAACTGAATACAGGTATGCAGGTAATGTTTTCATTATGTGGAACTTAAACGTCCAGCCGCTGGATCTCCGGCTCTGAAATTTGGGTTATACGATAGTTAAAAGGAGAAACTCGCCCTCTACTGCCAATAAGGGAACAGTTGAAGTGGGGGTGGACGTCTGTCTCAAACAATCACTGCACTTGACGTCGTTATAGAGCGTTTGAAATTGCTGAGATGTTGTCAGCTGTATTTCTGCTAACCGCATACATAAAGCGGCCCCTCCTACTGAATATCCATATCGGCAACAATGTCGTGAAAACGTCTGGGCCCGAGAATCAGTGGCTGGACTACATTAATTTGGATTTAAATTATGATAGTGACTGGGAAGGAGCTCCATCATGTAGTCATATATATTGCAATAATAATAATAATAATAATAATAATAATAATAATAATAATAATGTTCTATTTATTCTGGCAGAGTTAAGGCCATAAGGCCTTCTCTTCCACTCAACCAGCACAAATACAAATAAATATTTGACAAATATAGGTATACACTATACTGATTATGAACAGTTAGAGATATTTTAAATGTAGCAATGTAAATTTCTTGTACAAACAACATTTTACACGATAATAACAATAATAATACTTACGAAAATAATAATAATATAATATAATAATAATAGTATAAATATGATAAATTATACGAGAAACACCAATTAATACATAGCCTATACCTTTCACTGGGTAATGATGAAATCGAGGTTAGAGCAAATATAAATTTAGATTTCTTTTAAAAGATGCCAATGTCCGGCAGCCCCTTATTTCTTGTGGTAGGGAATTCCAGTTGCGAGAAGTGAAGATAGTATATGACATGGAGTGATGTGATGTCCTATGTTGCGGTATATTAAACAAGAGACTATGTTGTGATCTTGTGTTTGTGCAAGATTCAGAGTATAAACATATCCTATGCTGTGTATAGAAAGGAGAGAAATATCTTGTAATCTTGTTCGTAAATTGTGATGAACAGATGATAAATAACTGGTAAATATTTGTGAGGAATTTGAAATATGTGAATGTAGAATTTTTGACATATTTAGACGTCGCCATGAAATTATACTGCTTATAAATCCGGACTCTAATCATCAGCCCATCCCCTATATTAAGCTCCACACTGTATTAAATTGTATGGCGCATTGCAATAAAGTGAAATGTTATTGTGGATTATTAGAACAGCATTAGTCTGAAAAATGTAGCATGTGAAACTCTACGCGTATGACGTAATCAAAAGTTATTCATGGCTTTGAAATGTTTTCATTACATGGCTATGCCCAGATTCATGTAACTGTACAAAGGCAAAGGATAAAAAATGAGAATGCTAATGAAAATTTAGGACAGGCATATTTTTGCAGCTTTTTTTTTTTTTTGGAAGGGAAATTATTACGGCAGGTAGTCAAAACCGACGGGGAGAGTATAACAGCACTGTTTACATTTGTATATGATAAATTTACGCTATCGTTTAAATTATGTAATAGTTTTACTCGCGTGTGTTCAAAATTCAATGTTTCAACATTCAGTAATAATTCACATCAATGTAACCTATCTAGTGGTTACCCAGCTCGACGTTCGCGGGTTCAAAACTTTGTAGGGATCGATGGAATTTTAAGAGAGAGCAATTCAAAAATAAAAAAAAAATAGGAAGATTGCAGCAATCAGGAAAAAATCCTGAAAAAAATTACAATCCGGAAAAACTCATTGGAACAAATCCTCATTTGCTCGAACTTCAATAATAATAATAATAATAATAATAATAATAATAATAATAATAATAATAATAATAATAATAATAATAACAATAATAATAATAATAGCAGCCATATTAATGATCTTCTATATTTGAACAAGTTTTGCAACCTGCGTTTTACACTGTGGGTATATTGCAGGATATTTAGTTTACAATGAATATGGTTTATTTCAGTGTGTGGAATATTTCGTTTATGTACTTCACTGTTCGTGGCATTTTGATAACTTTTCGTAGCACTATATAAAAGTTAATATTCTTATAATTGTGGAACATCGTAGCGTAGTGGTTAAAGCAATACGCTACAACCCGGAAGGCCGAGGGTTCGAGTCCAGGTGTGATTAGGATTTTAAACTGACAGAAACCTTCTGGCGGCGCTATGACCCTGGGGATCGACTCAGCCTCTAACTAAAATCAGTACCAGATGCTTGTTGTGGGGGTAAAAGTTGCCGTCATGCAGGGCTGACTACTCGGCTGACATCAAGTGCCAATTGTCTAGAAAAAAGGTGGGAGCCTTAACCTCCTAAGGCCTATATTGGGATGACATTACTTTTCTCTTATAATTAATTATTCTTAAAATAGAAATACGGAGAATATGTAACTAAGAAAAATGTGATGCAATTTCTAACGAAACGATTTCTAGTGCCAGTTATTTAAGTGTTTCTGCCGCGATGGACTAGTGTTCCACGATTCTGGTGCCGAGAGTCACGGGTTACAAACCCGGCCGGGGCCTTTCTTTTTTAAGGATGGAAAATCCAAAGAGCAAGTACTCCGGAAGGCATTTTAAGCCGTGGATCCCGAGTCTGACGATTTTAGGCGCGTAAAAGATCCCTAAGCCTGAATAAAGAGACATCTAAGCAAAATTTATCTATTTTTTTTATCCTAGTAATACCTCTGTTGCATACTAGTTGTCTCATTGGGTCGGTATGTTGACCGCATACCATTCACGACATATTTGGGAAATAAGAGCAACCAAATTAACTTGGTCTAGTAACTTCCAACAAAGGAGAGGCTAAGGCCTAACAATGGTCTGTTACATCGTTGTAGATGTATGTAGCTTTTCTAATGTGTCGGACCGCAATGAAAACAAAATCACGTAAAACTAAGTTTTATTGTATACTGTTGTGTAATTTGACACAAATTACAATCAATTTTACTCATTTGTTTTTCTATAATTTTATAAACAATAATGAATAAATTTAATGAATGTATGTTATAGGATTAAGGGTTAAGATTATGTTTTCCTAACTCCATGGCGCGACAGGCCTAGAAGGCCCTTGGCCTAGTAGCCGGCTGCTGGCCTCACATCCATATGTGTTATTCGCAGATGTAGATGATCATTCAGCCAGTGTAGGGGTGACATGTGGTCAGCATGTCGGGTCGCCCAGCCGTTATAGCTGGTTTTCTCAACCTGGAGCCGCTACTTAATATAGCTACCCAGATACCTCAAGATGCTGGGTGGTCACCGGTCTCATACTGGCCGAAATTCCTTGAGAAAATGTCTTCCCCAGTGGTGATCCGAACGAGCGCAAGTCCCGTAGCTCTGCGCCAGGGCATTTTGTCTTAACCATTCGACTACGGATTGGGACAAGGTTTATGTTCAGATGTTCGAATTTTTACAAGCATTTATCGTAAAAATTCTACGTAAAATAGTGGGTTCCGTTGTGAATATTTATGACATAAAAGAGCCTCAAGCCTTAAATAAAGTGGCCTTTGAATACAATTTGTGGTCCTATCACGCCCATATTTCGACAGTGGCGTTAATGGCCCGAGTATTATGAAGATTTATTTTATTCTTGAATGCATTATACAAACTACATAAATATTTACACTGTATGGGCCTATATTGTTATTGATTTCTTAGTAACCGAACATTGTGTATGGGACATTCCATATGAAATCGGCAAAAAAATTGTCAAAATTGAACTCACATTTTTAAAAGTTTACAATTTTTTTTACAGTGAAACTTAATGATATACTGAATATCTGAACCGAATTTCAAGTCTTCGCTTGGTGTAATTATCGAGTAATAGAGCTGTCAATTCATCGTATTGTTTTAAATAGTCTCTTTTATAAAATAAATTTCTCGAAGTATAACTACTCCCTCAAATTGAAAAGATAGTCACATTATAGATGATTTTATGCTCTATCCGATAGAGTCTATCGCTTGAAAATTAGTACGTTAATATTTACATTCTTCTGAAGGGCGGAAATGCAATTAATATGCAACTGACCTTTCTCACCAAAAATTTTATAAAAGAAAAGTGTCACATTATTACCTGAACACCAGTTAATTTTTTGTAATTAGTATTAGAGGGGAGTTTTGAAAGGAAACCACCAAAAATAATTATTTTCCCTAAAATCTCCTATGGAAACTTCTTGTAGGAAAGCCAGAAGGAAAAGGTTGGTAGACCAAGAATGAGATGAGAGAACAACATTAACTATGATTTGAGGGAAGTAGATTATACAGAGAATGATTGGAAAGCATTAGCTCGGGATAAGGATGTATGGAGAGCTTATATCCGCACGGCCATGAACCTACGGGTTCGATAGTGCCAGTGAGTAAGTAAGTAAAATCTCATATGTGTAGACTGCTCGCAATACCTTTCGCGTGAGTAAACTTCGCTCGCTCGTACAAACAATGACGGAGCTACTTGGTAATAGTCCTTACAAATATATACACATACAAATATTTTTGTTATTATCATCATTGCATTATTTTTATTATCATTATTACAATTATTACATTATCATGGCCATCAGCATCAGTTACACTATTATATTTATTTTTCACATATTTATTGTGAGACATTTTTGCTCTCTTAATAGGACTTTCCCCTATCAATTTAAATGATTCATTTAATGTTGGTATAGCCGATTCTTTAACGATGTCGGAACTACTACTGTTATTGCTACTAGGTTGTGTTACATCGGATTCCTCATTTTCAGTATTAGTTAATCTGTTAGGCTGTACATCCACAACATTTCTCTTACCCTCTAAAATTAGCCTGCAATTACTACATATTTTCGCCGAGAGCCAGTGTTCTTGGGGTACCCCGAATTCCTCACAGATCCATGAAGGGACAGATCTAATTTTTTTTAAACTACTCTTATGTCGTCCAAGTGGATTGAAACACTTTTCATTCACATAACACCAGTTAGGCTTATTCATAGTAGACAGTATAATTATATGTACAGTAATAAAATAAAACACTTCAATCTGCAAACTTGTTAGTTAAAAACAATAAAAGATTATTTTAAATTTGACTGTAATACTTAAAATGACGAGGTACACTAAACACACACACTGATTTAAATCAACTGTCTAGTAAATAATCTGAACTTGAGAATTGTTGATAGAGGAACAGACGTTTTAAGAAGACGCGCTGATTCAGCATTTCATTCGTTTGTTAGGAAGTGGTACTAGTATTAAAACATTCGGTTTTATTTGGAAGTGATATCTTGTAACAACAATATTTCGTCATAGTTTCCAGGGTACAATACAGTACACTCATTAAAAATTACTTTAAGATTGAAATTAGTAATTATAACATAAGGAAGATCAAAACATTGGTGGAAAGATCAAGACCATCTTCGCTAGGTTTACCGTACAGGCCACATGGCCTAAAACGAATTTGTTCATGATGATGATGATGATAAAAATCTATACCAGTTTATTCAATTAATGGTGTAAGAGTTTTTATTATATAATATTTCATTTAATTGCAATGAAAATTTTTTAACAAAATAAATAATTCTCCATCTCCACTTCTCGCAACTGGAATTCCCTACCACAAGAAATAAGGGGCTGCCGGACAATAGGAATCTTTTAACAAAACACTAAATTTATATTGCTTCTAAAGATTGCTCTAGAACTCGACTTTCATTATTATCCAGTGGTAAGATATATATATTAATTTGGGTGTTTCCCGTATAAATGTATACATATTTATGTTATTATTATTATTATTATTATTATTATTATTATTATTATTATTATTATCGTATCATTATTGTTATTACCCTATAAAATGTTGTTTGTACATGACATTTACATTGCTACATTTATTGTTATCTTTAACTGCTTATAATTAGTATAGTGTATATCTATATTTGTCGAATATTTATTTGTATTTGTGCTGGTTGAGTGGAAGAGAGGGCCTTATGGCCTTAACTCTGCCAGAATAAATAAAGTATTATTATTATTATTATTATTTGTTTTAAGGGAGTAAAGAAGATTACGAGTATTTGAGAATAAAGTTCTTAGGAAAATATTTTGATCAAAAAGAGATGAACAGACAGGTGAACGGAGGAAACTACATAATAGTGAGCTACATGATATGTATAGAAAGCCAGATATAATAAGAAGAGTTAAGTCTCGTAGGCTTCGATGGGCAGGTCATGTGGCACGTATGGGAGATGAAAGATGTGCTTGGAAACTTCCAGTAGGAAAACCGGAGGGAAAATGCCCAGTTGGAAGACAAATAATGAGGTGTGAGAATAACATACATGATTTGAGGGAAGTATATTATACAAGGGATGATTGGAAAACGTTACCTCGGCATAGGGATGTATGGAGAGCTTATGTCCGCGCGGCCATGAATCTACAGGTTCGACAGAGCTAGTGAGTTATTTAGTTAGTTATAAATAATTTGTTTAATGATTCACAGTAAACGTAAGTAACAGAGTTCTTTACTTCTCACTTCAGCAATTAAATTCCATAAATAAACATCTACTGCGTAAGAAGTAAAATATCGAGACTTTTATAAATTAATGGTACTGTTCCATTAAGCAGAACATATAATAATCTATTAGATTTAATGACAGTTAAAAAAAGTCACTGATGAAGCGCGGTCAGCTGTTTCAATTAACTACGCGCGCGACCTTGGTCGTGAAATGAACCAGTTGCTCTGTTGGATCCGCCAGTTTTTAACGTTAATAGAATAAAAAACATTTATATTGTCTGAACTATACAACTCTCCTAAAGGTAATTGCTGGAAAATAATCCTTGTTACGTGAGTAGTATCCTGTATTTTTTCGTTTTCAGTTTTTGATATGTAGGGTAGGACGGGGCATGTTCTGACAGGGGTAATTTGTGACACTCTAATTATTTCGGCTTCTAAGAAATGGCAACACTTGTCACACTACTGATAACATTCCTATTCATCCTGCCAGTGTGTAGACTGAAGCTGAAGGATGACGTGTAACGGGTTTTCAAGTAGTATTGTTTGAAGTGTTTTTGACAGTTAAACATAATTTTTCGTACCTGGATACTTTCTTACCTGCTACAAAATATAGTGAAGGTGAGTAAAAATGTTTTATACAGACATAAACTACTCATATTTCCCTTACATCTTCTGTATAAAAGTTCACCAATTCACTTATGGTTACCTGTATAATGAGAACGAAACAAAATGGTAGCGGGAGGGGTTAGTTGTGACGCAGGTCTGGGGGCAACTTGTGACACTGTCACAATTTACCCCGTACTGACGTTTTAAATTTTAAATTTGCAGATATGGTCCGAACTTATAAAAGAAAAACAGAGAGGGGAAATTCGTCTCTAGAAGACTATGAAAGGGCTGCGAAAGAAGTTGAATCTGCAAAATGTAGTTTAAGACAAGCACAAGAATTATTTAAAGTTAACAGAATGTCACTACTAAGGTACATGAATAAGAAAAATAATTCTACCGGAAATGAAATTGAGATGGGGTATCAGAAACCTAGGCAGATTTTCACCAATAAACAGGAACATCTTTTGAATAATTATGCACTACGAGCTTCGAAAATATGTTATGGTATTACCCCATACGAAATGAGATCTTTAGCATATGAATTTGCTATTGAAAATAATATTAAGGTTCCTGAAAATTGGATTTCAAACAAAAGCGCAAGCAGTGATTGGTTTTCAGGATTTATGAAACGGCATACAAACTTGTCACTTAGAGTCCCTGAATCAACTAGCTTAAGCCGAAGCACTAGTTTTAATCGACACAATGTCAGCAGTTTCTTTGACAGCTTGGAGGGTGTTCTGAAGAAATGATATTTGGAACATCGATGAGACGGGGATAGGAATCGTACAGAAGCTGTGTAAAATAATTGCTCAGAAAGGAGAAAACCGAGTGGGTGGAATGACATCTGCCGAAAGAGGAACTAATGTTACCATGGTTTTCGGCGTGAACGCTCTTGGTAATTCCATGCCCCTATGTTCTTATTTCCGCGGAAAACATTTAAAAGTTATTTCATAAGCGATGGGCCAATAGGTTGTATAGGCCGTTTCAATTCAAGTGGGTGGATGACAGCCCTGATATTTTGGCCTATATGCAGCATTTCTCTCGAAATGTGCGCTGTTCCATATCCTCTCCTGTTTTAGTTTTACTGGACAATCGCATTTCACATTTGAACATTGATGTATTGGACTTTTGCAAAGCTAATGGAATTGTCCTGCATTCCTTTCCTCCCCACACCACAAACCGTCTCCAACCTTTGGATGTTTCTGTTTTCGGTCCTTTAAAAATATTTTATAATAAAGCTGCTTGTGATTGGATGAAATCGTACCTTGGGGAGACGATATCAATCTACGACATCCCTGGGATTATCAAGACTGCCTTACCGAATGCTGCAACACCAAAATATAATCAGGCAGGTTTTCGTGCTTGCGGTATTTGGGAGTTCAATAGGAATATCTTTACAGATGAAGATTTTCTATGTTCTTCGGTCACCGATCGTCCGTTAGAACGTTCTGGACCTGGAGAAATTTCAGAATCTCAATTTCAAATTAGGACACCCAGAAGTGATGAGGAAACACAAATTACAACACCAGCGCGCAGCAATGTTGCTTCCACTAGCGACGTTGTAACGACTCCAGACGACCTGCGTCCACTGTCAAAAGCAGGAATACGAAAAAATAAGAATTGTCGAAGAACCCGCAAGGCAGCTGTTTTAACAGATACACCTGTAAAAGAAGCTCTCAGGGAAGAACAAATGCGTAGAGAGAAAAAAAAAATCCAGGGAAATGGCAAAAAAAAAAAACTTTTCTCCAACAAACAATACAAAGAAAATAAAAAGAAAAACACGCAGAGCAGTGACACAGAGACCGAAGATGATTGTCTATGTTTAGTGTCTCTAAAACCATATAAAGAATCATCAAGTGGAGAAGAATGGGTGCAGTGCAGAGAGTGTAAAAATTGGGCTCATGTCAAATGCACAGACAACGATCAGTTTTTTGTGTGCATTAATTGTCACTCTGATATGGAACAAGAAACGGAAGACTAGGTTTTAACAGAGAAGCAAAGACAAAACTCCAGGAGTTTCTACAAAATAATTATTTATAATAACTGGAATAGGTTTTCTGTTTTATTTAATGTCAAATTTTGTTTATTGTTGTGAGACAATTTTCCAGGTATTGTTGTGAGAAAATTTGCTAATTTTGTAACAATGACTGTATAATTTATAATTCTGCAATAAAATAATGCTTAACTCATATTCCATATAGCTTATTGTAATATTTTAAATAAGAAAGTGTTGTCACAACTTGCCTCACATATGTAACAACTTGCCCCAGAGTGGGGTTAGTTGTGACACAATGCAGAGTTTAGAAAAATATATTGTATTATCAAATCGCGAAGTACAATCGGGTTCTTTTATTAATATTACATAATGTAAACAAAGCTGAACATTATACAGAAATTACCATTTCAAAAAACTTAATCGATTTCCTAGAAAAATCATTTAACTTAAAAGTGGAACAACGTGCCCCGGCCTACCCTACTGCAGTAAATCGTCATAAAATAGAAAATTGACACCGAAAATAAAAATATCCTAATTATAAAAATAACACCCTTAAACTACATGATATCACCTATATAAATACGTTTGAAACAAATTTTGCTGTTTACTGTTTCGGAAATATTAGTTAGTAAACGTTTTAGTTTATCATATTTACGATAATTTTAGATCGTCATAACTATGAACCTATAAATGATAAAAATTAAATGTCAACATTAATACGTTTATAAATGTATTCACTATATTTAGGGATACATCAAATTAAAAAAAATAAATTGCAAGATTTTTTGTTATCCGATTTGATATGGGTTATCCCGTATCCAAAGTTCTATTTGGAAAAAGAACACGATCTTTGACATGTTCTAGAAAAATATTTAGCATCTAAGGATTAGGATACAAAAAAATAACAGGATATATGATATCATGACGATCCAAAGGACATAATATCTGAAAGCGAGTGAAAAAAAAAGTAGATCGCAATGAAGTGCAGGGGACATGGGTTCTTTTCAATCAAAACATCAACCAGTAATTTCTGAAAGTATCCAGCATGTAGTAGGTCTACAACGAATTATGTAAAATTATACTGAACAGTTGTCCCGTGCCGTAGCAGGAGTAGTCGAGGCAAAATGCTTTGGCGTAGAGCTACGATACTTGGGCTGGTTCGGAACTCAATGGGGGAAGACATTTTCTCATGAAATTTCGGCCTGTATGGGACCGGTTGCCAGCATCGTGAGGTATTTGGGTAGCTACAATAAATATCGGCTCCAGATTGAAATCAGCTATAACGGCTGGGGTATCCGTCATGACACTCCTACACTGGCTGGATGGTTGTCTATCTCTCTGGATGTGAGACCTGCAGCCTGCTGGTAAGTCAGGGCCTTGTAAGTCGGTCGCGCCATGGAGTTTTTAGTATACTGAATACTTATATACATATGCCTATGTTAGAAAAAAATATATAGGCGTATTTAATTTAGTATTAACTTATTTTATTATCAGTTTGGTTGGCTGTAAAAAAATATCATGTGTGAATAAAAAATCCACACATGTTTGAAAGAAAAATACTACGTTAAATATTTGGACCAGTAAAGAAAATGGAGGCAAAAAATTCCTATTAAATGTAGAATTGTATCAACTTTTTAAAGATCCTAAATTTACTACAATATTCGAAATCCAGTCTACACTTGCCAGGACATGCACGAGTCATGATGAAATTACAATGCGATTATTAAATGTAAGACCACTTGAAAAAATATTGGAAAACTAAAAATATGACTGATTAATGATGTAACAAATGACATTAGAAAAATAGGAGTAAGGAATCGGTTGGCTTATTTCGAAGGGTAAACGAGAATTGAAGAGACTTCTATTAGAGGCCAGGACTCACAGTGGTTTGTAGTGCTCATGATGATGAATAAAATAATTCAGGTTTGATTAATGTAATGCCAATACGTGCAAAAATTACCTGATACTGATTTGACAAAGAACAATACACTATTGACTGGAGAGAAGACAAGTTTAATGCAACAGGATGTGTGTAAACATTCTCCGATAAGTTACGTGCTGGTATGAAAGGACCACACTCCAGTATGAAGGATGATTCAAAAGTGATACTCAAAGATGTAGGTATAACCAACTCAGTGGCACTATCCAACCCGTAGGTTTATGACCGCGCGGGCAAAAGCTCTCCATACTTCCCCCTATCCAGAGCTAATGTTTTCCAATCATCCCCTGTATAATCTACTTCCCTTAAAATGTGGTTAATATAATTTTCCAACTTCATTCTTGGCCTGTCTGCTGGATGCTTTCTCCCTTAATTTTCTTACAACGAGATTTCATGTCCCTCTTTCAAAAATGAAGGTATAGGAACTAAAAATGAAGGGAGGCAAAAAGTTTCACTGTTAGTTCGAAAACTAAAAGTTATGGTATCCCATTTTTTGCGGTTAGAACTGGCTGGATACTGAAGACTAAAAGAGCAACGAAATAATGTGGAACATTGCTTGAGTGTTGATCCACAGAACTTAAGAGTAGATAAGGTTACATCTACGGTCTTACAGATGTCAAGTCCCCAGTCGTTAATTTGCTTTTCTCAACCCGAAGTCAACACTTATTGTCGCTACCCAAAATATCCACGATTCTTGGGAGGACAAGTCCCAAACTCGCCAAAATTCCAGGAGAAAATGTCTTCCTCCACAGGGCTCGAACCACAGCAAAGCTCCGCATCAAGACATGATGCCTTAAGCCGCTAAGTTACGCCACCGTCTTACGGGTACAGAATCTACCTAAATGTCCATTATAGCCTTTGAAGCCTAATAGTGGGAACAAAGAAGATTTACGTTTAGCACAGGCACTCATGTCTGGAAATGTACCTTCTCCGTGCTATCAGAAACAAACCAAACTTTCCCAACAATACAATATCAATATGTGGACAGAGTTTCTAGATGAACGATTTATTTCATCATATATTTCACCAAATTCTCACATAATGCCTAAATCTACTTCTACAACATCTGCATGAGCTCTTGAGAGAGGTGAACCGCACATTTGCCAAGACAACGTGGTGGTTTCAGAATGATAAGCATGGTCCCTTTTTTATTTTGAGATTCGAGGAAATCTGGATCAAAGATTCGAGCGAAAACGGAAAGGTCGTAATGGTCCAATTGCTTGCCTGACTTAATTACCCTAGATTATTTCCTGGGACACACATAGAGCTTGATTTACAAGACACAGGATTAATCATAAGAAGACACTGGGGCGGGTCATGGGAACGGTGGATCTTGGATTAGCAGGTATCTAGGGCGACATTGGGGAACATTAAAACGTGTTAAGAATATAAACAGAAGGGTGTGATTTATTAATCAACAACGATGTTTGTTTTAGCCCACCTCTGAAATACGTAGGCTCTACTATAGTTCCTATTTTGGGTTTACTTTTAGCGTTTGATGCAAAAACGAAACAAGTGTCACCTGACGAATATAAAACGTTGGTCATTACCAAAATTATTACTCGTTGCTCAAATCATAAAAAGCTCGTTGAAAACGTTTTAAATATTTAAATGTTTTAACGATCTTTCAGAATAACAGAACTAATCTCTAAATTTAAATATTTAGGATGCGGAATTTCGCTAAAGAATAAATAATCAACAAAAGCAAAATAATAAAATACAAAAATTTCAATATATGTGTGCGGAACTACTAGAAGAACAACAAGACATAAACAAGAAAGGATACACAATTTTTTTTAATGCCCCAGGTTGTCTTTCGACATTCCTGGTATGGCGTACTTGTAACCCACTTTTGAGGTTGGCGTGCCTGGTAGGCGGGGTTACATTGACCCGACGTTACGTTTTGATGGGTGATGATGATAGTGGTGCGCCAGGAACGTCCCTAATCCTAAGCTTAATCTAAGATGGACATGAATTATTATGATTGCGATGGCCATATGATTTCGGGGACCGTTTGGGCGTTAAAGTTTTTCTGACATTTGTCTTACAGGTGAGGAAAACCCCCGATAAAAACCTCACCCAGAAAAACTGTCCCGATCGGGGATCGAACCCAGACCTGCTGTGCGACAAGGCAGCACGTTCTCGAGACCATAGTGGTGGACAGGATACACAATTTAAATTCAATAAAACATGGGTTAACTTGTTTAAGGCATTCCACTAGATACCTTTGGAGCTCTTGGGGTAGTTAGATGTTAAGGCTCCCACTTTTCTAAAGAACCGATTGCTTCTTGATGCCAGCCGGGTTGTCCGTCCTGCGTGACGGCAATCTTTACCACCAAAACAAGCTGTCGGATACTCATTCCCATTAGAGGCTGAATCGACCCAAGGACCATGGTGCCGCCAGAAGGTTTGGCTCAGTTTAAAAATACTGATCCACCGGGAGTCGAACCCTCGACCTTACGGCTTGTAGCATATTGCCTTAACCAATTACGCTACGGCGTGTTCCAACTTGTTTAATGTATGACAGTGATATCTAGTTTACTAGAAGTACAGACAAAAGAAGAATAGATGCAGCAGAAATGAAGTTTCAGATATATGTAGTAGAAAATACAATTGTAGTTAAACGGCGAAACACTTCAACAAGAGAACTAAATATATGTCTAAGTAGGCTGCCAGAGAAAGAAAATATAATTGGTTCCAACATCTTCAAAGAATACCACAAGAAAGAATTACACAAATGATAATGGACTATAAACCCACAGGAACACGAAGCATAGGAAGACCGTGGACAAAGACGGAGACAGAACTTTGAGGACGGAATGCGATAATAAGCTCAGTCCTGGAAGCTAATAATGGTGATGATGGCTCAGCTATCATTCTGTTAAATAAGATATAATGTATAATATACAAAATGCAAGAGTTCGAATTATGGCATTGACATTTATAGCGGTTTTTTGATATTATTTTATTCATAGTTCGTATAGTAAATAATATAAATGATTATGAAGAGACAGGGAATGCACAGCTCGCTCATTCTAAACCTACGCCTCCGTGACGTAACTGTTATATTTAGGGAAACAAGAAATGAATTGCTACTACTAACTGACTTAAAAATACTGTCTCATCTGTTATTACCAGGGAGTGGGATTTGAGTCAGTAAACAGACGCTTCATATTACCTGCCACACGGAATATGTACTCGTTTTTCTACAACAGAGTGTTTCGTAGCGACTGTTTAATTTATTCGCTGCATACAGAGTAGTAAACAACTGTACATTTCGGAAGTATATTACTGTACATTGCAATAACTATAATCATGATGTGAGAAAATATTTCAGTACATTAAAGCCTTATTCAAAATGAAGTAGTTTTATTGCACGCTACAAATAACTAAACATACGATTGTTTGCTTCCTTCTATATTTCATTATCCTGGTATAACTGTTTTTGAAGCAGGGTATAATGCCTTCCACCGAACATCATTTTGTTTATACTGAACACTGCACAGTCACAGCTGCGTCCTCCCTCCTTATATTCCGTACATCCAAGACGTTATGTCCCCAAATGTACCTGAACATGGCACGTGAGCATAATCTATATAAAAGAGCTTACAGTAAGCAATAGAAGTAGGGGAGTAGGTCCCATAGCGTATGTTGTGACGTTTTGCATAACGAATATTTCCGTACACGAGATCATAGGTCCCCACCACAAGCCCTCAATGACTCTAATAGGAATTTAAATACAGCAGCAGTCGGCCGCGGTCGTCTAGTGGTTATGTTATTTCTTGTCTCTAGTCCCGGAGGTCCCGGTTCAAACCCTTGCAAGGTCGATGGATTTTCAGGATGGAAAAATCCATGGACAAGTCCTCAGGGAGAGAATTTAAGACATGAGTCCCGAGTCTAAAGATTTTCAGGCTCGTAAAAGAACCGCAAGTCTGAATAAAAAGGCCTTTGTGCAAAATTTATCCAACCTGCATCCACGTTAATACCTCAGTTGGATGCTAGATGTCTTACAGAGGTGATGTGCTAACCATATGTCACTCTTTGGCATTTGCAGCCTAGTTAAGAAATTCCCGCTAGAGAGCACCCGTGTCCTCCCGCGGGATGTGTACATACATACATACATACATACATACATACATACATACATACATACATACATACATACATACATACATACATACATACATACATACATACATACATACATACATACATACATACATACATACATGCTCCAGGTTTTAAGTTACTTTTCAGCAGGTGCCTTCGTTATTTCATAGTTAAAGTTGTATATTCGTAGTCAGTTTAAGTTTAAATTTATATCAGTTAGTGCCAAAAGTGTGTACATTTAACAACATGGGTAAAAACACACGTAATTCAAACAATGATTCGACAAGTTCTACGGAGGAAGCAGTGAAACGTGTGGTGAAAGAGGCGCTGCAGGATCCCGGCACTCTGCAGGTGTTTGTGTCCATGTTGCGGGACCAGGTAGTGGCGGAACTGCAGAAGACCATCGAGGACAACACTAAAGTAATTGAGGATCTGAAAAAGACCCTCGATGAAAAGACAGAAAGATTGAGGTGTTGGAAAATAAATTAGACGATCTAGAACAATACCAGAGACGTCAATGCCTCAGAATTTTTGGCGTAAAAGAAGAGGCCGGAGAGGACACTGACCAGAAAGCCATCGAGGTGGCCAAAAAAATCGGTGTCGATCTATCAGTGACAGACATTGACAGAAGTCACCGTGTTGGTGTTAATAATGCAGAAAGACCGCGGGCTATAATAGTGAAATTTGTTATTTACCGCAAGCGCAGTGAAGTTTTTCTAAGCAAGAAAAAGTTGAAAGGAAGTGGGGTCACTGTTCGCGAGGACCTAACGAAGTGTCGCTATCGCCTGCTACAAGACAGTATACAAAAATACGGTATTCAAAATGTATGGACAATGGACGGTGCCGTCATAGCCAAAGTAAATGGCGAAAAACGCAAAATTAGATCTTCTACGGATATCAACTAGATAGGACCTGAGTGTAAAATATGTTTACTTTATTTGTCTTTTCTTTGCTAACAATTATATTGTTAATTTATTTCTAATTTAGGTAAGTTTTAAGTTTATTATTTTTTATTTAGGACAACTTACTTGTTTTATTTTCATTTTTTAAGTTATTTGTTTAGCTAAATTATTTTAATTTTATTAGAGTTATTACAGTACATAGTTTATTTTTACTTTCTGCTATTGGCAACATTGAGCTGACAAATGATGAATTATTTGCAACCCTTGACTCACTCACCTTCTGCAATCACCCTCTTATTGTGCAGACAGCTTTTAACTCAGGTAGCAACATTCCTCAATCCCTACCATCCCCTCCAAAAACAACTACCAGTCTACTTAGGAATGCATTTTCTATTGATAAATCATCACTTAAAATCGCTCACGTAAATTCACAAAGCATTCTGTCCCACTTTGATGAGTTTGAAACCATATTTTCATCTCTTGGACTGAGCGCCATTTTAATTTCGGAAACCTGGCTCACCCCATCCATACCTTCGTCCCTTGTTCACCTAGACGGATATACACTGCTCAGAAATGACAGAATAGATAAAAGAGGTGGAGGAGTTTGTGCCTTTATATCAAATGAGCTTAATCCAAGAATTGTCCACAAGTCCCCTTCTGTATATTCCGCTCGCCCCGAGTTCTTATTCGTAGAAATTCAAGCCAGTCTAAAAAAATGTCTCTTATGCATTGTATACAAACCTCCAAAAATTGGGCACCTTTCGGATCTAGAAAACGCTCTGAACGATTCATTGCCTCATTATGAACACGTTATTGTCGCAGGCGATTTTAATACAAATCTTCTTCAGACTGACTCACCAGCCATACAACTTAAAAATATGTTCCAAAGCTTTAATATGACCATTGTTCCTCTCTCTGCCACACACCATAGTGCTACTTCCGACACTCTACTGGACTTAATTGTGACTACACATCCACAGAAAGTACTGTCATATGGACAAATTCCTGCTCCTGGCATATCTGCTCATGACATTGTATTCGTAGAATACTCACTCCAATGTCCTAAAAGACGCTCTAAATTGATTACGTACAGAAATTTACAAAACATAGACGATACTAAACTAAAATCAGACGCTTTAGAACTACCTTGGTATTCAATATGGAATCTTAGATCAGTTGATGAAAAAGTAGACACATTTAATACACTGATACTACAACTATACACAGACAGCACATGCACCAGTAAAAACCCCGACGATTTTCCCGCTCCCCTGCTCCCTGGATGAATGATTCAATACGTGAACTTATGTCAAAACGAGACAAAGCATACCGAACATACAGACGACATAAAAATGACGAGAATTGGCAACTGTACAAACAACTTAGAAACACAACTACACAATCTATACGTAATGCCAAACTACGACACGCCCACAGTATAATCGGACCTGAAATAAGTGCACGGGACACTTGGCGAAATCTCCGTGCAATGGGACTTAGACAGTTGAACCCCTCAACTGACTCAATAGACATTTCTGTAGATGACTTAAATGAACATTTTACCTCAATACCCATGACACCTCCAGACAACAAGACTAAAATAGACACTCTTAAAGACTTATCCCCATCCCCACATATAGGAAGAGATAAATTTTACTTTTACGACATTTCGCCTATATACGTTAAAAAAGCACTCAAGCGGATTAAATCCAATGCGCAAGGAACAGATAACATCAGCATTTTAATGCTAAATAAAATCATTGACATTATACTACCCACAGTGACTCATATTTTCAATGCTTCCCTTATAACTTCTATCTTCCCTATTGTATGGAAACAGTCTAGAGTTCGGCCTATACCAAAAATAAGTACACCTACTAACTGTAATGACTTCCGACCGATTAGCATCCTTCCGACATTATCTAAAGCCCTGGAATATATTGTACATAAGCAAATGACTGATTATCTCCAAGAAAATCACCTCCTTGATCCTTATCAATCCGGCTTTAGATCTGGTCATAGCACAACCACAGCTTTGCTAAAAATTACCGAAGATATTCGTGAAGCCGTGGACAGACGTCAATTGACTCCTTTAACCTTACTTGACTTCAGCAAAGCTTTTGACACAGTAGACCACGACTTACTTATGATAAAGCTCAAGCACCTACATTTGTCTGACAGCGCTGTATCCTGGTTTGACTCATACCTGCACGGTCGTCAACAATACGTTTCATTAAACTCTAGATCTTCGACTTGGCGTAACGTGCCGGCTGGAGTCCCCCAGGGCAGTGTTCTCGGACCTCTTCTTTTCTCAATCTACATAAATGATTTGCCAACTGTACTAAAGCACTGCCGTTATCACCTCTATGCTGATGATCTCCAAATTTACCTACATTCACCTCCTCATTCTCTCTATAACAGCTTGATGAAAATGAATGACGATCTCATATCCATCTTTAACTGGTCTTCAAGTATCGGTCTAAATCTAAATCCTAACAAGTCACAAGTAATTCTAATGGGACAAAAAAGACTGCTTACAACCTTTGACATATCTACACTTCCAAACATTACTATAAATAATATAATTATCCCTTATTCTTCTTCAGTAATAGATCTTGGACTACATCTAGACGCAAATTTAACCTGGCAAACACAAGTGAAACACATATGTAAAAAGACTTTCTCCATCTTACATTATCTTAGACGTTTAAAGAATTTTCTCCCAGTTTCGTTAAAACAAATCCTAGTGCAGAATCTTGTGTTACCACACTTCGATTATTGTGACATTATATATAATGATCTAAACTATGCCTTGTCGCAGAGACTGCAGCGTGTTCATAATGCTTGCATTCGATTCATTTTCATAATCCGCCGTTATGACCATATTTCCGAACACTTTAATAACCTCTCTTGGCTCCGTCTTACTGACAGACGTAAATTGCACTCTCTTTCGCTACTTTTCAAGCTTCTGAATTCCTACATTCCTACTTACCTGGCGTCCAGATTTGAGAAGTTATCCTCCTACCACAATATTGACACTAGGTCACAAGATAGCAGTCTGCTAACAATTCCTCTTCATAGCACTTCCTCCTATTCTACTTCCTTCACAGTAGCCTCCGCCCGCTCCTGGAATCTCCTTCCTCAAGATATCAGGGGTTGCCGCACACTTGGCACCTTTAAGTCACGCTTATACAGTTACCTGTTGTCTAATAATTAATTTTTCTCTATTTATTTAATTTTATACTATGTCATTAATCTTTTCCTCGTTTTTTTATATATCTTGTACATATTATATATTTAATTCGTTAAATTTAGAGTAAATCAAAATACATTATAAATATTAATTGTATTGTATTCATAACTTGTAATCGTTTATATATATATATATATATATATATATATATATATATATATTGTAATTTAGATTTAAGACTTTTCTTTTGTATTTTTTTTTAAACCTGGTTGAGTGGTAGACAAGGCCTTAAGGCCTTAACTCTGCCAGGTAAAATAAAGCTATTACTACTATTACTACTATTACTACATTAGATGTATAGCAGCTCATCTGACATTTTTCCAAGTATGCTACGGCTCCTAACTCAGGTACGTTTGTGGATGATGTATTAAAACTATTTCTGTGAATGTACACCTAGGTATGCATGCTGTATTGCTCGTAGTAAGCAGATAAGCCAGCTACAGTAGTATGAGCCGGAAGAAAGAGGATTTTCGTCTCTCCGTTTTTTAGAGCTCAAACGTACAGTCTCCTAGAAAACGAAATAAAATCTCTAGACACAAAGTATATTTACAATAAGAATTAAATTAAAGTGTTTAATACCTCACCTCATATCCGTCTTCCTGGAGACACTTTAATGTAATTATTAAATTAAACTCGTAGTGATTTTTTCCTATTTAAGTTCAATATATTTACCATATTTTTAAAACAGGATCTATGAGAATGGGTGGCATTATTTACAAAGAAACTCATATTTTCTTTAATTTATAATTAATTTATTTTCTTAACTGCTATGTAAGTGAAAAATGGTGCGTTAAGGAATCTGTGAAGAAGTAAATCTAGGAGCTGGGAATGGACTATTTGAGATGAAGTTTGGGATTCTCAAAAATGGATAAAATCCCATGTCAGAAATTAAGAAATAGCATGGACGCAGAGAAGATAATCGCCGGATAAAATTAACAAAGGTTGATAAGGTTATTGGGACATGTGATGGCAATTAGGAACGATAGAAGGCCGGAGAAGATATTCAACTGGCAACATTATGGCAGAGGAAAGAGAGGACGACCAAGAATTACATGTATGGAAAACATGCTAAGAGGGATGAGAACCAGTGGATTGAATTTGGAAGATGCATTGAATAGAACGTGGAGACTAGAGTGTGAAACTCTGCTAATAACATACGTCTACCTAATCATTTCTATAGTGTTTGAAGCTGTTTCCATGGCAACGCGTGCCCGCCGCGCCGGCCGTAACTTGTCGCTGACACTCAGATACACAACAAATTTTCCGTGAAGGTTTTGGAGTATCGATCTATATAAATATAATATTAAAATGAAGCTTATAAAAGTTTTTTTTTTAAATGAAGCTTATAAAAGTTTTTTTTAATGAACAATAATGAATTTATTCACACTATAATTGTCAGTCCGCCAGCAATCTATTATTAATATCAACTCACGCATCTCTGGGAAAAAAATCAGTTAAGTCCAAAACTGACACAAACAAGATGTATCTCTTGTTCTCAGGAACTTCCTCCCTTTTAGACTTATCCAAAACAAATATTCTTTATTACAGCTAATAGAATGAAAAATTGTCTTATCTTGTTTTTACAATATGAAACAAACAAAAAAAAATGAAAAAATCTTACCTAGTTTTTCCCGGGATGAATAAACTATTGTTTAATTACTTTTACAATTTGCAAAAAAAAATTGAAAATGTGTTTTACGCCAAATAATAACAGCAGCAGTGAATTTAATGAAAATAAAAAAAAAGCGAAAGAAGAAAGTTAAAATGATGTGCGTATTTCATAAAACAATAGGCGAGCTTTCACTCTCTTTCGCCTTCAACCAGAAAGAATAAACTGGTCAAAGTAAAACTATTAATTTTTAATTTTAGGAATTGTTATAGTATAAGCTATATTTGATAGGCTTGTGTAATTTGTAGAATTTAGGAATTTCTCCTTTTCTTATTCCAGGTTCTTTGCCTCTAGTCCCGAGGATCGCAGGTTCATATTCGGGAGAGGTCGACATAATTTAGGGTGAGAAAATGTCATGATCAAATGCTTCAAGAGGGACTCTAAGCCGTGGGTCCAGAGTCAGAAGATTTTCAGGCTCGTAAAAGAAACTCAGGTCTGAATAAAAAGACCTGAGCAAAATTTACCAATTTTCTTTCATCTGAGCAACACCTTAATTTCCTACTAAATGCCTCCTCTAGGCGATGTACTAACCACATGTCACTCGCTGACATATGTAGGGAAATAAGTGTAACTAAATTCGTCTAGTTATGAAACTTCCCACTAGGGATGCACCCATTTCCCAGCGCGAGATGAACGGGGTTCAATCATCATCATCAATCAAATAATAGTAAATAGTATTATTTTATTTTCCTATGTTTCCATCAATTTCATTGATTAGATGATTCTGCGTTATATGAATACAATTAAGATTATACTTATAACTAGAGGGTGGATTTCTGCATATTTGCCTGTTTTATTCTTTCATAGATAAACATATGCATGCAAGAGGAAAATACGTTTCACATAATTTGGAATCAATTGACAACATTTTATAGTGCATATAAATGCATATTCACGGGATTAGAGCATATTTCATTAATATGTGCATATGGGTGCATACATTATACTTTTTTCTCTATTTAATACTAAAATATTAGTTTGTAACCCCATAAAATGACGAATGTGTCTAAATGGCACAAAGAGTAGGGTGCGTGTAGGCAAACAGTTTTCGGGCACTTTTGAAATACAGAATGGGTTGAAGCAAGGAGATGCACTATGTCCTTTACTATTTAATTTTGTACTAGAGCATGCCATTAAATCTTTAGAGAATGAGGAAGGCTTACAACTGAATGGTATTAATAAGCTGTTAGTTTATGCTGATGTATTATTGGCCGATAGCGAGGAGATACTAAAGGACAATACGCACACACTGTTGAGTAACACTAAGAAATTAGGATTGGAAGCTAATATCAAAACTAAATATATGGTCACACGTAGAAATTCAGTATATAATGGAAATGTACAGCTAATGACAAATGAGGGAAATTTTGAGGAAGTGGCTGAATTCAAATACCTAGGAACAGTAATCACAAATAGGAATGAGATGCACAAAGAAATTAAACATAGGCTTAATTCTGGAAATGCATGCTATTATGCATTGCAGAGACTCTTGATGCCCCAACTCCTTTCAAAAAACGTTAAACTGAAAATATATAAAACTATTATTCTACCAGTTATATTATATGGATGCGAAACGGACTCTTACTTTAAGGGAGGAAAGGAGATTACAAGTATTTGAGAATAAAGTACTTAGGAAAATTTTTGGACCAAAGAGAGATGAAGAGACAGGTGAATGGAGAAGACTACATAACAATGAACTACATGGTCTGAATAGGAAGCCAGATATAATAAGAACAGTTAAGTCTCGTAGACTGCGATGGGCAGGACATGTTGCACGTATGGGAAATGAAAGACTTGCATGGAAGCTTCTTGAAGGAAAGTCAGAGGGAAAACGCCCACTTGGTAGACCAAGAATGAGGTGGGAGAATAACATTAACTATGATTTGAGGGAAGTAGATTATACAGGGAATGATTGGAAAGCATTAGCTCAGGATAGGGATGTATGGAGAGCTTATGTCCGCGCGGCCATGAACCTACGGGTTCGATAGTGCCAGTGAGTAAGTAAGTAAGTAACCCCATAAAATGACAAGTTTCTGCTTTATTGTCATGTTTTTGCAAATGAAGACAATTTTGTTTTCATAGAAACCCAGCATCCCTATTTCGCATTTTAGCACAACAGTAACAATGCCGAGCAGGGGGTCTGCAGTTTTAAATCTCAACAGGTCAATAAAGCAATCTGGCCTAAACCATTTCCTGAAAGCAAGATTCGGAAGAGATGATCGTGCTAGCCAACAATGAACAGTTTATTGGTGGTAATTTTCTTGTTTTCGTTTTCAACCGGCGGTATTCTTTGAAGTTTGAACATCAGCTTTATTGAGACTGTCGGCATACACCACAAAGACTCGAAAATCATTCCTGAAATATACTTTCATGTGTGCAAAATATACTTCATTTCACACAAAGGAAGCCTGTTGTACATTATTGACCACGGTGACAAAACAAATCGGGAATCGAAGTTCAAATTATTTTCTCAAATACAATTTTGTGTTAGTTGACCACAAGACAAGTGCTTTCAATGCACGAAGGAAAAATCGAATAAAATATCTTTGCTTCATCAATGAATTGGTGGGAAACCTACATTAACAACAAATGGAAAAATTGTCCTATGCCAAGTCTACGACAAACATGTGTTTTAAATAACTTATTATCAGTTTATTACATTATTAAATCAATAAAATTCTTTTCATATACAGTAAAGTAAGGTGAAATACATTATAAATATTATAATTAACTTTTATAAGATTCATGATGTGTTGCGTTGAGGTTTATTCAAAATTAATATAAAATTATAGAATATTCACCTGAAAGGTCGATGATGTACTAGTAATATATGAAAATGAAAACAGAAAAGAAAAAGAAATACTACAAGACTTAAACAACATGCATGAAAAAATCACTTTCACCGAAGAAATAGAAGTTAACAACAGCATAAACTACTTACATTTGTCTATAACCAAAAAATCTACACAACAATAAACTAGAAATCGGTATCTGCCGGAAACCCATAAACAAAAATTCTACACACCCTTTTCAACAGAAAATTAGTACATTTAATAGCTTAGTCAGTAGAATGTTGAAACTCCCATTAAGCAAAGACAATTATATCCAAGAACTCAACTACATTAAGTATATGGCAAAAACCAATGGCTATAATGAAGAATTCATAGATAAGCTTGTAAAAAAACAAAAAAGGAAGAACAACATAACCAACATAACTAAACTAGAAAAAGAATCTGACAACAACAAGAAAACATGGATAACACTTACATACACAGGAAAAGAAACGACAAAATTAGCCAATGCACTAAAGAAAGCCGATAAAAACGTAAAAATAGCATACAGAACCAATAACAAATTAAACAACATAATAAACAATACATTGAAGAAAATAACATTTTCAACAGCAAAGGAGTTTATAAACTGACATGTAAGGACTGCAACAAATTTTATATAGGAAGGACAAACAGGAGTTTTAACATCAGATTCAAAGAACATTTTCGAGACTTCATTCACGCAGAAGGTAAATCAAGCTATGCAAAACACGTTATCCATGAAGGACATCGCATGTTAAATATTGAAAACACCCTAACAGTAATGCACAGAGAAAATAATCCAGCGAAGATAAACGTACTCGAAGAGATGGAAATCATGAAAGCAGCTCACAACGACAGCCTGATAAACGAAAACGAACCCAATACATGCAACCCCCTCTACCAGATCTTCAGTGAAACACCAGTTTTGAATCCTGCCGATGATGGGACAAGTCCCGAAAGCGCTGCAGTTAAATGATAATTAAGTTGAGGAGACGGACCTTTCAGGTGAATATTCTATAATTTTATATTAATATTACAATTGTTGCTTCATAAAAAATTAATAAGATGAAGTGAGAAAATAGTGTATTTTACTGTAAGAAGAAAATTAATTTTTGTGCATATTAGTTTTTAATTTTAAGAGCATATTTTCAACTTTTTTTGCTGCATAGTTGCATGCATGTATTTATGTTTTTAGTGCATATAAATCCGCCCTCTACTTACAACAATTAAAAGATAAATTAAATCGTACATAACTCTGATTAAACCTGTACTAAAATATATATCTAAGGCACGGAACCTAACCAAAAATAATGAAAAAAAGCCTCAGTGTTTTCGAAAGCAAAATTTTGAAAGTCACATTTGGCTCAATATTGAGAATAGGAAATCAGATACAAGTATACCTATATAAAGATGTGGTGGACATATCACATATATCAAAATACGGAGACAAGTGAGTAGGGCATGTGATAGGATCTAGTGATCATTTATCTTAACTGTGGAAGGGAAACGACTCAAAGGAAGGCCTAACCTTAGATGGGAATGTGACATTCTAAAATATGTAATGGCTCTGGGTAAAACATATTGGCGAAATGTGGTACTTGATACAAACAAATTTATGGGAACTTCAGGTGAAGGGCTATTGTTCCAACTATGATGATGCTATATCGATTTTTGTCATAGTCATTTTTAGTGTCTTTTAAATAGGGTCCGATGAAGTATTTTCTATTTTTCCCCAAATAATACTTTCTTGAGAACAATCTCAATAGATACATTACTTTGGAATTCGCTACAAATGATCCTGAGAGTAGCTAGAATCGGGAATAGCTGTAACAGTCGTAGATTATGCTGTATTTTCGGTTAGAAACATAAATATCTTATAAATACAAAACCTATAAAAATATTGTTTTTTCTTTTACTGCAGACAAATGAAGGACGAGACGTTGAACGATTCTTTACATTTCTAGATATAAATTAAGAACGTCTTGTCGTATCTAACAAAATAATAATATTTGATCACAAAGAAGAGGATAAAATATTGTCTTGTAGAGTGCTGAAATGGCAGGTAATAAATCCATGACAAGGCTTTCGATTTCAAGTGCGTATATTTCCAACTCCACCCCCTTCTACCCACTCTAAAAAATGGAAACCATCACTTCCTTAATCCCATGGTAAAAAAATAAATTGGATGAAAATCCAGTAGTGGCATAGAATTGGCCAAAGCAATTTGAATTTCTGAGAAATAAAGGATATATTCGATTTTTCAATAACACGGCATCAGCAGTCTTCCATCTTTCAATAAATAATTGTTTTATTCTCTCCTTCATAGACGTCCACAAACGAAGCAATTGGGAAAGGAAGAGAATTTCTTACAAAAGAAAAAAAAATGGTACACGAGAAGAAAAAAAGGAGCAATTCATTTAGTGGAATGAGGAGATTGAGAAAGAAAAAAGTGAAGAAAAAAATATGATTTGATTTGTCGTTGTAGAAAAGCCCGAGTAGGATGAGAGAGGAATGCTGTTTCCACTTCAAGTGGAGGATAGAAGTGCTGAGGAATTGTTCCATGACGATGAACACTTCGTCTGTTTGGTAAAGGCAAGATTCCAATATTTTGCTCCATTTTTATACACAGCATATACTAGTACAGTCAAAACTCCATTCAATATTTTTTTCTTTGTAAACGACACAATTTCTACGATATAAACTGGATTCAAACCAGGGATTAAAATAATCATCATCAACATTAATAAAATTCATTGTGGACCCGTCCGTCGAGAAATTAGTCACACAATTGTAACTGTAACATAAAATTATAAAATTATTATCTTTAGGTCCGCCTTCTAAAATTTGTAAAATATTAATTTAGTGTATGCCTTTCGGGACTAGTCCCATCATCAACAGAAGGAGCAGGAGATAGATCTGTATCTACTAACCCTAAATATTATTAGACCGTTCGTGGGAGTATAATAATTTATAGTATTATTCTCTATTACGTAAGAGGACCTACATTGTCGTCAAGCAGATCAGTGGTTACCAACCTTTTTTTATCACGATTCATTAGGAATTTATCATCATCCTGAACTTATTTATGTTTACATCGTTAGAGTCTGTTCTACGAGATCTCAAGATGAGGTTGGACAAGTCCATCTTAATTTTGGTGTTCCTCTATAGCTATGTCCTATAGATACTACAATGCTAATTTAGGAAATCGAGATGGGTCCATTCTTTGAACAAGTTGTAAACAATTGCTTTGATAATTCTGAATTTCTTCGACTATATTTTGAATTTTTAATTTATCACGTATACCCACCTGTGTTTCTTTGCTTGTCCGTTTTTGTCAAACCTGGAAGTGGACGTAAAATTCTAATTCGTGCCGCTTGCAATTTTGATTTGATTTTATAATTTAGTATGCAATTTCGTTGTTATATTTCAGTCCTGCTTTTGCAGTTAAATTGTGAAATCTCAATTTGGTCGCGGTTAACATTTGTTTACCAAAATTTATTTTTATGATTGCATTTATTAAAAACACAGATTCACCGATCCTCAAATCTATTTATAATAAACCTCCATTTCTGCATTATGTAACACAGGCAATATACATATACAGGGTGTAAATGAATTATACCGCACAAATTTAAAACTACGTATAGAGGGGTATTATAGAAGCTTTTGGAGAAAACCGAGAAAATGAACTGATAGTCCCTAGGAAAAAGTTATGATTTCAACAATTCCGTAAATGGTTGGCACGTCACTGATTATTTAAAATTAAAATGAAAAAAAAAAAAAAAAAAAGATACAGATAGTATAAGTTGCAACAAGTATGCGCCTTTAGCTCAGTGGTTACAGCAGTCTTACTACCGACGCAACTGTAAGATTGATGCATCACGTTCGAAACTACATACAGTATGTGCACACTTTTTTTTTTCTTTCTTCCTTTATTATGTACGTACTGTAAATTAGCTACGTATGTAGCTGGTTTAATTGTCATTCATTATTTCACAGAATACGGTATTGTAACGTACAGTTACAAAACATTCTACGTACGTATTGTACAGGCAAGTCTTTAAATGGTTGTAGCAATAATAATGATAATAATAATAATAATAATAATAATAATAATAATAATAATAATAATAATAATAATAATAATAATACACATACTGTAGAGTACAATAGGTTTCGCAAATAAAATGTGTAATTGTACTGTACAGTACTTAGGTAATGGTAGTGCAGTGATGACTAGAGCTAGGATTTTTATGTAATATTAACATGCAAAATATGTACATATTTATGTAATAATATTTGGTGAAATATGTAATATTACATAAAACATTCTTAAAATATGTAATTTTAAATACATTAAAATTTAAGTTTTATGTAAATTTATACCAAATATTAACTTACTTGATTCCTGATTTTATTAATAAAAAGTAAAGTGTGGTACAATTATTAATTATGCATGTTGATGTATAAATCTAAAGTATTACATTTATTTATTTTTTGAAAATGCAACAATTAATAAAATTGCTAAATAAAAAAAATCAGGTTACAAAATGTATTTTTAGGTATATTATAATTATACGTTTTCGTAGTCACTCTTTAACCAATCTTTAGCCCCTACAGCGAATACAGAAACTATCTACTCACTTCACTTTAATTTGCAATGAACTATGAGACACACATCCAAGTTTTCCATTGTCATAGAGTGTCATCGGTCAGAGAGATTGTTTTTTATCAACAGAAAATGTTCTGGATGATGACGGCCAATATGATTTCGAGGACCGTTTGGACTTTAAAGTTTCCCTGACATTTGTCTTACAGGTGAGGAAAAACCCCGATAAAAACATCACCCAGAAAAACTGTCCCGACCGGGGATCGAACCCGGGCCCGCTGCATGACAAGGCAGCACGGTACCTCGAGACCACAGCGGTGGACTCACCTAACATAATAATATATTATTTTATTTTTTTATTGGAAGAATTGGAATGGGAAGATAGAGAAGAATGAAGAAAGAAGATACAATTTTTAAAAGCTTTGTGCACAAGAAGATATTTTATTACATTGTAAATCTGTTTGTAAATAAATATTTTTAATGCGAATGAGCCTATGTAGGACTACGGAAAGTAGAAGTAGTAGTAATAGTAGTAGTAATAATAATATTATTATTATTATCATTATTATTACCATTATTATTATCATCATCATTATTATCATTATCATTATTATCATTATCATCATCATCATTATTATTACCATTATTATTATTATCATTATCATCATCATTATTATTACCATTATTATCATCATCATTATTACCATTATTATTATCATTATTATTATTATTATTATTATATCACTACTATTATTAAGTATGAAGGTTATATTCAAACCAAATTTAAAGCAAATACACAGTGCATATTTCATTTAAATGATTATTTGTCCGGCAGCCTTTGTTTTATTGGACCACATTCTGTAAAAAGTAACCAACTCTCAAATTTGAAATACATGAATTAATGCTATATTATTGTTTTGCAAGTACCACTCCAAAGTCCTGCAAAAAAAATATTCAACCCACCATCCGTATACTTATCCCATCTATGAACCAAGTAAGAAAACACTGACATAATATGCTACATTTCACTCTCTGCAGAAAGAACCGAACAACAATAATGTGTAAAATCTCAGAATTAAAAATGTTTGAACTAGCATCTTTCTCTTAAAATAAAAGCTCTTTTATCTTCTGTTACTTGAAGTAATAACTAAACGTATATTTTTATTTGTGATTTTTTCATTGATATATAACTTTAATTACATTTTTCTCAGCGCAATTATCTTGTAGCCTTGTTCTTTTTGCAGAATGCGGTACAAAATTCCAATGCGGGATATAGAGAATTTTAGCTTAATTTAAAACAATATACTTTTATGCGCGATAGTGCGTTTTGTCGTACTTACAGCAATCGCGACCATGATTGTAAGTTCAACTTCCTACATTTCGGGGTTGCCAACCTAAATAACTATACTGTAATATTACATATTACAAACCGCATGTGGGAAGTAAAACCACTTCCCACTATGTATACTACATACAATGTATATACAAAAATATCCAAACGGTAGTGTTAATATACATTATACGAAACAAATCACTGCATTTTTAATGAACTGAACTTTATTTGAAACAGTATAAAACAATAAATACGTACTTGCCGCTATTTTATCACTGATTGGTGTCGCGGCCTCCTGCAATTTCAACTAATAAACATTGCCCACACAGTTAACCATAGTCAGTTGTTTATAATGAATGGAAATATTTGCAACAAAGATATTATTTTACTATTATTTATTATTTTGAAAACACCATCGCGCAAAAAATAATGTATTTCGCACGTTTGTGAAGTGTTTTACAGAAGTGAGGAAAATGTTTAAAAACCGAGCGATAGCCAGGTTTTTAATCCGAGATTCTGTAAAAACTACTTCCCAACCTCGCATCGTAATATACTTTTACAGCACTGAAACCCTGAATTCAACAAAACTAATTTATGAACTTGAAAAGATCGAAAGAATGAAAAAGACGCACATTTAATGCCATCGCAATAAAAGATTTATCTTTTGATCCCTGAAACTCTATCAATATAACCCTAGTTTGTTCATTCCCATCCTCATTCTAGCGTATTTTTGGATAGGGAGAAGGGGATACTTCATTCAGGAAATAGAATGACTTTATTTATGTGCAGTATTAAATTGCATAACTCTCTGATGTAATTCATGTAGAATCGATATGAACTCGCGACCCTGAACCACGCTATTTTATATGGGTGGAGGCTCGTCATGGTCAATGACCTAACTATAGCACATTCCTGTCATCCTCATCTAATTATACAGGCATTACTGTGACAAGAGACATTGCTACTAGTGTATTTATTGCTGGTTTCAATGCATCTCTTCTATGCTGCTTTTTTAATCGTTCCTGCTTGTTATGCTCTCTCCTCGCTTCAACCCAACTTTGATCTCTATATTTTAAAACATGACAAGCTTAAATACGAACTACAATGAATATTTTAGTTTTGGAATGCAGGCTTTCACAGCCGGTAATCATAATGTTAAAATATTCCGGGTTATGTGGCCGTGGTCTATAACTGGTGTTTATTCCAGACGTTTCTCCCTCAACTGCGGATGGCATCTTCAGTAGCGAGTGCTCCTAGGTGATGTTACTTTCCAGACGTTCTCCCTCAACTGCGGAAGGCATCTTCAGTGGCGAGTGCTTCTAGTGATGTTACTTTCCAGACGTTCTCCCTCAACTGCGGAGGGCATCTTCAGTGGCGAGTGCTTCTAGGTGATGTTACTTTCCAGACGTTCTCCCTCAACCTCGGAGGGCATCTTCAGTGGCGAGTGCTTCTAGGTGATGTTACTTTCCAGACGTTCTCCCTCAACTGCGGAGGGCATCTTCAGTGGCGAGTGCTTCTAGGTGATGTTACTTTCCAGACGTTCTCCCTCAACTGCGGAGGGCATCTTCAGTAGCGAGTGCTTCTATGTGATGTTACTTTCCAGACGTTCTCCCTCAAATGCGGAGGGCATCTTCAGTAGCGAGTGATTCTAGGTGAAGTTACTTTCCAGACGTTCTCTTTCAACTGCGGAGGGCATCTTCAGTGGCGAGTGCTTCTAGGTGATGTTACTTTCCAGACGTTCTCCTTCAACTGCGGAGGGCATCTTCAGTAGCGAGTGATTCTAGGTGAAGTTACTTTCCAGACGTTCTCCCTTAACTGCGGAGGGCATCTTCAGTGGCGAGTGCTTCTAGGTGAAGTTACTTTCCAGACGTTCTCCTTCAACTGCGGAGGGCATCTTCAGTGGCGAGTGCTTCTAGGTGATGTTACATTCCAGACGTTCTCCTTCAACTGCGGAGGGCATCTTCAGTAGCGAGTGATTCTAGGTGAAGTTACTTTCCAGACGTTCTCCCTCAACTGCGGAGGGCATCTTCAGTGGCGAGTGCTTCTAGGCGATGTTACTTTCCAGACGTTCTCCCTCAACTGCGGAGGGCATCTTCAGTGGCGAGTGCTTCTAGGTGATGTTACTTTCCAGACGTTCTCCCTCAACTGCGGAGGGCATCTTCAGTAGCGAGTGCTTCTATGTGATGTTACTTTCCAGACGTTCTCCCTCAAATGCGGAGGGCATCTTCAGTAGCGAGTGATTCTAGGTGAAGTTACTTTCCAGACGTTCTCTTTCAACTGCGGAGGGCATCTTCAGTGGCGAGTGCTTCTAGGTGAAGTTACTTTCCAGACGTTCTCCCTCAACTGCAGAGGGCATCTTCAGTGGCGAGTGCTTCTAGGTGATGTTACTTTCCAGACGTTCTCCCTCAACTGCGGAGGGCATCTTCAGTGGCGAGTGCTTCTAGGTGATGTTACTTTCCAGACGTTCTCCCTCAACTGCGGAGGGCATCTTCAGTAGCGAGTGCTTCTATGTGATGTTACTTTCCAGACGTTCTCCCTCAAATGCGGAGGGCATCTTCAGTAGCGAGTGATTCTAGGTGAAGTTACTTTCCAGACGTTCTCTTTCAACTGCGGAGGGCATCTTCAGTGGCGAGTGCTTCTATGTGATGTTACTTTCCAGACGTTCTCCTTCAACTGCGGAGGGCATCTTCAGTAGCGAGTGATTCTAGGTGAAGTTACTTTCTAGACGTTCTCCCTTAACTGCGGAGGGCATCTTCAGTGGCGAGTGCTTCTAGGTGAAGTTACTTTCCAGACGTTCTCCTTCAACTCCGGAGGGCATCTTCAGTGGCGAGTGCTTCTAGGTGATGTTACTTTCCAGACGTTCTCCTTCAACTGCGGAGGGCATCTTCAGTAGCGAGTGATTCTAGGTGAAGTTACTTTCCAGACGTTCTCCCTTAACTGCGGAGGGCATCTTCAGTGGCGAGTGATTCTAGGTGAAGTTACTTTCCAGACGTTCTCCTTCAACTGCGGAGTGCATCTTCAGTGGCGAGTGCTTCTAGGTGATGTTACTTTCCAGACGTTCTCCCTCAACTACGGAGGGCATCTTCAGTAGCGAATGATTCTAGGTGAAGTTACTTTCCAGACGTTCTCTTTCAACTGCGGTGGGCATCTTCAGTGGCGAGTGCTTCTAGGTGATGTTACTATCCAGACGTTCTCCTTCAACTGCGGAGGGCATCTTCAGTAGCGAGTGATTCTAGGTGAATTTACTTTCCAGACGTTCTCCTTCAACTGTGGAGGGCATCTTCAGTGGCGAGTGCTTCTAGGTGATGTTACATTCCAGACGTTCTCCTTCAACTGCGGAGGGCATCTTCAGTGGCGAGTGATTCTAGGTGAAGTTACTTTCCAGACGTTCTCCTTCAACTGCGGAGGAGATCTTCAGTGGCGAGTGCTTCTAGGTGATGTTACTTTCCAGACGTTCTCCCTCAACTGCGGAGGGTATCTTCACTGGCGAGTGCTTCTAGGTGATGTTACATTCCAGACGTTCTCCTTCAACTGCGGAGGGCATCTTCAGTGGCGAGTGCTTCTATGTGATGTTACTTTCCAGACGTTCTCCCTCAAATGCGGAAGGCATCTTCAGTAGCGAGTGATTCTAGGTGAAGTTACTTTCCAGACGTTCTCCTTCAACTGCGGAGGGCATCTTCAGTGGCGAGTGCTTCTAGGTGATGTTACTTTCCAGACGTTCTCCCTCAACTGCGGAGGGCATCTTCAGTGGCGAGTGCTTCTAGGTGATGTTACTTTCCAGACGTTCTCCCTCAACTGCGGAGGGTATCTTCAGTAGCGAGTGCTTCTAGGTGATGTTACTTTCCAGACGTTCTCCGTCAACTGCGGAGGGCATCTTCAGTGGCGAGTGCTTCTAGGTGATGTTACATTCCAGACGTTCTCCTTCAACTGCGGAGGGCATCTTCAGTGGCGAGTGCTTCTATGTGATGTTACTTTCCAGACGTTCTCCTTCAACTGCGGAGGGCATCTTCAGTGGCGAGTGCTTCTAGGTGATGTTACTTTCCAGACGTTCTCCCTCAACTGCGGAGGGTATCTTCAGTAGCGAGTGCTTCTAGGTAATGTCTACGACAAGGTAACATCACCTAGAAGCACTCGCCACTGAAGATGTCCTCCGCAGTTGAGGGAGAAACGTCTGGAAAAAATACCAGTTATAGGCCACGGCCACATAGCCCGGAATCTATTAACATTATAATATTTTAGTTTATTTAACAGTGAAACTAGTATTGAAAATTAGAAGTTCATTAAATTATTTGGTTCAAAAGAATGGAATACTAATACGAAGCAAAGTATTGACGCAGTTTAACTTCTTACTTTACGTGCGCACACCATCCGGACCTTACAATGGCACGACCTTTCGGGAGTGGGGTTTCAACTATGGATCACATAAATACTCTTTTCGCCACACGAGGACAAGGAGGGCCTCGCCGAATGAGTGATCAGCTCAATGTCAGAGTCACCTCAGACACAGCACGACATTAAGACCAAACACGCCATTCACACACACATTCATACTAAATATGGCGCAAATGATAATGAAGATTATGATGTTCGGGGTCCGTTTGGGCCTTAAAAGTTTCCTGACATTTGTCTTAGAGATGAGGAAAAAAATCCGAAACAAAAAAAACAGGAAAATTATACCAATCGGGAATCGAACTCGGGGCTGCTACGTACGAGGCAATGGCATCCAACCCCCGACAACACAACGATGGACATAATAATAATAATAATAATAATAATATGGTCTAGTGGTCAGTGCTGACTTCAGTTAATGGGATACCGAGTTCAATTCCTTCTCAAACCACAATATTTTTTTTTTTCGTAAAGGGAATTAATCCTGTGGTTGTCTATGGTCAGGAATTTAGATTAATTTTAGGTTTATCGACTCTCCTGGTGCTTTGTTTTCATTTATCGGGATTGTTGCTCCGTCTTTCGGGCGTCCCTTCCTCGCAAGTGGGTTACAAATCCACCAAAGCCATAAGAGAATGTCAAAAATGAAAACAATCTTGTGAAATATTCAAAATAATAATAACAGTTTAAGTCTCGTGGACTGTGATAGAACATGTGACACGAATGCGGAATGAAAGAGAGGCTTGGAAACTCCTTACAGGAAAATAAATGAAAAAGCGCCTAGTAGGTAGGTAAGAAATATGTGGGGGAGAATAACATTAACCATAATATGAGAGAAGTTAATTATACAGGGGATGATCAGTAAACATTAGTTCAGCATAGGGATGTATGGAGAGCTTATGTCCGCTCGGACAAGAATCTACAGGTTCGATGTAATTGAGTAGTTAGTGGCGGCAGTAGTAGTAGTAGAGTAGTAGTAGTAGTAGTAGTAGTAGTAGTAGTAGTAGTAGTAGTAGTAGTAATAATAGTAATAATAATAATATTAATAATAATAATAATAATAATAATAATAATAATAATAATGGGTTCCAGGTCATGCGGAATGAACATGCTGATGCTCTTGCAAAGAAGGGAACAGTTATATTTGAAACCATCCATCGCGAAATATCATTTCACACAGGAAAATCTATGATCAAGAAATAATTATTCAAGATAGCAGAAAATAATGAATTCCGAAGAAAGAACGGAAAAAGTTTAGATTATTTAGATCGATGAACTTTTCGTTCTACACAATCAGAGTGGGCATGACATGCGTGAACGCTCAAAGAAACTTCCGCTAAATGGCATGCATATGTGTGAAATCGGTATGACCAACCTCCGCAATAAATTTCCTAACATGTTAATAAGAAATGGATGTGCATCAACTTCCCCTTACTAACCTAACGAAATAAAATGCATGCATATTATATAATGAACTATAAACTAATCAATCTGATGTACATTTGTTCAATCGGAACCTACAAAATGAGTTGATTGAACATCCATTTCTTAAAATATACATTCGAAATAATTATGCATGTTGGTCATTCCGATTTCACAGATATTTGCATCATCAAGCAAAAGTTTCTTGAAGCGTTCGCGTATGCGCAATACGATTCTGCAGAACTTTGAAAAAATAATTTGAGATAAATGTGACAATTTGCGTAGATAGAAAACATGTTTAATAATGGTAGATATAAAGTTATAAGTATTGTTGCAAAACGTTTAAAATACTTTAAATGTTAGTGAAGACGGAAAATCATAGACCGGAGTATTTTAAGGAAGAAACAATCACAAATATATCAGATTAGTCGAGGAGTGATGCAGTAGCAGACTTAATGTTAACATTGGTCATGACTGCCTTTAACAATTAGAAGCATACGCAGGACCACCTGTCCCCTGTACAAACAAACGGAGGGAATTTACAAGGACCGCCTTATGCGATGTTCAGCTGTACAAACAACAAATACAAGCTAACGTTACTGAGAAATCAGAGGACACCTTATAAGGGCTAATGACTGCCTCTAGTGCATTCTATCCTCTTTGGCACCACAGCCTTTGAGTCTCGCGTTAGTTTCGCCTTTAGGATTTCATCAAACGGATTTAGTTATGCTTATTTCCCCTACAGATGTCGTGAATGATATATGGTCAGCATGTCACTTCTAAGAGACAATTAAGGTAGGACATGGATGTAGAAAAGTCACGTTAAATTTTATCAGAGATCACTTTTTTGAGGCTTGAGGCTCTTTTATCGACCAAAATCAGTAGTGGGACCCACGGCTTAAAATCCATCTCGGAGGAGACGTCCTTTGGATTTTTCCATTATAAAAATCAATCGACCCCAGCCGGGTTTTAACCCGAGAACTTTGGGAGTAGAGACAAGACACATAAGAACTAGAGCATCACTGCCGATACAACTAGTAAAGATTTTATAATATAAATTAGTACCTTATTCTCAGTCTTCTTCAACTATTACAATATTAATTTTATTATTGAAGGCTAAGAACAAGGTACTAATTTATAATCTAAATGCCTTGTATAGTGAACTCAACGCAGATTCAAACTGCATTTTAAAAATGTACATACCTCTAGTAATTATCATTTGCTTAATAATAATAATAATAATAATAATAATATTATAATAATAATAATAATAAAAAAATTACTCAAGTAATAGACTTACGGACCAATTACCGTCCTCTGCCATCTATTGTGCTGTTGTTCCGTAGATTTACGTCTACTGGGAATTAATAAAACATATTTGTAGGAATGCTATCCAGACGTAACGACATGGTAATTCCACCATGGGCCAAGAATCTGGTAGGAGAATAACATTAACCATGATTTGAAGGAAGTAGATTATGCTGGTGATGATTGGAAAACATTAGCTCAGGATATGACGTAAGGAGAGCTTATGTCCGCTCGGTCATGAACCTATGGGTTAGATAGTGCCAGTGAATCAGTTAGATTGGCAGAAGTATAGTAGTAAATGTTGCCTGCTATTAGAGTGAAACATGGTGCTTTAAGAAAATGAAGAAGAAAATCTTAGCACTGGTAATTGACTATTTGAAAATAAGTCCGCGAATATCGAAAATGGACAAAATATCGTCTCAAAAAAATTATTAAGATGGTTCTACACGTGATGAGAATGAGGGCCGAAAAACACTTTCAATTGACAACATCCTGGCAGAGCAAATAGAGGAATGCCAAATGGAAGAAAACTATGGTGAGTGGGATAAGAACCAGAGAATTTAATTTGGAAGGTGTTCTGAATATAGAAATAATGGATAATAGGAGTTAAAAGCAGCCACAGCCCTAGAACTCCTCCTATCCATATGAAATAAAACTATTTACCTTAGTAGTAATTCCGCTAAAAGAATCAATAATTAACCTGGGATGCAAATCTGTCCTATTAAAACCACAGGTCACAGGTCACTCACTCACTCATTCATTGGCACTATCGAACCCATAGGTTCATGGCTGCGCGGGCATAAGCTCCCTATCCTGAGCTGTTTTCCAATCATTCGCTGTTTAATCTACTTCCCTCAATGCATGGTTAATGTTATTCTTCCACCTCATTCTTGGTCTACCAACTGGGCGTTTTCCCTCTGGACTTCCTACAAGAAGCTTCCATGCAAGTCTTTCATTCCCCATAGGTGCCACATGTCCAGCCCATTGCAGTCTACGAAACTTAACTGTTCTTATTATACCTGGCTTCCTATAAAGATCAAGTAGTTCACTGTTATGTAAGTCTTCTCCATTCACCTGTCTGTTCATCTCTCTTTGGTCCAAAAATGTTCCTAAGAATTTCGTTCTCAAACACTCGTAATCTCCTTTCCTCCCATAAAGTAAGAGCCCATGTTTCACATCCATATGATAAAATTAAAACCACAAGTAATCTATCTATATTAAGTAATTCAACCCCGTCAGATTATATCCCGCAAACCATGGATATAACTGCGAGCACTTTCTATATATTTTGTATAAAATCGGGAAAACGATCGAGAAAAAATATTTAGGAGTGGTATGTAAAAAAAAAATATATATATATATAAAAATAATAATAAATAAACAGCACTCAAAATTAATCTGAAGCCAGGCTTCACATAATTCAACAATTATTTATTCGAACAGTTGACTGTAAGAATCTGTTACATAATATACTATCTCTTGTTTAATTAATGTCCATCTTTAAGATGTTGCAAGCGTCATAAATTCTGTGAAAATAATCGTGAGAAAATGAGTCATTCGTTACGAAAAACAAATATATTTCACATGTGCAGTTTTGTTTGCATAAATGTGTCATTCGTGCTTCTGAATCAAAATAGTGATTTAGTTCTCTTGCACAATTCCCACATGATGGGGCATTTTATTTTATCATTTCCTAACTCACTGGTTCTATCGAACCCGTAGGTCCATGGGTCGTGCAGACATAAGCTCTCCATACACACCTATCCTGAGCTAATATCGTCCTCTGTATAATCTACTTCCTTTAAATCATGGCTGATTTTAATCTCTCACCTCATTCTTGGTCTATCAACTGAGCGTTTTCACTTTAGTTTTCCCACATGAGGTATCCTTCCCCTCTTTCATTTCCTATTCGTGCCACATGTCCTGCCATCGCAGTCTACGGAGACTTAACCGTTCTTATTATATCTGATTTCCTACAGAGATTATGTACTGAAGCGATTGTGAATTTCATTATCATGGACCATAAACCATTTTCAATTGTGGAAGGAAACGGATTTACACAGTTAATGAAAGAACTGGTACCCTTCTAGAGAGATGTTTAAAAAACGTATAGGCCTAAATGAAAAAGATGAGGCTATGTCAGAATTTTTTTTAAATTACATAAAGGTAATAAAACATTACTTTATTACATATTACATACGGACAAAGACGATGCAGAATAAGTCCTTTGGTGAAGTCACCATCCATTTCTTGGAAAAATCCAAGCTTATGAATGGATCTTTGGGAGTCTTCTAGTTGTTCGAAAGACATACATACAAAACAGACTTTCAGATATATTATCGTCGAATGGAGTATTACTATAGATTAAAGTTACTGCTGTAGTGACAGCACGGTTATGAAGGTAAATAGAGACATGTTTGGTGAAAAACAATACCGTGCTTCGCCTACACATTGAATTAACATATCACAGACTCATTGGATAAAGCTAAAACTGCATCAATGAACATCAGCCAAGTGCGCGAGAATGTAAAATTCATACTACATAGTGTCAATGCCAGTGACAGATTGCGGAAAAAGCAAAGGGAGCTGGTAAGATGGAAGGGCAGACAGAATACTTGACGTTCGCACTCGTTGGAATTCAACGTATTATATGTTGGAATGTTTTATGGAGCTAATTTCAACGATCGGCGCAATATTGTTATGCCGTTCTGATGCTCCACCAATGATAACTTCTAATGAAGAGAGCTGCCTGGGCGAAATAGTACAACTTTTGCAGCCCTTTGAAAGATTGGCTAAAGAAATGTCCGCAGAGAATTATATCACCAGGGTAAAAGAGTGGAACCCTTGAAAGAGGTAGTCCACTCCAGGGAGTAGGAGCCCCTGCCCTTTTGTGAGCTCCAGGTCCCACTCGCCCAGTGGGTAGTACCTGGGTAGGGCCCCGTCCACAGGGTTACGTGGGGAGAAGAGAAGTCCCCAAAGCCGTAGTGAAGGCAACTTCTCTAGGAGACGAACACTCCGAAATTGCAGTTCCCTGCTCTCCATGAAGAGGGTTTTGGCTAGAGGCTGGTAACCTAAAGGCACCCGAGATGTGGGCAGACCTAGAAAGAGATGGGCTTAAGTCGGAACGGGTCAACAGACCTACTCCATGAATGCAGATGATGATGAATTATATCACAGTAAGTAAGGTTATTCCACTTGTAAGCTGTCTATGGGGTATGTTAGAAACATTTTCACCAATATTTGATAGCACAGTTTCATTAAAAGCAAACATTGAAAAGGTGTCAAAATGCTTCGATAAACTAGATCCAATGCTCACCCTTGGCTATCGCAACCGCTCTAGATCCAGACTTCAAGCTGATTCATTCCAAATATGTGATTGCTAAGGTCAAAGTCATCAATTATATAAATAATTACTTAACCAGTATGCAAGCAGCAGTTTTACTGAGCCTTCTGACGAATCTGAAAGCGATGAAAATAATGAATGGAGTTATCACAAACAATTAACGCACATGAATAATAAAACGACAGATAAAACAAAAGTAAAATCAGAATTTCACATGTTTATATCATCTCCTATAACTCCTAAAAAAGCAGATGCTTTAGAAATGTGGTATGACACGAAATGTTAATTTTCTGGGTTGTATAAACTGGCGATGATAGATGTGCCTATCGTAGCAACTTTATTAGGGAATGCCCGTGGGCAGAATTATTATTGATGGATCGTAGTAACGTCGGTGCCAAGTGAGCGGCTGTTTTCAGAGGCTGAGGCTACGATTACCCAAGAAAGAAACCGCTTGCTAGGTACAAGATTTTCAAAATTGTTTTTAAATTCTATTTTACAAAATAAATAATTAATAAACATTTTTCAACATTCTTTTGTGTATTGTTTTTTCCAAAACATCGAAAAAATATCGATATATCGTTTATAAACATCGATGTTTTCGGCATCGATATTTTACTTTTGAAAACATCGATGTTCTAACATCGACGTTTTTTTATGGGCGATGTTGCATCCTTTTCAGTAGCTGCATTCCTTTGTTAATCGCTGAAAGTCCAGCTTGCTTTAAATTCATGTTTTTTATAAACCGGAGAAAAAAGAATGTATTCCGAAATAATAAGAAAAGGAAGAACCGTTTAAATTGCTAGTGCTATATAGTAGCTTCGTTGAGATTTATAATAGTGACAATAAAATTCTACTTGTCTTGGAATGTGACTGTGGCAGGTAAGTTTGTTACAGCTATAAAATAATTACGTCACTCAGCTCCCCACGGCTACAACGTCGACTTCGTGCTGTCCTAATGGAAAATCTTACCAAACTTTAGGCTACATTTTCAAACAAAATCCTCTCTGCCTAGTAAAGCTATCACTTTAAAGCTCCGGGCGACATCTTTAGTGTATTTCACCAACTTTGGAGCGTAGCCACATGAACCCTGGCACTACTACCACCACCCCAGACTAAATGTTTCCCAGCGTACAACTTCAAATTAATATATAGGCTATAAAAAAAACTTATGTATTTCATTTTTTATATCAGCAAAACTTAATAATTTGATTATCACAAAAATAAAAAACATTACAAAATGTATCCATGTAATCGCAACTACTGTGGAATTAATAGATTATGATCTTAAAACTGGAGCGGTCAATAGGTTGTAGCGCCTATGGTGGTGATGATAATGAACTTAAAAAATAGGAATGAGGTGTAGTAAGAAATTAAATGAAGGCTCAACTCTGGAAATGTTGCTATTATGCATTACAGGGACTCTGTCATCCTCTCAAAAAATGTAGCCTAACATATACAACTGTTAATTTTACACGCTTTATATTAGCTTGACCTGTATCTATCTATCTATGTAACGGAATCTTTCAACGCGATTTTCACCCACTTAAAATCATTGGATCGACTTGAAACTTTGTATACTTGTAGAAGACCCGTGACAATACAATAATTTCATATTTATTTTCTAAAATCCTGGCCATAATCATCAGAAAATCAAAAAAAAAAAGTGTTTTTGTATCAATATAACGGAATCTTTCAACTCCATATTCACCCACTTAGAAACATTGCATCGACTTGAAACTTTGTATACTTATAGAGGACCCGTGACAATACAATAATTTCATATTTATTTTCTAAAATCCTGGCCATAATCATCAGAAAATCAAAAAAGTGATTTTGTATCAATGTAACGGAATCTTTCAACGCCATTTTCACCCAATTAGAAACATTGGATCGACTTGAAACTTTATATACGTGTAGAGGAGCCGTGACAATACAATAATTTCATATTTTGTTTCTAAAATCCTGGCCAGAATCATCCAAAAATCAAAAAAATGAAAACTGGTATAATAGGTTGCGGACTTGTCGACTTTTTAGTCAATCGTTGTAAGAGCTCAGTTGGTAGAGCAGTGAACTCTTGGTGGTATATAATTTCAGTAATCCATACGTCGCTGGTTCAAATCCGGCTGGGAGGGTTTTTTTTATAGAAGAGTATTACTTTTAGCTCATACTACAATAGTATCGAATTTAAAGATATTTACATTTTTATCTTATTCTGTAAAATATTAAAACTAAAAAATAAAAAAATAAATAATAGTTTTAAAAAACTAAAAGAACACGCTTTATTAGAAAACTAAAAAATGAAAAATAATATTAATTTCCAATACGCTTGGGATAAAATAAAGTGGTCAACAAAAAAATCATCTCCAACATACATAGAATAAAATTAGAGTAATCAAGAAAAATAAAATAATTTTACCATCAAAAGCGTGGGGTGATTTTTATGATTTTTACATTTTCTTCTTAGAGAGCTTACTTTTATCAATATCTGTTTATTATCAAATATATTAATTGATATAGAGCACCCCACGCTTTTGATGGTAAAATTATTTTATTTTTCTTGATAACTCTATTTTATTCTATATGTGTTGGAGATGATTTTTTTGTTGACCACTTTATTTTATCCCAAGCGTACTGGAAATTAAAATTATTTTTCATTTTTTAGTTTTCTAATAAAGCGTGTTCTTTTAGTTTTTAAAACTATTATTTATTTCAGTTATACTACACGGAAGTGTAACATGTTATCTTACTAGTAGAGTATTTAAGAATAAAGTGCTTATGATTTTTTTTACCAGAAAGAGATGAACAGGTGAATGGAAAAAATTGTATAACAGTGAGCTACATTATCTTTATGGTTAATCAAACACAATAAGAACAGTTAGGAGTCTAGATTGTGACGGGAAGGTATGTGGCAAGAATGGGAATGAAGGAGGGACATGGAAACATCTTGTAGAAAATCGAGAAGGAAAGTAGCCACTTGAACAAAAACTATGGGAAATCGGCAAATAGGTAGGCCAATAATTAAGTGAGACAAATTATACAGGAAATGATTGGAAAACACGAAACTTCAGGGTTAAGTATGGTCGGCTGATAGTACCCTGTGAGGGCTCCTGCCTAGGGTTACAGAAACTGCTGCCTTGCAGTTGGTTCGTCCAGGACTACAGGAAGACAACATTGATTAAAATCACCTGGTCCTCCAGGTTGGGGTTTGACGCATCAGGCTAGCACCATATTCGTTTGAACGTACAATGCTACGAATAAAAATCCCATGGTTGAAATGCCGGATGGATTTAATAAACGACAAAAAAAGCTAAGAAAAGGAATGTACAAACGATTGGAAATAAAACTGGGGAAATTAATAATAATAAAAATATTATTATTATTATTATTATTATTATTATTATTATTATTATTATTATTATTATTATTATTATTATTATTATAACTAGTTATTAGCAACACTAAGAAATTGGGACTGGAAGTAAACATCAATAAAACTAAATATATTAACACATACATATACGTTATATAATGGAAATGGACAGCTTATGACAAATGAGGGATATTTGAAGAAGTTGCTGAATTCAAATACAGTAAAACGTGTTTAATCCGGAACGTGAATAATGTGGAAATGTGAACAAATTTATTGGTCCCGGCGAAATAATTGTAATTTTACATGTACTTATTTCGTATAAAACAGAATCTTTCCAACGCGGAAACGGAAGGATATATCTACACAATTCAAGAACAAATATTTATAAGGCGGAAAGATAGATTAGTTTCTACTTCACTGAATTTCTGTTAGGCGAAATAACAATAAGTGATAATTCTTGCCGCCGGGCGAAGTAGATTTTCTATTTGTATCTGAAATTTTCTTTCAGCCTCACTGCACACAGGTTTTTCGAAATACAGGTATGTTTAACAAATATTTGTGTGTGACATCTGTATTACAAATAACCAGTGCACTGTAAATCTTAAATTAGTTTATGATTTGAGACCGATTGTGTACGTATCTTACACAGCTTAGCGTTCTGAATTTACGGAATAAAGATGGCTAAATCGTACGTATCATTGTCACTAAAGGAAACGTTGAAAGTGTACGCGAAATAATGACTAAATACAAATATTAAAATGCTGAAAACCCCAGCATTAAGAGATTTTTAAAACAGAAAGAAAAAATAATGAAATAATGGATGCAAGGAAATGGTCAAATGAAGAGGGGGGCAAATAATAGTTTTAAAAAACTAAAACAACACGCTTTATTAGAAAACCGAACTAAAAAATGAAAAATAATTTTAATTTCCATCACGCTTGGAATAAAATTAAAGTGCTCAACAAAAAATCATCTCCAACACATCTAGAACAAAACTAGAGCTATCTACAAAAAAAAAATTACCATCAAAAGGGTGGGGTGCTCTATATCAATTAATATATTTGATAATAAACAGATATTGGTAAAAGTAATATCTTTAAGAAGAAAACGTAAAAACCATAAAAAGCACTTCAAGCTTTTGATGGTAATTTTTTTTTTGTAGATAACTCTAGTTTTATTCTAGATATGGTGATGATGTTTTTGTTGACCACTGTAATTTCATCTCAAGCGTGTTGGAAATTAAAATTATTTTTCATTTCTTCATTCGGTTTTCTAATAAAGCGTGTTGTTTTAGTTTTTCAAACTATTAGTTATTTTTTAATTTTTAATTTAATTATCATAAACCGGATTCCCATGAAAATTTAATTGCTTAATACTCTTCTAAAAAATCCTCCGGGCCGGATTTGAACTAGCGACCTATGGATTACTGAAATTATATAGCACTACAGTTCACCGCTCTACCAACTGAGCTCTTACAACGATTAACTAAAAAGTCGATAGGTCCGCAACCTATTATACCGGATTTTATTATATTTTTTTATGTTCTGATGATTCTGGCAGGATTTAGAAAAAGAATGAAATTATTGTATTGTCATGGGTCCTTTACAAAGTTTCAAGTACATCGAATGTTTTTAAGTGGGTGAAAATCGTGTTCAAAAATCCCTTTACATAGATACAAGTCCGTTACATAGATAGACAGATGCAGCTCGAGCTAATGTAAAGCGTGTAAAAATCAAATCAACGAAGTAGTGTGGAAGTGTTTTACAAGACCACGATAAAAAAATCTCCAAATTTCAGGACCGATGCTCCAAAGTCAAGCTCTAGCTGTTGCTATACCCCTAGAGAATAACGATTTCAAGGCATCTTCAGGTTGGCTGGACAGTTTTAAAAGACGACACAATATAGTGTGGAAGGAATTTTGCGGGGAATCAAAGGATGTGGAAGAAAATATAGTTATTGGGTGGAAACCGAAACTGCATACTTTAATTTCAGGATATACGCCTAAGAGACATTTTTAACGCTGACGAAAAGAGAAACGTTACCGTCGAAGTAGTTCTTACATACTATTGTTCACTTTCCAATTGCAGCGGAAGTACAATCAATCCAGGGTATGTAAAAAGACATATACGTACTCTATAATCTAAGTTTGGTAAAAAAAAAATGTATAATGCGGAATGTTGTCTAATGTAGAAAAAAAGTTGGTCCCATGCGATTCCGCTTTGAACGAGTTTTACTGTACCTAGGAACAATAATTACAAATATGAATGAGATGCACAAAGAAATTAAACGTAGTCTCAGTTCTGGAAATACATGCTATTATATATTACAGGAAACTTGTCCCAACTCCTTTAAAAAAAGTTAAACTGAAAATATATAAAACTGTAATTCTCCCAGTTACGTTATATGGATGCGAAACATGAGCTCTTACTACCCCACCAAGTAATCTGCGCAGGCGGAAAATATGTTAACTAACATGTTGTCTTTCTCTTCCTTACTATAGTACGACTTCCTGTCCTCTGTATATGTTCTTTGTCTGGCAGGTAGAGAGCTGACAAATACTATGGATTTTAATTATCCGTCCTTCTGCGCGGTCATTGGCAAATTACTAATTTGACAACCCTGTTACTATTGGGGTTACGTGTAGGAATGGGCTGTCCCTTCTCATTACATGTTGCCACTTGTGATTTATTGTGAGGCTTCTAACGGAGAGACGACAAATACTGTGATTTTAAATGATCCGACCGCTTGAGCGTTCCGTGCTTAAATGACTAATTTTTACAACCATGTTAAGATCTTTCACATGTGTTTAGGGATTCTTCGTCCACACTTAAAGTTGAACCATTTCAGTACGTGATCGGATGTACAGTCTTCTCCTACATCCCTTCCATAGATTCAAATAGCGATAAAACTCTTCCCCTCCGCCCGTGCAGAGTTAACTTGGTGGTATAATACTTTAAACAAGGAAAGGAGATTACGATTATATGATAATAAAGTTCTTAGGAAACATTCTGGACCAAAGACTACATAACAGTGAGCTACATCGTCTTTACAGGAAGCCAGATATAATAAGATATTAAAAATTAAGTAAGTCTCGTAGACTGCGATAGGCAGGACTTGTGGCACAAAAGGGAAAGAAACAGGTGCACTAAAGCATCTTGTAGGAAAACCAGAGGGAAAACGCCCAGTTGGTAGACAAAGAATGATGTGGGAGAATAACATTAACCATGATTTGAGGAATCCATTACAGGGGATGATTGGAAACATCCCAAGATAGGGATGTATGGAGAACTCATGTCCGCCCTACGAGTTCGATAGGGCATGTGAGTGAGTTAGTTTATTATATTTTATTATTATTATTATTATTATAGTATGACCATTAATATCCTCCCACTTATAACTAGGAGTTTTTAATGCCATAGTTATACTGGATATACTTTTTAAATGTTGAGTTGGAATGTACACCAATTAAAAAAGTTATTTGCAAATTTCTATTTAACGACTAGATGTGTATACATTTTTATTATATAAAACTTTCCTCATTAGAGGATTGCCACAAGGTCAAAGTGATACAGAGAACTAATTTCCGAAATTGATGAAATACATTTTGTAAATAAATTAAAACATTTCAAATTGTAATTGGAGTGTATTATATAAAGTAGAAATTTTGTAAAGATGGTTTCTTAAAATTGAAATTGACCCTCTAATAGCAGCCATGGCAATTTTAGAAAGATACATTCTGTCCAAATCTATGGAATTCCAAAATTTAGCTAAGAACCTTGTTATAATAGGCCTACCTCTTGCCCCGATCATCAATCCTGTGACAGTTATATTTTCTAATTGATATTTATCTTTGTAATAGTCAACTGTTGGCTAATATATGTCCTTTTTAGAGTAAACTTCCTCAGATTGGCCACTATGATTCTCAAAACGAAATGTGGGATCTAATATCACACCAATTTTAGAAGATGGTCTAAATGCAATAAACAAACAGTAATAAAATAACAGTATTCTGTACAAAACAACAAATTGCTAAAAAAAAGTAATTTCATGAAAAAATTATAAATTAAAATAATTTTTCGTGCTTAAACAATAGCATATTTAATTATATTTTCGGGACATAAAAATTTGATCAACAACACTAATAAAAAATGAAATGGAAATTATATTCTTTCCAAAACAGTTAGGACTATATAACACATACTTTGATTAGGAAAACAAATATGACAACAGATTTTGATTATTAGCTCTAGATTTTTTATATGTCAACTAATCTCTAATACAAATATTAAACATACTTCGAAATATTCTTTCCTTTCACAAAATATGTTAAATACCCTAATTTGGGACGATAAAAATGAATTTGGGTGAATGAAATCCCAACTCTGGTTTTACGTCCCGTAAAAAATCCTCAATAATTGTCGAATTACATAAAAGTTATAAGTAATGCCACGAGTGATTTCCAATTTATCTAGAGAATTTGGAAATCAAGAGTGGCATTTGTTAGGACTATTTACTCACAAATTATTTATTTAAATTTAGTTATTTTAAATATTTAAAGTAAACGGCGACGTTTGAAAACAAATTAGAAATGTTTGGTAAAGTTTCATTTGTTCATCACTGCAACTTTGTCATACTATTTATTGCCAAATAGGATCGCAATATTATAAGAATGCACCCTAAAAAGAGAAAAAATGAAACGCTTCAAACTGTATACTATAGCCAACATTCTAGGTTAAAGATTAATCACTTTTTGAAAACAACTGAGTAAAATCAGTATTTAAAAACACAATTATTGAAGACACAATTATCAAATGTGTATGTCGAAGGAATCTGTTCATTATTTGCTATATTCAACGTATTTGTTAGAGAGTCAGTCACGGCAAAACAATGCTCTGACCTGTTCAGAATGTTTAAAGGAGGGGCTTTCTTTATTTTGGTAATCAAAATCCGATAATTATCGATATGAAATACGACTGTGATTGGATGTAAAACAAAATTCATTGAACTGTGATTGATCATTGACTCCCAATTGGGGCATGAGTCATTATAACTTAAACGGTCTATGCCTGGGATGAAAGGGCTAACTGAAAATGTTAACGTTATTTCACGTTAATCAATAATGAAATGGATAATAAATAGCTAATTTCAAGTCGTAGGTAGTAAAATCGTATATATATATATTATATATATATATATATATATATATAATGTTAATCCATCCATAGTAATTCTGCCCGAGGACATGTCTTTCACTGCAATCATAGCATTTTTATGCTATGCTTTGCAGCTTTATTAGGGAATTCTATAGCTGTGGTAGCTTCCCGTTGCTTTCCACATCAGAGATGGATGATGATAATGATAAGGATGATGATGATGGCCGGATGATTTTCGGGGACCGTTGGGGCTTAAGCTTCCTGACATTTGTCTTACAGGTGAGGAAAACCCCGATAAAACCTCACCCAGAAAAACTGCCCCGACCGGGGATCGAATCCGGGCCCGCTGCTTGACAAATTAATAACATAGTAATATATGTCATTACTGCATAAAATCAATAATAAGGAAAAAGAAAGATGCCTCTATAAAAAAATAAATTCCTTATACATGAGGAAACAATGTCCTGAATGCAAGCTAAAGGAAATATCTTCCTAGTTTACCATTCATGTATGAAACGACTTAAATGAACTAATTGTATAGGACTTGGAAACGAAGGACTGACAGGGACATTTCAATGGGAACAATGAACATTTGATGTTAAATAATTGTTATCGGTAGTCTATACAATAATCAGAAATAAGAATGAGATGCACAAAGAAATTAAACATAGGCTCAATTCTGGAAATGCATGCTATTATGCATTACAGAGACTCTTGACGTCCCAACTCCTTTAAAAAAAACAAACTGAAAATATATGAAACTATTATTCTACTAGTTATATTATACGGATGCGAAACATGGACTCTTACTTTAAGGCAGGAAGGAGCTTACGAGTATTTGAGAATAAAGTTCTTAGGGAAATTGTTGGACCAAAGAGAGATGAACAGATAGGTGAATGGAGAAGACTGCATAACAGTGAACTATATGGTCTTTATAGGAAGCCAGATATAATGAGAACAATTAAGTCTCGTAGACAGTGATGGGCTGGACATGTGGCACGAATGGGGAATGAAAGACGTGCATGGAAGCTTCTTGTAGGAAAACGAGTGAAAACGCCCAGTTGGTAGACCAAGAATGAGGTGGGAGAATAACAGTAACTATGATTTGAGGGAAGTAGATTATACAGGGGATGATTGGAAAACATTAGCTCAGGATAGGGATGTATGGAGAGCTTATGTCCGCGCGGCCATGAACCTAAGGATTCGATAGTGCCAGTGAGTTAGTCTATCCATTTCAATATTTAAAGTATTCAAAATTAATGTAAATAACTGATTAATTTCGCATTAGGGATAATAACTCATGTTTACAATTAAAATGTCAGAAACGCGAATGAATCATTTTAAAATAAATATAATTATAAGCTGACTGTATCATGTATCCATATATTTCTATGTATGAAGGGAAATGTTATTAATCAATTAAACAGGTTATTTTACAGAAATGAGAAAACTTAGTTATCTTAATTATCCGAGTCAGTGTAAGGACAACTAATAGTCGTACGTTTGTACGTCGTAAGATATTTATTATAATTGGCGTATATTTTATTATTTATTTTTACATATACTTCTTTTGTAAGTGCATTTTATTATGTATGGGGTATTAAGTTTTTCTTTCAAAAAAGTCATTCATGGGATATTAAACATTCAATGACCATCGAGGGCGAGGATAAGACAATTTAGTAATACTCGAATTAGAGAGTAGGGGAATTAATGAAACAATAAGTAGACTGCATAATTCTGTTAGACAGCCTTAATAAATTAATAATAATCATAATAAAAATAATAAATTCAGATTGAACTAACCCTCACCTCACCATAGATAATTACGAGTTTTTTTTTTATAATTTTACATTTTTGACATTTTTTTCGATATTTTGTCACATGATTCATAAAGTTAAAATGAGTACTAACCAAACTTCTGTTATATCTGAATCGCAAGAGAGCGGTATTACCTGGAACAAATGAAAAGCAAAAACATGTTAGAGATCTGGTACAGTATTTCTTTAAAGTAAAGTAAAGTAAAGTGGTCCCACAACAGACCCGGAGGCCCTTGGGGTAGTAGGAGGTTAGGGCTCCCACTTTTTCTAGACAATCGGCACTTTATGTCAGCTGGGTTGTCAGCCGCCTTTACCCCCAGAACAAGCGTCTGGTACTCATTTCCGTTAGAGGCTGAGTCGACCCCAGGGCCATAGTGCCGCCAGAGGGTTTGGGTCAGTTTAAAATTCCTGACCCCAACGGGACTTGAACCCTCGACCCTCCGGCTTGTAGCTCAGTGCCTCAACCACTACGCTACTTTACACAAAATAAATAATTGTTTTACATAATAGTTATTATTATTATCATTATCATTATTATTTTCACGAGATACTCTGCATTTTAAATGTTCCAAGTTCCTCCCTAGAAGATATAGGACTATGAAATAGAGTCGTGAGTGTGGAGTTATTTGTCGCGGTGCACACACAGCGAGCGAGCCTTCCAGATGCTTGCTGTCGCGGTGCACACACAGCGAGCGAGCCTTCCAGATGCTTGCTGTCGAGGTGCACACACAGCGAGCGAGCCTTCCAGATGCTTGCTGTCGCGGTGCACACACAGCGAGCGAGCCTTCCAGATGCTTGCTGTCGCGGTGCACACACAGCGAGCGAGCCTTCCAGATGCTTGCTGTCGCGGTGCACACACAGCGAGCGAGCCTTCCAGATGCTTGTTGTCGCGGTGCACACACAGCGAGCGAGCCTTCTAGGTGCTTGCTGTCGCGGTGCATACACAGCGAGCGAGCCTTCCAGATGCTTGCTGTCGCGGTGCACACACAGCGAGCGAGCCTTCCAGATGCTTGCTGTCGCGGTGCACACACAGCGAGCGAGCCTTCCAGATGCTTGCTGTCGCGGTGCAAACACAGCGAGCGAGCCTTCCAGATGCTTGCTGTCGCGGTGCACACACAGCGAGCGAGCCTTCCAGATGCTTGCTGTCGAGGTGCACACACAGCGAGCGAGCCTTCCAGATGCTTGCTGTCGCGGTGCACACACAGCGAGCGAGCCTTCCAGATGCTTGCTGTCGCGGTGCACACACAGCGAGCGAGCCTTCCAGATGCTTGCTGTCGCGGTGCACACACAGCGAGCGAGCCTTCCAGGTGCTTTCTGTCGCGGTGCACACACAGCGAGCGAGCCTTCCAGATGCTTGCTGTTTACAAGAATCGGCTTCTCACTTTTCGACTCGAGAAGGAAGTCAATTTGGTATTCTAAGATGAACCATTTCTTTACATGGTAGTATAATTCATAAGAATCTTTATTCTGTAAGTAATACTAAATTCATTCAAATCTGTTTTAATATCTATTTTTTTATCAAGTAAACTAAAACCTGGCACAGAACGCAAGAATTTAATTTCAGTCATTTCAATTTTTCTTTCATCTGCCCTGTTGATAGTCTAGTTTCCATTCGCATAATCATGCCAATGTTTGTTATTAAAAAACATTAAATAAAAAATAGAACATAAATAGCCGGTTCTTTCAGTTAATAATAATAATAATAATTATTATTATTATTATTATTATTATTATTATAATCCATAGTAATTCTGCCTGAAGGCAGATCCTTGACTGCAAACATAGCATTTTCATGTCATGCTAGCAGCTTTACTGGGGAATTGTAGGTGTGGTAGCTTCCCGTTGCTTTCCACACCGGTGAAGGATGATGATGGCCATATGATTTCGGGGACCGTTTTGGCCTTAAAGTTTTCCTGACATTTGTCTTAGAGGTGAGGAAAAACCCCGTTAAAAACCTCACCCAGAAAAACTGCCCCGACCGGGGATCGAACTCGGGCCCGCTGCGTGGCAAGGCAGCACGCTACCACGAGACCACAACGATGGACGACATAATAATAATAAAATTAATAATAATAATAATAATAATAATAATAATATTAATAATAATACTTTTATTTTACCTGGCAGAGTAAAGGCCTTATGGTAAATTATAGGGATATTAAACATAGTCTATTTAGCATGAGTGAGGAGGAAATAATTGAAAATTAAGTGCTTGGGAAAACTTTTGGACAAAGAGATAGATGAACATACAGGTGAATGGAGAAAAATACATACATTGAGCTAAATGATTGTTTGAGAATAAAGATATAACAACAATAGCTAAATATCGTAGAATGTGTAGGCAGGGCCCAGTAAATAAACAATTCTATCATTAACCATAGTTTAAGGCAAGCCTAGTGACTGGAAAATATTAGCTCGCAATAGAGGTTGTATGGAGAGCTTATGTGTGTTGGGGATATGGACCTCTCTGGGTTCGACAGTGCCAATGAATTATAAATTTATTTATTTATTTTTGTATGAAGTAATGCTCGTAAAATTTTACAATTCCTGTTTTTAGATTACACAAAATAAAATATTTAACGTAATAATTTTGGAATTTGATCTGGATACATGTTATGGAATTAATTACATTCCATTTAATGCATGGCAGGGTAAGCTTTAATCCAGAAAAAAAAATCTATGCAAAGATCAAATTCTCATATCCGGCTCGAGATTAAAGTTGCAGTCCGCACCTCTGTCTCTGTGGTACGTAACGTCACTTGGAAAACAAATCATTGCTCTGTATTTTTTATCATACCGGTTAAAATTTCCTCTAATATTCTCAAGTAGCTACTAACCGCAATCAAGTTTAATCTTGATTACTTTTGAACGTCTGGTTTTATGCACATGTCAGGCATCAGTAACCGTCCGTTTGCAATTCTACTTAACATACTCTCATTTTATGAGTATGTACATTCAATGCAAAAATGTTTTAAACATGCTAAATATATGCGCATTAAAAAAAGAGAAACATAATTTATTCATTCAGGTACTGTAGATAAAAAATAAGCTTTCTGAACTCTTCCTATTACAATATATCTAAGGGAGTTAAGAACGCTTTTATTATTCTTGTGCTGCCTTGTCACGCAGCGGGCCCGGATTCGATTTCCGGTCGGGACAGACTCCTCGGTGAGGTTTTTTTTCGGGTTTTTTCCTCATCTGTAAGACAAATCTCAGGAAGCTTAGGGCCCAACAGTCCCCAAAAATCAACTGGCCATCATCATCATCCTTATCATTATCATCATCCTTCACCGGTGTGGAAAGCAACGGGAAGCTACCACACCTGTAATTCCCTAGTAAAGCTGCAAAGTGTAGCATGAAAATGCTATGATTGCAGTGAAAGACCTGCCCTCGGGCAGAATTACACACACACATATATACACATATATATATATATGCCGAGGTGACAAGTGGTTAAGTTCCTAGCCTTTAGTCCCGAGGATAGCGGCTTCAAACCCGCCCGCGGTCGATGATTTTTAGGGTGGAAAAATTCAGGGGACAAGTCCTCCGGGAGGGACATTAAGCCATTGATACTGAGTCTGAAGATTTTCGAGTTCGTAAAAGAAAATGAATGCTAAAATAATGACTTTGAGCAAACTTTAATCAATCAATCTAAGTTGCCTACTTAGTTGCGCACTAGACGTCTGACCGAGACCATATCGTACTCACTGACATCTATAGGGAATCGATACTTTTAAAATTCATGACGAAACACCGTTGCGGTTACTACGTAAAATGTACAATGTAAACATAGAATACCTGAGATCTCAGCCTTCCTCATATCCTACTGATTTACAAGCTGAAGATGGAGAATACGCTCCGAAAATACTCCACATCCTACACCCAGAGTTGAGGAAGACTGCGATCTCAGGTATTCTATTGTGCAGCTTTAGCTTCTCGTTGCTTTCCACACCAGGGGATGATGATGGCCAGATGATGTTCGGGGGACGGTTTGGGCCTCAAAGCTTCCAGATATTTGTCTTACACGTGAGGAAAAACCCCGAAAAGTCCCACACTCAGGGAACTTGTTCAGATCAGAAATCTAACCCGGAACCGTTACGTGACAAGGCAGCACACTACCTCGAGGCCACAGCGGTGGACATAATGTCTCTATATATATGTTTTTTTTTATTGTCATTTTCGATGTCTACTAGGTACGATCGATGAAGATAAGTGAACAATTTTCAAAATATCCATGATAAGAACAAACTCAGTAACTTCATTCCTTCGGAATTCGTTAAAAAAAGTATAGGTAGTAACATTCAATATTTTATATCTCTCACGTTATTGAATTCATAATTAATTTCAAATTATTTAAACAAACATCATTAGTTTTATGCAGTCGCCAATGCACTGTATAATTGGAGCACTTTTAAATTAAAATAAAAGCTATTATCACATCGGCATTTTTGTAATCCCTAATCACCCTCTTTTAATACGGTAAAAGTATAGAATAAACATTTGCCAGTGCATAAAGTAAATATTGACTTCAAAAATACGAAACGATTTTGTTTTTTTTATTTGGATGCTTGTTTAGTTTTGATGAATATACAGTAAAGAGGAAAATAAAAACTCAATTTACTCGTCAGCAGGAATAAATTAAGGGTTAATCGCTATTGGTCACCATTCAAATATTTTCAAACGTCAAAAATTACACATGTACACTTTTTTTGCATGATGAAACAATTTACCCTTAAAAAGTGATTTTATATTATATTTTTTAATGCAGAGGTCTGTTTGTAATTCGTTGCATATTGAATTGTTTTATTGGGTAGTTTATAGTTTTTCTAAATAGAAAAATAAACTAATTTCGATATGAGGATCAAAAATGGCTTTCCAAACACACTCTCCATTTCCACATATGAGCAGACACGTACAGTGGCTCCCACTATTACTCATACCTTGCATTCTCAGCATTTTTACACTGCATTAAAAAAAGTACAAATTATCATCATCATCGTGCATTCATGAATTAAGGACATTTGTTGACCTGTTACGGTTTCAAAAAAGTAGCACCCAAAAGCATTTTGAGTTGACGTCCTGGTTGATAGTTGGGTATCTAAATGTTCAATGTGTAATTCCTCTAAGATGTCTTCATTTTTTTATGATCTAGTAGTGTGTATCCAGCAGTCCTGCGAAGATCGCATGTCAGCAGGGCCGAAGTCGCTGGATACAATTTCTGTTTCAATGTCCATGCTTCGCTACCATACATTCAAAAGAGTTGGAACAGCCAGTGCTTTATACAATTTTAATCTTAAATGTTGTTTAGACTAACTGTGCCTTGAAGATAGAATTTATCAATATATTTTTGCATTTACGTCCTTAATTTCTAAATAATGTGAATGTTAACGTTTTAATGAATAAACTCAACGGCGGGTTACCATTCATTTTTAAAAGCATTAAATAATGGAACTTAATTGTATTTTTATATTTAACTCCAGAAGTCTCGTGATCCTGTGTTCATGATGTCCCGGGTTCTATTTCCGTCAGACAATTGTTCCTGAAATGGAATTATTCCTGTAGTCACTTATGGTCTCGAAATATCCTTGGTCTACCAGCCGGCTGTTGGTCACACATCCAATGTGATAATCACAAAGATAGACGACCAAAGAGCCTCTATAGGGATGACTTGTCAGCATGTTGGGTTCCCCAGCTATTATAGTTAGTTGTTTCAACTTAGAGCCGCTACTTATTGCTGTCGGAATTCCTCACGATAATGGGTGGGCATCGGCCGAAATTTCTTCCCCCATGGTTATTCGAACCAGCGCAAAAAAAAAATAATAAATGTGGGATTGAAACAAAAAATATATAAACAAATTAAAATTAACGCATTTAAAAAACAATGTATGATAATACTCGTTTGTGTAGTATGAACAAAATCATGTAAAATCTAGTTAATCTACTCGCACACTCTCTTAATGCATGCTAAGAATTTTTAAAAATAAATAAAAATATTCTGCAATAGTAATATAAAATACATTTTTGACCAGAGGTAAAAAGTTCGTAAAGAAAACATTGTAAAATGGAGGTTTTTACAATAACACATTAAAATACTTAAGGAATCCTACGTTCCAATGACGAATTCACTAAGGCCCTTCCTTGGTACCCATCTTCACCCAAATATCGAGGCGAGAGAAATTAACTATGATTTGAAGGAGGAGAATTATACAGAGTAAGCCTATGATTGGAAAACATTAGCTCAGAATAAGAATGTGCCGGGGTTCAATGGCGCCAGTTCTTTAGTTATGACCTCCAAAAGTTTTTTTTTAATATGCAAAATAATTTAATATTTAAATAAATAGTTTTAAAAAATCACAGTTATACCAATGAATTTTAATGCTTAAAAGACAAAGGAGGAACTCTTAAAAATGTTTCGCTAATCAGTGTTCCAAAATCGCAAAACATAAATTACAAAGAAATTAACTCTTTTAATTCAAATGATAAACGCCTCTCTCAATGTATTAATTCCGTGCTACATTAGTAGACAATATTTTGTTATTTAAACAAAGATTTATTGTAAACTTTCATCATTACAAAATTGAGTGTCAGTTGAAATATTAAACCGAGGTTTGGAGAGAATGCCTCAATATCGTTTATCAAACCCAACTATTTTTATCTAGATAGGACTGAAGTCACGCTAATGACAGTAGAAAATTATTCATTGTTGTCACATGTGGGAGAAAGACTAATATATTCCCTACCGCTTCTCTGTGTGACAAATTCCCAATTTCTCTGCCTAATAAATTTTACAATCCGGGTCAATGTGTCGCAGTTGAGCGAATTTAAACGTAAACGTCCACGCAAAACAGGATGGATGGACGTTCTCCATTCCATTGTCTCCATAAAGACAAGTTTCCTTTTCCAATGAGACAATTTCCCGCCAGTAAAAAAGTATATAGCAAGTCACTATTGTTCTTGTAGAAATAGAATTTCCCACGTTCTAACAAAGGATCTCAAATGAACTTAACCTAAAATTTAGTCTAACAAGAATGAAATAATAGGTTGTAAAAGTCACTGGCATTTCAATACTTGCTTAGCTACTAAAATTATGTGAAAATAAAAAAAAGTTGGTGAATATATTCTTCTTGGTACTAAATAGCTAATACAACGACTGACACAACAAGTATCAAGACACAACAAATAAATACTCAATAGAATGTTGGACTCGATAGACTAGTGATTACTATGCTCACTCTGCTTCCTAGGTTTGCGGGTTCATGCCCAGCCGCAGTCTATGGATTTTTATGGGGTAAAATCCTGATCTTATATTCTTTCGGAAGGAGATTAATCCGTGGATTCCATGTCGAAAATTTACGGTACTTTAAAAAACTCAAGCCAAAAAACAAAGAAGCTTCTGGCAAAATTTGCTGGTTCCTTCACGTTCAGTTTGAACTGAAACTCTAATGTCTTAGCTGTCGTTAAATTAAACACTTACAGGCAAACCTTTATTTGTCACAGTTACATAAATAAGATATGAAATAAGATGTATATAAAAAAAAGTAAAGAAACATTTGCAGACGAAGCTAGATGCGAACCAAATATCCTCAGTTTCATGCACTGACTACAACCAACTTAGCGAAAGAAACTGAAAATGTAGCATTCAAATCACGAATCAGTCAGCTATTTTATTTAACGACATGTAACAGTTCAGGTCATGAGTTAGCAATTCAAATCTGGACGTTAAAGAGCCAACAAATTTTGAACAGTGGAGTCATATTTCAGTCTATAGGCTACCTTAACGTGTCGTAAATCAACGATTCGGGGCCAATACTTTACTTCCCTTCTAAAGGAAACTGTGCCTGAAATAAGATGCCTCGAGAAAAATTGTCGGCTCTTTCTTGCCCAGATCTGAATTACGACGCTATGACCTTGACGTTTAATGCCGCCGTTAAATAAAATAATAACTATATTTAAAAAAAATTATGGTTATGGAATTGCAGGATAAGAAATTACGACGGCAAGAAAATAGAAAAAACAGACTTTGATCCTTGAGTTTCGTAGGTATAATTTTATCTTTATTTAGTTTCTAATTTAAATACTGCCTATTTTGGTAAAATAATTTACGGAAAGAATGTTCATATACTAAAAGTTAATAATTTATATAATGTTTAGGTAAAGGAACTTTTTTTAACTCAAAAGTATCAAGGTAGATCCCACAAATGTAACTGAAACATGTTTTTTAAGTTATATTATAAAAATGCATAACATTATTTTCAGTTGATTGCAGAAAAATACACTTTTCGTTACTGTGTTGCAATCTAAACGTTTAGCACCAAAAAGTCCGCTCCCTCCAATTTTCATTTGCATATAGCTATTAAATTTGGATATTGTTTTTCATTAAACCTGGTGTGATGTTCGGTTGTGAAATCTGGACATTGTCACAATTGGATATAATGAGACATGCAACTTTTCAAAGAGAGATATTACGTAAAATTCATCGCCCATTTCAGGATGCAAAATGGTTGGAGAATCTGCACCAGCTTTATAAACAATCAGATATCATAGCCTCAATAGAAATAAGTACATTGAGATAGGCTGGATACGTACAAAGAATGGATACAAATGAGAAGGGCAGATGGCAATAGGTCAGCTGGTAAACCAATGTAGAAGCTTGACAATTGCAACTGGCGGAAGATCGCCCATGATCGGATGGATCTTTCCTGCGAGCAGGCGAGGTCCAACTTAGGCTGTTGTCCTGATGATTATTACTTTGTTTCCAAACTAAAAAGGGTCAGCTTGGTCTACTGATTTTCTGAGATATTTAAATGATTCAATTATCCTATTTCTCGCTTGAGGTTGATATTCGTGCATTACTTTATAGACATTATAGAATTATTGGGACATTATAGATTCTATGGATTTCATTCCTTTCCACAGGAAATAAAAATACGCCTCTTAAAACAAGGCCTGAGTCACTAGATCGACAAACAATTAGGCCTATTCATTAATGATATCTGAAAATGCTTAAAAAATTGTTTCATGAGAACAACCTCAATAGCTTCGTTCCTTCAGAATTCTCTAAAATGTACCTAATATAATTTAAATGCCGACACAGGAATATTAGATCATATGCTACAAGGCATATTCCATGTTATAAACAGAGTCCATTGTTTCGTGAATTTGTACACAGAAAGTAAATTCCATTTGATGTCTAATTAAATATTTGTTAACATTTCCGACCCACATACGGAACATACCTTTGCACGCTATGTTTAGTTCAAATCAATACTCCATTAAGAATACATTATAATAAACAGCGTACTTATTTGAAACTTCAAATAGGCCTATGTTTTCTTTAGTTCATATCAGAATTAAAGTTCTGCGAAAATCTATCAACGAATCTACCGTAATTTTCTTTAATCATACTTCTTAATATTATAACTAATAACTCATTGGTACTATCGAACCCAAAGGTTCATGTTGGGCTGAATCTCCTCGTCCCACTCTTGCATTAAAATATCCTAAGACAAATTTCCATATGATATCGAAAATCTATCATATAGACATTCTACATATTTCTTCATAGAATTCGTCCTCAATCTTGTCGTTCTTATCTTCATATACAATATTATAAAACCATGTATAAAGAGTCACGTATGGAAAATCCATCGCTAATAATCATAACATATATATGATAGCGAGAAGATTCTTCTTCGGATTAGAAATCCCGTTCCGAATTCTGGTATATATAGTAGTGGGGCAGTAGAAATATTCTTGACATTACAACTGGTATTAGAAAAGGAAAATCATCGCACTACAAGCCTTGGGATAGTAGGAAATTAAGGCCACTATTTTATAGACAACTGCCAGGAGAAGGATGCATTTTTTTCATAGAACATATGTCTGCAGCTAATTTCCGCAAAGCCTGATTCGACCCCAACCCATCCTGTAGCCAGAAGGTTCAGGCCGGTTAAAAAAAGTCTGAATTCATCGGGAAATGAACCCGTGACCTTCCAACTTAGCTAACTGACCAAGTTAAGGTGTGACTTTAGGAACTGTATTCTTAGATAGTCGTAAACTTTTGTTCTCCCTTAAAGTAAAAATCCATGTTTCGGATCCATAGACCTATAGTATAACGAACAATCGCCGTTTATATATATGTTGGCGCATAAAGCTGGAGATCTTACGTTCGAATCCTGATTCACGCAAACATTTTTAGGGACTCACATGCCATTCCAAATTATATATATATATATATATATATATATATCCATCCATAGTAATTCTGCCCGAGGGCAGGTCCTTCACTGCAATCATAGCATTTTCATGCTATGCTTGCAGCTTTACTAGGGAAATGTAGGTGTGGTAGCTTCCCGTTGCTTTCCACACCGGTGAAGGATGATGATGATGAAGATGATGATGATGAAGATAATAATGATAAGGATGATAAGGATGATGATGATGGCCATATGATTTCGGGGACCGTTCGGGCCTTAAAGTTTTCCTGACATTTGTCTTACAGGTGAGGAAAAACCCCGATAAAAACCTCACTCAGAAAAACTGCCCCGACCGGGGATCGAACGCGGACCCGCTGCGTGACAAGGCAGCACGCTACCTCGAGACCACAGCGGTATATATATATATATATATACACACACACACACACACACACACACACACACACACACACATACATACATTCCGATTTAAAATGTTTGCCTGAATCGGGATTTGAACCTAACATCTCCAGCTTCATGAGCTAACGCACTAACCAACTGTGCTACATAGGCAATCTAGAAGCAGATAAAATGTTGTCTATTTTAAATCCCCTTGTAAGCCTACTCAATTGTAGTGAACTTTTATACACATTACAACAGTGCTCCTTCTATTAAGAAGTCATTACAATGGGTTTTATTCTCTACAGTATCTGCTAATTAAGAATGTAATATTGAGATGAATGAATGAATTCATGCAAGCTAATTGCTGCAATAGTTAGTACAACTGTTTCTGCATCGAGTGAGTAGCACAATTGGTAGGTGCGTCAGCGCGTAAAAAGCTTGGGTTCAAATCCTGGTCAGACATTTTTTAGATGCATTAACTATATCATGCGAATAGCTTGCCTGAGTAAATTAATTTCAATATTAAACGAGTCCCTGTAAAGCATAATAAAGAAATCGGAATGTGGCTGCGTTTTACGTGAATACGTGTACGTAACGGGTAATATATTCTTTGAGCGTATTATATCATCATTTTTGAACACTAAGAAGTCCGGCGTTGATAGAGAAGCGATTGCATCATTCATTTGCATAGACTCGGCCGCCCCAGCTGCAAATATATTGGCGCCGTCATTGATCCCCTCGGACGCCTTCATTCTTTTACGTTCACGGCACAGCTTCACTATGTCATATGATGTTTTATGGGTCCCAATGGACTGCTTATTGAGAAGCCCTTCCCAATCGTATACGATCTCTATACTTTGATTTGGATTTTTGACGAGCATAGGCCGACATTGCATAATTTATTTTAATTGTTTACTTTAATATACGGGGACTTTGTATAAGCATTGAGAAAACTAAATGTCTGTATAGGAGAAGAAATGGAAAATATAAATTTCAACAATGGGGAAGAACTAAAACCTAGTATTGAATGCATTTATTTAGGAACAAAATTAGACCATTCAGGCGATAACACAGTGGAAATTAAAAATAGAATCGCTCATACAAAACAAGCAATAAATGCTTTAAACTCTGTTTGGTGGAGTAAAAACATTTTTAAAAAATAGAAAATTACAAATATATCAAACCATAATTCAGAGTATTTTAACATATGGTGCTGAAATCTGGCAAATTACTGCCAGGGAAACGAAAATAATTTTAAGTACAGAAATGGACGTTTTAAGAAGATCAGCTGGAAAATCTAGAATGGATAGAATACGAAATAAAGAAATAAGGGAAATTATGGGTGTACAAGAGGAGCCGGACATCACAGACATTATAGAAAAGGAAAGATTACAGTGGTATGGCCATGTCAAAAGAATGCCAGAGCAAAGATTGCCAAAAATTGTTATGGAATGGATGCCAATGGAAAGGAAGAAGAGAGGAAGACCGAAGAAAACCTGGATAGAAGGGGTACAAGCAGCCATGAATATCAGAGGATTGGAGGAAGATCAATGGATGGACAGAGAGGAATGGCGTTTTGGTTTCCGGAAGATGGCGGCAGGTGCCATGATACCGGATGATGATGAGTATATATATATATATATATATATATATATATATATATATTCACTATAACTATTTCAAACTAATCTTGTATTTACGCAATCGATAGATCTTGACGAGAGCTGACGACTGAAACTCAAAGGAACGCCGTAACTTGTCTGAGTCAAAATTTATACTGAACAAAAATTATGTGACGCAATGAAACCCACCTCAAAATTGCGGTGTTTCCCCCTCCACCGCACGCGATACGTCACACATTCCACACAAGGAATTCTTTGATCTTTTATCTATAGAGTGGTGCAATTAAATTTTGGATGTAGATGGTAGATATGCAGTAACAAAACCAAACTGTATCCCCCGATTTTGTTGTTATCAGTTTTTTGAATTACCTCCCACTAACGACGCAAATTTAAAGACGTATTCACTTCAAAAGAGTATCCAGAGTTAAGCCTATGTTTAATTTATTTCTGCACTTTATTCCTATTTGTTTCCAGGTATTTAAATTCCACCACTTATTCAAAATGTCCTTCAATTTGTTAGATGCCAGTTCCAGAAACGCAATTTGTAAAATTAAATAAATGGGGCATTGTTCAGTATTTTTCGTTTGACAAACTATAAAGAATGTTAGTTTCTAGCTAGAAAGTAATGCCCGAAGTTTTGGTAAAATAATGCTTTTCAAAGTGCATTGTAGTTTCCAGATGTAATAGATTTTCAACCCAAACAACCTTGGATACCTGTACCAGAAGAAATTCCTTTTTCTTGAAAAACAGCAAGCAGCAAGTAGTTAGAAGGTAACAATCGGATAATTATTGTGGCTGGCTGGACCCAGACTGGAATTCTGAGCGGTGTTTTGGTCAGCTAAATTCCTTTCCCTCGTCCAGCCATTCGCGAAATAAGTTGCCACATCTCTTACATAGCTGCCAAATCAATTCAAATCCAGAAACGTCAGATTTCGTCCTTTTAGGCCTGTAAACAGTTTTTGCTTCATCCCATTCTTCTTCTTATGCAATGTTGTTATCTCTTCTTGTTCACCATCTTTTTAAATGATCAACTTCTTTTTCTTCTTCTTCGGGCAATGCTAGTGACACCATTCGTCTCTTTTCCTAGCTACATGTTCATTTTTTTTCAGTCTTGACTTGCTATATAAACTTTGTAGCAGCTTTCAAAAGCTTCTCCCCCCCTCTCTCTCCCTTATATTTTCCCCCAAAATTTTGCCTTTAAAGGCCTATAAAGTATTAATCTATTTAACAACGCTCTTAATTCAAGGTATTAGCGTCGCATTTAAAAACTAATATTGGCTAACAAAGTTTACTGCCAGCCTTATTTCAGACTTTAGGTAATTTTTATGTGTAGTAGGCCTAAGAACAACATAAGACCCGCGCCGTAGCCGAATGGTTAAGACAAGATGGTTTGGCGCAGAGCTACGGGACTTCAACCCAGCATCGTGAGGAATTTGGGTAGCTACAATACGTAGCGGCTCCAGGTTTAGGAAACCAGCTATAACGTCTGCGGGACCCGACATTCCGACCATATGATACCCTTACCCTGGCTTGACGATTAACAATGTGGAAGTGAGGCCAGCAGCCGGTTGGATGCCAAGGAACTTCTAGCCTTGTCACGACATGGAGTAAGAAAGTTCAAATATCTAATTTGAATGTAAATTTCGGAATTGCATGATGGCCTATAGTGCATAATCATAGTGGAGATCTTCCACGGACAGACAGATGTAAACTGCTACGTTTCTAACGATTACATTTATTTTAGTTGGATTACGTCCGATAGAGCAGGGGATTGGTCCGTTATCTACCGCAAAGTGCCTGTTTGATCCCAATTATTTCCTCCTGTCTCATTTCCCTTTTGGGATTATTAGTCATTTTTCTATAAAAATTAGTGATAGCAAAGCATAATTCACTGGCAATATCGAATTATTGGATTCATGGACGAGCGGACATAAGCTCTCCATACATCTTTATTCTGAGCTAATACTCTCCAATCATCCCCTGTATAATGCACTTCCTTCGAATCATAGTGAATGTTATTTTCCCATCCCATTTTTGGCCTACCTATTGGGTACTTACCCTCTGGTTTCCCTACAAGGAGTTTCCATCCCCGACTTATATTTTCCATTTGTCCCACATGTCCTGCCCATCGCAGTCTACGAGACTTAACTGTTCTTACTATATCTGGTTTCCCACAAGAACATGTAGCTCATTTTATGTAGTATTTTCCATCACTCTGTCTGTTTAGCCTATCTCTCTTTGATCCATAAATTTTCCTAAGAATTTTATTCAGAATATTAGTAATATTTTCTCATCCCTTAAAATAAGAGTCCATGTTACGCATCCATATAACTGGGAAAATAACAGTTTTATATATTTTCAAGTATCATCATCATCATCATCCCGTATCATGGCAGCTGACGCCGTCTTACGGAAACCAAACGCCATTCCTATCTGTCCTCCATTGATCTTCCTCCAATCCTCTGATATTCATAGCGGCTTGTACCCCCTCTATACAAGTTTTCTTCGGTCTTTCTCCTTTCTATTGGGATCCATTCCACAACAATTTTAGGCAATATTTGCTCTTGCATTCTTTTGACATGGTCAAGTAAAGCATATATTAATATACTTATTTTACTTCTGCATACCATATAGCCATACTCAGCATGCGACCGACTCATACAGTACAGATGCGGAAGGATGATTCTGAAATAAATGTCCCGTAGTATAGCCTGCAAAATCCTCAAATGATTTTGGCGAACGGCAAATTCCTGCCTGGTGACGGTTAGTGAAATTTATCGGCGTGGCCTTCTAGGCTTCTAAATAAATAAATAAACACACACACACATATATATATATATATATATATATATATATATAAAATCTTCTTCTAAAATGACACTAGAGTACAATGCGGATCTTCAACTCCTAAACTGGTCTCTATCCTTAGAATTTACATTACACCCTGGTTTTACAACATCTAATACCATGTACACATCATCACACTATCTGGTTTTAGGTCTTCCTCTTTGTCTTTTTCCTGGTGGTTGATTGACAAAGGCTTGATAAGGGACTCTTTTCTCCATTGACTTTAACTGGTCTCACTATCTTTCTCAGAATTTTCCGTTCAAAATGGGCCTACCGTCTATTTATGTCCACCGCTGTGGTCTCGAGGTAGCGTGCTGCCTTGTCACGCAGCGGGCCCGGGTTCGATCCCCGGTCGGGGCAGTTTTTCTGAGTGAGGTTTTTCCATACCTGTAAGACAAATGTCAGGAAAACTTTTAAGGCCCAAACGGTCCCCGAAATCATATGGCCATCATCATAATCCTTCACCGGTGTGGAAAGCAACGGGAAGCTACCACACCTACAAGTCCCTAGTAAAGCTGCAAGCATAGCATGAAAATGCTACCTCGAGACCACAACGGTGGACATATTTGCTATAGTGCAGTTATTAATTTTATTCATTTAATTATTCTTCCATCCATTTTGTGTTCCGTATGGGGGATTACACTTCTTAAAAGCCTAAAATATCACTTTTAAAAACAATTTTAGTTTTGAAAACTTGTTTTATGGCCTACCTATCGAACTCGGATGTTCAAGCCGCACGGACAATAGCTATCCTTACATCCATATTCTGAGCAAATGTTTCATCCTCTGTATAATACACCACCCTCACATCATTGTTAATGTTATTCTTCCACCTCATTCATGGCCTCACTTCCTCTAGTTTTCCATTTCCATGCCCTTCTTTCATTCCTCATTCCTGCCACATGACCTGCACACTGAACTTACGAGACTAAATTATTCTTATTACATTGGGTTTCCCATAAAAAAAAACATGTAGCTATCTTTTAAGTATCTTCTCCATTCGCTTGTCTGTTCGTCTCTCTTTGGTCTAAATTTTTTTCTAAGAACTTTATTCTAAAATAATCGTAATTACCGTAATTTAACTGGAAGAATAACAGTTTTATATAGTTTTAATTTAATGTTTTAGAAAAGTTGAGATGACATTAAATCTATATTTAGGAACTAAAATATCCGAGACATATCAGCGTTTCATCATAACTTACAATTTACAATAAACTGTGATGCAGCATTATTCGGGAGTAAGCTTCAATTGTCGTGAACAGGAAATAAAATAATGTCCGTTCATGAAACATAGGCTTGCATTATGTAATGTGTGTGTGTGTGGCAGAAAATGGAACTTGCTCTTCAGTTGTTGGCATTCAAATAAAATCCAGTTTTTTATACTCTGTAGTTCGCTTTCAGTGTACAAAGGTATCATTGCTTGTCTGCATAACTGTGGTAACTGCATTCAAACAAAATTCCCTCTCTTTTAAATAACATTGTATTCACTTGCTCCACAATGTGTTTACTTATAGTTACGTACCGTATTTCATGAATACAATCAGCTGGGGTTATCATGTATCATAAATACGTTATCAAGAGAGAATTGTTGATACTGAAGATAAATTATAATATGCTATGCATTAGTTATATGCTATCTCAAAACAATATAGTCCTCAAATATCTATAATAAATAAAATAAAAGTTACAGCATTTAAAGGGACATCTCCGTTACATAAAGTAAACAATTTTAATTATCTAGGATATAATGTAACATAAGATAAATAAAGCGATGTCGAAAATAAACTGAATAAATTCAGATACATGTATCAAACAATTATAAATTGTTTCAAATACACGAGGAAATAAAATTAAAATTGTGCACGGTTATGGCTATTCCTGTGTTGTTACATGGCTCCGAAATTTGGGCTTTGACTAAAATCAACTAAAAAATAGAATCTGCAGAAATGAGTTTCTTGAGACATGTAACTGGATATACTTTACAAGATAAAAAAATATAGCAAAGAGATTAGGAATGAGCTTAACATATAGAATCAAAGAATACAAACAAAATTAGTTCGACCAAGTTCAAAACTAGATCAAGAAGGTATAACAAAACAGCTATTCTTCACATAATACACACACCAGAAGGGTATAGATGCGTGGGACGACCATGAGCATGATGAAGAGATCAGCTTTCTGCATGCGACCGGAACGAACCTTTTGTAGTTAAATCTTTGAAGAAGAAGAAGATGATAGAGGCTGAATTCAAATACCTAGGAACAATAATTACAAATAGGAATGAAACAAAGAAATTAAACATAGACTCAATCCTGGAAATGAATGCTGCATGTATTATGCATTATAAGGACTTTTGACATCCCAACTCCTCTTAAAAAAAACGTTAAACTGAAAATATACAAAACTTTTATTTCACCAATTATATTATATGGATGCGGAATATAGACTCTTACTTTAAGGGAGGAGAAACGATTACGAGTATTTGAGAATAAAGTTCTGAGGAAAGTTTTTTGACTACAGAGAGATGAACATACAGTTTTTTATTTTTTTTTATTTTATTACATTATAATTTCAACCCGTGTTTTACCATGGGCATATCACGGGATATTTACAGTTATTTACATACATTTACATTTTGTTTTGCTGTAGTTTGATTGTTCAAGAGTTTATTCTTGAAGTGAGCGGAAGATGTTGCTGATGAAGTTCGTCACTCTGACAGTGTTGATGTGGTGCTGTAGTATCTGAGGTAGAGTTTCGGTTGTTAGAACAGGAGGCCGGTCTCTTGAGTACAGTGAACATTCTGTCAGAAGATGTATTGCTGTCTGTGGTGGACTTTCGGGGCAGTTGCATAGGGGAGATGGTGACTTTTTGATCCTGTGAAGATATGTACGGAAGCGTCCGTGGTTGGTTAGGAATTGTGTAAGGATGAAGTTTGGCCATAGGGATATAGAGAGCCGGTGGTGAATAGAGGGAATGAACTGTTTGGTGTGAAATGATACCTCGGAGTTGGTATATGTTGCATTCCATATGTTGATGTAATAGTTTAGCAGAAGTTGCTTGGCTCGAGAAATAGGGATGGACTTATAGGTTACAGTATTTTTACAGCTGGCAGCTATTTTTGCTAGATAATCGGCTCGTTCGTTACCTCTGATTCCTGTATGTCCTCTGACCCAGTTTAGTGAGACTTGAGTTGTCTTCTTCAGAGTGATAATTTTCTTTCTGGTGTTGACTGCTATTGGTTGTGTAGTTCTTTTGTTAGAGATGGCCAGAAGTGCTGCTTGCGAGTCCACGTGTATTGCATAGGAAGTGTTTACATTACTTTGTTGTGACATACAGTTGAATGGAAAAGACTACACGAGAGTGAGTTACGTGGTCTTGTCTTGTAACCCCATATTTTCCCTTAACAGAGATATAGACGCTCTCCCCCTACAGGGAAGATTTGAACCATACTAATTTAGTTACACTTGTTGTCGTATAGATGTCATTTGAGTGGTCCATGGTCAGCGTTCCGCCTCATACTGACATCTAGGAAACCAATATAGTACTAGGACGGGAAAATTCGGTAAATTTTGCTTACAGGCCTTTTCATTCAGGCTTAAGGATCTTTTACGAGCCTGAAAATCTTCAGACTCGAGACCCACGGCTTAAAGTCCCTCCCAGAGGACTTGCTCCTTAGATTTTTCCATCCTAAAAAAATCCATCGACCCCTGCCGTGTTTGAACCCGCGACCCTCGGGACCAGAGGCAAGGAGCATAACCACTATTCCACCGCGGCCGAGAGTTACATGATAAGAAACCAGATATAATAAGAATAGATAATTCCCTAGATTGCGATGGGCTGGATATGCGGAACGAATGGAGAATGAAAGAGGGACATGAAAGCTTCTTGTGGGAAAATTAGAGTTGGTAGACCAAGAATGAGGTGGGAGAATAACATTAACTATGATATGAGGGAAGTGGATTATACGATGAATGATTGGAAAACATTAGCTCAGGTTAGGGACGTTTGGGGATACTATGTCCGCGCGGCCGTGAACTACGGGTACGATAGTGCCGGGGAGATAGAATAACAATAAAATCACACGATGCAATCAAACCAATAGTCGTATTTCTGATACACAGTATAGAAAATGGGAAGCTTCCAAATATAGCGGAGTAACAATTTTTAATTGCTAATTTTTCCATCTCGGGCTAGGAGGATTGGCGGTTTACCATTTTAAACGATAGATCTTGCACCAGATCTTTGGTAATCTCCTTTTATTTTAGCGAATTATGTAAGAATGAAGCTATTAAGGTTGTTCTCATGAAGATATTTTTGTATTTTTACAATTTTCACCGATCCTACCTAGTAAACAAAAACTGAAAATGACCATAATCAATATATATATCATCATCATCCGGTATCATGACAGCTTCCGCCGTCTTCCGGAAACCAAACGCCATTCTTCTCTGTCCATCCATTGATCTTCCTACAATCATCTGATATTCATAGCCGCTTGTACCCCTTCTATCAAGTTTTCTTCGGGTTTCCTCTCTTCTTCCTTTCCATTGGGATCCATTCCATAACAATTTTAGGCAATCTTTGCTCTGGCATTCTTTCGACATGGCCATACAACTGTAATTTTTTCTTTTCTATAATGTATATGATGTCCGGCTCCTCTTGTACACCCATAATTGCCCTTATTTCTTTATTTCGTATTCTATCCATTCTAGATTTTCCTGCGTTAAAATGCTTTGAATTATGGTTTGATACATTTGTAATTTTCTATTTTGGTAATATTCTTGCTCCACCAAACAGAGTTTAAAGCACTTATTGCTTGTTTTGTTTGTGCGATTCTATTTTTAATTTCCACTGTCTGATCACCTGTTCCTAAATAAGTGCATTAGTTCTTCTCCATTGTTGAAATTTATATTTTCCATTTATTCTCCTATACACAGATGTTTAGTTTTCTCTATATTTATATAAAGTCCCCATTTTTCATATTCTTTTAGTTTTTTTGCCATATATTCTATGCCATCGCGGTCTTGTGCTATTAATACCTGGTCCTCTGCAAAACTCAGTGAATATACATGTGTATTTTGGATTGGAATGCTCGTTTTTTGACACGTTTTCCTCCAGTCTCTTAGTAGGCTACTATTTCCAGATACATTTTAATTAGAGTTTGAAATAATCTGCAACCCTTATTTAAACCTTCTGTAATAGTAAATCCCTCTGTTTTATGATTTTCAACTTTTATTTTCGAAATTGGTCCTCTGTATAATGATTTTATAGCTTTTATTAATATTTTGGTAATGTTATCAATAGGCATATATATATATATATATATATATATATAATCATCTGCATTCATGGATTAGGTCTGTTGACCCGTTCCGACTTTTTTATATATATATATATATATATATATATAAATTAAATGTTTAACATTGAGCAATGCAGTTCGAGTCCCGTCCAAGCATTTATTTTTCTCATCATATCATACCATATATATATATATATGGGTGTGAGTGTGTTTTTTGTTTTATCAGAACCAAACTTGGTATATAACAATAATTTAGAAAAAGTAAGGTTTAGTTGTCCCGCGCCGTAGCCGAGCGGTTAAGGTAGGAAGCCTTGGCGCAGAGCTACGGGACTTGCGCTGGTTCGAGTCTCCATGGGGGAAGAAATTTTCTCATGGTATTTCGACCAGTATGGGACCGGTGCCCACCCAGCATCGTGAGGCAATTGGGTAGCTACAATAAGTAGCGGCTACAGGTTGAGGAACCAGCTATAACGGCTGGGGGATTCGACATGCTAACCACATGTCACCCCTACACTGGCTGTTGATCATCTACCTCTGTGATTGACACATGTGGATGTGAAGGGCCAGCAGCCGGCTGGTATAAGGGCAACCGCTGAAAAGTGGAAAGACCCTCAATCGGAAGGTTTAGTTCATTAATCAGCAAAATTGGACAATTAGGTGTACGAGTTCACTGTAAATTAGACTTAAAAATCGCTCTACCGGCCCAATTTTGTATACTTCGCTACGAAATTCAGTATATGATATTAAAATAAAATGATGAAGGCGTTCTTGGAAACTCAGCGAAATTCGACCAGTAGATGGGGGTTTACCTGAAGCCCGAATTTAATATTCTGTCTTCATTTTCAAATACCTGACATCAGGAACAGAATTTATCTAATTTAACAATATATATATATATATATATATATACATACATACATATATCGTAAACTTGTAAAATTGGACCATAAATTTTACTTGCTGAGGAATTAGCTTGGTTTACGCAGTTCCTACGTGACGGACGTTTTATTACTATTTGAAGAACTATTGACAGAATTCGTTATCGACGTTTACGTCTTTTTTTAATATCCTAGTATTTTCAAATACACTATCAGGATATAAAAACATACATTTAATATTCCATTGAATATTGACAATTTGAACTGTAGCCTCCGTCCTGCGCATTGCATTCATTAAATGATAATACATTTCGATTTAATAATTCAAGCGGTCGAATAAATAATGCTAAAATTTCATGAAATTATTAAATATTTGATTTCACTCCTGGCGCGACAGGCCTAGATTGTCCTTTGCCTACCCGCCGCTACTGGCCTCACACCCACTTGTAACAAGATAATCCAGCCAATAAACTTTTATTCTCTAATACTGGTAATCTATTCTCCTCTCTTAAAGCAATACTAATGGAAAAGTCCGCCCTTTAATACAGTTCATGTTTAAAATTGCTTGAGAAAAATTGATACGATTGCCTAAAAGCAAAAAAGCATGCGTTTTCACAGTTGATCCTATTATTTAATTTCTATGTGCACCTCATTCTTGTTTGTAATATTGTTCCTACATATTTGTACATATTATTAGGCATGTACAGGATCTTTTGTCATCACAACCTTTATAAAATAAAACTACTTTCTTTTGCTCAATGTCACCAGAGTGTGGATTTTCTGGCTTTCTCCCCTTGACGTTGGAGGAATTATAACCCACTGCTGAGATTGGGGCGTCTGAAAAAGGAAGCTACGTTACACCGATGATATAATGCATGACAAATAATAACGAAGCACCAGGAGGGTAATTATACCTAAACTTAACCTAAATCACAGACAATGGGTGACCACATAAATAAGACCTTTAAAGAAAATATCCTGTTGTCTGAGCGGGAATTAAACGCGGAACCTCATGATTTCTAGTCAGAAGCTCCGACCACTAGACCATGAGACTGGACTTCAATAATAAACTAAAATATATAAAATATATTGGCCTACTTTTTTCAATTATACTATACGGATGCAATGGACAATTTTAAAATATTAAACGTTTTAATGTATGCTGAAGATGTGCTTATTATTCAAGAAAATGAAAATAATTTGCAATAATCTACACACCAATTAAATCAGTTATGCCAAGAATATAATTTTGAAATGTCAAAAGAAAAAAAATGGCATTGTGGGGAAATGAACATATAAGATCAAAAATCATAATAGAAAACAAACCTCTAGAACAAGAAACAAATTTTAATTATTTGGGTTGTAATTTTACCATAAACACAAAAACTGAAAGAGACGTAAATATGAAACAGTAGAAATTTCAAATAATATGAGGAACTATACATAAAACATTATTGAACAAAACAAGAAGAGATACTAGATTGAAGTTTTATAAAACATTGGCAGGTCCTGCATTATTTTATGGGAGTGAAACTTGGGTAATGACCAAAAAATTACAAAGTAGAATACAAAGCGTAAAAATGAACTTCCTTAGAAGAAAAAAAAAAGGCTACACAAGATTGGATCGGATAAAGAAAGATGTAAGAACAGAGTTATATATATCTGTTGAATGATAGAATCAAAGAATATAGAGGTTTAAACATGTAGAAAGAAAGGATGTAACAAGGTTACCAAAAACATCATTTAACTACAAGCCAAGAGGTTCAAGCAATGTAGGAAGATGGACAGAACAACTGTGAGGAACAGACAATATTTCTAGCCCGTGAAATGAAGAAGAAAATACGGATGCGAAAGAAGAGAGAACAAAATATTAGGAGCATTTGAGAATGACATTAAGACATTTTTTGGACTAAAGAGAGACGAATACAAAAATGAACGGAGAAAAGTCCGTAATAGCGAATCACGTGGTCTTTATGTGAAAGCAGATATAATAAGAGCAATTAAGCATCATAAACAGCGACGGGCAGAATGGTGTTATGAATGGTGAATGAAAGTGGGGCTTGGAAGCTTCTTGTAGGAAAGACAGATACTTAACATCCAGTAGGAAGGTCGATAATGAGGTGGGAGAATAATATTAACTATGATTTGAGGAAGGTGATTTATACAGGGAATAACTGTAAAACATTAGGTCGAGATTGGGATGTATGGAGAACTTAATATCCATGCCTGTGAAACTCCAGGTTCTATAGTGCACATTCGTTGGCTTGGAGTTGAATTCCGCTACAATAGGCAATAACGTTACTAGAAACTCAAGTAATGGCAGAAAAAATCTTTAATATTGGACGATTGGTTATTATTTTTACGTATTTCATTTGTTAATTATTTATCAATGTAGATTTTGCACACTAAGAACGTAGCACAACCACAAGGAAATGAATCTGTTTATACTGTGTAATATCCTCGCTACAGTTCAAAGTAACCATTACATCATAATTTTCCTTAATCTTGTAGCTCGTGCAGTAAATCCTCCATTTTATAAAGATTATGTTAATAGAAGCATTCCCTGCTTTCTTAATATCACTCTTATTTCTGGTTATAAAATGCAGATATTTTTCACATTTTGAAATATGCATTGTTTATAAATGTTCAAATTTGTAAATCAATAAAGGTATATATATATATATATATATATATATATATATATATCCATCCATAGTAATTCTGCCCGAGGGCAGGTCTTTCACTGCAATCATAGCATTTTAATACTATGCTTTGCAGCTTTACTAGGGAATTGTAGGCGTGGTAGCTTCCCGTTGCTCTCGACACCGTTGAAGGTTGATGATAATGGTAAGGATGATAATGGCCATATGATATATATAACTTATATATATATAGGCTATACGGGGGCACGCCGTAGCGTAGTAGTTAAGGGTCGAGGGTTCAAGTCCCGTTGGGGTCAGGATTTTTAAACTGACCCAAACCCTCCGGCGGCACTATGGCCCTGGGGTCGACTCAGCCTCTAACGGAAATGAGTACCAGACGCCTGTTCTGGGGGTAAAGGCGGCCGTCACGCAGGGCTGACAACCCGGCTGGCATCAAGTGCCGATTGTCTAGAAAAAGTGGGAGCCTTAACCTCCTACTACCCCAAGGGTCTCCTGAGGCCTGTAGTGGGATCACTTTACTTTTACTTATATCAATAGGCCTATTATAATCTCCATCAATGAAGTCACTGAAAAGTAATAAATATATTACCCCACTCCAAATGTACTATACTTTTATTATAGAGAATATATATTATTTACGACTTTTTAAAATATAAATAATAATAACAATAATTATTATTATATTTTGAAATAATAGTACTGATGATAATAACTAACTCAGTGACATTATCGAACCTGTGGGTTCATGGCCGCGAGGACAAAGCTCTCCATACATCCTTATCCTGAACCAATGTCTTCCAATTATCTCCTGTATAATTTACATCCCTCAAATCATGGTAAATATTATTCTCCCACTTCCTTCTTGACTTACTTACTGGGCGTTTTCCCCCTGGTTTTCCTACAAGGAGTTTTCGTTCCCCTCTTTCATTCCCCATTCGTGCCACATGTTCATCGCAGTCCACGAGACTTATCTGTTCTTATTACATCTGGTTTCCCATAAAGATCATGTAACTTTTTGTTGTTTAGTCTTCTACAACCATCTGTGTCTTGTCTTTCTACGGCCAAAAAATATTGTCTCAAGAACTTTATTCTCAAGTTCTCGTAATAGTTTCTCCTCCCTTAAAGTAAGAGTCTATGTTTCGCATTCATATAATTAGTAGAATAACAGTTTTTTTAAATATATATTTTCAATTTAACGTTTTTTTTAGAAAAGTTGCGTGCATGGTAGCATGCATTTCCAAAATTCCCTTCTACGCCTCAAACACTTTTTACTTGGATTTCATTCATAAATCATCTTCCGTAAACTGTTACAACCAATATTATATATTATATAAGAAAGTATTTAGTAAGCAATTTTTTTTTTTTTTTTGAACATGGCAATCCTTAATATAAGAGGGGAGGGAATTACAGAAATATATAACAGGGACAATGAAGGATGAAATAGAAAAATAATATGTGTACGATGTAGCTACAATTAGTTACGAGAAAACGGGCGGCTGGAATGTTACCAGTTTTTATAGAAGCACCACACGGGGAGCCCCATATCCTTCTAGTGGTATTAATATCCATGCTGACTGCATTTTTACAAATAGTGCAGGGATAACAAATGAAGAGAATATTTATGGAGGCGAAAGTTTTCTTCAGTGGTTATACCTACAAATGCACTTGTTCATATCATAGTAGAACCCTCGCCTCCCACTCTTCAGTCCCCGTTATTCTTCACGTAACTGTAAAAATGCTGCTAGAGCATACTGTTTCTCGATCATGTGCTTAATTTATAGTAACACACATTACTAAATGTCCACGATTATGTACAATATATTTTTAATGGAACAGCTTATGCTCCAAGCATTAAATTAATAACTTACATTTTTAATTAGGGCGTGCGAATTTTTGTCCTACTCCCTTTTTATTTATTAAAATCGGTATATCCTTTGAGCGAAATAGGATTACTTACACTTCTTCAATTTTTACTGATTGGATTATTTTATTAGTTTTTTATTTATTTTACTGTAGTCTTCCTTGTTGATGTGAGCAAATTTGTCTATCGACTTCCTGTTTTGTTTCATTTAAATTTTGCTTGTTGATCAGTTTTATGTATTCGCATCCCGATATACGAGAAGTTAGATATAAATTCAAGCAATTGGTGTACTGTGGAGTAGGAATAACCAAAGAAAAATAATGATATTGCATTCAATCCTTCATAGTAGGCATATAGTATTATACAGCACAGAAACTTCGACAATGAACAAACAACACAATACGATTATATTATACATTGTTTTCTTCTTCTTCTTCTTCACGATTTAGGCTTATTTACTAGCCTGTTCCGGCTCCAAATTGCTGCTCTTTCCATCTTTTCCTTGGCCTTCCCAAACTTCTTCTTCCTCGTGGCAAATAGTTGTATGCTGCTTTTGGTATTCTATTCTCAGCCATCCTTGCCAAGTGTTCTTTCCAGTTTGTTCTGTATTTCTCTATTGTTGAGTTTAATTCCTCTACTTTTAGTTGTTGTCTTATTTCTGTGTTATCTTTTTTGTCTGTTCTTTGATATTCTGCTATTGGTCTGAGGAATCTCATTTCAGCAGCTTGTATCCTGGCATATTGTTGTGTTGTAAACTGTCCACATTATTTTATCAATTAAAATCCTATCTTCAACTAAAATTAAAAACATTTAAATTCGCTGACGCGTTTCGATAGCTAAGCTACCATAATCAAAGCTGAGTATTGGCAATGTGTTAAAATTGTTTATATCACCAAGAAAATCATGCATATTAACATTTGATATAACATAATACAAAATTGAAAATTACGGAAATGGATATTTGAAAACATCCAAAACATCATGGTAAGAACAACAAAAGATAAAAGGAATAATGAAGCGTAAGAAGACACAAGTCTAACTAAAATCGTGAAAAAAAAAGAGAATGGTACAGAAAATGGAGAGGAGGAAGAAACCCTACATTCATACATTATTGGGATTTTAAATGAAAAAGTGATAGACCAAATAATACATGGCGAAAAACGATTCAATACTCTATAGGAAATTTTTATCTTTCGGAAGAAGATATGCAATATAGAAATATTTGGAGACTGCGACTTGTCTGATGTAAGACACTCGTAAGCACGCGGGTCCGCCATCAGTGATCAGTCTTGGAAGCAGGGACAAAAATATCAGCAGTACAAACATATTCTAAGCTAATGTATTCACGTAGACTTTCACGGCCGGAGTTGCTATGATGATCTTGAAGAAGATTTTCGGGCTGTAGGCCGTGGTCGTAAGGCTTGTAGTTCCCCGACGTTTCGCCAGAGACTGCGTCTGGCAACCTCAAGGACGCAGTCTCTGGGGAATCGTCGGGGAACTACAAGCCTCACGACCATGGCCTACAGCCCGAAAATCTTCTTCAAGATCATATTCTAAGCTAAGTCATCATTCCACCGGGAATCAAGGACCCTTCAGCGCTGACTCATCGCCCGCCAACACAATATCCGAACCCGCAGTGAGACCAATCCTGTATTCTGATTGGCTCACAGGATACTAATAAATCAATTTAAAAATTAAAAAAAAAAATTGTTGTATTGTTGCTTAGATCAATTGGAACACAATTCATAATTTAGCATGTCTGAAGAAGGTACAGTGTACCGAAACAGCTGTCACTGAATTACCGGTATATAATAAATATGAAAATCAAATAAAACTACGTTTTTTATTTTTATTTAATTAATAAAAATGGATTTTCATCAAGTAAACACCAACTCAATTGATTATTTAAAACCAGAGAGATAAATTAACCGGTATTAATAACATTAAATAAATATTAAACATTAAAACATATTACTAGCAACCAGAAATAAACAATCAATAATATTTAAACACATTTTTATAAGTATTCGATAACTACACAGGCGGAAGGACCGGTCACCTTCCATAGCCAATATACACTCAAGGTGGCTTAACATAGTTATTCGATAAAAATACAGCTGCTCACCAAATTAAAATAATTATAACCGCGAAAATCATTTTAAAAAATTCAATAAATAAAAAGCAGAACTGGACGCGCTAGCCGCTGCTGGTCACCAGACATCATTCAATAGCTAACTCAAAATTAAATATTCAAATTATCCGGGACAAATGGACTCTGTCTTGGAACCCACATTTAGTGGGTCGAAGAATTGCTCACCGCCCGCTAATAATGGGTCGCAGGGCATTTCACTTTAGACTTTAGGACAAAGAGAGAAAGACGGACTGTAGCGTGTGAATGCAGCAGACCCGTCCATAGAGAACGATAAGGATTGATGCCGGGCCCGCTTGCCGTACAGCGCTCTGGGCGTGTGTGTGTGTATATATATATATATATATATATATATATATATAATATATATATATGTAAAATACAAGACATCTGCATTTAAAAAAAGTGTATTACTTACTTACTCACTTACTTACTTACTCACTGGCACTATCGAACCCGAAGGTTCATGGCCGCGCGGACATAAGCTCTCCATACATCCCTATCCTGAGCTAAATAAAAATTTTAACTTGTCATAATGAAATAGCTTATTCTTTCATAAATTATTTTAATTCATAGAAGACATGCCTGCTATCAGACAAGCTACTGATTAACAAACTCATGTCCCAATTTTTATGGAATCTTTTAGATAATAATATAATGACATGTACATACAGTATAGTATTGCGCTATCCCAGTATATTGTGGATGAGTGGAATGAAGTCTGCTCTACTGTATTATGTGAGCAGTAGTTTTGTCGTTCGGGTCCGGCACACAAGGTTCTTCTCTCATGACCCGTACTTTCCATTCTTGGGTTGGACCCATGCCGCGAGGACGGACTACCACCCTGCTGTTGGTCCCTTCTGATTTTTTTTATTCCTCAGGCTCGGAGTCATGAGCCAGCACCTGGTGGCCGCCATTACATCCCCGCAATCGCAGTATTTCGGTGCCAACTATTTTTCCTAACATGAGGCGGAGGGATGGGAGAACGGAGAGCGTTGGTGGAGCGAAATTCGGAAAACGGGAGAACACGAGAAAAATCCGAAAATTCCGGTATGACCCACCACCAATATCCCTCCGTAACGGTCATAATTTGAACCTGGGATCCCAGTCGGGGCAATTACCTATTTTAATATTTTCTGAACTCATCCTTCGTCACAATTTGCTTAATGAATTTTGGCAAGAATCAATAACATGGCCAGGGAAGTATGTGTTATAAAATGAAACGCAAATTGAGTCGTGGGGATCAAAAACTCCCAAGGGAATAACATTTTTGAGGAGAGAGGAAAAGCTTTTCATCTCTATGAAAAGTGTTATCCAATATCCATAGTAAACATTGAAGTCCGTCGCCGTGGCGTGGTCGGTAGAGTCCTACCTCCGGCGATTCGATTCCCAGCGGGGTAAGGGATTTTAAATTTCTACCTTGGGTCTGGGTGTGTGTCCTGTCCCAAACTAATGCTCAACTGAGTGCACATTTCCTATAAAAAAAGTATTTTCACTTAAACACTTTAAATTTAAATATTTTACTTTAATGGTTGTTAAAAATTTAATTAAACAGTAATGAATTCGGATTTTTTCATTACCACAAACAAAGTAAGGGAGATGGGCTGTATCAGGGAGAAAATGTAGAAGAAAATAATGTTGTGTATAATCAAAAAAATTACCGACTTATTAATCTCCGTAACTTCATACCCAGCTGAATTATACATAGTGTCCAACCACTTATTTTGTTTTTCCACAGTTTTATTTTCTTCTTTTAATTTCTACTGACCAAAATCTGTCATACTGTATGTGAAGTAAATGTATGCTCGAGAAATATAACGTTGTTCTATATAATCAAATTTACTCACCTGTATAAGAGTGTAAAATAATTACAAATAGTAATGAGTTGCAGAAAAAAATAAACATACGTTCAATTCTGGAAATTCATGCTACTATGCATTATAGGGACTCTTATCGACCCAACTTCTCCTAAAAACATTAATCTGAAAATATATAAACAGTTATTCTCGCAGTTATATTATATGGACGGGAAAAACGGTATCTTACTTTAAGGGAGGAGAAAAGATTACGAGTATTTGAGAATAAAGTTCATAGGAAAATTTTGGACCAAAGAGAGATGGACAGACAGGCGAATAGAGAAGACTACATAACAGTGAGCTACATGAGCCTTAAATGAAACCAAACATAATAAGAGCTAAGTCTCGTATACTGAGATAGGCAGGTCATGTGGCAAGAATGGGGAATGAAAGAGAGACATGGAAACTTCTTGCAAGAAAACCAGAGGGAAAACTAAAAGAAGGCAGGACAATAATGAGGTATGAGAATAACAATATTAACCATGATTTGAGGCAAGTAGACTACACAGGATGATTGGAAAACATTAGCTCAGGATAGGGATCCATGAGGAGCTTACGTCCGCGCGGGCATGGACATGCAGATTCGATACTGCCAGTTAGTTAGTATAACAGTGTAAAAAGAAAGCTCTCATTCCATAGAGTAAGTGGAATTTTTTAATTTGAGGCATTTTGAATGTCATCTGAATGCAGAAAAATTCTGAAATTGAAGTTTTTTCTTACCTTCCATACATGTTGGGCAAACTAAGGATGTCCATTAACAATAACTCAATTTTGCAAAAATTGTAGTGGGTCTTTTATATCATCATGCATCAATTATAGGTCGCCAGGACCATTAATAAATGAAATAGCTGAAATAAGAGAACGGTTTCAGTGCCTATAGAAGATGATAAGGTCTCTGTTCTTTGAACTGTATCCATTATAAGCAAAATGGTAGGTAGTATTGCACGTGGTGCAATTCTCTATTGAATTGCTAACAGAGAGTGAAATGAGATGATGAATGACACATTGCGGATACAGACCCGCCCACTCTACTCTACTCCGTCATCGTGTTGGGATGCAGGTCGGCGCCGAGATCGCTGACTCAAACCTGCCTTCTTTCGCAAGCCGCTCCATCATTACCTGCCTCACCTCTCATTCTCCTTCTCCCGTTTTAATTATCTCACATTATTAAAATAAAAAAAAAGAGCAAATAAGAAATGCGAAGAAAAAATGAGTACGAGTTTTAAAGTGAAATTTTCAAGGCAAGGTATATAGGAGGGGCGGGGGGCGTGGAATTTATTCTTCAATTAATCCAAAACTTTTGCAAATTCGCACCAAGGATGGCCAAACATGTCAACCGTCATACCCAGTGAGATGAATGAGACGGTAACTGCAATAATCATATTATTATACACTTGAATGGAGAAGAGTATATAACAGTGAACAGCATGATCTTTAGGCCTATATGAAACCAAATATACTGTGATAAGAACAGTTTAAGTCTCGTAGAGTGCGATGAGCAGGGCATGCATCACGAATGGGAATGAAAGAGAGCTTATTGTTGGAAAATCTGAGGGAAAACCCTCCATTTGTAGACCAATAATGAGGTAGGAAAATAACATTAACCACGATGAGTGAAGTACATTATACAGGGGATGATTGGAAAACATAAGCTAAGGCTAAGGATAAGGATGTATGGAGAGCTTATGTCCGCCGGCCGTAAACATTGGGCCCGATAATGCCAGAGAGTTATCAATATTATTATTATTATTATTATTATTATTATTATTATTATTGACAGCCCCCCAAGGAGCTATCACCTTGACGTGGTGGGGGGGCTTAGTACCCGATGAACCAAACGACTCTACTGGGGAAGATTGACTTAGGTTAATCTTGCTGGTGGGTAAGAGGCGAGGGGAACTAAGTATAGCTCACAACGAAGGAATGGCGTCTGTATCCATATTGGGCGGCCACATCTTTGTCAAGTCTTCAACGGTCAACAGGGCGACAAGGAATAGCACAGCTATACTTGTAGGGCTTGAAGAGCGGAAGAAGCAGCCCTCTCTTGGGGGGTGGATACCCAGAGGAGCATGTTTGGAGGCTCAGAGGAAGCAGCCCTTCCACCATCCTTGTCCTGCGAAGCGCTCGTAACGCTCCCAGGAGACATTTATCTTACTGAGAAGCTTCATGGAAATCAGCCGGATTGTCATAAAAGGAATCGACCCAAGCAAGATAAAAGGATACGATTTGGAATAAAGGACATTTTGAAATTAGGAAATTGGAACGTAAGGGGAATAAATACAAAAGAAGAAGAATTAGAAAGAGAATTAAAGAAAAAAGAAATAAATATAGCAACAATAACAGAAACAAAAAAGAAATTAAAAGGAACAAAGGACTTAAAACACTATACTATGTTGTATAGCGGAGTAGAACAGACAACAAGAGCGCAGTGGTGAGTAGCAATTTTAATAGATGAAAAATGGAAGAACAAATTGAATAGCTATGAGTTTATAAATGAAAGAATCCTGATAGCCAGATTTAAAATTGAAAGAGGATATATGATGATAATTGCTGTGTATGCCCCAGAGGAAGGTAAGAAAGAAGAAACAAAAAAATTTTATAAAACATTACAAACATTAGTTGATAAATATACAAAAGATCATCATTTAATAATAAGTGGAGACTTAAATGCCAGAGTAGGCAATGTCCCTATACCTAATGTAATAGGAAATAATGGAGAAATAACAATAAATGATAATGGACAGGATTTGAGACAGTTTTCAGCCTATAATCAATTAAAAATAATGAATACCTATTTCCGAAAAAGGATATACATAAATATACAAGAAGTGGATATAACTCAAGATCAATAATTGACTATTTAATCGTAAACAACAAGCTAGGAGCCTTGGTAAAAGATGTGAGAGTACATAGAGGCAGCGATATATACTCTGATCACTATCTCGTGATAAGCAAAATAAACATAATAGCTAAATGGCGGAAAAATAACAAAGAACAAAAGAAACCAAGAAGAAGTATATAAAGTATATTTATTACAAGATCAAAGTATTAGACAACATTATGAAAGCAGAATGAATAAATATATATCAGAGATAGCGACGTCAGAAGATATAAATATTGAATGGGAAAATATATCAAATGTAATACATAAAACAGCAAATGAGATATTAGGAAAGAAAAATAGAATAAGAAATAGGAAGGGCTTGAGAACTTGGAATGCGAATATACAAAATGCAGTGAATGAAAAACAAAAAGCATATCATACATACTTACGACTGAAAACAGAAGAATCTTATGAAGAATATAAAACGAAAAGGAGAATTGCTAAAAGCATTATAAGTAAAGCCCATCAGGAGTCATGGGATAAATTTATAAGCTCAGTAGAACATGATATGTATGGAAGACAAGAAATAGGTTATAAATTAGTGAAACATCTAAATCAGACTGAGAAAGATTCTGCCAGATTGAATATAATCCCAGAACAAGAATGGATCCAACATTATGAAAAGCTTTGGAAAAAGGAGGAAATTGAAGGAAAAGAGAACAATGAGAAAGAAATAAAAGTGGAAAATATTGATGTAATAGACATGAATGAATTAGAAATGGCTTTGAAAAAACCAAACCACTACGAAGAGGAAAGGCAACAGGATTAGATAATCTAAATATGGAATTCATCAATTATAGTGGAATATTGTGTAAACTAAAACTATACGATACTTCATCTAATTAATATATGTTTGGCAGGCCTCATGGGATTCCAACCATAACTATGGAAAACAGCAATTGTGAAGTATATATTCCACAAGAAGGAGGACTCAAGAAGGTGCGAGAATTACAGAGGGATTAAGCTTCCTGAATACCGGCTACAAGATATATACTAAAATAATAAATAATAGATTGAGAAACATACACACAAATTAATAATAAGTGAAAATCAAAGTGGATTCAGAAAGGGAAGGTCATGTAATAGACAATGTCTTTACACTGAAACAACTCATATAAAAGATCAGAGAGCATAACTTCGAAACTCACATAGGATTTATATATTTGGATAAGGCCTTCGATCGAGTAAACAGATAAAAATTATTGGGAAATATTACGAATGAAAGGATAACCCGCTGTGCCTTGTTGAAACAATAAAGACATTATATGAAAGACAACAAATATATCTTATAGATACCGGATTCAAAAGAACAGATGCAATCAAAACAAATACTGGATTACGACAAGGATGTAGTTTATCACCCATTTTGTTTAATATATATATAGACTATATTTTTAATAAATGGAAAGTTTTAGTAAATCCAGGAATAAGAATGGATAATAAAGTGTGCATAAATAATCTTCTATTTGCTGACGATGTAATCATAATACAGAAAAATGAAGACGACTTACAGAAATCAATGCATGCATTAAATGAAATATGTAAATTATACGATCTAAAGATTTCTGTAAGGAAAACGAAGACCATGGCTTTTAGAGGAGGAGATCCAGTGAGAACCAAAATTATTTTAGAAAATCAAAATATAGAACAGGTGTCTAGTTTTAAATATTTGGGCTGTGATGTTGGCTACAATGTGGAAAGAGATATTGACTCCAAAATAAATAAATTTCAGACGGTGTGTGGAACAATACAGAGAACATTCAAAAATAAAATTAGAAAAGAAACCAAGATAAAAATGTATAATGTTATGGCGGTTCCCACAATATTGTATGGATGTGAACTTGGGCTCCAGTGAAAAGACAGAAGGATAGAATACAGACGGCAGAGATGCGGTTCCTAAGACAAGTAAAAGGATGTACAAGACTTGATAGAATAAGAAATGAGGATATAAGAGAAGAATTGAAAGTACAGCCTTTATTGGATAAAGTCACGAATTACAGACAGAAATGGATTGATCACATGGATGGAATGAGTAAGGAGAGATATCCATTGTTAGCCAGGAACTATCAAGCAAGAGGAAGGCGTGATGTTGGAAGACCTAGAAGACGTTGGGCTGATGCAATATGAAGTCGGAACGGGCAATTGCCTAATCCTTGGAGTGGTGATGATGATGATGATGATGATTATTGACAGTATTCCAGATTTTAATTTGGGTTTAAACCCCTTACTGCGGCTACATTTGGAACTGGTCCGTTCATCATTGGTGCGGTCTTCCTATTCTATCTCTGTTCACGTGGATTGTAGTTGAGAATTTTAAAAGGTAGACGGTGTGCTGACATCTGTAGAACATGTTGTATCCATAAATGCAATTTTTGTATTTATAAATGCAATCTGCCACTTGTTCCATCTTCTACTGATTCCTCGGGTGTTTATTTATTCCCTCAGTGTGACACCCTACACTGTAGGGCCTACAGGGATTCTCAATGCAAAGCACTATCATTTAGAAATAAATATTTTAGACATGTGATTATTTACCTCCAAAATTTGGTATTCAGATGAGGAAGTGTGTATGCTGTGCAACTAAAAATACGTTTTCTAGGTTTCAAGGAAAATGTGACTTACCTGCTTCCTTTTCCTGTACCCTACACATGAATCTAAATTGTGAAGAATCTGTTCTACTTTTATAATTTTGGCGTAATGTCCACGATTGACTATTCATATTAAAGGTGTTGAAATTATGTTGTGGAATCATAACTACATTTTCTTTACCAAAGTATCGTCCCGTGAGGCTGCGCAGATATATATCAAAGCAACTCTGTAAGAGGGAGGCTGCGCAGAGATATATCAAAGCAACTCTGTAAGAGGACCGGCTTATCATGCGACTATCACGTGAGGAGTTATGTTATAAGAAATGGGACAATATCGGATCACTGATATATCCCTGAAACCTCTGGCGAAAATTAAATCACTATATAGGGATTTTCACGTCTAGAAAACGGAGCAATTATTTCTAGTAAACTTGTCTATTTATGTGAAATTGATTTATTAGTTATTTCATAAATTTCCAAATGTAATTGTTCTTTAGAATGATCACGAATTAGAAAGCGTAGTATTGGTAGACCAAGAATGAGGTGGGAGAATAACATTAACATTTAAATTTCACTTTAAAATTTATATCCAAAGCCCTTATATTTTTAATAACTAACCATTAACAGAGGCACGCCGTAGCGTAATGGTTAAGGCACTGAGCTACAAGGCGGAGGGTCGAGGGTTCAAGTCCCGTTGGGGTCAGGATTTTTAAATTGACCCAAACCCTCTGGCGGCACTATGGCCCTGGGTTCGACTCAGCCTCTAACGGAAATGAGTACCAGACGCTTGTTCTGGAGGTAAAGGTGGCCGTGACGCAGGGCAGACAACCCGGCTGACATCAAGTGCCGATTGTCTAGAAAAAGTGGGAGCCTTAACCTCCTCCTACCCAAGGGCCTCCTGAGGCCTGTAGTGGGATCACTTTGCTTTTACTTTTTAACCACATTCTGTGTGTAACTGGGATTGCTGGCACATATTTAATCATTAGGAATTATTAATCAAGTTATGAAACCATCCCTTGTACAAAAAACACTAGATTACGTTTATATAACACTCTGGCTAGACCAGTGTTGACCTATGGTAGTGAAGCATGGACACTAAAAAGACAACATGAAAGCAGAATAACGGCTTGTGAAATGAGATTCATGCGCAGAACAGCCGACACTTCACCAGATGGGATCGGAAAAGGAACACCGATATCCTAAAAGAATTGAAGACTACGCCAATTTTGGAATATATTAAACAGTACCAACTAAATTGGAAACACCATCTTGAAAAGAATGAGTTCAAATCGCATCCCCAAAGCTGTTTATAATTATATACAAAGAGGACGAAGATCACTGGGCCGTCCTATGAAACGCTGGAGGGAAAATTTTCTATAGGATCGTAACAGGCCTTGGCCTAATACTTGAAAGAAGAAGATATTTAATCATTATTCAAGAAAATAACTAACTCTAAATTGCATTAATACTATGATTTGAGGGAAGTACATTATATAGGGGATGATTGGAAAACATTAGCTCTGGATATGGATGTATGGAGAGTTTACATCCGCACGGTCATGAACCTACGGGTTCGATAAAGCCAGTGAGTTAGTTCAGTTTAGTTAATTAATAGTGGTGAAGATAATTGGGCTATAACATTATGTTGCTGCTCTACTCATGCTATACCGTGTTCGGCCTTAGTTTATGTTGTACTGTAAACAATGTACAAAAGGTATCCTTCCGCAGGCATCTGTGATTGGTGGAGCAATGGTGCTGTTTTACGCGTCATCTGATGTTTAACGTATTCAACACGAGCGGCCATGTTGAAATAACTGAATTTCCCTCTTAGTCAACTGACATGCGCGAAATGGTGTTTTATATAAATTTATACTTGCTGTTCACCATTCTTTTTTTTTTTTGATATGTTATATTGTGTAATATTTACTTTATTATTATTTTTTGCGATATTTTGTTCATACATAGTAGTCATATTCTATTAAATGTAGACTGATCAGGGAACTAAGTTTTCACCTACGCGTTAACGATGTCATTAGGTTCATGTGGCCAATGAAATCACACTTAACCACTTGCTTCTGTTTACATTACAACATAAACTAAGGTCGAAATCAGTATAGGAGGAGAAGAGGAAAAAATATTCCCATCTCTGTTACTCAGCCTGCGGCGTGAAGTGGCAGCAGCATACCCATAAGAGCAATATTATTTTCTAGACGTGAAAACCCTACAGTAGCCTAAGTACGTATGATTATTTCGGTGAAGCTTCGTGATCTAAAAGTAGCTGGTTGCAGGTGATCGCTAACATACGAACCCCGCCATCCGACGAAAAAAAAAAAAAAAAAAAAAAAAAGGAAAGCCACAGTGAAACACTCTGCGTTAGATCTGTGCTACGTAACATACTGATAATAATTGGAAATAAAAAAATACAGCCCTTAAAATTGAGTATTCACTATCATTAATCAACTTGGTAAGCAAATATGAATTTCTAACCTTTAGAGGAGCCATAACAAAGTAACCAGAGAATAACAATTCCAAGTTATCATGAGATTTACAATGAGAAAGCATGATAATGAAAAAGTGATGTATCATACGTAATGACTAGGGTCATAAAGCCTATACAATCCCCCATTTACTCAAATTACAGGGGTTGCTGAACCCTATATGCATCACAGGAACACAATGCGAAGTCTGCTAGATCAATGGTCGAGCCATTATAAGGCTTCTGGAAGAGAAGGTGAAAAACGCCTGATAAACCTTACAAAATCACATGAGACGATGCTGAAAATAGGTCGATTCTAATTTAGGGCATTAATATTGTATGAAACTTATTTCTTCATAATTTCATAAATCAGAAATATTATAATATAGTTTAGGCCCATATCTATACATATCATATAGCTCACTATTAGGTACGTAGTTTTTCTCCATTCACCTGTCTGGCCCAAATATTCTCCTAAGAACTTTATTCTCAAATACTCTTAATCTTCTTTCCTCCCTTAAAGTAAGAGTCCATTTTTAATCCATATAATATAACTGGGAGAAAACCCGTTTTATATATTTTCAGTTTAACGTTTTTTTTAAAGGAGCTGGGAAGACAAATGTCCCTGTAATGCATAATAGCATGCATTTCCAGAATTGAGCCTATGTTTAGGTGGGAGAATAACATCCATGATTTGAGAGAAGTAGATTATACAGGGGATGATTGGAAAACATTAGCTCAGAATAGGAATGTATGGAGAGCTTATGTCCGCGCGGCCATGAACCTACAGAGATCCTACGGGTTCGACAGAGCCAGTGAGTTAATTAGTTATAGGCCTATATCTAAATTAGACCGGGATTTGTTTGCTTAGACTAATAGTAAACTAATTAACTAATTCACTAGCACTATTAAACCCGTAAGTTTATGGCCGCGCGGAATCAAGCTCTCCATTCATCCCTGTCCTGAGCTAATATTTTCCAATCATACCTTGTAATAATCTACTTCCCTCAAATAATGGTTAATGTTATTCTGCCATCTCATTATTGGTTTCCAACTAGGCGTTTTCCCTCTAGTTTTCCTTTCCATGCCCCTCTTTCATTCCCCATTCGTGTCACATGTCCTGCCCTCGTAGTATACGAGACTTAACTGTTATATCTGGTTTCCTACAAAGATCTTATAGCTCACTGTTATTTAGTCTTCTCCATTCGCCTGTCTGTTCATCTTTCTTTGGTCCAAACAGTTTTTCTGAGTAATTATTGTGAAATGCTCGTAATCTTTTCTCCTTCATTAAAGTAAGAGTCCATGTTCGCATCCATATAATTGAGAGAGAAACTTGTAATAATAATAATAATAATAACAATAATAATATAATAATAATCATGTGAAAAATAGTAACTATGGCTCAGAGACAAGAAGAATAGACAAATTACATTCCGCAGAAATGTAGGCCTACTTCTGGTGACGATCAGCAATGATTTCAAGGAGAGAGAAAATTAGAAATAATGTGTAATATAAGAGAATCTATGGAAGTGTAGTGATTCCAGTAGAAACTATCAAGACACAATTAACATGGTTTGGTTAAATGAAAAAGATGACCGAGGATAGATTATCTAAGAAGATTAATGAATGGTATCCGACAGGAAGAAGGCAGAGGGGAAAACAAAATTAACAGGGACACAAGTAACAATGGAAGAATGGGGGTTGGAAGCAGGAAGAGATTGGATATAGAATATTGATGAACATAGGAAGATGTCAAATATATACCTAATAATAAATAAGTACAGATGAAGAAGGAGAAAGAAAAGAGACAACATGAAAAGAAGAGAAAAAAGGTCCAGACTAAGAATGAAGATCTATGAGCTGAAAGGAAAACAGAAACGATTCTAAGTTTTTTTACGTAGACGTAAATTGGGTTGATTTGCAATTAAAATTAATTTACCAGATATACCAAAAATAATTATAATAATATCTGTGGATGCGAAACACGGTATCTCCTTTAAGAAAGGAGAAAATATTACGAGTATTTAAGATGAAGTGCTTAGGTAGGCCTACATTTTTTGGACAATTTCCTTAATTATTTCTTTTTCTAATCAAACCTCCCCTCTGTAAGTAGGCCCTGCTTCAACATGGCTTACAACCTTCAAGAGATGATCTTCTAAACTATGGGTAAACCACATTTTTTTTTAAAAAACAAGGGCATGGATAAGTGTTCAACTCAATGCCATTCGATGCAAACAGAACATTTAAAGACAAGACATACACACCAACCATTGTGTAAATTCATGCCAAGTAGAATCTGACAAGGTTATAATGGTGACCAAATTGTGTTCAGTGACTATTTGGGCCTTCGAGTTACTTGACATTTATCGAACTGGTGAGGAAAAATCTTAATCCAGGAAACTTGATCGAACCCTCTCTTCTACGTTCAAGGCAGCAACGTTACCGCGATACCACAGCGTTAATTTTAAAAATTACAAAAGCAATAATGGAAAAAGTTATAAAGTGTATATACCTTATTCTTGTGTTTTTTAGTGAACTGAATCCGAATGTAACATTAAAATAGACGTGCCACCCAATATTATTTTTCACATTTCAATACTAAATATTTTAGAGAAAATGTATAACATGAGCTTTAGAGAGAAATCAAAATAAGTACAAGCCAATGAACATATAAAGCCTACGTAATAAAGATATATTTTCGTGTTTATACTTCTACTAAACATTTTAGATATTACAGGATCAATTTATGTTTAACCCCTATGATGCCGGTAAGTACTATGTAGTTTATAATGAAGTCATATTGTGACGAAACTGTGGGTGAAGAAAAAAAAAACTAATATCAGATACAGGTTCAGCATCAGCTGTGTAAATTAAGGGAATTCCTCACCAAGTCGAATTTATTTTTCGAAGTTGCTACTTCGTGGAATATATCATTTTTTTATAAATCGTATATACAAAGTTTCACTGCGAAAAATTAAAAAAAAAATTGCACCCAGTAGAGGAATGAAAACGATCCCACTAAAATTAAAAATTTTATATTTCAGGTTACCTCCCCCGCATTCTTCATAGAAAGATTTTTGTAATTACTAAACTCAATATTGCTTTTCTTAATGAAATAATAGAAGTTTCGTTGTGAGAAAACAAACATGGAGGTTAATAGAACAATGTTTAAATTTCGGTTTTCAGGTAGACCCCCATTTCTATTGGTCGTATTTCGCTATTTTTAGATGAATACCTTTCTCGTTTTATTTAAATGCATATACTGACTTTCGTTGAGAAAAATAGAAAATAGCGGCCACTACACTGATATTTAAATTTTCACTTCATGTTAACCCCCACTTATAATGGTCCGATTTTGCTGGCTAACGAACTCAACCCTACTTTACTTAATTGTTTGCTATAGATTATACCGAAATGGATCTGAAAAAAAAAATATCCGACACATATTATATATATACATGATGTTTCAGAATAAGTATTACAGACTTCTAGGGGCTGTACTACAAGTGTTCCACGTGGCGACCCTGTTCGTTACACAAAGTGTACTTGCGTCGCTTGTTTTCATACACACGCCCCACAAGACCTGGTGTGTGCTCAATAATTTCTGCTGCCGCCAGAATTCGTGCAAGATCTTCCTCTGACTCAGGTGCATACAACCTCTAGAAGAATAATACTTATCCGGAAAGACACACGATATCAGCGCATTGTGCTTCGATCTTTATAAACTTATTTTATATCGAAATTGTACGTTTCCGGACATGGGTTCCTTATCAAAACGTTATCTATTGTGTCCCCTAGAAGTCTGTAATACTTATTCTTGTAACACCCTGTATAAGTCATCGCCATTTTCGGCGTCGAGAAGGGAGGATCGGTCAAGATTTAAAAAAATAATTTATTAAAAAATATCTTTATGTATACAAGCTCGCTAGCTTCATTCCTTCGCAATTTTCTAAAAACATTAAAACAATAAAATTAGTAGTAAAATTATATGCAATTTTTAAAATACCCGAGAAGAAGGGTGAGAAGACTACAAAGACACCGTAGTTATGGCGACTGGATTATACGAAGAGCTAGAATTGAAAAGGAACGAGTTGATTAAAAAAGCTCTTTGACTTTCAATACGTTGTCAACCTTTTCTAAACGTATTCCCATTGCATCAAAAACAAAATAATAAACCAAAATGTTAGAAACTTTTAATCAAATCAGGTTGCATCCTTTTGTGCTATGTTCTCGAACAATGGGCCACCGTAATACGAACAAACTTTCTACAACTTCAGACAATTGTACAGCTACATGCTACAACCACTGCTGGGTATATTCAATGAAATCATGAACATAATTAACAAAACCAACCTCTACATTAATTCTACGAATTCCGCTTCAAAACGTATGGAACGCATCAACGTAATGGAATCAAATGTACAACGTTTCTATCATTTAAAATTGTTACAACTAATGCAAAATTAATGCCACTGGTAGACTCACTACAACAAGAAACTGTTATATAACTAGCCCTGTGCAGTAAATGCGTTGTTCGTGACAGATGGGTCACTATTAATTGTTACAACTAATGCAAAATTAATGCCACTGGTAGACTCACTACAACAAGAAACTGTTATATAACTAGCCCTGTGCAGTAAATGCGTTGTTCGTGACAGATGGGTCACTATTAATTGTTACAACTAATGCAAAATTAATGCCACTGGTAGACTCACTACAACAAGAAACTGTTATATAACTAGCCCTGTGCAGTAAATGCGTTGTTCGTGACAGATGGGTCACTATTAATTGTTACAACATAATATGCAAAATTAATGCCCACTAGATAAGACTCACATACAAACAAGAAACTGTTATATAACTAGCCCTGTGCAGTAAATGCGTTGTTCGTGACAGATGGGTCACTATTAATTGTTACAACTAATGCAAAATTAATGCCACTGGTAGACTCACTACAACAAGAAACTGTTATATAACTAGCCCTGTGCAGTAAATGCGTTGTTCGTGACAGATGGGTCACTATTAATTGTTACAACTAATGCAAAATTAATGCCACTGGTAGACTCACTACAACAAGAAACTGTTATATAACTAGCCCTGTGCAGTAAATGCGTTGTTCGTGACAGATGGGTCACTATTAATTGTTACAACTAATGCAAAATTAATGCCACTGGTAGACTCACTACAACAAGAAACTGTTATATAACTAGCCCTGTGCAGTAAATGCGTTGTTCGTGACAGATGGGTCACTATTAATTGTTACAACTAATGCAAAATTAATGCCACTGGTAGACTCACTACAACAAGAAACTGTTATATAACTAGCCCTGTGCAGTAAATGCGTTGTTCGTGACAGATGGGTCACTATTAATTGTTACAACTAATGCAAAATTAATGCCACTGGTAGACTCACTACAACAAGAAACTGTTATATAACTAGCCCTGTGCAGTAAATGCGTTGTTCGTGACAGATGGGTCACTATTAATTGTTACAACTAATGCAAAATTAATGCCACTGGTAGACTCACTACAACAAGAAACTGTTATATAACTAGCCCTGTGCAGTAAATGCGTTGTTCGTGACAGATGGGTCACTATTAATTGTTACAACTAATGCAAAATAATGCCACTGGTAGACTCACTACAACAAGAAACTGTTATATAACTAGCCCTGTGCAGTAAATGCGTTGTTCGTGACAGATGGGTCACTATTAATTGTTACAACTAATGCAAAATTAATGCCACTGGTAGACTCACTACAACAAGAAACTGTTATATAACTAGCCCTGTGCAGTAAATGCGTTGTTCGTGACAGATGGGTCACTATTAATTGTTACAACTAATGCAAAATTAATGCCACTGGTAGACTCACTACAACAAGAAACTGTTATATAACTAGCCCTGTGCAGTAAATGCGTTGTTCGTGACAGATGGGTCACTATTAATCGTAAACTTCTGCTCTATCTTTCATCTGCAAAAAAAGTTTCTCCTGAAGATGGCAACTTTTCCCAATGTCCCAAACTAACTGTAAAACCTAAATGCTCATGGCCTCTCGGGAATAAACTCTCCATACATCTGCATCCTATCAATACTTCTAAAATTCATTGTAAATCACCATTGAGATAATGTAGTAAATTGTTAAAATAATGAATACCTGATGAATCAGACGTCATCAACTGAAATGGGTTTATGTTTTAAAAACTTCATGAAGTAATTAAAACCAGATAGGCCTTTCAGAAGCATGTTCCACCTTCGGCATGTCATATGGAACCAAATGCAAAATTAATACTACTGGTAGACTCAAAAGACTTCCAGATATATGTTCAATCTTCATTTGGTATCAAATGACATGCCGAAAATGGAAAAAAATTTATGAAAGGCCTACATGGTTTTAATTACTTGATGACTTTTTTTAAACAGAAATCCATTTTAGTTGAGGACGGCTGTAAGTGATAAGTTATGTTAAGGCGCTTATTTTAATATTTTAACATTTTATCTGTATCCTAAGGCTAATATTTTTCATCTTCTCTGTACAATTTAGTACTCCATGGAAGGCCTAAAAGTCCCTTGGTCTACCATCCGGCTCGTGATCTTACATCCACACGACAGTAGCAGAAGTGGATAATCATCCAGCCAATTCAGGGGCGACGTCTGGTTAGAATGTCGAGTCCTCAGCTGTCATGGCTGGATTTCTCAACTGCAACTGCTACTTATCATAACTATCCAAATTCCTCACGATTCTGGGTGGACACCGGTCCTATAGTGGCCGAAAATATCTTCCCCCCATGGAAACTCAAAACAGCGCCAAGTCCCATAACTGTATAGCAAGGCATGATGCCTTCAAACAACTCGGCTACGGCGCGAATTATCTTCCTGAAACCACGGTTAATATAATTCTCCCACCTCATTCTTGGTCTACCTATTAGCTCGTCTCCTCTACTTTTCCTACAAGACTTTTCGATGCTCCTTTCACTCTACATTAGTGTCACTTGTCCTGATAATCGCACGATACGAGACTTAACTGTTATTATATTTATAGACCTATGATTTCCCATAATGATCAAGTAGCTTAATACTATGTTGTTTCTCCATTCACCTGTCTGTTCGTCTCTCTTAGGTCAACATTTTTTCACCATACTTTATCCTCAAATACCCTCTATTAAAATAAAAGTTGTTATTGGCTGTTATGTAAGTCTCATAGGTAGGCCTACCAGGTGAATTGAAAGAGTATATCTTGAGAATGGTCCACGAACCTTCAAGCAACATTGAAACATTGCTCAAATAAGAAGCGTTCCCATTAGGAAATGGGATGAAAATCCCTTTATCGGGAAAAAATTGTTCTGAGATTAATACATATTAGGTTGTTGTTGATAAAATGTAAGTCGTTCCTGCAAGTCGGGAGTTGAATCCGGTGGCTGAGCTCATTACTAGCAACAAATTGGTAATCGGTGGAACAAATTATACATTTTGTATTTCTGTAACTCTGGCTACTGCGATTTACAGAAACACTTGTCAACGCAACTTTTCGGGAAAAAAAAACCTAAAAGTAGACCTATATAAAATGGCCATTTTTTTTCAGTTATATTATATGGATGTGAATCATGGACTCTTATTTAAGGGAGGATGACATTACGATTATTTGAGAATAAAGTTCTTAGGAAACTTTTTAGACCAAAGAGAGACGACCAGACAGGTGAATGGAGAAAATTACATAACAGCGTGCTACGCGATCGTTATGGGAAACCAGATGTACAAATAATGAGAAATACAGGTAGAATTAAAATATAGACTTCGACATGTCCAAAAATCAAAGTAAGTGTAGTAAGAAGTTAAGTCTCGTAGACCGCGATGGGTAGAACATAATGGTACAAATGGGAAATGGAAGAGAAACATGGAAACTTCTAGAAGGATAAAACAGAAAGCATCCGCCCAAATAGATAGATCAAGAATAAATTATGGGAGAATAACAGTAACCATGAATTGAGAGGTGAGTTTGGCCTATACATGGGATGATTGAAAAAACATTAGCTCACGATAAGGATATATGGAGAAATTACGTCCGCGAGGCCATGAACCTATGGATTCTACAGTGCAAATGAGTAAGAGTTAGTTTAAAAAAGCAGAAGTTATCACTAGTAGAAGCATTTCAGTTGGAGCTCCAGAGAATAAAACACCGTTATTAATTATAGCATGATATTTCCAGGTATCCGCTATCTAGACAGGATGCTGTAAAATGATGACCTGTATGCACAGTTCTCTTATCGCATCTCTTAGATGCAAGACTTCTAGGAACTACCACTTAACACACATTAGAACTCTCTTTCAAACAATTTGCGCACTAACATCACGCAGCCAGCCTCCTGCTCGGCGATTATCATACATTCAAAATAATGGATCTCGAGTACCGTTACCGGACACAAAAATCATAAGTCAAATCATAATACATTGCAAATCCATAATAGGCTTTATAACCATTTTTTTCTCTTTCATATAAGCAAAAAAACAGATTGTAATAAAATCAAATAAATGATTTGCTTTGTGGGCAATCTTATCTTATTCCTGGCTGTTACAGTAAATAAGGAAGGTTTTCATGAGTGAAGCTCCTTCCTATGTCAGTGAAGAAGGTTTATACAATTAAAATGTTCTTTCTACATCACGTGATGTCATAGATGCATGTGAAAAACACCACACTTCTTCTCCAGTGAATTCCTCTTCGGTTACAGTTTTTCAGTATCACCAGAGATCATTTTACTAATTTGATAAATTCTATTGTAGTCAGGATTTTTATCTAATACTTCACTAATCTTATCAAATGCGATTTTAGCAATATCGTAACATTATTTCTTAAGTCCCACGGGTATTTCCCTCTTACACATATGTAAATATACACGTTAGGCTTATATCCAATGGATTGCAGAGACTTTATTAATTTAAAAAATATTAATTAATAATTAATTACTAATAATTAGCTGAAGGGAGAATTATAATTTAATACCAGATTTATGAATAAAATATGCATTTATGCATTAAAATCTAAAATAATGCATTTTCCTCCGGAATATGCATTTCTATGCGTTACCAAATACCGCTCAAATTGTCTGTGAAGGGACCACTTAACATGTTAATAATTTCTGCATACTTTTTTAATGCGTAAAACAAAACATGCATTTCGCATACAAATCCTGGCTCCACTTTATATTACGTTTAAAAAACTGCCCGACGCATCGCCTGATAATGCCGCTGCCGTCAACTCTCACTTCGGGGAATTATATATAATACTCGACCAGCCTCATGAGCTAGTGGTCAGTTTCTGACTACTTTTCATGAGATCCCGGGTTCGATTCCCGGTCAAACCATGTGTATTTCTCCTTAAAGGGAATTATTCCTATGGTTGCCCATGGTCTGGAATTTAGGTTAAGAACTCTCCTGGCGTTTCATTATGATTTATCACACATCATATCATCAGGGTAACGTAACTTCGCTTCTAGTGGGTTAAAATTAAGGCAATGATAGAACAGAACACCAGAAATGTCGAAATGACAACCTGGAACATCGGGGAAGAAAAAAAAATTAATACTCTACTCCACTGCGCGATAGGGCCTGCAAGGCCCTTGTTCTATCTGCCAGCTTTTAGCCTCCGATCCACATGTGTTAATCGCAGAAGTGAAGATTCCGAGTATGAAGATTTTCAGGCTCGTAAAAGAAACACAATCATGAATAAAAAGACTTCTGTGAAACATTTAACAACCTTCATCTATCCATTTAAAACTTTAGTTGCGTACTAGATGTCACATTTAGGCGATGTGCTAACTACATCGCACTGGTTGACATCTATAGGTAAATAAACTACATCACACTGGTTGACATCTATAGGTAAATAAGTGTAACTAAATTAGCTTAGTTAAGAAACTCCCGTTTGGGAGTTCACGTGACTCCCACGGTATATACATGGGCCAAGATATAATAAAAATAATAGTTATTAAGGTTTATTTTACGCGATGGAATTAAGACCGTATGGTCTTCTCTTCCACTTCACCAGGCTTAAACTATACAGATATTAACAATTATGAATTATCTACATCTTGATTAATAATAGGCACAGGCTACAAAATATATGGTTGACATGGAAAGAACAAAAAATGTAATAATAATAATAATAATAATAATAACAACCTAAAACTTGATTAAATAATTGGATCTGCAAAGAAAATATAAAAGAATAATAAAAATATAACTATAACATGATTACGGAAATATTAAAAGTGACTTTTTTAGAACTGTTTTGGGTTCAATGGAATGAAAAAGAAAATTTCTGGACCATATGTTTGTTAATTATCTTATTATCATTATCATTAACATTGTACAATATTCATGAGAACTGGTACAAATTCGCCTTCAATGTAGTTAAAACGTAAGTGCAAATATATGTCTGTTTTAAGAATGTTTACGGAGACGCAGTTGAAGTATACCAGGACTTTCACCTGACTCGTGTTACAGTTAAAATATGTAACTGTATAACTCTACAATCTGAGAGAGACGAAAGTGATTCACCTGCTTTAACAAATGTGCCATGTAACATCAGTTGGCCTTCCTCTCTAACGTCACAAAACAAGTACAATTACTTATAACCTGTCTTCTACCTAAACAAACACCTTTACAACAAGCTAAAAATCATCTAATACATTGTTACCCAAGCTGTGGTTCGCGAACCCCCAGGGGATTCGCCAAACCTTTTCCGTAATGGCGGGTTTCGAGGTTAGGTCTATTATTGTTTCCTTCATTTCTGCAGCATAATAATAATAATAATAATAATAATAATAATAATAATAATAATAATAATAATAATAATACCTGGAAACCAAATATGGAAAAATTAAACGAGTTTCACAATTTAAATAATTCAGGAAAATGGAATTGAAACTAAAGCCAATAAAAGTAGATGTCAAAAAATGGAAACAGCATTTCGGCTTACTCACAATACTTATAATAAAAATGCATATCTTCACATACAAAATTACGACACTATAACACTGTAATTAAACCAGAGTGCCTCTATGGAGCAGAAACATTAATTTTGAACAGAAAAAATATATATATAGAAAATATAGTGAAAAAAAGAATGCAAATTTAAAAGAAAAGTTTTAGGTCCAAAAGTCATAGGTGAAGCATTTAGACTCAGAAGTAAAAAGGAAATAAAAATATATACAGACATTCATAGTGATATTATAAAATGAAGGTTAAATTTTTATGACCATATTAAACGAATGAACTCAAATAGGCTTACAAAACAGATAATGGAATTCTATGAAAACAGAAGTAAAGCTCTAGTGGATACTACAAAGTGGATTGATGAAGTCAAAAAGGACTTAAAATTGGCATGAATTACTAAAGAAGGTATCCCAAACAGAGATATATTTAGAATTAAGGTGAATAAGTGGCAAGTTGACCAAGAGGACAAACCGAAGAAAAAAAACTGGAACAACTTGGACAGATGATAGAAAACAAGCTCACAGCAAAAGAATAAAAGAAATTTGGGCTGAAAGGAAACGCCTCTAAGTACTGTGCATAGTCCTACATGGGCTCATCCGCAATAAAAAAATAAAATAATAATAATAATAATAATAATAATAATAATAATTTAAAATTAACTTAACCCAATGATGCCCTTGTTGCATATGTGTAAACATCGGAAATTTATCACATTATTTCCACAATAAATTAATATTTACCGCAGATGCCTGATTTACAGTTATGTAAGAACGATAGAAATGCATTTGATTGCGCTACAAATAGGCCTACACATTGTGTAACTTTTAAGCCGTAACAAGAGTAACTTTAGGTTTTAACCGTTAAGGATTAAGTTAATTTAAGGTTATTAAACCTTTTGCTTGGGATTAAATTTTATGCATGTATATTTAAAAGTCAGATCATAGTGGAAGGAGTTCGCGAGTCGAGAAAGGTTGGGAACCACTGATCTAATACATTAACATTGAGAATAAAATAACTATATCACTGACATTGTCGAACCCATAGGTTCATGGTCGCGCGGACATAAACTCTCAATACATCCATATCCTGAGCTAATGTTTTCCAATCATCCCCTGCAAAATATACTTCTTTCAAGTCGTGGTTAATGTTATTCTCACACCTCATTCTTGGTCTACCAGTTGGGCGTTATCCCTCTGGTTTTCCTACAAGAAGCTTCCGTGCCCCTCTTTCATTTTCCATTCTTCCCCCATCGCAGTCTACAAGACTTGATTGTTGTTATATCTGCTTTCTTATAAAGATAATGTAGCTCACTGATAAATCTTCTTCATTTGCTTGTCTGTTCATCTTCTTTGGTCCAATCATTTTCCTATGGACCTTATTCTCAATTATTCGTAATCTTTTCTCTTCCTATAAATATATTTCGCGTCCATATAATATAATGAGAGAATAATAGTTTTATATAGGGCCTACTATTTTTAATTTAACGTTTTTTTTTTTCAGAGAAGTTGGGACGAGAATCCCTGTAATGCATAATATCATGCATTTCCAGGATTGAGCCTATGTTTAATTTCTTTCTGAATCTCACTCCTATTTGTAATTATTGTTCCTAGGTATTTGAATTCAGCCACTTCTTCAAAATTTTGTCATTAATTGTCCATTTCCATTATATAATTTATTTATATATAAGACCATATATTCAGTTTTATTGATGTTTACTTCCTGGACCAATTTGTTAGTGTTGTTGAATATAATGTGCATGTTGGCCCTTAGTATCTCTTCGCTTTCGTCTAATAATACATCAGCATAAACTAACAGATTTTTAACACCACTGAATTGTAGGGAGGACATCTTCATCCTCTAAAGATTTGATGGCATGCTCTGGTACAAATTGGATAGTAGAGGGAATAATGCATCTCCTTGCTTTAACCCACTGTGAACTATTTTTAATTTATGTTCTGGCATCTTAATTAAATAATGGCGATATATAAGCTATTAATTCATTATTGTTCTCATGCTGTGGCGTAGTAGGATAAAACTAAGGCATTTATCTCCAATTTTAAAGCTTATGATCGTATTATTCATTTCACTTGCATCTATTACTCTGGCTTTAATTAGATAATTTTTATCGAATAGTTAATAGACAGTAGCGCTTGGTGATTTAATAATAGTAATAATAATAGTAATAATAATAGTAGTAATAATAAAAGTAGTAATAATAATAGTAATAATAAAAGTAATAATAAAAGTAATAATAATAATAATAATAATAATAATAATAATAATAATAATAATAATAATAATAATAATAATAATGCTTTATTTATTCTGGCAGAGTTAAGGCCATAAGGCCTTCTCTTCCACTCAACCAGTACAAATACAAATAAATATTTGATAAATATAGATATACACTATACTAATTATAAACAGTTGAAGATAAATTAAATGTAGCAAAGTAAATTTCATGTACAAGCAACATTTTATAGGATAATAACAATAATATTTACGATAATAATAATAATATTAATATAATAATAATATAAATATGATAAATTATACGAGAAACGCCAATTAATATATATATATACCTTACACTGGGTAATAATGAAGTCGAGGTTAGAGCAAATATAAATTTAGATTTCTTTTAAAAGATGCCAATGTCCAGCAGCCCCTTATTTCATGTGGTAGGGAATTCCAGTTGCGAGAAGTGAAGATGGTATATGACATGGAGTGATGTGATGTCCTATGTTGCGGTATATTAAGCAAGAGACTATGTTGTGATCTTCTGTTTAAGTTATGGTTTGAGGATAGATACTGGAAACGGGATGATAAATAATTGGGAATCGAGGTATGGAGGATCTTAAATAAGAGAATTAGACAGTGTGATTTTCTTCTCTCTTTTAGATGTAGCCATGACAATTCGTGGAAAAATGGAGAAATGTGATCGAAGTTAATGGTGATTTCTAAAGAAAGAACTATTTTCGTCCTGTTAACTGATTAAAAAAAAAGTGCTGTATAGTCGTAAATTCTTTAACGAACAGAACAGAAGATGAGAAATTGCCCATAGCATAACAGATAAACTTTCTACTTACATGAGAAATAGAATCATACGTTTTCAGTCTTTTGTCATCCTAAACTTTTAAGAGTCTGTATAAATCAAGATCTGTTGAACTATTTATTGGTACTTCATAGAATTGTATTATTCTTTTGAAAAATATATACGATATTTCAGTAAGAACTTCGTATAGAGTTTCTAAAATAATTTAAGTGACCTCAAAACATTTAAAATGTTCTGAATTCAGGGCTTCAGTTCGAGTTGACTATGTGAATTTTTAAAATATTTAATGTAGGATACATTTTATTTGAATTTCTATTAGAATTATTGGTGGAACCTTGGTTAGATTAATTCTACAGAGATAACTGTGTTTTTATTCGATTCGCTTATTTCTATTATTCAGTATGTAGGGATTTTAATTAAAATGTTTATTATATAGGAGTGGAAGACAAGAATATGGTAGTTTTATATTATGTTTAGTGAGTGGCACTTGACACCAGTAATTAGATAGGTTATGTTTAGATTATTTGAATTGTTTAATACATGAATTAATGTGGTAAAACAGTCATCTGATTTTGGCAAAAAATTAAAAAAAAACGAAAAGATAAGATTTTTAAAACTAAAATTAATCTAATTAATATGTAATATCGTGCCGTTTAATTGTTCATAAAACAAATTAAAACCATGTACGTTCCCTTACTCAAATGATATCATTTGAGATTTGTATTCGAGAAGTTCCAGGTTCAAATCCTACGACCTTTAAGTAACTGATTTTTCCCCCTGGTTTTCCTCACCCGTGTAGGCAATTAAAAAAATACACAGCCTATTAGAGAGAACCAAGGACTTCTGAAAGTCTAGAAAACAAGAATACTTTAAAAAAAATTTAAAAAGACAACTATGAGCAAGCCTTTGAAATAATACATTTAAGCAATAAAATGAATTTAGAACATTTATAGGGGCCGAAATGAACTAAATAACTCTATGGCTCATGGAGCCCGTAGGTTTAACTCCGCGTTAATCTTAACCTGCAAGCCGACGGCTGACCTCACATCCAATTGTGCAATCACAGAGAGAGACGGATCATCCATCCAGTATAAGGGGTGATATATGGTCAGCATTCGGGTCCTCCAGCCGTTATAGCTGGTTTCCTCAATCTTTAGCCGCTAATTAATGAGTTACCTAAATTCTTCATGATGTTGGATGGGCGCCGCCGGTCCCTTGCTGATCGAAACTGCATGAGAATAGTCTTCCCCAAGGACTGAAAGGGCTCAAGTTCTGTAGCTTCATACCAAGACATGATGCCTTATATCGCTCGACTAGGGCGGAACTCTAGACTTTGGTCTAATAATGATGATAATATTAGGACAAAACTATAAATTATAGAGTTTCTCATTGTGCAGCTTGCCCTATTCCCATTAGTTACGTGATCCAAAATTAATTTTAGTATTCTATTTTCAAACACGTTTAGCTTTTTTAGGGGATGTGACCATGCCATCAACATTAATTCAAATTAAAAAGAAAAAAAAAACCCTGGGGAAATACACAATTTATTGTTGTGGTATGTTAATAATTGTCAGAGAGAAATATATATTGATTTTTCCCCAAAAATGTGAAAATGCCTTAATATAAAGCGAGAAGTTAAAAGTAAGCTAAAATCGGCATATATGTAACGTGAAATTGTATAATACCGGTAGTCATTGCTCAGGCAGGGTAACCAACTTATGAGAAAAACCCGCTAACAAACAAGTGAACGCTGAACTAATCTGGTGTACTAACTCGCGCATTTTCTCACTAACTTGCCCAAACTGACACTAACTTGCTCATTTAACAGTAACATTTTCTCACCCGAACTTGTCCACTAACGTAGGTGGACTCTTGGGATAGAATCCATTTACATGTGAGCAAACATGTTGGCAATTGGCTCTAGCGGGAACATGTGTCATCACATTGGCCAACACGAAGCCAAAGTCATTTGTTCTCCGATCAAATAATCACTGGTGGCACGGTGACGTACATTAATTTAAGAGGCCGTTTCACTACTATTCAGTCAGTACCAAAGGTATAAAAAAAAGTTTTTATAAATTTTAATCTACACGTACATTGTTTGGATATATATAAACTTTGCTGCAAAATTGCCGATTTAATAACAGGCTATTGCAAAGAGTGTCGAGTGGTTACGATCAGAAGATGTAAAATCGAAATTCCATTCAAATAACTACTAGAATGAGTATAATCTATAAATAAAATACACTGGTATTGGACAAGAAATAAGTTTGTAATTTATTTTCTGAACAAACAATATGAATAAGGTCAAGGACATAGTACACAGCGGTAAACTTAGAACCATAGCCAATAGTCATATATTTACACAAATGTTCTTGGAAACTTGATAAATATATATCTGAACCGCACATATTCAAACGCCATGATTTATTCAAAATCAATATAATAAATACAAAATTCTAGGTTTCCTTATAGGTTTCAAAATACTTCCGCAGTATCTAAGAAAAAACACAAAGGCGTGTAAATTGTTTCCTTTAACAGTTTGTGATATTATTATACATTGATCTCCCTCATCCAAAACAAGGTTGATTAAATATTACTGTTTACCAAATACTTGATGAATAAACAAACCATTATATGTATATATATATATATATATATATATATATATATATATATATAGTTCTTCTGTACGTGTGTTTGTCACTGAACTACTCCTAAACTACTGAACCGATTTTGATTAAATCTTTTGTGTGTATTTGATTGGTTCCTTCGATGGTTTAGATTCACAATTGGACCCTGTAAAACCATTAGTTATAGGAGTTCACCTGAAGTGAAAATTTAAAAATAGTTCTACCGGTCACATTTTTAGAGTTTCACAACGAAACTCAGTACGTCATATTAAAATAAACCGAGATAGATACTGTCAAAAATGAGCGAAATCCGACAATTAGACGTGGAGGATTACTTGAAATCCGAAATTAAAAGCTGCCTAAACTACTGAACCGATTTTGATAATTTTTGTTTGTTTGTTCTAATTCTACCCTCGATAGTTTAGATTCACAATTGGACCCTCTAAAACCATTAAGTGTAGGAGTACACCTGAAATGAAAATTTAAAAATCGCTCTAGCGGTCACATTTTTCGAGGTGTCACAACAAAACCCAGTAAGTTATATCCTATTAAAATAAACCGAGATGGGTATTGTCAAAAATGAGCGAAATCTCACAATTAGAAGTGGAGGTTTACTTGAAATTCGAAATTAAAAACTGTCCAAACGACTGGATCGAATTTGATGAATTTTTATGTGTGTGTTTGAGTGGATGTCTGGATGGTTTATAGATTCACAATTTGACTCGGTAGGTGGAGCTGCGATCGGGTTATAGGATTATTATTTGTCAGATGAGTAGTCATGTGCATTACCAACATATTCCGCGCGACAACAATGTGACGTCATAATGCACGCTTCTTGAGCCACAACAGATGGCAGTGAGTTTTTTTTTGCGAACTTATTAATCGGCGTATTTTATGGTAAAAAATTAACTTAGATTTTTATCGTCCGGCCATAACACGAGAATTGGACGTTCGAGCAGGACGTCTGCTAGTATACACATACACAGGGTGTTTCAGAATACGTCTTACAGATTTCTAGGGGTTGTAGAGGAGACTTCGTAGATAAAGTTTTGATACGGAACCTATGTCCGAGAACGTACCATTTCCATTAAAATAAGTATGAAGATCGAAAATAATTGGGCTGATATCGTCTGTCTTGTGTTTCAGAATAAGTATTACAGGCTTTTAGGGATTGTACTACGCCTGTCGAATCGGAGAAAGTTCTTACATGAATTCTGGCGGCAGCAGATATTACTGAATACACACACCAGGTCGTGTGTATGAAAACAGGTATTAAATGCAACGAACAACAGGGTCGCCCGGTGGAACCACACTTGTAATACAACCCCTAAAAGTCTGTAATACTTATTCTGAAACACAAGACACACGATATCAGCCCATTGTTTCGATCTTCAAACCTATTTTCCGGACATGCGTTCCTTATCAAAATGTTTATCTACTAAGTCCCCTCTACAAGCCCTAGAAGTCTAATACTTATTTTGAAACACCCTGTATATATACATTATATTCTATAGTGTTTTGCCCTTGGGCAGGTCTTTCACTGCAATCATAGTATTTTCATGCTATGCTTTGCAGCTTGGGAATTATAGGTTTCCTTTGCTTTCCACACCGGATGTTAATGATGATGATGATGGCCAGATGATGTTGAGAGACTTTTGGGCCTCAAAGTTACCTGATATTTGTCTTATAGTTGAGGAAAAACCCAGGAAGAAACCCAACCCGGAAGCCTGTCCCGACGGGAATCGAATCCGGGCTCGCTGCGTGAACAAGCAGCATGCTAACTCGAGACCACAGCGGTGGACTATATATAAATTTTTATATTATTTATATATCCTGTTACTAAAGATTGATAAAGATGATTAGTACAGTAATAACAGTTATATATATATATATATTAATAGAAATCTACACATATTTCGAATTTTTTTTCGATGCCCTAACGTTAGTGCATTATTTTTTTAATAGCAAATGCTTTACTTCCATCGGAAACAATCGCGTAATTACCAGATCTTCCTCTCCTTATCTCTATTTTTTCTCCTATGCGTGCACGCACTCACACGCACATTCGATTGCGTCACACTGAAATAATGCTAGATTACATGACAAAAATAATGCGTTAATATGTACAAAATATGAATTTTACACAAACAGCAACTTCTCCATAGAAACATTATGTATCATTACAATTATTGTATTTAAATCTAGTGTTCCCTAAAATCCTTTAGACATTTCTGGTTTTCTCTCCTTGCGGAACTTTAATCCCTTCAGAGGTTTGGGCGTCTGATAGGCGGAGTTACGTTATTTCGATGATATGGTGGATGATAAATGATAATCACTATGAGAGTCCGCGACCAAAGGAATAATTTCCTTTAAGGAGAGACTCCAGGAATCGAACTCGGGACCTCATTAACCGTAGCCGAAGATCTGATCATAAGAACTAGAGGCTATTTAAACTAACTAACTAATTCATTGGAACTATCGAACCCGTAGGTTCATGGCCGCGCGGACATAAGCTCTCAATACATCCCTATCCTGAGCTAATGTTTTCCAATCATTCTCTGTATAATCTACTTAACTCTAACCATGGTCTACCAACTGCGCGTTTTCCCTCTGGCTTTCCTACAAGAAGCTTCCATGCGCGTCTTTCATTCCCCATACGGGCAACATGTCCTGCCCGACGCAGTCTACAATGGGTTCTTATGTTCCTAATATAGCTGGCTTCCTATAAAGACCATGTAGTTCACTGTTATGTAGCCTTCTTCATTCGCTTGTCTGTTCATCTCTCTTTTGTCCAAAAATGTTCCTAAGAACTTTATTCTCAAATACTCTTAATCTTCTTTCCTCCCTTAAAGTAAGAGGCCATGTTTCGCAGCCATATAACTGGTAGAATAACAGTTTTATATATTTTCAGTTTAACGTTTTTTGAAATGAGATAGGACGAAAACATTTCCAGCATGTTTAATTTATTTCTGCATCTCAATCCTACTTGTGATTATTGTTCCTAGGTATTTGAATTAAGTCACTTCTTCAAAAAATCTCTAATTTGTCATTAGCTGTCAATATCCAATATATATTTATTTCTATGTGTAACCATTTACTTCCAGCACCAATTTCTTAGTGTTGTTCAATAATGTGTGCATTTTAGTTCTTAATATCTCCTCGCTATCGCCCAATAGTACCACATCATCAGCATAAACCAACAGCTTATTATTACCACTGAGTTGTAGGCCTTCTTCATATCCTAAAGATTTGATGGTATGCTCTAGTACAGAATTAAATAGTAGAGGAGATAGTGCATCTCCTTGCTTCAATCCATTGTGAATTTCAAAAGCATCTGGAAACTGTTTGCATACACGCACCCTACTCCTTATGTCATTTAAACACATTCGAATAAGTCTACTAACCTTTTAGGAATTCTGCAGCAAGATACTACATAATCCCCCTCTCTTAATTGAATCCAATGTTTTTTTTAAGTCTACATAAATTAATGTACAGTACTATTATACCTAGAGACTATTCTAGTAATATTAATCAGGTTTTATAAAACGTTGGCTGTCCCAATCCTCATGAATGGTTACAAGTGTTGGACATTAAAGGCATCTGAGAAGATAAATTTCCTATAAAACGAATATCCTGAGAATCCCTTATACAATGAATAACTTCGAAGTGACAGAGATGAGATTATTTTAAATAAGTATTGTAGTATATTTTTTTACACATAAAAATAAACGAACGTAACAGAAATGAATTGAGCAGCATAGAAGACGTTTCTAACACCTACCGTACTCAGAATGCGACAGTTTCACTCACTGTATTAACATACTGTACAGATGGAGAGAGGGCGGCCTTGAAACAAATGTCACGCAAGGGGATTACGAGTATTTGAGAATAAAGTTCTTAGGAACATTTTTGGACCAAAGAGAGATGAACAGACATGTGAATGGCGAAGACTACATAACAGTGAATTACATGGTCTTTATAGGAATCCAGATATAATGAGAACAGTTAAGTCTCGTAGACTGCGATGGTGAGGACATGTGGCACGAATGGGAAATGAAAGACGTGCATGGAAGCTTCTTGTAGGAAAACCAGAGGGAAAACGCCCAGTTGGTAGACCAAGAATGAGGCGAGAGAATAACATTAACCATGATTTGAGGGAAGTAGATTATACAAGGGATGATTGGAAAACATTGGCTCAGGATAGGGATATATGGAGAGTTCATGTCCGCGGTGCCATGAACTAACGGCACGATAGTGCCAGTGAGTTCGTTTAATTAGTTTAGGTATTTGAATTCAGCCACGTCTTCAAAATTTCCCTCATTTGTCACTAGATGTCAATTTGCATTATATAATGTCTTTTTTTTTTTGCGTTGCTACATGTTTAAACCAGCCTTAGTTACACTTTTTTTCCTACAAATGTCAGCACATCGCCTCAAACAGACATCTAGTTGAGATATTATTTAGATGGGGAATATCGGCTAACTTTTGCTCAGAGTCACTGATTAAGGCTTTAGGGTTTTTATGAGCACAAAAATCTTCAGACTCGGACCCCACGGCTTAAAGTATCTCCGAGAGAACTTGTCCCTTGAATATTGCCATCCTAAAAATCCATTGGACAGGTTTGAAACCGCTACCCTCGGGACAAGAGACAAGGAACATAACCACAATATCACCGCAGCTGACATTAAATGTAGACAGACATAGCCTATATTAAATAATAACGCATTATCCTGAGCCAACGTTTTCCAATAAGTTGCTATATAATTGATCTCCAATCATGGTTACTCTTATTCTCTCAACTCATTCATGACTCAACTACGGACGCTTTCCCACCATTTTTCCTACAGGAATTCTCCATGCCCCTCTTTCATTTCCCATTCGTGAAACATATCGTCCTCATCCTAGTGTACGAGATCTTATAAACATTGTTTCCCATTAACATCTTGAACACACGTCCCACAGAAAATTTAAGTCTAGCTGTAAATCTACATCGAACATCTCACTATTCCTCACCCTCCTTGTATCAGCCACCCATCCCTCCTGCCCGACTCAATAACAATTTTAAAAAACTCACTAAATATTTACTTAGACAATATAATATATAGCCGTGTTCTAGGCACAGCTTATATTTTACACTTTCTTTACCAAACCAAATTCTTAATCAAATTATAGATTTTTTTTGTTATTTCCTTGTCAACTGTATATAGTGTAGTCTATGTCTATTGCGTACTAATAATCAATTTCTGTTGTCATATGTAGGACTATAATATTTAACCCTGTTGAAGTAGATCTTAACTCCATCAGGTAAAGTAAATAAAATAGATATAAGAATATTTATAATTCACTATTATTCAGTTTTCTCTATTAACCTGCCTGTTCACCTCTTTTTAATCCAAACATTTTCCTTATAGTTTTATTCTCAAATAATATAAACATTTTCTCCTCCCTTAAATTAAGAGACTATGTTCCCATGGAGGAAAACTAATGTCCACTAGTATAGAACCTATACCCACCCAGAATCGTGGTGAATTTTGGTGCTACGATAAGTAGCGGCTCCAGACTGAGAGACCATTATACTGGCTGGAAGATCGTCCACTTCTGTGAAAGTCACAAGTGGATGTAAAGACAGCAACCAGCTGGTAGGCCTGTCGCGTAATGAGGTTTAGTACAGTTTATATCTGTGCAAACATTTCTCAGTCCTGTAACGCTATTCTATAGCAAACAGTGTAAAGTAGTGATAAGAGACAGATGTCAAAAGAAACATTAAATTTTTGTATACACAATACATATTATTTGTGAAGTTTAATGCAAGGATAAGACAGAATGTAAAATAACAATACTTTTCAAGTGCAAACGCAGACCTATATCGAAACATTATAAGTAAATTAGATCAGAGTACAAACCCTTGACCTTTGACTCCATTATCATAATTACATTAGCAAATTTGATTAATTTAGCAACGAGCAATTAAATAAAATAATATTTTGAAATATCTCGTATACTAGTTAACTCACTTAAACAATCGAATCCCTAGGTTCATTGCAGCGCGGACATAAGCTCTCCTACATCTCTATCCTGAGACAATGTTTTCCAGTCACCCCTTGTATAATTTACTTCCTTCAAATAATTATTAAGTTATTCTCTCACCTCATTCTTGATCTACCAACTGGGCGTTTTCCCGCTGGTTTTCCTACAAAATGTTTCCATGCCACATGTACTGCCCATCGCAGTATATGAGACTTAACTGTTATTATATCGGGTTTCCTACAAAGATCGTGTAGCTCACACTTATGCAGCCTTCTCCATTCGGCTGTCCATCTATTTTCATCCCAGTGGAATCTAGTCCACATTTCTTGACGGTTGTATTTTTATGGTAAAGGATAGTCACTCTTTGGACCAAAGTACTTTTTTCGTCTGTCTTATTGCTTTGAACTTGTCCAGCATGAATTTAAGCATGCAAACCACTCCTCCACGACAATATAAAGATACCATGGACTACGGAAATATCTTGTTTATTATGCAAAATATATTTCGAAACAATTTTCATTGAACTAAGTTAATTTTCAAGCTGAGGGGTTCTTGCTACGTAGTTATTTCATTTACTAATCAATAGCCAGTGGAACCCATAGGTTTAATGCCGCAAACAATAAGGCATTCCACTGATGCCTATCCTCCACCAACTCAATCGAGTTGCTTCTAAAATCCATCAGAATATCACCCTTCCACAATATATAATTTTAAATATTTTTCTTTTTGCCTTTAGTTTAACATAACCGACGCTACATATAGCTTACACAGAAACACTACCTGTCAAAAGGAATTTAAACTCTAAATCACACACAAAAGGACATGGAGGGCCTTCCCCTGGATGAGAGATCAATTCAATACCAATGCCATCTTCAAGTCAAGTCTGTAAGACAAATGTCAGGAAGATAGGGTCAAATGGTCCCCGAAAATCATCCGGCCATCATTATCATCATCATCCTTCACCGGTGTGGAAAGCAACGGGAAGCCATCACACCTAATATTTCCCTAGTAAAACTGCAAAGCACAGCATTAAAATGCTATGATTACAGCGAAGAACCTGCCCTCGGGCAGAATTACTATGGAATGGACATACATACTAAACAAGAGTAAAATAATAAGGATATGCCTATCTGTGATGGCCAGATGGTGTTCGGGGACTTGCAAGTCTCTTATAGTTAAGGAAATACTCCAAAAAGACTTCATCCAGGAAACTTGATCCGATCGAGGATCGATTCCGGGCGCATTGCGTCTAAGGCAACGATTTTATCACTAGACCACAGCGGTGGACATTTTAAATACGAGTATAAAATAATAAAATTAATACCAGAAAGATGCCGCCTTCCCAAAGTTAGTTTTATTTAATTGCTTTAATTCCATCATCAGCAGATATATTATTATTGTATCATTAATGTTAATAATATAGATTATCCACTCACCTACGCCCTTGTAACGGCATTTTACAAAAGTTCCCCAATAAAAAAATAAAAGTATTTCTACTCTTTCCTATTCTGGTTACATGACCTACGCCCATCACCAACTCCTAAATTTAATAATCCTAATTGTTCGTTTTTTTTTCAATGCTCCAGGTCCTTTTGATACTTTGCGTGTTCTCTACTGGCATTGGCATGATTGAAACCCACTTCTGAGGTTTGGGCGCCTGATTGGCTCTCCTTATGATATGATGGGTGATGAAGATGAAGATGATACTGGTGCGCCAGAAGAGTCTGTTCTGTTTTGCAGACAGCATTTTTTTGCCGTCCTTAATCCCGAACTTAATATAAAGCGAATATGAACGATGATAATTATGAATGATGTTCCGAGACCGATCCTAACAATATAAATTTGTGAAATTAATCATTCTGAATCCTCCTTCGTGCATTCTAATTTCTTAGGAACAAATAATCGCCCTAGGATATCCTATTTTCGTTCCTCTTAGCTTGTTTTCTTACCTTCATGTAAGGTACAATGTTTTATACCCATAGAGAAAATCAAGGAACATAATAGTTCTATAAAATTTATTCTTAGATAAAAGTACATCAGGTAACATATATTGGCATGAGCATAATTAAAGAATGGACTCTTCTAGGCTAACAAAACAAGCACTGTTGTACCAACCTTAAGGCTATAGAGATGTGGGACGTCCTAGAAGATGATGGGAAGATGAATTCTGAGAGCGGAACAGGCCGACGGCCTACCATGAAGAAGAAGATGATGATGATATACAGCGGAGGAAATTGGTATAAAGCCACTAACTTTTAGTAGTAAAACAACCTGAAATATTTAAGCAAATACCGTATGTGTGTCATAGATTATATATAATTATCTTGGACATAATTTTATACAGGTCTCCTCATTTTGTATTTATTTTATCTGTAAATAATACGTAAAATCTAAGAAAACGCTGTCCTTGGGGTGGAAATCGGTATAAAGGCAGGTCAACTTCTGGCTCTTACAGAGGCATAAAGGAAAACAAAACATTGCAATTACATGGAGACGACGTGTCTGTGAGCATCGTTCATCAGTTACAAGTCAGCAGTACGTACAATGCCACGTGGAAAGCCTCTATCAAATGAAGAGAAATCAAGAGTTAGTGCCTTCAAGGAGATGGGCCTTTCCAATAGACAAATACCTACGAAATTGGGAATTCAAGATGTGTCATTGATAATTTTGTCAAACTGGGCTCACAATATGGAAAAAACGGGAAATATGGACGGACAAGAAAATTGTATGAGCGCACTAAACGTCTCATTTTACGTAAAGCAAAAGGTAAGAGTATGTTTTCTTCTCAAATCCAGGCTGATTTGAAGTTGCCAGTAACAGCCAGACGAGTAAGACAAATTCTGTCAGAAGACAAGAACCTAAAAAAAAAAAAAAAAACTCTGAACGATGCACATAAGAAAGTTAGAATGACTTTTGCTGAAGAACACATGGACCTCAGAATGGAATAAAATAACGTTCAGCGATGAGAAGAAGTTTAATCTGGACGGGCCTGATGACCTCCGTAGTGAAGAACAAGTTAGAATAAGTAGAGACTTCGGTGGTGGAGGCGTTATGATTTGGGCAGCTTTCTGCTTTAAAGGAAGATCAAAAATAGCATGGATACGCATCAAGATGAATTCTTAGTCTTAACTGAGAAGCTTCTGGAGTCCTAATTGATACGAATGTATGAGGAATTTGGCGAATGTCTAATTTTTCAGCAAGATAATGCTTCCATTCACGTGTCTGCCAAATCAAAGGAGTGGTTCAGGAAGAAAGAAATGCCACTTTCGACGTGGCCAGTCAGAAGTCCTGATTTAAACCCGATTGAGAACTTATGGGGGATCCTGGCAATGCGTGTGTATCGCAATGGACGGCAGTTTGGGGCAGTGACTGAGCAGAAAAATGTTATTCAGGAAGAGTGGGCTTCAATCTCAGTGGAAGAAATAAACACCCTCATCAAGTCAATGCCAAAGAGAATCTTCCAAGTAATTAACAACAATGGAGGTTCAACTAAATTTTAGAACTTTGTTGTAAACTTTGCGCTCAATCTTTTTGGTTTAATCTGTGAAATACACAAAGTGTCTTTATACTAATTTCCATCCATATGTGAGAGTGGTTTCAGTTTTCATGTACTTTTTTGGACGGAAATGGATAATTAATTTTGACATTATTTGTGTGTGTTATCACCTCCTAAATTAATATAGAAAAATAACACTTTTAACAAGTGGCTTTATACCAATTTCCTCCGCTGTATTAGTAAGATCCGCGGTCATGTATGGCAGCGAAACCTGTACTCTCTAGAATTAAGTTGATTGTTTTTAAGAAATGTATTTTTTTAAGAACCGCCTAGAAGTCTCTTAAACAGCAACAGAAGCGATCAGATAGCTAAAGAATTAACTTAATGTCCATCCATCAACAGCTCACCACTTACAAATAGAACTGGATCTTATAGTCAACAGAATCGATCATTCCAGATTTCCTTGACGAATCCCAGTCTCAGACATGTAGCTGGTGGAAAAAATGTTTGGGTTCTTCAAAAAAATGGAAGGAGAGCTTAATAGCACATTAGGCCTACTATTTGTCTTGGACGATTCTTTGCTGGAAGTAGAAAAGACGGAATACAACGAACTAATAGTAACGCGAATTCCCTGTTTTATGTCGATATACGAAACTTATTATTCTTTTTCATTACGTCTTCCTATGTCAGACCCAGTTTCACCATTTTCTCCATGTCTTGGCCTTGCGTCATTCTCATTTCTAGGCAATTTTCTTCTCAGTATAATTTATAAAGATCTATTGCTACCATTCCAATCCTTGTCTCTGTATTCTTCTACCTTCCATTTTAAATTCAAATATTTGTTTTACTTCCCTTTCATTCCCCATCGTAGCCACTTAATAAAATAAGAATACATTTTATTCAGAATAAATTTTTGTTTAGAATATTGACACCCGGCTCAACATATGCTTGTTATTGGGTGTTATTCATTACAGAACTTAAAAGATATGGAAAATATACATTATAAAGGTACAGTTAATGAGAGAAGGAAAACAAACATACTTTGGGGCAAGTTTCCAAATAGAAGATACACTTTAACAAAGAATAAATAATTAATACAAACGAGAATAGAACAGAACAGTATAAGATTGTTTAATATCGAACTGAGAAAGAAATTAAATATATAAGGTATACAGCTGAACGTGATTTAGGCCCCATATAGGTATGTCAAAGTGATAATGAAAGACTTCTTTTAACTTTTATTTCTGTTTTGTACCATTATTTTTAATTTATGGCATTGATTTATTTTTATATAATTCTCGTTTACATTAATTCTTTGTGTGTTAGTGTGTGTTTTATGTTTTGAAATGTTTTCCTAAATTTGTTCTTTTTATATTATTTCCTAATATCTTAAATTACCTATATTGTTTTATTCTATTCTCCTTTGTATTATTATTATTATTTTATTTTTCGCCAGAGTTTATTTTTATCTAGAAACTGACCCTTTTTTTTTCCCTCTCCCTCAAACTAAAACATTATAATGTATCTACCTTTAACTGAAAATTAGTAATGTAGGCTATATATATATATATATATATATATATATATATATTATTTGTGTAACTGAACTCCACTCGTCCATGAGCACTTGCTCATTCGGGCGTCAATACTGTGTAAAAAACTATTTTTTTAACAAAATTTATTCTTATTCTTATAACTAAGAACTGTTCACAAACAAGATTTAGAGAAGTACTATAATATGTTTGGATCTTCTGATATAGTACAGTCATAAATATGTAAGTTTATTAGACTTACATAAATATTTTTCTAAGAACGGAAATTCTTTAAATTAGGAACAGTTCCAAAATATGTAGTAGGCACTAAATCTATACGCAAACTGAAGTTTTCAAACTGAATTAAAATTCCACAACAAATATACGAAGTTACTGCAATTGTAATATAGAATCACAAGTTGAATTAATTGAAAAAGCATACTAATACAGCAGGCCTGGTATTCTTACAACTTCACATACAACAAAAACTTAAAAATAGACAACATTTGTCCTGGTCCAAATAAATCTAACATCGGCTTCTACTTTTCTTGAATTAAGTGTATAATTTCGCAAACTTATTAACGCATTCACATACTTTTCATTTCATTTTTTACGATTGCAATTAAACTTCACTCAGTTGTCATACGGATCATCTCGTATAAATTCTACTGATAATTACCCGATTCTTTCCACGAAACTGCGTCTCGTGTTGGAAACATCGGATTCTTTTCATCGTGTAATCTTATTTAACCGATTGTTCCCACGGAAGTGGGTATCTTATTAGAAACAAATGTATCTGTCATTAACAGTCTAATCTACTGAAATAAGCGCTACTGTATTTGTAACTGGAGTTCGGCTACCGGCTCTAGTTGCCTTTGCCGCCTGTGTTATCTCCTGTTTCACCACGTGTTGGTATTAACATCCAGTTTAGAAATGAAATGTTTGTATTCCATGGTTACGTAAAACTCAGGTATATTTTATGAACTTTCGTACGTATAAACGAGAATCAAGTATGAATGCATTATGTAAAAATATTTAATTATTTAACTTTATAATTAAACTTAGCCGGGATTTAACAAACATCATTTAAAAGTTCAGCCTGCGTATGTTTATGCTCGCAAAACTCAAAAAGTGGTCAGTCGATTGTCTTGAAATTTTGACACAACGTTGCCCTCAAATACGCGCGTTTTTATACACGGCGCCACACAGTTTATGTTTTCGCGGGCAATATTACGAGTTGAATAGGAATAGAAAGTTGTTTTCGTTCACATTTGTGTGCAATATTATTCGTTAAAGTTTGTTAAATGGAATTATTGACGATTAAAAACAGTTCGTCAAAAACATCAGAAATTATAATTCCTGTTTACAGAGGACTTCATTGGACGCTAACGTTATAGTGCAGCATTTTATGCCGACATTTAAAATTCAGGGACAAATTTAGCACAGCTGGCTCTTAAGCGGTGGTAATTTTCGATGTTTTACAACTAAACTCAGTATATGCAATTAAAATAAACCGAGGTAGATATTGTCCAGAAAAAAAAAGTGAAATCCAATTTACCTCAAATCCGAATTAAAAAATTTATTCTAGCAACCGAGATGTTTGGTACATCGCAATGTATAGGCCTACCATACAATTTCATTAACTCCTAATTTTGTTTTAACTTGAATAAAACACACATTTAATTTATTTAGGCGTAGCAGAGCACTCCGGGTATTCACTAATTTACGTATAAAACCGAATTACACTAAATCAAATTACGTATAAAGCTTATTCAACTGTAATATACAATACAAATCAAAGTATTTATGTTGTACAAAGCCAAATTAAATAAAGCGATTAGTTTTTTTGAAAAGAAATGTTATTACTGAGAGGTTAAAACATAATCTTTCTCTCCATGGTAGTTTAATCTCTCACTTTATATGTACGTCTTATGTACTGGCACGACCTGTCGGGAAACGAATTTAAACTTTGGATCATACACATACTTGTTTGATCAGAAAAGACAATGAGGGCCCCCGAATGAATGATCCGCTTAATCCGGGATCTGCTCCGAGACTTCTTCTTCTTGTTCTTCACGGTTTAGGCTTATTTACTAGCCTGTTCCGGCTCCAAATTGCTGCTCTTTCCATCTTTTCTTTGGTCTTCCCAAACTTCTTCTTCCTCGTGGCGAATAGCTGTATGCTGCTTTTGGTATTCTATTCTCAGTCATTCTTGCCAAGTGTTCTTTCCAGTTTGTTCTGTATTTTTCTACTGTTGTGTTTAATTCCTCTACTTTTAGTTGTTGTCTTATTTCTGTTATGTTTTTTGTCTGTTCTTTGATATCCTGCTATTGGTCTGAGGAATCTCATTTCAGCAGCTTGTATTCTGGCTGATTGTTGTGTTGTCACTGTTCTGCTCCGAGACAGCACGAATATTTAAGACGAAACACAGCATTCACTCGAACAACTAAACATCACGAATATGCCTATGACGATTATGATGGCCAGACCGTTTGGACCTTAAAGTTTCCTGACATTTGCCTCTTAGGTGAGGAAAACCCTAAAACAAAGAAAATAACCAGAGAACTTGTTCCGACAGGGGAACGAATCAATCTGGACGTGCTGCGGCATTACCCCGAGATCATAGAGGTGGTCATTAGATTAAATAATAAAAATGGACGAAACATTTTGAAACTCGTCAACTGAAGAAAATATATCTACAATCATCATAATAAAGACTGAGCTAAGAATGTATTTTAACAATGAAAAAAGTAAAGTGATCCCACGACAGGCCTCAGGAGGCCCTTGGGGTAGTAGGAGGTTAAGGCTCCCACTTTTTTTCTAGACAATCGGCACTTTATGTCAGCCGGGTAGTCAGCCCTGCGTGACGGCCGTCTTTACCCCCAGAACAAGCGTCTGGTACTCATTTCCGTTAGAGGCTGAGTCGACCCCAGGGCCATAGTGCCGCCAGAAAGTTTGGGTCAGTTTAAAAATCCTGACCCCACCGGGACTTGAACTCGCGACCTTCTGGCTTGTAGCTCAGTACCTTAACCACTACGCTACGGCGTGCCCCCATTTTAACAATGAACTCCTCCAAAGTGTGAATGGGGTGTTTACCACCTGAAAGTGAAGTTTGAATGCATTCTACACTGTATTATCACATTGTTTTCAGTTTAAACAAACATCCGCAGCAGGGAACCTCAGTTTCCTCAATTAACTCACTAACAGAAGAAAGACGCGCTTTCTGGCTTCCTAATGTGCTTTTATATTCCTCTAAAGTCTAAACAGTTAAATTTCATGTTCACGCGTTCTTAGCAACGTCCTTGACATTTTGTGTTTATTTTCTAGCAGCCAGCATTGATTGCAATTCGAAGTTAATTAAACAGCAGGAGTAGAGATCATTTTAATCACGCACAACATTTATACATATGTAGTAACCGGAGAGAACAATCGTAGAGAATAAAAACCTGATCTAATAATTTCCAATTTTACTTGATAACTACTAAATACATAATGTGTTGCTCATAACTGTGCGGTTTAAGACATGTCCTGCATAGAGTTATGCAACATGTGTCTAGTTGACAAACTCACGGAATATTGCCCAGTATGGGAGAGCGGGCCAACGCACACATTCTTGGTAACACTAAGAAATTGGGTCTTGAAGTAAATATAAATAAAACTAAATATATGGTCACATAGAACTACTTTATATAATGGAAATGTTAAATACAAATCAGGAAATTTTGAAGAAATGGCTGAATTCAAATACCTAGGAACAATAATCACAAGTAGGAATGAGACGAAGAAAGAAATTAAATACTGGCTCAATTCTGGAAATGTATACTATTATACGTTACAGGAACTCTTGTCCCAAATTTTCTAAACAAACATTAAATTGAAAATATATAAAACGGTTATTCTCCCATATGGACTCTTACTTTAAGGGAGGAGATAATATTACGAATATCTAAGAATAAAGTTTTTAAGACCATTTTTGGACTAAAGAGAGACAGGCGAATGGAGAAGCTTACATAACAGTGAAGTATTGTCTATCCAACGCAACCTGTGCTCCCGTAAGATTCACGAACTAAAGCCTATTTCCTTTTCTGCCTCGGTAAATCATTTCCCTCCCTGCATTCCTATCTATCTCTTGCATTTGCACGCCAGTGTTGCCAACGCCACTCCAACCTTGCGTTATTAAAATTTCAACAGCCATGACAGCGGGGGAAGTTTGGCAACATACCTACTCGATAAGTTACCGTGGCTGTTGTTTGTAGTAGTGGGAAGGGAGTGCGATGAAATGGTGTGAGAATAGATGTGTACTTTTGTAAGAACGATGTCAGCGCTGTAGGGGCACATATCCGTTTGTCAGAGTATACAAGATATTTATAAAAAACATATAATAAGAACAGTTAAGTCTTGTTTACTGTGATGGCAGGACATGTGACATGGATGAAGTATGAAAGAGGGAATGGAAACTTCTTGTAGGAATACCAGATGGAAAACGCCCAGTTGATAGACCAAGAATGAGGTAAGAGAATATAATTTGAGTGAAGTAGACTGCACAGGGGATGATTGAAAAACGTTAGATCTCAGGATAGAGATGTATGAAGAGCTTATGTCAACATTGCCATGAACCTACGGGTCAGTTAGTTGTGGGAGAGTGCCCACCCAGCATTATAAGACATTTCGGTACCTGCAATAAGTAATAATTCCAATTCAAATAAAAAGCTGGAGATCAACACACTGACCTGCATGAACGTCCACCTCATATGGATGTGAGCCAAGCAGCTGGCTGTTAGGCCAAAGGCATGTGTATGTTTGTTGTGTCGTGTCGATTTATAAAAAGTAGTTACTAATTTATTTTATTCAATGAAGTTACTCGTATTTATATTCTCTAGCGCCCCATTTCAAATACGGATTTAAAATTCCAATGAATAATTATTTTGCTACGAGGCCTCGAGGTAGCGTAGTTGGTTAAGGCAATACGCTACAAGCTGAAAGGTCGAGGGTTATAGTCCCGGTAGTTCAGGATTTTTAATCAGACCCAAACTTTCTGGCGGCACATGGCCCTAGGAGACTTATCCTCTAAACGAAATGAGTACCAATGCTTGTTCTGGGATAAAGACAGGGCTGATATCAAGAGACGATTGTCTAGAAAAAGTGGGAGCCTTAAATTCCTGCAACCCCAAGGGCGTCTCAAGACCTTTAGTGGGATTATTTTACCTTTAACTTCTCATTTATACTACATCGAACGCAGGACGTTACTTCGAAAGTAAGTCATACTCGGAATTTTTACACCCTTAAAATGTCATATTTCCCAGCCGGATTTGAACCCATGAACTTGGAAAACATATCACTAGGAATAGGGAGGCAGGGATAGCTTATGACAACTCTACTTATACCTCCACGTCGATATTGAACATCTCACAACTTATCCTTGTTTTCGCTATGCATGTATGGGATCTCCCGCCTTCTTACATAAAGGAATATCCGATTCAAAAACAGTTAAAAAAGTAAGTTTACTAAACACTTTTTTTAGACTACGTAATACATAACCGAGTTCTAGGGATTTTTCCTTATTATTTTATTTCATTATCAGAATCTGTGTCCAGCAATTTGGTCTCGGAGTAGTGTAGCTGCCTCGTACGCAGACGAACAGAGTACGATCCCGGTCGGGACAAGTTTCGAGGTGATGTTTTTTCGGGGTTATTCCTCACCTGTAAGACCAATGTCAGAAAATTTTAAGGCCAAATGCTCTCTGAACATCATATGTCCATCGTAACCCTCATATTCGTCAAGTTTAGTATGAATGTGTGTGTGAATGGTGTGTTTTGTCTTCATTTTGTGTTGTCCCTGAGAAGGCCCGACACTGAGATCTTCCGATAGGTCGTGCCATTGTAAGATCCGGGTGGCGAGTGTCGTGTAAAAAGTATCTGAGGTGAGGAGTTAAACTAAGTTTATGAAATTGAATTACCAGGATCAATAATTTTATCAAGTTCTATGTTATATTATTATTATTATTATTATTATTATTATTATTATTCATCCGGTATCATGGCAGCTGCCGCCGTCTTCCGGAAACCAAACGCCATTCCTCTCTGTCCATCCATTGATCTTCCTCCATTCCTCTGATATTCATAGCTGCTTGTACCCCTTCTATCCAAGTTTTCTTCGGCCTTCCTATCTTCCTCCTTTCCATTGGGATCCATTCCATAAACATTTTTGGCAATCTTTGCTCTGGCATTCTTTTGACATGACCATACCACTGCAATCTTTTATTTTCTATAATGTCTATGATATCCGGCTCCTCTTGTACACCCATAATTTCCCTTATTTATTTATTTCGTATTATATCCATTCTAGATTTTCCAGCTGATCTTCTTAAAACATCCATTTCTATACTTAAAATTCTTTTCATTTCCCTGGTAGGAATTTGCCAGACTTCAGCACCATATGTTAAATTGCTCTGAATTATGGTTTGATATATTTGTAATTTTCTATTTTTTGTAATATTTTTGTTCCACCAAACAGAGTTTAAAGCATTTATTGCTTGTTTTGTTTGTGCGATTCTATTTTTAATTTCCACTGTGTTATCGCCTGAATGGTCTAATTTTGTTCCTAAATAAGTGCATTCAATACTAGGTTTTAGTTCTTCTCTATTGTTGAAATTTATATTTTCCATTTCTTCTCCTATTCACAGGTATTTAGTTTTCTTCTTCTTCTTCTTCTTCTTCTTCACTTCCTGGTTTAGGCAAGAGTTGCCTGTTCCGTCTTCACTAATAGATCTAAGACCATCTCTTCCAGGGACGTCCGACATCTCTTCTTCCTCTTGGAAAATAATGGAAGATTTTATTTGGTAATCTTCTTTCTTCCATTCTTTCTACATGTTCTTTCCACTGTATCTTGTTTTTAAATATATTTTCTTTTATGGAGTAGATCTGCAATTCTTCACGGATATCCTCGTTTCTTATCTGGTCCATTCTAGTGCAGCCTTTTACTCTTAAAAATTTCATCTCGGCTGCTTGGATTTTACTTTCTTGTTTGGTAGGGGTAATCCAAGATTCACTCCCATACAAAAGGACAGGGACAGCCATTGTTTTATAAAATTTTCATTTCGTTTGTTTATGGGCTTTATTATTCAATGTTCTATTTATTGTACCACAAATATTTAGTTTTCTCAATGTTTACATAAAGTCCCCATTTTTCATATTCTTCTTTTAGTTTTTTAGCCATTATTATTATTATTATTATTATTATTATTATTACTAATTTATTTTAATTGCGTATAATTGCATTTTTGGAGGCGTTCAACAAAAATTTCTAGAGGAGATAAAATAAGAAACAAAATATGAATGTTTATTTTTTTAATCAATGCCACGAGACATTTCTGGTATTATCTCCTGGCATGGGTTACTTGTAACCCAACGTTGATGTTGGGGCGCCTGGAAGGCAGGGTTACACTGCCCCGATTATATGAAAAGTGATGTGATAGTAATCCGAGGCGAATATTATAATGATGACCAGATGGTGTTCGGAGACTGTTTAGGCCTTAACATTTCCTGATATTTGTCTTCCATCCATCCATAGTAATTCCGCCCGAAGGCAGGTCCTTCACTGCAATCATAGCATTTACAAGCTATGGTTGCAGCTTTACTAGGGAATTGTGTAGGTGTGGTAGCTTCCCGTTGCTTTCCACACCGGTGAAGGATGATGATGATAACGATAATGGTAAGGATGATGGCCATATGATTTCGGGGACCGTTTGGGCCTTAAAGTTTTCCCGACATTTGTCTTACAGGTGAGGAAAAAACCCGATAAAAACCTCACCCAGAAAAACTGCCCCGACCGGGGATCGAACCCGGGCCCGCTGCGTGACAAGGCAGCACGCTACCTCGAGACCACAGCAGTGGACATATTTGTCTTATAGGTGAGGAAAAATCCGAAAATACTCTCACCCAGGAAACTTGTCCCGATCGGGGATCGAACCCGGCCCGCTGCTTGACATCACGCTACCACAAGATCACAGCGGTGGACGTTATTTTCAAACTTCAATTGTGTATTTCATATGATATTTATAAAAACATACTTCAATTGTGTATTTAATAAAAAAAATTACAATTTTATCACCCTGTAAAAAAAAAAAAAGCAAACAGGACAGATCCTCAAGAAAAATACTAGAATGGGTGCTGCCTGGTAGAAGACGAAGCAGAGGAATGTGGGGGAAAAGGTGGATAGGTGTGTTATAAGCACGACGAGCGAAACATTATCGGACAATGGAGATTGGAAATACACAGACATGTGAGGAGAATGAAAGTGGTGAGCGTGGGAAGATGTGAAATATTGTGAAATCTGCTACAATAGTAGTAATAATAATAATAATAATAATAATAATAATAATAATAATAATAATAATAATAATAAATAATAATAATAATATAATAATAATAATATAATATAATATAATAATAATAATATAATATAATATAATATAAATAATAATATTTTTATTTATATAGATTTATAATGTTTACACATCTTTCTGTGCCTAAAGTTTTATTTCTCTTCTCCACTCGTCTCTATCCATCCACTCCATGTCCTCCAGTCCTCTTGTTCTCATTCCAGTCTTATTTCTTGCATCCACGAAATAAGAACTGGAACGCCAAAGCCTGTCCCACGCCAGGTTAGAAAAGAGTTAAAAAGCCAGGGTTCAGTACGCCCGGCTGATAGTACCCTGTGAGGGCCCATTATCTACGGTACAGATACTGCTGTCTTGACAGTTCGTCATTGGTTTCATAAAGGCTAGAGGAAGAAAACCTTGACCAAAAAGCACCTGGTCTTCCAGTTGGAGGTTGATGCATCAGGCCAGCTCCCTCCGTCCATAGTAATTCTACCCGAAGGCAGGTCCTTCACTGCAATCATAACATTTTCATGCTATGCTTGCAGCTTTACTAGGGAATTATAGGTGTGGTAGCTTCCCGTTGCTTTCCACACCGATGAAGGATGAAGATGATAAGATGAATATGAATGATGATGATTGCGATGGCCATATGATTTCGGGGACCGTTTGGGCCTTAAAGTTTTCCTGACATTTGTCTTACAGGTGAGGAAAAACCCCGAAAAAAAATCTCACCCAGAAAAACTTTCCCGATCGGGGATCGAACCCGGGCCCGCTGCGTGACAAGGCAGCACGCTACCTCGAGACCACAGCGGTGGACTGCCAGCTCCCTGATCCTCACAAAAACATAACAGTGCTAAAAAGCCTAAAGAAGATTTAAAGCCGGATGGAAATAATTTACTATTATTATTATTATTATTATTATTATTATTATTATGAGGGCGGGAAGATATGAAGCATTGTAAAATATGCCACAATAATAATAATAATAATATACTATATATGAAATATATTATTATTTTTATTTTATTATCATCAATGGAGCCGGTTAATAATTGTCATATGACATAGTAGACTAGCGACTTGAAGTAAATTCTCACACAGCACACGGTTGGGTGATGATAAAATATGTATATTAATATTAAATTATTCAATAGGAGTTGTGGCATTAGTAGGTGGTTTGTGTGAATCATAACAGGTTACCAGACTTCCGGTCAACCTTGATACAACGATAATACTGACATCACACTGTAACATATTACTTTCCTTTTACAAGGAGATAAAATTCCAGCTAAATACCAAAGAACAAAATATGAAGATCAAAGAAAGACAGGAAATTCTTTGGTTAAATATTTAACCACAAAATATTTTTGTCATCTCTTGTGAAATACAAAGGAAATTGATGATTATTATTGAACGCCTACTACACTACTAAGTAACAGAGTAAAAGTTGCACTAAACAATGGATCGAATTTAACATCTTAATAGTTATATTGTATGCAATTTATTTATAAAAAGTATCTTGATCTTTTCATTTGTTCAAATATTATGTAATTAATATACATGGTTTTTCTCATTTTCTGTTGTATATTTCGTCACCGATGATCAATCTTCGCATTACGAATGTTTATTAGTGTGTGACAAGCCATTGCAGCGACTATTCAACTGATAGACCGATAATTTTGCCTCTTACTGTTCGTAATGAGAGATATCTCCACAAAATTGACTTCTTTGGCGAGGATATCGATTAAACAATGTACGATTGATATGGTTACAGCAACAAATGCCAAAAGAAAACAACTTAAAAAGTTAGTTTTCTTGCTCTAAAAAAAACATATTAAATGTTGTATAACGAATCTGCATTATTATTAATAGTTATTTCTCATACAATCGTCTGTTATTGATTTTTCCCAAGCCCAAAGAGATTTAACAGTAAAGATATGCTATTTATAACTATACAGCCGGCTTAGAAATCGCCCGGAAGTAAGATCGGAATACACAATCTCACATTTGGTAAATATTAAACACTATAATTATTTTAACTTCTTATGCATTATTCGCTCCAAATCCAACGCGATCTTGAGTTATTCATTAGACAAAATCACTCGCGACTTTGTCGTTCGTGATTTTTTTTTTTTAGAAAAACACAACCTCTTATTAGATTACTGTTAATTTTTTCCTAATTCCCTGGAAGAACTGAAAAAACCTGAATATGGTTTTCCTTTTGCATTGTTTTATTCAACTATAAAGGCTACAGGCGCTGGTTTTTGTTTACTACATAGAACAAAAATCATCATTACTTTTAATAAAACAAAAAATAATATTTAAACTCACTATAAATAGCAATATTTAAAATTGCATAGTTAAGGCCACCAAGCTTTATTTTCACCCAACCGTGTGCATGCGTGTGCGTGTGTGTGTGTATATAAACATAGAACACAGGCGAGTCCACCGCTGTGGTCCCGAGGTAGCGTGCTGCCTTGTCATGCAGCGGGCCCGGGTTCGATCCCCGGTCGGGGCAGTTTTCTGGGTGAGGTTTTTATCGGGGTTTTTCCTGACCTGTAAGACAAATGTTAGGAAAACTTTATTCCCAAACGGTCCCATCATCCTTATCATTATCATCATCACAATCATCCTTCCCCGGCGTGGAAAGCAACGGGAAGCTATCACGCCTATAATTCCCCTAGTAAAGCTTCAAAGCATAGCATGAAAATGCTATGATTGCAGTGAAAGACCTGCCCTCGGGCAGAGTTACTATGGATGGAGAACACAGGAGAATGCAGAAGACTGCATAACATGGTATTTATAGGAAATTAGATATAATAAATACAGTTAAGTCTCGTAAACTGCGGTGGGCAGAACACGTGACACGAATAGTTAATGCAAGCTTCAAATAGGAAGAGGGAAAACGCCCAATTGATAGACCAAGAATGAGGTCGAAGAACGACATTAACCATGATTTGAGGAAGTATGATTACACAGTGGATGATTAAAAAACATTTGCTCAGAATAGGGATGTGTGGAGAGCTTATGTCTGTGTGGTCATGAATCTATGGTTTCGATAGTGCTAGTGTCAGCAATATATACCCTATATAGTATAACTGCATAGTGTGACAGTCCTAGAAGCCATTTGGGCTACCAGCCGGCTACTGGCCACACATCCACTTGTGTTAATCACAAGTTGGTGAGCATCCAGCCAGTATAGGAGTGACGTGTGGTCAGCATGTCGGCATGCCGGTATTAAATGCAACTATCTAAATACGTCACGATGGGTGAGCATTGGTCCCACACTAGCTAAAATTAGATGAGAAAATGTCTTCCCTAAAGGCCCTCGAATCAGCGGAAGTCCTATAGCTCTGCATTAAGGTTATGGCGCGATACTATATCTCTATATACATATATGTACACCGCTGTGATCTCGAGGTAGCGTGCTGCCTTGTCACGCAACGGGCCCGGGTTCGATTCCGGGTCGGGATAGGCTCATGGGTGAGGTTTTTCTCGGGTTTCTCACCTGGAAGACAAATGTCACAAAGCTTAGGGCCTAACAGACTCGAAAATCATCCGGCCATCATAATCATCCTTATCATCATCCTTCACCGGTGTGGAAAGCAACGGGAAGCTACCACACCTATAATTTCCTAGTAAAGCTGCAAAACATAGCATGAAAAATGCTATGATTACAGCGAAAGACCTGCCCTCGGGCAGAATTACAATAGTATATATATAGGCTATATATGAGACTGGAAGGCGAAATTCCCTACAATCCAAGAGGTCTAGGGGCTGTAATGGAATCCTTCTGCCTTTATATTACATCCATCCAGTATTTACAAACAACAAATTTTAAAAATGATTGGAAACATTTTAGAGCAATTCCATGAAAATGTCATACCGTGGTGAAAATTTTGAAATTGACGCAGGAATATTTTTTTTGACGTAATATATATCTTTAAGGATCAAATTTTCTGATTCTATAAGATAATGTTGCAAAAGTGTATTATTTTAATCTAATATTAGTGGTAGAACTTTTAATTTTCCAAACCTGTAAACACACGCAAAATTTTACCAATTTGTTGTGTAATGACTTGGTCGTATTAATTCGTTTTATTTTACAAAATCTATTGTTAAACCATACTTTAGTCCTTCCTAGTCGTAAATGTAATAATATTAATTGCATTCTAATGTTCTATATGCCTTAAATGTGTCCTATAATCGTTAACTGCAAGCTATGGTCAGTCAATCACAGAAAACGTATAAAAATTACTGTACACAACATAATAATTGATGGAATATAATTTCCTCTTGGATTCTACGTTATCGGTACACAACTGACAAAAAAGTATTGAAGACATTTTCTTGTAAAGTCATTATTTTTCCCGCTTGTGTCCCGTGGCTGACTGACTTTTTTTTCCTATCATATATATGCTAATATGCATGGTGTAGTCAGTTGCTTGCTGCACTACGCTGAGGATTAACATAAACATGGTTTAGGAAATCTAGCATACTGTTCGGCTCAGGTGTTCCATAAAATATTTACTGACCCTTTTTCTGTGTCAATTTCAGCTAAAAGGCAGTTAGCGGAAGCATTTAAATATATTCAAGAAAAAGGTTGCAGTAAACGAAGCAGCCATACTTGTTGATTTCTCAGAAAATTATGCCTACAAAGAACAAAATGAAATCCAGGCAGTTTATTGGAAACATTTGCATATCTCAATATTAACTGTTGTTGCCTAGTTTAGATGGAAGGTTACAGAGAGGTTCAGAAGAAATACTTTGTTCAATTGTAAGGTTATGTGACACATAGCAGGTATGTTATAGATATTTGCTATAGAAAAGTGTTCCTTTCGAACTATAGCGATTTCTTCCAAAACTTGAGGTGATACAAATTTTCAGATGGAGCAGCTGGTAATAGAAATAGGCCTATACATTTAGCAATGTTATACTGCTTACTTGCATATTTGGATTTTGACATAAAATGGAACTTCTTCGAATCGTACCATGGAAAGTGGGCTATTGATGCGATTGACGGCCAAATAAAAAGAATGGCACGGATGTAAGAAAAATCGGGAAATAATATACAAAATGGTGCAGAATTATGTGATGTGAGCTGAAAAACCAACCAAATAACTGGAGTCACAAAATGATATAGAAGAAGGAAAGAATTTTTTAGATAAACAATGTCAATATCTTGCATCTATCACAGACTCATTGCGCATACAACGTGAAAGCGTTCAACCCGTATGTTATAGAGTATGCACAACTATCAAACAATAAGCGCAAGAAATTCATAAGTTCGTGTGTTAAAAAAAACTGAAGGGCGTGACAGGCCTAGAAAGCCCTTCGCTGCAAATCTCACATCCAAGTATATCAATCACAATCATCTAACCAACATATAGGGTGACATGTGGTCAGCATGTCGGATACTCCAACCGTTATGGCTGGTTTTCTTGGTCGCAACCTCTAAATATTGTAGCTGCCCAATTCTTCATGATTCTGGCCGGGCACCAATCCCATTGTGGCCGAAATTCCATGAGAAAATTTCTTCTCTCATGGGGACTCGAATCAGTGCTCTCTATTGATACATATTGACTCAAACCATTCAGTTACAGCGTAAGACTTCATGCGTGACAGAAAACATTTTTATTAATGGGTCAAGTCAGGTCAAGTTAGCGGCGAAGACTAGAGAGAGAAACGATCTCATATACATCAATGTTATGATGTGAGTCATCAGAACTCGGGCTAATTAGAGTTATGTTTTTATTGTTGTTTAAAAGTAGAATTCACTGCGTCAGCAATTGTTTACACTACAGCTTACTAATGCGATTTACGATAATTTGTTTTGAAAGTACATGCACTCTGATAAATAAGTAACTTACTAAGAATATGCATACATTCTGCAAGGCTTGTTTTATTCAGTGGTTCAATCTATAAATAAAAAATATTAAATCTTACATCAAGTAAACTGTAATAAACTCCACTCCAAGCGCGAAAGATCTAGAATTCCCTTGGTCTACCAAACTACTGCTAGCCTCACGTCCACATGTGTTATAATCACAGATGTAGACGATCATAAGCCAGTGTAGGGATGACATGTGGTCAGCATGTCGGGTCGCCCAGCCGTTATAGTTGGTCTTATCAATCTGGAGTCGTTAAATATTGTAGCTACCCAAATGCCACACGATGCTGGGTGAGCATCGGTCCATACTGGCCGAAATTCTATGAGAAAATGTCTTCCACAAGGGGGTTCGAAACAGCGCAAGTCCCATAGATCTGCGTCAAGCCTTCTTACCCTAACCACTCGACTATGGCGCCGGACTAAATTGTAATCAGTTACTATATCCATCCATCCATAGTAATTCTGCCCGAGGGCAGGTCTTTAACTGCAATCATAGCATTTTCATGCTATGCTTTGCAGCTTTGCTAGGGAATTGTAGGTGTGATAGCTTCCCGTTGCTTTCCACACAGGTGAAGGATGATGATGATTATGATGGCCATATGATTTCGGGGACCGTTCGGGCCTTAAAGGTTTCCTAACATTCGTCTTACAGGTGGGGAAAAACCCCGATAAAAACCTCACCCAGAAAAACTGTCCCGACCGGGATCGAACCCGGGCCCGCTGCGTAACAAGGCAGCACACTACCTCGAGACCACATCGGTGGATAGTTAATATATATATATATATATATATATATATATATATATATATATATTATACGCACACATGCATGCAGTTTTAGTAGGTGTATTTAAGAATAGAGAAGGCACTTTTTTATTAAGTATTTAATAGTTTCCTTATTTTATATAATTTAAAATGGTACATGGTAAGCGAGTTAATTTAATTACATTGATTTAAATTAACATTTATTTTACAGCAAAATTAAATTTAATAATTTTCGTACAATTGATATCGTATTTGCAGTTCTTTATTCATTTCTGTTACTGAAGCTGTTTATCTAGTTTCATAGTATTTTGTTATATTTGTGTAATATTTGCATTTTGAAATTCTAAATTAAATCAGTAATGTCAGTCAGTCACAAAATAATGTCAGTCAGTCACACATCACATATTAGGTCATAACTTCGGTATTAATTGTGATTTAGGTTTATTTTTTTATTTAAAATATAACTTGAAACGTGCCCTCCAAACGGTATTTTGGAAAATTTAATTAACAATCACATTTCAGAGAACGGTGTAGATAAACATGTTAAGCTGCATGATGAGTTGACATTTATGTCAGTCAGTCACACATACTTTGATAGATAATAAATAATATTGTTTTTCTTCAGAAATTGTATATTTATGTACAATCTTAATCAGACACTTTTCCTCTATCATATCACGTACATAACACCTCTAATTTCAATCAATTGTAATATTTATGCAAGCATTTTGCAGCAAAAGTGTATTGTAAATGTCAGTCAGTCACATATGGAATTACTCTTTATTGTTGGTGTTCCGAGACTAAAGAAAAGGTGATTGTATTATTCCGTACATCAGATTTGCAGATAAAAATGCCAGTTCACTTTTTGACACATGTTTCGTTTGTTCCATAGCTGTCAGTGGAATAATGCTTCACACGAAACAAAGAAATTGATTTGTTTTATTTTGGTGGAAAGAGTTGAAAATATCGCGATGACGTTTTCACATTAATTCCTGTTGATGAAGCGAAGCAGGAGTCGAGAGACAAACCATCTGTAGTTTGTTAACTTCCATGACCTCTAGTAAACTATGGCCGTGTCAATTAACGAGTTCTGGTTATATTTCGTTGAAACAATAAACACGCAGGATAAAAATTATTTTTCAGTCCCCCTCCTAAAAAAAGTAATAAAAAAGTTTGACATTCATTTTGTATAAATACATAACAAGTACAAACTAATACTTGTAATAATAAATTATACAAAATTATCTTCCAACGAACTCAGCAGTATCTAATGTATGCATTATTTATATTATAATAATTATATTAGTGACAAATGACGGAAACTTTGAAAAAGTGGCTGAATTAAAATATCTAGGAACAGTAATTAGAAAAATGAATTAGGTGCACAAAGAAGATACACATAGGCTTAATTCTGGAAATGCATGCTGTCATGCAGTACAGTGACTTCTCGTCCCAGCTTCTCTAAAAAAATATTAAACTGAAAATATATAAAACTTACTTTCCCAGCTATATTATATGTAGGCCTATGTGAAACATGTGCTCTTAGGTTGAGAAAAGTTTAGGAATATTTGAAAATAAGGTTCTTTGGAAATTTCTTGGACCAAAGGCAGATGAACAGACACGCGAATGGAGAAATCTACTTAACAGTGAGTGCAGAAAAAGAAGATGTTACCCGATGTTAAAACTCAATAAACTAAGAGTAAATCACGTATAAATTTAAAATCAAAGTCAGATAACAAGTCTGATTTTTCACTGGACATTTTAACAATAAATTAGGTCATGTGTACTTTTATTAATGAAAAATACATTATTCGAATCCTTGCCGATAGCAACTGTACCAGCAGATACAAATATCAACATTCTTTCAGGTTGGAAATCCAAATTCCGTAGCCAATTTCCTTAGGTTATTTCTATCCCCACTTCTAATTAAGTTGTTTCGCTGTTTTTCGTAATTACTTGTGACCAGAAACTATATATATATATATATATATATATATATATATATATTCTTCTTCACTTCCTGGTTTAGGCAAGAGTTGGTTGTTCCGTCTTCACTAATAGATCTAAGACCATCTCTTCCGAGGACGTCCGAAATCTCGTCTTCCTCTTGGAAAATAATGGAAGATTTTATTTGGTAATCTACTTTCTTCCATTCTTTCTACATGTTCTTTCAAACAATCTGTAACAGTAATTCGTCTGTATTTTGCTTTTAATTTATTTTTGTACCAAGTCATCTATCCTAGAATCCACGCGAGTTAAATAATTTACAAACATTGTAGCCCAGCATTTACATTGATAATACATGAAAACTTCGAAAAACCTCAGATTAGTTTGCCTTGATTTCTCAAATACGAATATCATATGCTAACTATAGGGCTACGTATTATATATTTACCTAGGTCTGCGCATGCTTGGTGTCTTGGCAATAAGAAGATCCGCCACCTTCACTGTGATAGACCAATCGCTGTCTTTAAAATGCATTACCGTTCGCATCCCCTGCTTGCATTCCCTGGCTAAGAGTGAAGACAGTGAATCAGAAGAGGGAGTGGGTGATTTTTGTAACCTTTTTTCATAGATGGCTTTCGCCAGCTATTGAAAGGAGGAGATAGTGACATTGACATGTGTTCTCCGCGTCTGGTTCGGCTTTACGTTTATTATTTAACTGGCACTATCCATAGCGGACAATAAGTTCTCCATACAACCCTATCCTAAGCTAATGTTTTCCATTCGTTTCCTGCATTATTCAACTCTCTATAAACATGGTTAATGTTATTCTCCCACCTCATTCTTAGCCTACCCACTAGGATTTTTCCTCTGGTTTTCCGACAAGAAGTTTCCATGCCTATCGTTCTACCAAAGACTACATTCTTGTTGTTAGTTAATGAGAATTAAATAGGCAGAGCTGTCAGAAAATTCATATCGCACCAGCAGGACCCACGACTTATTTGCAAGGACAAAATTATTTAAACAGGTTACGTATAAGCTAACATTTTGAATTTGATAAGAATTAACATTGTACTGTGTCCCGCGCCATAGCCGAGTGTTTAAGGTAGGATGCCTTGGCGCAGAACTAAGGGACTTGGCTAGTTCGGGTCTCCATAGGGAAAGAAAATTTCTCATGGAATTTCTGCCAGTATGGGACCGGTACCTACTCAGCATTGTGAGACATTTTGGTAGGTACAATAAGTAGTGGCTCCAGGTTGAGAAAACTAGCTATAACGACTAGGGGACCCGACATACTGACTATATGTCACTCCTACACTTACTGGATGATCATCTGCCTCTGTGATGAACACATATCGATGTGAGGCCAACAACCGGCTGGTAGGCCAAGGGCCTTCTAGGTCTGTCGCGCCATGCAGTTTTAAGAGTTTAACATTGTTGGAAAAGTCTTTGTAATTTGATTACCCGCCATTGTCCGTGAATATATTATCGCCTCACTATGATGGTTGTCTGTTTATATAAAAGCGGGTGCCGCGCGACAATGCTTAGCATGCGGAATTATTATAGTGGCGGTAGTAGGCATCTTTGTAGTTAATTATTTATAACAGCTGCGGGGAAACAAAGCGAGCCGCTGGACAACCATCATAGTGAGGCGATAATACCTATCCTGATATTCTTGGCATCAATGAGCTGAAAGAAAAAAATAGTTATTGCGAATTATCCGTAAAAGATACAGATATGCTATCGGGGACTTTTTGTAGAATTTTTTTAGATATTCAATTCTGTGTATGCCTACATTGATTTGGTGTAAGTTATTTGTAATGATTTAGGCAGCGAAAGCCATTTAAGCGTCCAAAAGGCTACTTTTTTTGGTGCACCGATGCAATATTTTTTTAGCTCCGGCCCTATAGTGTTTTATGCTATGTATGTTAATAGCGCCAGAAAAATTCTGTAATGATGTGAAACCCCTATTCATATTGGTCAAGTAATTTTTGAATCCATAAACAGCAAACAGACAGACTCACACTCATTTGTATACGCAAATATTTACATATTTCCAATGATAGTTGGTTGGTCAGTTCTGAATTACACTTTTAAAAATGACTTCGTATGTCATGCGATGTTAAAGCGCAATAAACTAAAGGTAAATCATGTCTAACTTTAAAAGCAAAGTCAAATGACACGTCTGATTTTCCACTGGAGTAAAATAGTGATTTTGACAATAAATTAGAAGGACGTGCGTACTTTTATTTAATCAAAGCTTGTCTGGGATCATGTCACATCGAGGGGGAGAAATGTTTCCTTGACTGATGACTGACGTACGTGTCAAAACAGTAAGCACATAATTCAACCAACTTCCGATATGCACCGAGCATGGAATTTATAACCACAAAGCCCCGGCATCGAATTACTAACAGATCATGTTCAGAATTTCTATATTATAGGGTGATTCAGAAGTTAATAGGTATATTTCAGGGCGTTCATCGCAATCACGAATAGATTATGTCAATATGTTTGAAACTCCGTTCATTATCTCCTACTTCATCCAATGTCACTTCTGTTCGTGAGTAATGCAAATTTGTTTAGATGATCCATCCAGATTTAGGCTATAGAATATCCTTCAGTAACCAGTATTTTATTTACAACACTGATTCACTGCCCAGGGCACTGAGTTGCAATTTATTACCTTATTCAGAAGTCGTTTAAGTTCAAATCTAAAGTTAGTAGGTGATAGTAATTTATAGTAGATGATAGTAGTAGTAGTATATACACTGTCTCTTAGGTAGATGTGGAACAATTCCTTCGTAAACATGATATCAGTGTATGGTTGTTGCGACCATTATACATGACGTCGGGAAAAGGGTTAGAATATAGTTCAGTTCTGACTTCTGTAGCCGCACTTGAGTGGTCGATGTTGTATTGCGAGGGAAGAGGGGAGGACGAGTTGCAGGTACTACCAACAACTACACTCAGTTTTGAAAACATAATAAGTTACTACACGTTGCATTTGTTGTGAATACTTATGTTTTCTCATATGTTTGGAGTGTTCATTATAGAATACTGTTGTTTTTATAACAATTTATTTTATTATTAATAATATTAATAATAATAATAATAATAATAATAATAATAATAGGCTCAATTCTGGAAATGCGTGCTATTATGCATTGCAGAGACTCTTGATGTCCCAACTCCTTTCAAAGAACGTTAAACTGAAAATATATAAAACTGCTATTCTACCAGTTATATTATATGGGTGCGAAACATGGACTCTTACTTTAAGGGAGGAAAGGAGATTAAAAGTATTTGAGAATAAAGTACTTAGGTAGAATTTTGGACCAAAGAGAGATGAACAGACAAGTGAATGGAGAAGACTACACAACAATGAACTACATGGTCTTTAGAGGAAGCCAGATATAATAAGAACAGTTATGTCTCGGAGACTGCGATGGGCAGGACATGTTGCACGTATGGGAATGAAAGACGTGCATGGAAGCTTCTTGTAGAAAAGCCAGAGGGAAAACGTCCAGTTGGTAGACCAAGAATGAGGTGGGAGAATAACATTAACTATGATTTGAGGGAAGTAGATTATACAGGGAATGATTCGAAAACATTAGCTCAGGATAGGGATGTATGGAGAGCTTATGTCCGCGCGGCCATGAACCTACGGGTTCGATAGTGCCAGTGAGTAAGTAAGTAATAAGAAGAAGAAGAAAATGTTTTTTGCATGACTACTACTTCCCTCCCCCACTCGGCAATGTTCCCTCCTGCCACATACCTTAGGATTATCAAGACAGCTGCAGTTACCAGAACTGTGGAGTTTTCTGTACCGTCTGGTTACTCGTACATCAATGATTTAGAATAACCACTTTACATTATTTATATTTCACTCCATATATTCCGAACAGTCAGTGCGCAACTTTTATATTCCATCCAAATATACACTGTAAGTGTCCGCAGTTCAGAGTGACCTCTAATGTATGGTTGAAGCATAGTTATACCTCACGTCATTGGAAGGAAATGTGTCATCTCTACTCATAAGTAATGTCGTTTTTAAACAAAATATTACTTGGATTTTTCTAACAAGAAATTAAAAGAACTATTTCAAAGTAGATACCGGTACCCATCAGATACTGTGATCTTGAGCCATCTTTCGGCTAGGTTTATTATTCCATGACGATGTCAGTCTCTGATTTTTATACAAGGAATTCACCTTCAATTTTCCGAAATCTCACGCAAGAAATGGGCAAAATGGAACATGGATCGAAACAGATGGTAATCTGAAGGCGCAAGAACAGGGCTATAAGCTGGATCTGGTTGCAGTTCAATACCTCCCAATTGTCATGGTTGTTCGTGCAGTACGTAGTTCGTTCGGGTTTGAACACGTGATACTCAAAATGTCATGATCTCGTTCCATTTCTTGAGAATAAAGATACGCATCACCTACAAGCCCGTTTGCAACAAACTTGCAGTGAATCACACTTACAAAATTCCACGAGATACACGTTATTACATTAACAACCTCCCTTACTTATGAGACAACACAATTATACTAGGTCTACCAATAATAATAGAAGTAATTGTAATACCACAGCTTATTAATGCCAGTAGTAGTAGTACCTACCAGTATTTTTATTATTTTATTAGCAACGCAGTTTAAACAGCTAATCCCATTAGCGTCGAAATTCAATTTTGGGCGTGAGAAAGAAATGACAAATTTTGCAATTTTTTTTCAGGCTTGGATTTTTTTACATTAAATTTACGACACGGGACCCACGACTTTAGATCGCCTTCCGAAGGAACACATAGGCAGGATTTTTTTTACCCCCTAAAGAATCCATTGAACCTGGCCAAATTTGAACCCAACAACCTTGAAACATGAGGCAAGCATTTTAATTATTAGTCCACCAAGATGTACTACTCCACTAAGTAATCTTTGTAGGCGGAACAGCAGCAGCAGTAGTAGTAGTAGTAGTAGTAGTAGTAGTAGTAGTAGTAGTAGTAGTAGTAGTAGTAGTAGTGTTGGTAAAGTGATTTTATTGGCGCTCTGTAACAGCTAAGTTCATTATAGTAGTGATTCAAATCTGAGCGTGTAAGAGTCGACAAATTTTGCCTATAAACCTTTTATTTCAGATTGAGGCTAATTTAAGATATGGGCTGACGGTTTTACTCATTTTCCGAAGGAAGCCATACTTAGGATTATTACAATCCTTGGGTGAGTTTGGGAATGATTAGTAAGATCGACTGTAATGTTTTCTTATGCACCATTTTCAAGCATAAATTACGACATGTGGATGAGAGGCAAGCAGCCGGCTGGTAGGGCAAACGCCTTTAGGCCTGTTGACCTTGGAGTGAGTTATTAGAGGGACAAGAGACCGCCATTTTGTACGAATGAGTTTTAATACCTCACTGGCACTATCGAATCCATAGGTTCATGGCCACGCGGTCATAAGCCCTCCACACTCCCTATCCTGAGCTAATATTTTCCAATCATCACCTGTATAATCTACTTTCCTCACATCATATTTAATGATATTCTCCCACCACATTCTTGGTCTTCCAACTGGGCGTTTTCCTTCTGATATTCTTACCAGAAGCATTCATGCCCCTCTTTCATTTCCTATTAGTATTACATGTGCTGCCCATCGCACTGATGAGACTTAACTGTTCTTATTATATCTGGTTTACTATTTAAGCACGCAAGCCACTACGTAACGAGAAGAGAAAGATACCATGGAGGCTAATTAACGAATTCTGCTACGTTCCTAAATAAATTAAAATAATGGCACGAATGGGGAATGAAAGATGTGCATGGAAGCTTTTTGTAGGAAAACCAGAGGGAAAAACGCCCAGTTGGTAACAAAGAATGAGGTGAGAGAATAACATTAACTATGATTTGAGGGAAGTAGATTATACAGGGCATGATTGGAAAACATTAGCTCAGGATCGGGATATATGGAGAGCTTATGTCCGCGCGGCCATGAACCTAAGGGTTTCATAGTGCCAGTGAGTTAATAATAATAATAATAATAATAATAATAATAATAATAATAATAATAAAATGCATAACATGAAAATTGCGTGAGGTTTTTGCAATATCCCTCAGCCACAACTGCAGCTAGAGAGCAATAGCAACAATAATAAAAACGGAAGTTGAAATAGTTTGAGACGGCAATCCCAAGTCGGCCATAATGCACATTATCGTCTTACGTTTGTTCGTGTGAATGTAAGCCTGTATATAAATGTCTATCTCAAGAGTCATCTCATTTTTATACCTCGCTACGCAGTTCTTCTCCAGACCACTATTATACTCTTAAATCCTGATGACAAAATTTTACTTTCGTATTTAATTCAGCGCACGTAACGTTAATTTTGAAAACAAAACTTTTTTTTTGTTCCACCTTTGGGGGTTTTTATGTGTACCTAAAACTTGTTAGGAGAGATATAATTTAATTCGTGAGCTATCAAATACTAGAATTATTTATATTTTAATTTGTCTCCTTAAACAATGGACTAATAGACTATCCGAGACTTGGTTTTTTTTAGCATTGTATTGTTTTTACACAGAATAAGAAAATGGCTCATCGTTGTAATCGCCAACTAGCTTTGGGCTAGTATTGGTCCGCTCCAGGGCATTTTATTTCCCCGATACCGATCATATCTGGTAGGCTACTTGGGGACTGGTCCTATGAATGTAGAATCTACGTTAAAATGGTATGGACACTCAGTTTAGGATGGACAAAGAAGATGGCCAAATATCATAGAATGGATACCTTCAAGGAGAAAGATATTGGGACAATCTAAATGAAGTTAGAGGAATGGTACTGAGGAAGCCATGAAATGAAAATGAGTGAAATAGACGGCTTAGGCAAAAAGAAATGGAGACTGAACAGACAAACAACGCCAGTTGTAACAATGTGCAGAATAATAAAATTTACATAAAAAAATTAGGGTAAAATTTTAAGGGGCTTTATTATTTTTTTAAATTTATGATACAATACTGAACACTGTATGTAGTTACCTTATTTTAAATAAATTTAATAATTTGGTTGCTAACGTCTGCATGGTAATGGACGATAACGGATACCCTTAGATGTACATAAATTAAGGAATTTACTCTTCCAAATAAATAATTTAAGCAAATTTTGCTTGGATTAGGAAAACTTCTGTAATATATGATAAAAACCAATCAAAGCAATCTTGAGTTGTTTACAGAATAAAAAATATATATCTTATATAAACAATAGCGTAAGCCACGGTTCTGAATTGCATTCACAGCAAAACTGTTATTTTTCTTTGTGCAAGAGTGAACACCTGGCTACGACTGCGTAGTAAACAAGATTCTGCAATAGTGGAAATGAAGGGTAAAATAAGATATGACGAATGATTGAGGAATTTGTTATAAACACTTAAACGTGACTGACCACAAGACATGCAATTATGTTCCAATCGCATATTCATATCAGATGGTAACAAAATGTAATTTTATAGCATTGACAATTCTATTGTTGTTGAGTTTTAAATAATAAATCCTTCCTTTAAAGAAAGTAATAAGGTCCTGGTGGATTAATGGTCACTATTGTCACCTCATGTTCCGAGATTCGAGATTTCAAACCCAGCCGACATCGATGGATTTTTAAACTCCTATTTTAAATCTATTTATTTGTTTATTCATTTGTTTTATTTATTTCTCCTCTGCTATTTAATTTTGTACTAGAGCATGCCATCAAATCTTTGGAGGATGAAGAAGGCCTACAACTCAATGGTATTAATAAGCTGTTGGTTTATGCTGATGATGTAGTACTATTGGCCGATAGCTAAGAGATACTAAAGGCCAACACGCACACACTATTGAGTAACACTAAGAAATTGGTACTGGAAGTAAATTTCAATAAATCTAAATATATGGTCACACGTAGAAATGCATTATATAATGGAAATGGACAGCTAAGACAAATGAGGGAAATTTTAAGGAAGTGGCTGAATTCGTACACCTAGGAACAATAATCACAAATAGGAACGAGATGCACAAAGAAATTAAACGTAGGCTCAATTCTGGAAATGCGTGCTATTATGCATTACAGACACTCTTGACGTCCCAACTCCTTTCAAAAAACGTTAAACTGAAAATATATAAAACTATTATTCTACCAGTTATATTACACGGATGCGAAACATGGACTCTTACTTTAAGGGAGGAAAGGAGATTACGAGTATTTGAGAATGAAGTTTTTAGGAAAATGTTTGGACCAAAGAGAGATGAACAGAAGGTGAATGGAGAAGACTACCTAACAGTGAACTACATGGTCTTTATAGGAAGCCAGATATAATAAGAACAGTTAAGTCTCGTAGACTGCGATGGGCAGGACATGTGTCACAAATGGGGAATGAAAGAGGTGCATGGAAGCTTCTTGTAGGAAAACTCCCAGTTAGTATACCAAGATTAAGGTGGGAGAATAAAATTAACTGTGATTTGAGGGAAGTAGATTATACAGGGGATGATTGGAAAACATTAGCTCAGAATCGGGATGTATGGAGAGCTTATGTCCGCGCGGCCATGAATCTACGGGTTCGATAGTGCCACTGAGTTAGTTATTTATTTATTTTACCTGATGGAATTAAGACCGTAAGGTCTTCTCTTCCACTTCACCAGGGTTAAATTATGCATACAATAAGAATTATGATAAATGATACATAATAGATAATTATCCATCCATAGTAATTCTGCCTGAGGGCAGGTCTTTCACTGCAATCATAGCATTTTCATGCTATGCTTTGCAGCTTTACTAGGGAATTATAGGTGTGGTAGCTTCCCGTTGCTTTCCACACCGGTGAAGGATGGTGATGATAAGAATGATGATGATGACCGGTAGATTTTCGGGGACTGTTGGGTCCTAAGCTTCCTGACATTCGTCTTACAGGTGAGGAAAAACACGAAAAAACCTTACCCAGGAGTCTGTCCCGACCGGGAATAGAACCCGGGCCCGGTGCGTGACAAGGCAGCACGATACTTCGAGACCACCGCGGTAAAGATAATTATAGACTACAGAATATAAAGTTGACGAGGAAAAGAAAGAATAATAATATTATTATTATTATTATTATTATTATTATTATTATTATTATTATTATTAATATAACCTATAGTTCCTAAGGACGGGAACTGAAACCGTGGATCCCGTTACGTAGACTTACGGCGTGTAAAAGAATCTCAAATCTGATAAAACAGGCCTCTAAACAAAATTTGTCGGTCCTTTAACGCTCACGCTCAGAAATGAATTGGGACGCCAATAACCTGAGGTGAAAAAGAATGACAAATAAAAAGTATCAACACCAATGAACTATCATTAATATTTTAAAACAAATTATTTTTATATAATTATTATATTAGAAGAAACTCATGTCAGACTCAGGGCCGGGCAGATTGAGGGATGAGATCCGATGAAGACCCCTAGAATGTCACTCTATGAATGATAAGAATGCCGGCCGACCACGCCTGACGCTTCATCACAGGAGCAGATTAAATGAAATTATACGAAACGGAGTATACGAGTGTGGAGAAATGGTGGAATGAAATTTGTAGCACGAGAAAACGGGAGAAATCCCGAGGAAAAACGTACCCACACTCTATGTATCTACCACGAAACCCATATGGGGTGACCGAGATGCAAACCCCAGCTGTAAGAGGCAACCGTCTAATATTAGACATTAGTCCAATATTTCAGGTGCATCTTTTAACAAGTAGCTTCTTGAAATATGGTAAGATAAGTAATTTGATGAAGAAGCATGTGGTTTTTTTAACTTACATGAACACGATAATAGATTTGTAATTTCTACTGTAGACCCTATTCTCAGATACCATCTGGCATAAAAGATAACTTACAAAACATTTACTTACTTACTTACTCACTGGCACTATCGAACCCGTAGGTTCATGGCCGCGTGGACATAAGCTCTCCATGCATCGCTATCCTGAGCTAATGCTTTCCAATCATTCCCTGTATAATCTACTTTCCTCAAATCATAGTTAATGTCATTCTTCCACCTCATTCTTGGTCTACCAACTGGGCGTTTTCCCTCTGGCTTTCCTACAAGAAGCTTCCATGCAAGTGTTACAAAACATTTGTGAAGTTTTTTTTCTCTCAGAAAATGCCAATATATTTTTCTTCAACTTATACATACATGTACGCTACTATCTTCTATTTTTAAAAAAATCCTAGCTTTTGTTCCCAATAATTATTTCATCGGTTCATGTACGCTATTTTCAGACCCTTGGTTATTATTATTATTATTATTATTATTATTATATATTCAATAGTAGTTTACATAAGATATAAGCAATTAAATTGGCATGGGCATGTACAACGATTGCAAGAAGAAAGGTTGCCCAGGAAAACACTGGAATGGTGTCCACCTGGAAGAAGAAGGAAAGGAATATCTCGAAACTCGTGGATGCAAGAAATAAGAACGGGAATGAGAACAATAGGACTAGGGGACATGGGGTGGATGGATAGAGACGAATGGAGAATAAGAATAAAACTTTAGGCACAGAGAGATGTGTGAACATTAAAAATCTGTATATAAATAAATTATTATTATTTTAAATATTAGTCTTCGTCGAATTATTTTATTTTCCTTTTAGTTATACTAATAGGCCAAACTTTAAAATACCATTCAAATTAACATGACCTCTTTTCACTTTGCAATCATGCAGAAAGGATCTCAGATCACTTGTTTTAAGGAAATTGAGATTTGTGTGTGCATGTTTTAGCAATAAAACGGCTTCAGTCCGGCTTCACTTGTGTAAACTCAACATTAATAAAATTCATAGTAAAACTCCGTTGGGGTGATAGTCACAATATTATAATTATGTACCTTGTAGGTTCGTCTCCTAAAATGTTTAAAATATTAATCAGCAGAAGATAGTAGATTTGTTGTCACTGACTACTACCTTCTGCTGATAATAGAGCTAGTCCCGATTAATTTGAAAAAGTTCAAGAAATGGACCTACTAGGTAGATCCTATATTATTTTATTTCATGATTTTAATATTCACTAATGTAAGTTTACAATCTTTGAAGAGTTTACAAAGAAAAATCTGCAGCACATACTAATCCAAAAATCTCAATTTCATAAATGGAGCAAGAAGCTATTTATAATATATAACGCCATAGGGGATAAAATCGTTAATATTCTAGGCCATAGATAAGAATGTTTTTAATCGAACGTAAGGTAAATGTCAGAGCCGGTATATTTGTAAAGTGACTGGTAAGAACGTGTCATTACTGTTGTACGGGTAGGTCAGAAATTCAGCTTACTGGTACTGCTTTCTAGTTGTGCTGCCACACCCATCAATCTGAGTAATTTGAAAGCGACAGGAAGGTCTCTCTTCTAGCTTTAATGCAGAATCCACCCCGTAAACCACTAACTTCCAATATCGTGAAATGCTTTCAAATTGGAGTAACCGTACACAGAACGGTAAAATGTTATTTCTCCTTGGCGTTGACTCGACATGGAGAATGCTACAGGACTCGGAACCACAAGTTAAGAAGAAAGCATTTTGGAATGTTATGATTCCAAGAAGTAATGCAATGCATTTAAGCCATTTAAAAATAAAACGGGATGCCAACCCTCTCCACTTCAAGCAATATAATATATATGTATATATTATGTACAGAATTTTAATGTTTACACACCTTTCTGTGCCTAAAGTTTTGTTTTTCTTCTCCACTCGTCTCTCTCCATCCAATCCATGTCCTCCAGTCCTCTTGCTCTCATTCCAGTTCTTATTTCCTGCATCCACGAGTTTCGAGGTCTTCCTCTCCTCCTTCTTCCAGGTGGACACCATTCCAATATTTTCCTGGGTAATCTTTCTTCTTGCATTCGTCGTACGTGCCCATACCAATATAATATTGCTTACACTGTATATAATCTACTATTGAATAACCAATATTCATTTTTTCTCTTATGACAGTATTTCTTATTTTGTCTGGTTTTGAACACCTTGCTGCTCTCCTCAAGAAATCCATTTCCATCGACATACGTTTTTGTTCTACTAAGTTTTTGTTGAATTTCCAAACTTCAGCTACATATGTAACAGTACTTCTCATTATTGAATTATATATTTGTAACTTTATATATATATATATATATACTATACCAACAAGAATGGAAAAATCATCTGAGAAGAATGGCAAGAAATAGACTTCCAAAATTGGCATTCCAATATACTCCAATTGGACATAGGGACCAAGGAAGACCAAAACATCTTCGCTAGGTTTACCATACAGGCCACATGGCCTAAAACGAATTTGTTCATGATGATGATATATATACTATGTAAATACCGGTACAAGACATGGCTTATATTCAATATTGCCAATGTATCCAAATGAGAATAACGCATCACTGTCTAGGAAATTCAATACTTAACTAAAGCATCATCTTGGTAATGCTTATCACATCTCCTTTCTGCGCAGTACTTTGCAAATGACAACATAATCCTTTGACGACGCGACGTCTTGGTTCATAAAGATATAAACATGGAGCAAGAGAAACAACAAGATACTGTAATTCACAAAGTAACAACACTGTGCTTTGTACAGAACATCTTCAAGATATCCGAACAATGCTTTCTATAGGGTCCTTCATATATTATGCAACTTTTAAAAATGTAATAATTAAGTCAAAAATGCATCGAAATATATATATATATATATATATATATATATATATATTATTTTCATCTACATACGCTCCCATTTAAGTTCATAAAATTATATCAGGCATATGTCCACCTGCACTGTCTCAGCGGCAGTTATTCGGTCCATGAAGTTTCGTCAGTTAAGCAGTAACAGTTAACGGTAAGCGTTATCGTGAAATGGTCAGAAACAAATTATGGCCGGCTGTGGGTGGCCTCCCTGATCTTGTGACCTTACTCCATACGACTTATTTTTTATGGGGTTATATGAAGTCCAAAGTCTAAGTGAACAAACCACAAACAGTTCTCCACAAAGGGCCGGAAAATTTTGCCTCTTAATTCAAGCTTTTGATTTATTTTATGTGATGTAAATCTAGGACACGGGTTCCTGAGCATTATTTCCCTTCAGAAGGAAACCATGTTCAAGATTTTTACACCCCTAAAATATATCCGCCCTGGTCGGGTTTAAACTCATTAACTTCATAACCAGTGCACTGATGCAGTTCCCGCCCTGGTCGGGTTTAAACTCATTAACTTCATAACCAGTGCACTGATGCAGTTCCCGCCCTGGTCGGGTTTAAACTCATTAACTTCATAACCAGTGCACTGATGCAGTTCCCGCCCTGGTCGGGTTTAAACTCATTAACTTCATAACCAGTGCACTGATGCAGTTCCCTAACATAATGGTTATTTTAGTAGGCTCAATATTAAGATGATTAATTTTGCCTACTCCTTCATTTATTTGTTTACCTTTCTACTATTATTATTATTATTATTATTATTATTATTATTATAATAATTATTATTATTAATTGGCCAATTAATCAAGGAGTTAGACAAGGATATGGTCTTTCACCAATGCTCTTGATAATATACATGAACTCAATTATTAAAGAATGGAGACTACAACCACATGGTAGCGAATTCAGAAGATGACCTACAACGTTCAGTCCACTCTTTTCACCAAATTTGCAATAAACTACAACATGGAAATCTCAACAGAAAAATCTAAAGTCACGGTTTTCCTAAGGAAAGACCCAGTTCGAAGTAAAATTATTAATAATAAAATATTAGAACAAACTAACACATTTAACTACATCGGATACCAAGTTACATACGAAGAGGAAAAAGATTTTAGTAAAAAAAAATTACAAAATTTAACAGAGTAATATGAATTATAAATAATATTTTCAAGCCAAACACAGTACAGCAACACACACGAACTAGAATTTATAAAACACTGGCCAGACCCAAATTATGTTACGGCAGTGAGGCTTGTATAATTCGGAATGTAGATGAACAAAGACTAACTGCGGCAGAAATGAAATTTATGAGACGTGCTGCAGGTTACTAAAGAACAGATCATAAATGGAATTCTGAGATTCTCAAAAAATTAAAAACAGAATCAATCATGGAATAAGTGCAAAAATACAGAAACAACAGGAAATCTCATGTAAGAAGAATGAGCAGAACGAATACCACGTCAAATCTTAAATTACCAGCCACCAGGCAAGAGATCATTGGGCAGGCCCTTCAAACGATGGATTGAGACTAACAGACCGCTAGGTCTATCACATGAAAGGAAGTAAGAATTATGATTATTATTAACCAGGTTTACTATCTATCTTCGGGTTTTTACAGCTGCTGCCGTCTTCCCATGCCTAATTATTCAGGTTTTAAAATTTCTTTTACAGATTATAATTTAGCAATGGAATCCGACAGAAGATGAAAAACACCAAGACCATGGTCACAAGGAGCAAGATGTAGGCCTAAGCTAGTAAGAACAAGACAGAGATTGGCTATATAATCTTTAAATTTGCGCCAGGAAGATAACAATAAAATAATAATTAATAGTTTTAAAAAACTAAAAGAACACGCTTTATTAAAAAACTAAAAAATGAACAATAATTTTAATTTCCAATACGCTTGGGATAAAATAAAGTGGTCAACAAAAAAATCATCTCCAACACATATAGAATAAAATAAATAATAGTTTTAAACAACTAAAAGAACACGCTCTATTAGAAAACTAAAAAATGAAAAATAATTTTAATTTCCAATACGCTTGGGTTAAAATTAAAGTGGTCAACAAAAAAATCATCTCCAAGACATCTAGAATAAAACTAGAGTTATCAACAAAAAGAAAATTTTACCATCAAAAGCGTGGGGTACTCTATATCAATTAATATATTTGATAATAAACAGATATTGGTAAGCTCTCTAAGAAGAAAATGTAAAAATCATAAAAAGCACCCCACGCTTTTGATGGTAAAATTATTTTCTTTTTGTTGATAACTCTAGTTTTATTCTAGATGTGTTGGAGATGATTTTTTTGTTGGCCACTTTAATTTTATCCCAAGCGTATTGGAAATTAAAATTATTTTTCATTTTTTAGTTTTCTAATAGAGCGTGTTCTTTTAGTTTTTTAAAACTATTATTTATTTTTTACTTTTTAGTTTTAATATTTTACAGAATAATATAAAAATGTAAATATCTTTAAATTCGATACTATTGTAGTATGAGCTAAGTAATACTCTTCTATAAAAAAAACCCTCCCAGCCGGATTTGAACCAACGACGTATAGATTACTGAAATTATATACCACTAAGAGTTCACTGCTCTACCAACTGAGATCTTACAACGATTGACTAAAAGTCGACAAGCCCGAACCTATTATACCAGTTTTCATTTTTTTGATTTTCGAATGATTCTGGCCAGGGTTTTAGAAACAAAATATGATGAAATTATTGTATTGTCACGGGTCCTCTACACGTATACAAAGTTTCAAGTGGATCCAATGTTTCTAAGTGGGTGAATATCGCATTGAAAGATTCCGTTACATTGATACAAAAACACTTTTTTTGATTTTCTGATGATTATGGCCAGGATTTTAGAAAATAAATATGAAATTATTGCATTGTCACGGGCCCTCTACAAATATACAAAGTTTCAAGTCGATCCAATGTTTCTAAGTGGGTGAAAATCGCGTTGAAAGATTCCGTTACATTGTTACAAAAACACATTTTTTGATTTTCTGATGATTATGGCCAGGATTTTAGAAAATAAATATGAAATTATTGTATTGTCACGGGTCCTCTACAAGTATACATAGTTTCAAGTCGATTCAATGATTTTAAGTGGGTGAAAATCGCGTTGGAAGATTCCGTTACATAGATAGATAGATACAGGTCAAGCTAATATAAAGCGTGTAATAATAATAATACTGTATTATTATTATTATTATTATTATTATTATTATTAACTAACTGGCACTATGGAACCCTAGGTTCATGGCCGCGTGGGCATAAGCTGTCCTTACGTCCCTGTCATGAGCTAATGTTTTCAAATCACCTCCTGTATAATTTACTTCCTCAATCTCATGGTTAATGATATTCCCCACACCCCATATCATTCTTGTCTGCCAACTGGGACTGTTTTCCCACATGCTTTCCTACAACATCTTACATTTTCCTCGTTCATTCCCCACTTCGTGCCATATGACCTGCCCATCGCAGTACAACAGCACTTAACTATTATTATTACATTGAGGTCTTACGAAAAGCATATAGGACTCTGGTTGTTAGGTCACTCTTTTCGCTTCCGTCTGGTCATCTCTCTTGGGTCCCAAAATTTTTCTGTAACCGATCTTTATTCTCAAACACTAGTATTATTATTATTATTATTATTATTATTATTATACTTATTATTATTACTAATTATGAAAGAAACAGAAAACCTCGTAAAATGAGATAACGGAAGCAATGAGAAGATGATCAAGACTGGGAAGGTGGTGTCAGAAGTCTATGAAATTTTGCGCCAGAGTAGTCCCTACGGCAATGGTTATATAGCTCCTGTGTTTGGTGTTTTTATTCTTATTATTAATGTATTATATATTTATCATGCATCATCACATCACCGTTGTTAACCACACGAATGGAAGAGGGAAGGAAGAGTGAAATGGATTGCCACAATAAGTCAGTTTTTCTGGGATACAACTGTACTTATTCTCACAGTAATTAAAAACGACAGATAGAAGTATGGTAGAAACAGTTGCCTGCTCTTAGAGTGAAGCACGGTGCCTTAGAGGATTAGGTGAAGCTGGAAATGGACCATTTGAAAAGAAGTGCGGTCTGTCGAAAATGGACAAAATCCCACGTCAGGAAATAAGAATTAGGTGGATACAGAGGGAAAAATCATAGAACGAAATGAACAAAGAAAATTAGGTTTGGTTGTACCATGTGATGTGAAAGAGTGATGATAGATGGCCGAAGATGATTCTCAGTTGGTTAACATACTGAAAGAGTAAACAGGAAGACAAGATCTAGTTGAAGGAAAATATTCTGAGAGGAATTTGGAACATGCATGAAACAGAAATAAGTGGAGACTGGGAGTGGGGAAAACGGTCGAAGCCATAGAAACTCCAATTTTATTTTATTTTTTCATTAGGAATTGTTTTCTACAATACAGCAGTTTTTCCTTCAACCCTAGGTAATTTTATGCTTCCAAACATTTTTATCTTGCGAATTTTCTTATGCCAGTTCCATTCTATTCATACTCCAAATCATACCCATACATTGCTCCTGTTTTCCTTGTTTGGTTCTGCCGTCAGCATTCCACTATTATTATTATTATTGCTAATACATAATAATATGTAAACACCAAAGTAATATTATACTAATGACCATGTTTGTATAATATAAATGTATGTAAAGTCATCATCATCATCATCATCAACAACAACAACAATCACGGATTAAGCACATGTGCTTGTTCCGGTCTCATAGATTCTCATTCAAAAAGCTGAATCCATCATTTTTTCGGTCTGCCAATATTCCTTCTCCTCTTGGTTTATAATTAAGTATGGGCTAATTTTTGGAATCCGATCATCTTTCATTCTTTGAACATGTTCTTTCCAGTTTTTTTATAGATTATTTTATTTTATCTAAAATTTTAAAATATTTAGCTCATTTCTAATATCTTTACTTCTTCTTTTATCTAGAAGTTTGCAGCCAGCTACACTTTCAAGAAATCTCATTTCAGCTGTTTCTATGATCTCCTTTTCTCTTTTAGTTAAAACCCAAAATTCACTACCATACAATAGTAAGGGAACTGCTACTGCTTTATAAAATTTTAGTTTTGTTTCCATTCTTGTATTTTTAAATATTCTTTTAATTGTGCCACATATATAATTAAATATATTAATAATTGTAGGCTTTCACGGCCGGCGTCTTGATCCATATTTGGTTCGTCTTCCGGGGTTATAGGCCTATAAGCCCGGAAGACGAACCAAATATAAATTTATTAAGTTTGTTAAACAGATCTTCATTTTTAAAATAGGAGATTTCATATCCCAGATATTTAAAATAGTTCACTTGTTCAATGGGTTTCCCCTCCAGAATTATTTTAACTCTCACGGTATCTGGTTTTACTTATTGATATTTTCAAATTATAATTCTGTATAATGTTATTTAATCGAAAGAATGATTTCTATAGACTATCTTCTGAGCTAGATATTAGAACTTGCTCGTCTGCAAAAAGTACGATATCTAATATCTTATTTCGAAATGCGAGTCCAAATTTATCTGCCAATTATATATGATATCGTCAATATAGATATTAAAAAGGGAGGATGAAAGCGGACATCCCTGTCTTACACCTCTATTCATTGTTGCTGTTTTATTCTTTTTATTTTTTACTCCAGTTTTTATCGTTATTTTCTATATATAGACTTTTCATTGTAGTTATTTGGTGCTGAGGTACGCTTTTCTGTTTCATTATATTCCACAATTTATTTCTGTATGTAATCCATCCATACTAATTCTATTTTTCTACTACCGGGCTTATAGCTTTACTAGGGAATTATAGGTGTGGTAGCTTCCCGTTGCTTTCCTACACCGGTGAAGGATGATGATGATGGCCATATGATTTCGGGGACCGTTTGGGCCTTAAAATTTTCCTGGCATTTGTTTTACACGTGAGGAAAAGCCCCGATAAAAACCTCACCCAGAAAAACTGCCCCGACCGGGGATCGAACCCAGGACTGCTTCGTGACAAGGCAGCACGCTACCTCGAGATCACAGCGGTGGACGCTCTGTATGTAAAGTCTAATGAAAAAAAAATATTGATGGGAAAATCTGGCCTCAAGAGCCGTTGGGGTAGTAGAAAAATAAAGCTCCCTTCTTTTTTGTATAATCGTCATGAGATGTCATTCGGGACGGCCGCCTTTACTCCCACAGCAAGTGTCTTGTATATTTCCATGAGAGGCTACGTCGATCCCAGGGCCATGGTGCTGTCAGAAGTTTCGGGACAGTTTAAAAATCCTGACTCCACCGGCACTCGAACCCCTGACCTTCAGGCTTGTCGCATAATGCATTATCCAAAGGTAATATGGGTGTGCCATCGCATTATATTATGATAAACAATTCTGAATGTCATTTGAAATAAAAAAAAATAATTAAAGATGTCCAGGAGCCTTCAGGACTGAAACACGCCCCTGACTAGGATATGTTTTTGTGTTCCAATTTGTTTCCCTTATGTTATGCACTATAATACAATAGAGAGAATGTTTACATTATTTTTTAGCTTTGCTAAGTGAAACGAAAATAACTCATCTTGTGTAAACAAAACCATTATTATTAAAAACATAAATTATTCCTGCCCTACGTAGAGAAGAAAGCAAATAGAACTACTTGAGTCAGACTAGACGGATGCGAAACAATCAAGTAGTGGGCGGGTTTTATTCCGGGTTGGTCACACTTTATAGTCAGGAACCAAGGTGAAAGAACTGATCTGAATCATAGGGCGGGTCCAACCTTCAAAATTAAACGCTCATCTTTCCTCCATTCAAAAAAGAAAGGCTACTTCATTTCTTTCACACATTGTTAAAAGAAATTTAACATCTGTTTCAAATAAATACAACTGGCTGCTTGATGCTTTTGACCTGTACCGCCTTCGTATTGTTACAATCACTTTGTATAAACCTCCGCCGAAACGCGCAATTCAAGTGGCTATTGTTGCGCAACTGTTCAAACATCAATTTTCATGACTGGACTTGTCACAAACATGTTCTAAAATACATTATTCTCAACAGAATATGCCATTTAATATTCTTACTGAGAAAAAACTAGGAAATAAACATATAATCTTAGAAATTGAATTATATATTTCTATCACATAGAAGACACGTGAATATTTACAATGTAAATCATTTTTTTAAAGAGAAGAATATATATTACAGAAAAAAATATCTCTTGCTATCCTATTTATCCTTCCTTTTTTTTAATTCCAACTTTCGAGGAAAGCGACTATATTTCTTTTGGACTTATCTTATTAAGGTTATGAGTTTGTGTTTTAATAATTATCGCTAGAGAGTCATATACAAAATACAAGTTTGTATATAATGTTGAAAACACCTATCTTATCTGATTTTCATAACTGTTTTATTCAGCTCTATAGAAATTCAGTCTTCATGTGTATTTGTCTTCTTTAAAATTATTGAATATTACCATTGTCATAAATAAGTTCATTTTCATTAAATTAGTTCGTAAAGATTTAATCGTATTGTACATTAGTATGCGTACACCGCTGTGGTCTCGAGGTAGCGTGCTGCCTTGTCACGCAGCGGGCCCGGGTTCGATTCTCAGTCGGGGCAGGCTCCTGGTTGAGATTTATTTCGGGGCTTTTCCTCACCTGTAAGACGAATGTCAGGAAGCTTAGGGCCCAACGGTCCCCGAAAATCATCCGGCCACCATCATCATCCTTCACCGGTGTGGAAAACAACGGGAAGCTACAACACCTATAATTTCCTAGTAACACTGCAAAGCATAGCATGAAAATGCTATGATTGCAGTGAAAGACCTGCCTTCGGGCAGAATTACTATGGATGGATGGATGGATGGATACATTAGTATCTATTCTACACTTTTAATCATTACTAATTGAATTATTATTATTATCAACATCATCATCTTTATTACAACAGTATAAAGACTGTCCACCTCAATGGTCTTAGGATGGCGGTGGCTGCCTCGCATGCACGGCTCGGGTTTGATCCCCCGATCAGACCAAGTTTCCTGGGCGATTTTTTTTTCTCGTGCGTTTTCGTGAACTGTAAGAAAGATTCAGAAAACTTTAAGGTCCAAACGGTCCCCGAACATCATCATATTCGTCTTAATGTGCTGTTATATGCTGAGCTGAATAAACTTCTGTAAAGGATGGAACGGACGAAAACAAAGCAGGTGGGGGAGCTTGTACAACTGCAGGGAAGAAACCATAGGCTATACATTAATAGCCGCCATCTCTAGTCTTACTGTTTTGAATAAATAAGTAGTATGTTTTGAAAATGTAACCTATAGTTCTTCTGTCTGAACACACTCAACCTACCCTTGACATCACTGTAACACCGGGTTGTTCTTCTGTCTGAACACACTCAACCTACCCTTGACATCACTGTAACACCGGGTTGTTCTTCTGTCTGAACACACTCAACCTACCCTTGACATCACTGTAACACCGGGTTGTTCAACTTAGCATAATTATAAACGTAGTGTTATATCTGAGGAGCCCTGAATTCAGCTAATCACTCATTCTCCATGTCCTCGTGTGGTCAAAAATTAGGTTGTGTGATCCAAAGTTTCAAATACCTCTCACGACAGGTTGTGCCGCTGTAAGGGCCGGGTGACGTGCGGGATGTAAAAGAACCTATGAGGTGAGAGATTATGCTACGATGGAGAAGAGAAGCAGTATATAGACAATAATTTGAATCAAGTTACGATGTAAAACCATTATTTAAGATGGAAACAATAAAAACATATGTTTAAGTTAATTGAAAAATATATGGTATAGGCCTATACGAGGAAACCATATAGGCCTATATATCACCAGGGCCAGTAAATCTCACATCGATTCCTTAAATTTCAGGACTGTTTGTTTTCTTCCTGTTGCAGTCTTTACACATTAATTTGTATACTCCTTTATTATTAAAACTTATTTTCTCCAATGTTATTGTTTATTGTGTTATTTAAGTTGTTACCAGTTCTATAGGCTATACTATTGTTACGTTTTTGTCGGCTTTTTTAATGAATTGGCTACGCATTTTTTATCACATTCTTTTTTAAGTTTAGTTAATTTTTCTTACGAGTTTATTTTTTAATGTTCATTGTAAGCCGTTGATTTTTGCCATATGTTTAATATAGTTTAATTGTTTGATATAATTACTTTCTTTAAAGGAAGCTTTAACATTCTATTAATTAAACTGTTAAGTGTAATTATTTTTTGCTGCAAAGGGTGTCTGAAATATTTTTTATGCTGACAAAAAAAAATATGTGACAGGGCAGTAAAGAAGAGGCCACTACTTCCAGAGAAGTTAAAGAAAATGTTCAAGGAAGGGTACCAACATTTTGTGAAAATCAGTTGTATAAGCCTACGCACCTACATCCCTATGGAGGTAGTAAATTCTCAGGATGTGTTAAAAATAGTTTTATAACGGAACTGAAATCAAATAAACCCTAATTTAGAGCACCGCTACTTTTTCTCAGAATTTAAAGGTTTCATTAGTATATTTCAACTTACAAACGACAATATAAACTGATTTTAAACTATTACCATGCAAAACCAATGGAGAATTCAATCATTACTTACGGGTATAATTATGGTTTATTTTATTTAAATTTATATACGGAATAATTTAATTTTCACTTACATAAAAAAACTACATCAGTTTATAAATAAAACAATACCTTCACAAAACCAATTGAAAACGTATTCTACTTTCCTAAAATTACAATCACTAAATCCATGGTTCAAATGTATCATAATGAAGCCTCCAGCAAACGCATAATAATGTGCCTATGTTCCCAAACGAATTGTCAATAAAAATAAAAAAAACGAAAACTGAAAGTACCATACTCTCACAAGTTAAATCATCTAGCATAGGCCTACCTACTTTTCCATTTAGATGGTTCATTGGCCTAGACACGGTTGTTAATACGATATTAAACATTTCGTATTACTTTTGAATAAACACACATTTTAAATGGGACCCGACGACTTAACAAAAGTGCGACATTTTGAGGAAGTGACGGAAACAACTAATCAACTAAGTGGCACTATTGAACCGTAGGTTCATGCCCGAGCTGGCATAAGCTCTCCATACATCTCTATCCTGAGGTAATGTTTTCCAATAATGTCCTGTGTAAACTACTTCCCTCAAATCATGGTTAATGTTATTCTCCCACCTCATTCTCGGCCTACCAAATGGGCGTTTTCCTTATGATTTTCCTGCAAGAAGCTTCTATACCTCTCTTTCATTCCATAACGATGGCACATGTCCTGCCTATCGCAGTCTATGAGACTTAACTATTAGGTTGGTAAATATCGTGTAGCTCGCTGTTTTGAAGTATTCTCCATTCGCCTGTCTTTTCATCTCTCTTTGGTCCAAAAATGTTCTAGGAACAACAATTACAAGAATGATGTGTTCAACTCTGGAAACATTCTATTACATCTCTACATTATGGAGACTCGTCATTTCAAATTCTCTGAAAATAATGAAGAACTAAAAGTAAAACTAGGCCTGTATAAAACGACGATTTTTCAAGTTATGTGCAAACGAATTATTTTCTCACTTTAAGAGAGAGGAGATTACGAATATTTTAAAATAAAATTATCAGGGAAATGTTTGGGTCAGAAAGTGGTAGTCAGAAGAATGTTCCAGTTTATATCATCAATTCACCAAGATCCGAATATTATCCTCATACCTACGTCTAGGGGTGTTATCCTCCAAGGGTTTCCAGTAAAATCTTGAAAGCAATTTATAGTTATCGATGCAAGTTACATGACCTTCTATCTCCTTGACTTAAAACCCTAAAAATTTTATGACTATATAGGCCTACATTGTTTCTCCCATTGATAACTTCAATCTATTCACGTCTCCTATGAGAACAAAAATACATGCGCTAAAAAAACAATACGAGTTTAAAAATAATGATAAATGTTGTTTGGAGGTGCTTCAAATAATTAAATTCCCATAATTTATAAAATATGTTAACCGTTGCTAATTATACAGCAATTACGGTAATTAAAAATCCTAACCATTCATTTAACTAAACTTAAAAAGCTAACAAAAATAATTCACTAACTTTCGACTGATCAGTGTTTTCATTTTGTTGATAATCGAGATTTGGGCATTGGTGTGATAAAAAAATACTAAACAGTCGATTACCTGTTAGTTTTCTTGTATAATGAATAGTTAGGTATCTTAGGCAATTAATTTCCTTATACTTGACCTGCGGTCAATGTTAAATGGGATGCAAAATAACTTACTTTATATTTTTCCTGCAACTAACTTACCAGGCTTTTACATAATTTGCGTTTTATATATACAAATGGGCAGAAATTATTCTTTTCAACTAAATAATTTAAAATAGAGTATTTATTTGGCGTGCGGTTTTAACTTTTGTTTGTAGATTTCGCTTGTGTTTACCAATTACCTTTGTTTTGTGGTCACAAGCTTTTTAAATATACAAGTTTCACTTTCATAAACATAACAAAACTTGTACAAACATCACGCTTTGTAGTTTGCTTTTAAATATATTCTTAATTTTAGATTTTTATTTATACTTAAAAAGGCTAACATAACGCCCAGCAAATATTGATCTCCAACCTAAGACTCAAATAGGCCTATATAAAAACATATGAAATGTAGTTTTGTCAAAGACTGTTGATAAAAATACATTAAAATGAAACAAGGGCCGATCGTAATATGATAGAAGAAGAATGAGATCAGACATGAAATAATGAGACATACAGAATGTGATCAAGTGGGTAAAAGAGGGATGGATGGAAAAATCGTATATCAAAAATGTGTGATGATCGGCTCGCAAAGATCGCCATGAAGACCTTTGGGACGACCTCCAGAACGATAACAGAATTGGTCTCATAACTTGACAATAAACTTCCACTACTGAACAGGACAGGATTCAATCTTACACCACGGGGAAGAAGAGAAGGAAAATTATGGCAACAAATATTTTTCATGATGGCACATTTCACTTACTTCACATATGGTTAAATCATAATATGTAATTTAACTTTTACATTCACAGTGTTAAAAAAATGACTGAACGCTCTTTTTCCCCGCTGGACAAAAAAATTATACATATCTAGCTCACTGTCACTATCGAACCCGTAGGTTCATGGTCGCGCGAACATCCCGAGTCAACGTTCTCCAATTATCCGCTGTATAATTTTCAAAACATAGTTCATGTTATTCTCCCATCACATTCTTGCCTACTTACAGGCGCTTTCAGTCTGGTTATACTACTAGTTTCCATGCCTCTCTAGATTCATATTTGATGTTCGAAAATACGATCACATTTCTCCATTATTCCACGAATTGTCATGGCTACATCTAAAAGAGAGAAGAAAATCGCACTGTCTAATTCTCCTATTTAAGATCCTACATACCTCGATTCCCAATTATTTATCATCCCGTTTCCAGTATCTATCCTCAAACCATAACTTAAACACAAGATCACAACATAGTCTCTTACTTAATATACCGCAACATAGGACATCACATCACTCCATGTCATATACCATCTCCACTTCTCGCAACTGGAATTCCCTACCACAAGAAATAAGGGGCTGCCGGACATTGGCATCTTTTAAAAGAAATCTAAATTTATATTTGCTCTAAACTCGACTTCATTATTATCCAGTGTAAGATATATATATATATATATATATATATATATATATATATTAATTGGTGTTTCCCGTATAATGTATCATATTTATATTATTATTATTATTATTATTATTATTATTATCGTATCATTATTGTTATTACCCTATAAAATGTTGTTTGTACATGACATTTACATTGCTACATTTATTGTATCTTTAACTGTTTATAATTAGTATAGTGTATATCTATATTTGTCGAATATTTATTTGTATTTGTGCTGGTTGAGTGGAAGAGAGGGCCTTATGGCCTTAACTCTGCCAGAATAAATAAAGTATTATTATTATTATTATTATTCCCAATTCATGCCACATGCCCTTCCCATCGCAAAAACATAATGCAGCTCACTGTTTTTACTCTTACGTAGTCTCCTTTATTTACCCGTCTATTCGTCTCTCTTTGATAAAAAAACGGAACTTTATTCTCAAATAGGCCTACTCGTAATATTTTTTCCTCCCTTAATCCAATTTTCACATCAATATAACTGGGATAATCATAGTTTTGTATATTTTCAGTTTAACATATTCACTGTAATGCATAATGGCATGAATTTCCAGAATTGAGTCTATGTTTAATTTCTTTCTGCACCTTATTCCTGTTTGTAATTATTGTTCCTAGGTATTTTTAAAATCACCCCATCTTCAAAATATTACTATAGATATGTAGAATAATTAATCATGAAAATAAACAATTTAGAACAGCTTCAGGCTGCTGAAAAATATCCATCATCATAATGATGAATTTATTAACTTTAGGTTAATCCGACCTGAGGCCCGCAAAAATATTTATTTTAAACAAAAATAATATAAAATCTATTACGCGGTTCTTTGTATCAACCCTTGAATCAACACGTATATTTTTCATAACTGAAGAAATACCACAAAATCTTATTTTGACGAAATGTACAAAATAACTTCACTTTGTGAAAAAAAAAAACTAAAATACCTTTATCTTGTTGAATTTCCTCGGCATGTACCAACAGGAAAACCAGGAACGTAGCCCACATTGCAAATCCATGGAATTTGAAAGAAATCCCCATTTTCGTGATTATTTTCACGTCTGATGACTATCTTTATTGCACAAGATCACTATCACTGCACTTTATATTTACAAATCACTGTTTCGTTAAAGTTTCAGGATTGATAAGTATTCACTTTTTATCTAATACACCTCAGTGTACACCAAAGTTCCGTGCCAAGGTTAAACAAGTGAAGGTATCATCAATACGATTGCAAAACCACACAAACTTGTTTGTAATTCCATGTTTTCTATCCTAGGAAACAGTACACTGTCATATATTAAAATAATGAGCTTATAAACGTAAGTAGACACATTAACTGACACGTGAACACAACATTTGTTAAGCTTAATAAGTTGATATAACACTTTTTTTCGATTTACTTGACGCTGCCGCAGATGAACCTACAGCTTACACGTATACAAGCAACCACTTGCCGGCTTACGTAGCGCCCGACTGCAAGCGAGCGGTAGACTTGCCCCGAAGTTCAAACTACTCATGACGTCACTCAACGTCACACTGTCCACAGTTCGGCTAACTTCGGCAAAAGTGACGAATGGAAAACAGGTATTCCTTGAAAACACATCAACTCGTAGACTGCACGTTGATAAGGTCGAAAGTCGTTTGTTACTACTGATGGTTAACAGAAGCAATCGTACTGCTTCCACTCTGGTAAGATGGGTGCATTAGTAGACCTTATAGATGTATAGTTTGTTTTTATATTTTTTATGTACACATGAAAAGGGTCATTCGCTTTTGAAAAACAGAACACCTTATGTCAAGTTTCATTCGAAGGTCGTCTGCAACGAAATTATTTTCAATCTTCTTGTAAGTAGTTTCAATTTCAGATGCAGGTAAGTTATTTCCAATCAATCTAACCTGATGCATTACAAGATTTTTATTTTTTTTTCACGATGCAACATCAGTAAAGAGTCCGTACTTTATATTTATATTTTTTTAATTACATAATTTAAATTATATTTTTTAATGTGAAAACGTGATATATAAAAATATTAATGCCAACTTATTATCGCCTGCCTATGATGGTTGTCCGTTTGTATAAAAGCGGGTGCCGCGCGACAATACTTGGCAATGATTAACATGCGATATTATAATAATGGCGGTAGTCAGCATCTTTGTATTTAATTATATATAACAGTTTTGGGAAAAGAAAGTGTGACGCTGGACAACCATCATAGTGAGGCTATAATACTGGTATTAATACTATCGAACACGGAGGTTCATGGCCGAACGGATATAAGCTTTCTATACATCCATGCTGACCTAATGTTTTTCTATCATTCCCTCTATTTACCACACTCAAATCTTCTTTTTTAACTCAGTTTAACTTCTCACCTTATAGATGGTTTTTACATGCCACACGCCACTGGGGCACCGCCCTCAAATCATAGTTAATGTTACCTCCAATCTCATTCTTGCCCTACCTGTTGGGTGCTTTTCCTCTTGGTTTTCTACAAAAACTTTCCATGTCTTTCTTATTCCCACTCGTGACACATGCCCTATTCATCACAGTCTACAGGATGTATCTGTTCTTAATGTCTGATTTTCCATAGAAATAATGTAGATAATTTTTAATTAGTTTTCTCCATTCACCTCTCTGTTCGTCTATCTTTGGTCCAAAGACATTTCTTAGGCACTTTTTATTACTCTTAATCAGTCTATTGGTAAATTGAAAACTGAACTTGTAAGGCATGTATCCAACAAGCAGAATATAAAATCGATTACTAATTCAGCCATTTATATTAAAAAAGTTAACCCTTAAATTTTTAATGTACCCTAATATTGATTTAATTCATTTAATATTATTCATAAGACTATAGAAAAATATACAAGTTACTTAAAAGTGTGTCAAATTACGCAATAATGTTCAATAATTACATGATTTTGTTTTCAATGCAGTCCGAAACATTTAAATAACTTACAGAGAAATTATTGTTTCGTCAATTTAAATTCATATATGATTATGTACTACAATTTAGGTTAATAGTTATTGTAATAACTGCTAATATTTTTGGTCTCACACAATTTTATTTTAAAATTATCTACCTTTTTTTCATTCCGACTTCAAGATTTTATGCAAACGACATAAAAACAAAAATACAAGAATTTTAGTATTTTAACCATCATCATCATTATTATTATCATACTTCACGGATTAGGTCTTTGCCTGTTCCAATCTCACAACTGTTCAGCCCAGCGCTTTCTTGGTCTTCCTACCCATCTTCGACTTCCAGGATTATACATCAGTGCCATCTTTAGTATCGTATTCTCTGTCATTCTTTGCAGATTTTCTATCCAATTGTTCTGTGTTCTGCTATTTGTTGAAGAACTATTATTCTACCAGTTATATTATATGGATGCGAAACATGGACTCTTACTTTAAGGGAGGAAAGGAGATTACGAGTGTTTGAGAATAACGTTCTTAGGAAAATTTTTGGACCAAAGAGAGATGAACAGACAGGTGAATGGAGAAGACTTACATAACAGTGAACTACGTGGTCTTTATAGGAAGCCAGATATAATCTGAACAGTTACGTCGCGTAGACTGCGATGGGCAGGACAAGTGGCACAAATGGGGAAAGAAAGACGTGCATAGAAGCTTCTTGTAGGAAAACCAGAGGGAAAACGCCCAGTTGGTAGACCAAGAATGAGGTGGGAGAATATCATTAACTATGATTTGAGGGAAATAGATTATACAGGAAATGACTGGATAACATTAGCTCAGCAGAGAGATGTATGGAGAGCTTATGTCCGCGAGAACATGAACCTACGAGTTCGATAGTGCCAGTGAGTTAGAGTTAGTTAGTTAGTGGTTGTACTTTTAGTTCCTCCCTAATATTCTCATTTCTAATATGTTCTTCTCTTGTACAACCTTTCACAGCCCATAGGAATTTCATTTTAATTAACAAGGCGGAAATTCATTATATGAAATAAAACAATTTACCTTAGTAGTAGGTTTAAGTCTCCATGGGGGAAGACATTTTCTCATGGTATTTCGGCCAGTGTGGGATCGGTGTCCACCCAGCAGCTGAGGAATTTGGATAGCTACAATAAATAGCTGTTTCAAGTTGAGAAAACCAGCTATAACGTCTAGGGGACCCCTACACTGTCTGATGATCGTCTACCTCTCTGATCAACGCATGTGGAAATGAGGTCAGCAGCCGGTTGGTAGACCTGTCGCTCTATAGAGTTTGTTTACCTTAGTAGTACTTCCGCTAAAAGAGTCAGCAATCAATCTGGGATGTAAACATAAATATGTCCATATTTGTATCCCACATTGATTGCTGACTTCTTTTAGCAGAATTGCTATTAAGGTAAATTGTTTTATTTTATAAATGTACTTTTATATCAAATTGTACCAAGAACGGCACGTCCTGTAAGTTCATTGGTTCACTAAACCCCAATAAAAATAATCCAATCGATTAAAAATTGTATTGACTATTTAACTCCTGCCCCAAATGATAGTCAATGACCGATCACGTTTCAATTAATTTTGTTTTACAACCAATGACAGTCGTGTTTCACCTCGCTCTTTATCAGCTCCCGCTTTCGTGATAAAGAAAGCTCATTTTTAAAATTCTGAACAGCTCATATCATTAGTTTTCTCCAACGAATATATTGAATATAGCAAATAATGAACAGATTCCTTGATTTTACTGAGTGTTTACTAAAAAAATAATACATAATATTGATTATAATATACAGTCTGATTTGTTTCATTATTTCTCCACTAGGGTGCATTTTTACAATATTGCGATCCTTTTTAACAACAAATAATATGATCCAAGTTGCAGTGAAAATACATAACTTCACATTTCTGATTTGTTTTCAAACATCGCCGTTTATATTAAACATATAAATATTTTAAAATACTAATAAGTATATTTAAATAATGAATTTTGAGTTAATAGCTTAATTTTATTCGTTAAATAGTCCTAACAAATGCCACTCTTGATTTCCAAATCCTCTAGATAAATTGGAAATCACTCGTGGCATTACTTACGATAAATATATTTTCTTGTATTTTATCAAGTTCTTTAAATATCCATGTAGTTCGAATGATTTCTACTGCGATGATCTCGCCCAGGCAACCTTTACATATTGGTAAAGTGCGTTTTCTCTCTGTGTACTTCTGGAATCAGTTTGTTCGCTTTGTAAATAAGCGAAAGAGAAGTGAAAAGATGGCCGATTTCCAGGTCTCTTGTCGCTGGTGGAACGATCAGAAAAACAAATCAGGGGAAACTATCGATCCAAACCGAAAGTCCCGTGCTCTAATGTTTTCCTATGGCTATAATTAACAAGTTTAAGGTTATTACAAACATTTGTTTGTTCCAACGGTCGATTTGTATAAAATCAATGCAAGTGATGCCTCACGAATAAAAGCAACAGAGAAGAGGTTTTGCCAAAAACCAACAAGACATACAGGCTATAACACTCATACATAAATAACAATAAAAATTATACTCCGGTGCTAGAAAAAATAGCACATTACAAAACTGAGTGGTCAGAAACATGTCGATAGAACTGCAAATGACAGACTAGTACTAGAATGCTGAAGTCTTATAAACCAATTGTTAAAATTTGACGATGAAATTCCATGAAGATATTTTCTGGACTAACCCTAAAGTGGTCAGGGGTCGACTCAGCCTCTAGCGGAAATGAGTACCAGACTCTTGTTCTGTGGGTAAATGCGGCCGCCACGCACAACCGAGAACCCGGCTGAATCTGTTTGGACAATCGGCACGAAATTTCAGCCAGGTTGCCAGCCTTCCGTGATGGCCGCCTTTATCCCCAGAACAAACATCAACCCCAAGAGCCTACTGAGGTCTGCAGTGGGATCACTATCTTTTTTTTTAGATTGTACACTAGATTCATGCCTAAAATGGCAAATCCTTCCGTCCGCGCTGGTAGCGATTCGTTTGACTGATGGGGACAGTAAAGCCTGCCGGCTCCCTTGGTACTTTCCGAGAGGAGCAGGCTACATGCCTGGCACTGGTTTTTACCTTCTCCTTCCGAAATTCCATGAGATCATTTCTCGAACCAGCGCAAATCTCGTATTTCTGCACTAAGACACCATGTCTTAAAACGCTCGGCTACGGTGCGGTACATCTTTCCCAATCCAACTCCCAGATATTTATATCTTTTTTGGGAAATGTTATTGATGGAAGAGAGATTAATTTCGACCTACATCGTCCACGCTCGACATAGAAAGTAACTGTCCCCTTTGAGAATTCCTACCTTAGTTTTTTCAATTCACATTTTTATTTATTATATTTTTTAAGATTCACAACAAAAAAATATCTTTTGCCATATTAAAAAATGTCGGGAATAAATATTGCCTAATTTAATAATCTTCTTGTAAGCCCATGTTTCCCTTAACAGAGATTTAGGCACTCTCCCCCCATAGGGAAGCATTTGAACCATATACTAATTTAGCTACACTTGTTTCGTCATAGAGATGTTTCCGTTGAGTGGTCTGTTGTCAGCGTTCCGGCCTCATACTGACATCTAGAAAACCAAGGTACTACTAGGACGGGAAAATTCGGTAAATTTTGCTTAGAGGCCTTTCATTCAGGCTTAAGGGTCTTTCACGAGCCTGAAAATCTTTAGACTCGGGATCCACAGCTTAAAGTCCCTCCCGGAGGACTTGCTCCTAATTTAATAATAGAATGTAACATTTAACTTTATATTATGTGGGTGCGCACTATTGCTTTGAGGGATGAGAAAAGATTACGAGTGTTTTGAGTCCTTAGGAAAATGTTTGGTCCAAAGAGAGATGAACAGACAGGCGAAAGGAGAAGAAAGACTACATAAAAGTGAGCTACTAGATCTTTATTGAAATCAGATGCAATAAGAATAGTCAAATTTCGTAGAATGCAATGGACAGGACACATGGCACGAATGAGGAATGAAAGTCGGGCATGGAAGTTTCTTGTAGGAAAACCAGAGGGAAAACGTCCAGTTGGCAGACCAAGAATGAGATGGGAGAATAACATTAACCATTATTTGAGGGAAGTATATTATACATGGTATGGTTGTAAAACCTAAATTCCAGACCATGGGTAACCACAGGATTGATTCCCTTTAAGATAAAACTCCTATGGTTTGACCGGAAATCGAACCCGGGACTTCATGAACAGTAATCAGAAACGCTGGCCACTAGCCCATGCAGCTGGAATCTATGTTAAGTTTAAGTTAACAACTGCCCTATCACCCATCATATCATCGGAGTAACGTACCTCTACCGTTTAGGCGCTCCAATTTCTGAAGTGGGTTACAGTTAAGCCAATGCCAGAAGAGAACACCAGAAATATCGAAATGACAACCTGGGGTATTGAATAAAAAGAGTTATTGGAAAACATTAGCTCAGGATAGGGATGCATGGAAAGCTTATGTCCGCGCGGCCATGAACCTAAGAGTTCGATAGTGCCAGTGAGTTAGATAGTTTATACCTGCGCAAAAAATAAAACACAACGTCCAGGAAAAACTTGGTTAAGAGGAATCAAAGGGACTAAGAATCCAGAGGGCTATAGGAGGACCAATTGAATCACAGATAGGAATGACGTTTGGAACTGGAATACGGCGATAGCTGTTTTAGTGGCAGAGATTAGGCAGGAAGAAGGTAGAGCGAGAGAAAGGGGGAGGGAGATAGAAAGGGGGAAGAGAGAGAAGGGGGAGGGGGAGAGATAGGGGAGGGACAGAGGATGAGAGAGTGGGCGGTCTCTTGGGAAGAGAGATAGTTCTCTTTTTCTTTTTCTCTCTCTCGTTGTGCTTCTTTCTCTTTTGTTTTTTGCTTTGTTCTCTTTCTTTTCTCGCCCCTTGTTAATTTCCTCTCACCTTCTTTCTGCTTATTTTCTTTGTCCCATTTTTCTTCTCTCGGGTCTTTTCGTTCTCTCTCTCCTCTTTCTCTCTCTCTCTTTTCCATTTCTCTCTCTCTCGGCTCTCTCTCTCTTTTGCCTTTCTCTCTCTCTCTCTCTATCTCTCTCTTCCATCTCTCTCTCTCTCTCTCTCCCTTTCTCCTCCTCTCTACTCTTCTCCCCTCTATCTCCCTCTCTCTCTCTCATCTCTTCCTCTCTATCTCTCTCTCTATCTCTCTCTCGGCTCTCTCTTTCTTCTACTCTCCTCCCGCTCGTCGCTCCCGCGCGCTCCATCTCTCTCCCTCTCTCTCTCTCTCTCTCTCCTCGCGCTCTCTCTGTCTCTCTCTCTTCGCTATCGCTCTCCCGCTCTCTCTAGAGAGAGAGAGAGAGAGAGAGAGAGAGACAGACAGACTTATAAAAAATGCAAATACTTACAAGTAAAATAATACTTGTTGAAATCTTAATACGAATAAGAGTAGGCCTATCTAAAACAAGTAGTTTTTCTTGAATTTGGTTGCGAAAACTAAGTGATAGAAAACCGTGTTTTATTCCCAATACATGTGCAGAATAAAAAATGTGCTCAGGTGCACAGAAGTCGGGATCAGTCGATATCTATTTACATATCGATATTCGTAGGGTCACGAGCCCACCATCTTATTATCTGATACGACAGAACAAAATAGGACACTTTTAACCTGTTCCTGGAAACTGCAGAAACAAACTTGTGCAGACACATGTCTCCCGACCAGATCTACTCGTTTGCTATCTTCTTCTTCTTTAGTAGGCGGCTACAACCTCATTGAAGTTTTGGCCTCCTCAACAATTTTTCTCCGCCTAGTTCTATCCTGGATACAGACTGGCTAATATCCAATTTTCATCTCCAATATATATTTTATAACATCCTGCCATCCGTTTTTTGGGCGTCCAGCTGTTCTGGTGCAGGGCTCATTAATACCATTTCGTTAAATGAAGACAATTATTATTATAGATGCTAGTTAACAAAATATCTCCCTTTACCGGGGTTCGTCATCCATCACACAACACATTTACAGTACACAAACACTCATCCTACACTTTTCTCTGCACATGATACAAGTACACATCACCAGCGTACATGATTTACAGAAGTGGTGGATACATTGAAAATGAACCACATTAACTCATCTATCCGCCTAAGTGCTGAACACAAAGCACAAAAAGTGTCAGTGAGTGGTATTGGAAAACACTCCTTATAAGTTTGTGAGGATTTACTTGTCATGATTTCTACTATCCTCTTCTAAACCTTCAGCGTCGTCCTTGTCTAACAATATTCACAATAACATTTATTGTCAATGGTCTTCATCATCATCATCATCATCATCCAGGGATTAAGCCTATTGGCTCGTTCCGGTTTCATGAAAGCTAGAATTGTTAAAATTGTTCAGACCGTCTTCTATGTGGGCGTCCAACATTTCTCCTTCCGTGCAGTTTATAATTTAGCAATAATTTTGGAAATCTTCCTTCTGGTATTCTGTCAATATGTTCTTTCCAGTCGTTCCTATATTTAATTATTCGGTCTGTAAGTTTGAAAATATTTAGTTCCTTTCTTTTATCTTCATTTCTTTTCTTATCCAGCAGAGTATATCCTGCTATATTTCTTAAAAATCGTATATCAGCTGCTTCCAATCTTTGTTCTTGTCTTTTAGTGATCTCCAAAAGACAATGGTCTTCTTTTCTCAAAATTCTTGGAAACGCTTGAGTGTTATCACCCCCACCCTCCTAACATATTTCAGCGCGTGGTTTTTAGTCTACCCTCAAGCATATTATGGTGACGGAGGGAAAGGTGTATACATCTCTTTCTGAAACCGAATAGACCACTACTCTCTCTTAAAACGACCGGACAGACTATAGAGGCCAAATTATTGCATATTAGCATGTTTTATTCCTTGAAAGGCAGAAATGTGCATGTATAAGAGAAATCTATTTCAAGTTATGGGGTAATCAACATACAAAGTTTTATAATGCATATTTAAGACGTTAGCGCATATTTTACAAATATTTGCATATGAATGTAGGCCTATGCAGCTATTAACCAAGTGCGTTGGAATTTTAAAATTGTTTTATAATTTTGAAAAATAAAGTTTTATAAATAAAGTCAGTCTTCCAGGAACTGAGTAAACTAAGCGTATTCCTGAGTAAGTCGATTTGCAAGTTTACAGAATATATACTTGATTTTGATAAATACATTGTAGGCCTATAGAGTTACGTTGTGAGATAAAAAAAATGGCGGCAGCTAATTTTGGGTTTCTGATAAACCACTACTTCTAATGGTCGAATTTCGCTCATGTTTGGAGAATACATTTATCCTTTATTTTTCAATAGCATGTAGGCCTACTGAGTGTAATTGCCAAAAATCGAAAATTGTTGTTGATAGAACGATTTTTAAACTTTGGATTTTGTTTAATTCTGGCTCCTAGTGGTTCTATTTTGCGATTAATTAACTCTATCTCATTTGTATTAATTGATTGCTACATGCCGTGCTTTGTTGCGAAAAATGAAGAAAAATTGCGGCCGCTAGAGCGTTAACAGGCAGACAGACTTGCTCACATACGCATATATATATGACTTATATTTCGATGCCATAATTAAATTTTGAGATTTAGCAATGAAGGGCAAATATGACATGAAAAGAAAAATAAACGCCTGAACCGAGACATAAGCCCGGGACCTTCCAAATTTATAGGCCTATGTTAGTGGGATACCACTTCTCCGCTCAGGCTTCCGATGCAAACATTAATTCCCGATTCGGTCGTTAAATTGTTGTTTACGTGTCAAATTAGTTATTCATTGCTAAATTACCAAAATTCAATCATATCAAAATAAAAAAAAGTCACTGCTCATCATCATCATGAACAAATTCGTTTTAGGCCATGTGGCCTGTACGGTAAACCTAGCGAAGATGGTCTTGAACTTTCCACCGATGTTTTGGTCTTCCTTGGTCCCCATGTCCAGTTGGGGTATATTGGAATGCCAATTTTGGAAGTATATTTCTTGTCATTCTCCTCAGATGATTTTTCCATTCTTGTTGGTATCTTTGTATATCTTCATTTAAACTTGTTACTCCAAGTTTTCCTCTGATAATAGTGTTCCTTTGGTGATCCAGTCTATTAACTCCTAACAATGATCGTAAGAAGCGCATTTGGCTCACTTGAAGTTTATGAGAGTTTCTTTTATTTAAAATCCAAATTTCACTTCCGTATTTTAGAGCAGCTTTTGATGTGATGTTATGTAATCTTAGTTTTGTCTCTGTCCTCATCTGTTCACCAAAATGTCTTCGTATTACCCCATTCATTTTATTATATTTTTGTAATTTTGAATCAATGTCACTCTTATACTCTGCAAATACACTTCCTAAGTAAGAGAAATCTGACACTTGTTCTATAATTTTTCCATCAATCTCAATTTTCACCCGTTGTATGTTTTTTACACACATTGCCATTGTTTTGGATTTTGAAGTGGAAATTTTCATATTATATTTGCTGGCAATTTTGAATAATTGATACGCTGCTATTTGTAAGCTATCTTCGGAATCTGATAATATTATTTGATCATCAGCATATAATATTGTTTGAATTATTTTATTCCTAGTTATTGAAATTCCACTATTTACTGTTTGTTTCCATTCTTGCACTATTCTGTTAATATATATATATATATATATATATATATATTAAATAAGAGTGGAGATAGTCCACATCCTTGTCGAACACCTTTGCTTGTGTTTATGTGTTCTGTTATTTCTCCATCTGGTAATTTAATTTTGATTTTAGAATTTTTATATAAATTTTGTATGGCTCATATTACATGTGAGTGTATATGTTCTTCATGCAGTATCTGCCAAAGTTTATCTCGGTTTACATTATCATATGCCTTTTCATAATCTGTAAATAGTATGTATAGTGGGAGATTAAATTCTCTCCTTTTTTCCATAATTTGTTGCAGGGTAAATATTGCATCTATAGTGCTCCTCCCTTTTCTAAATCCACATTGTTCTTCTTCCAAAAATGTTTCACTACTTACTGATAATTTATTTTTAATTATGTTGGCATATAATTTATATGTAGTTGGGAGTAAGGTAATGCCCCGGTAGTTATCACATTTGTTTTTCTGACCTTCTTTATGTATATTAATTACTAGACCCGTTTCCCAATCCGTTGGAATATTAAGACAATGCCAAATATTGTTAAAAAGTTCTAATAGTTTCTCTTTCAAGGCAGTTCCTCCATACTTGAAAAGTTATAAATTTAAATCATCTAAACCTGGACATTTCCTGTTCTTGGCCTTCATTAAAACTCCTTCTAGTTCGTCCATTGTTATGTCTGGTTTTTCTATTTCATTTTCACAAGTCAAATTCAAAGTAATTTTTTCAGTGTGAGTGTTCGGTTCTGAAAAAAGTCACTGCTATAAAAGTAAAATATTATCAATAAATGCTTTCTCGTTATAGAAGCCCGCAAATAGGTACTGCGAGCGATGTCCCGCTGTCTCTTATAACCGAGAATATTGTATATAAGTAAATAAAAATTAATGTTTTCACTGTAAGGCCTGAGTGGAGAAAATGGTATTTCTAACGTATAAAGTTAAAGGTCTCGTGTTCAATTCCGGGTTCAGGAGTTTATTTTTCTTTTCATATATCTATATATATATCCATTCCTTCCCGATCTTGCCAACAGTTTACATAAGCCGGGGAACGAAATTTCTTGGCTTCCAATCGAGAATTTTCTAGTACGGAAGCTTCGGGGATCCCAGCCTCTGGACAGGAGGGTAGATGCGTATAGAACCTTCCGGAATGGAAGGCCAGACGCATATGAACATTTCTGCAAGGGTATTCCAATTCGCGAGCTGTCAACTCGCGATTTTGTATCCAGTAACAATTCGAGATCCCTACTCCTCCCGAAGCCCGCGAAATCCAAACGCTACTATAGAATGCGTCATATTATATATATATATATATATATATATATATATTAGGGGTTTTACAGCTGCTGCCGTCTTCCTGTGCCAAACCTCCAAAGCCTACGGTCTTGGTCATGTTTTCCTTCCATGTTAACCTTGGTCGTCCTCTTTTCTTCTTTCTGTTCGGATGCCATTCATATTATATATATTTATATGAAAAGAAAAAATAATGCTTGAGTCGGAATTTGAATTCGAGTCTCTAAAGTCTGTACTTTTAGCGCTCTAACCAACTGAGCTACCCAAGAATTCCAATACAAGCATACAGTTTTCTTATACATGTAGTATTTCTCAATTCACACAAGAGGTAGCGGAAATTTATTCCAACTGCCATCTCGCGGCTAACATAACAGTTAAGCAATTTTTTTTTCAAATGTCAAAAATATATTTATAATATCTATATATAAAAGCGTTACTGCTATAAAGTAAATATTCTCTTTAAAAATTTCCTTAACTGTTATGTTAGCCGCGAGATGGCAGTTGGAATAAATTTCCGCTACCTCTTGTGTGAATTGAGAATACTACATGTATAAGAAAATTGTATGCTTGTATTGGAATTCTTGGGTAGCTCAATTGGTTAGAGCGCTAAAGGTACAGACTTTAGAGACTCGAGTTCAAATCCCGACTCAAGCATTCTTTTTCTTTTCATATCATATTTGCCTTCATTGCCAAATGTCAAAAATATATTTATAATATATATATATATATATATATATATATATATATATATATATATATATGAGCAGGCTTATATATTAATTTGTTGCCAAAGTAATTTACGATGTCTACTAACTAGAATCGATGAAGATTTGTAATACAGTAAAACTTGTTTAATCCGGAACGTGAATAATGCGGAAATCTGTCCAATTGTGAACAAATTTATTGGTCTCGGCAAAATCATAGTCATTTTACGTGTATTTATTTTGTATAAAACGGAATTTTTTCAACACGGAAACGGAAGGATATTTCTACACAATTCACGAAAGAAATGTTTATAAGGCGGAAAGATAGAGAGAAATAAATTAATTTTCACTTCATTGAATTTCCGTTAGGCGAATTAACAATACATGATGATTCCTGCCGCCGGGTGAAGTAGACTTTCTACCTGTATCTCGAATTTTCTTTCTGTCTCACTGAACCACCCGTTTTGCAAAATACAGGTTCGTTTAACAAATATTTGGCGTGTGACATTTGTCTTACCAGTGCACTGTAAAGTTTTAAATTAGTTTAAGATCTGAGACCGATTGTGTACGTATCTTTCACATGTACCGTCCTGATTTTATGGAATTTATGCATCATTGTCATTAAACGAAAAAATGAAAGCGATTGAAGATAAAGAAAAACAAATCTCAGTACGCGAAATCCATCAATAGTAATTCTGCCCGAAGGCAGGTCCTTCACTGCAATCATAGCATTTTCATGCTATGCTTGCAGGTTAACTAGGGAATTGTAGGTGTGATAGCTTCCCGTTGCTTTCCACACCGGTGAAGGATGATGATGATAAGGATGATAATGATGGCCATATGATTTCGGGGACAGTTTGGGCCTTAAAGTTTTCCTGACATTTGTCTTACAGGTGAGGAAAAACCCCGATAAAAACCTCACCCAGAAAAACTGCCCCGACCGGGGATCGAACCCGGACCCGCTGCGTGACAAGGCAGCACGCTACCTCGAGACCACAGCGGTAATGACTAAATTTAAATGTGGAAAAATCCAACTTTATGAGATTTTAAAACACAAAGAAAAAAATAATGAATAAATGGATGCAAGGAAATGATCAAATGAAGAGGGGGAAAAATCAAGAAATCAAACAGGTGTGGAAGTGTTTTACGTGTCCACGATAAAAAAAATCTCCAAATTTCCGGACCGATGCTCCAAAGTCAAGCTCTAGCTGTTGCTATATCCCTAGGGAATAACGATTTCAAGGCATCTTCAGGTTGGTTGTGTACAGTTTTAAAAGACGACACAATGTAGTGTGGAATGAGATTTGCGGGGGATCAAAAGATGTGGACGAAAGTATAGTCAGTGAGTGGAAGCCGAAACTGCATACTTTAATTTCAGGACACGCGCCCAAGAGACGAAACGGGACTGTTTTTTCGCGTACATACTATACTTCACTTTCCAACGGCAGCGTAATTACAGTTAAGCCAAGGTACACAAAAAGACACATACGGTGCTCTATACTCTAAGATTCGTCAATATTTTTTTTATAATGCGGAATGTTGCCTAATGTGCAAAAAAATTGGTCCCATGCGATTCCACGAACAAGTTTATATATATACGTGAATAACCGCCGAATAATTACCTTTAGAATTCGTTAAAACTGAAACATACAAGTTTAACTTAAAAGACATGCGATATTTTTACACTTTTACAGGCAGTTCTTTGTGTATCAAACAGCGCCTTAATGACAGCGCGAGAGTCACATAGTTCGTTTTTAAATACAAGTAATTAAACATAATAAATGACGAAAGCTGTAAGAATATGTATATCAACAATGAACATTTTATTAGCTAAACTCGCATATCAACATATACTTTTTTTATTCATACTTTACATTGTTTACAAATTTACCAGTTTCTTGTTAACTTTATTTAGTATGAGTGGACATGGCTGATGTAAAAGTCTCTCTCTCTCTCTCTCTCTCTCTCTCTCTCTCTCTCTCTCTCTCTTCTCTATCTCTCTCTCTCTCTCTCTTCTCTCTCTCTCCTCTCTCTCTCTCTCTCCTCTCTCTCTCTCTCTCAACATATCCATTCATAGGCGCTTTTACATGTCCCACACCGTCCGGGATACGGTCCGTCGGAAGAGATTTTATAAGTTTAGATTACATACGCGTACATAATCCACCCCTGTGGTCTCGATGTAGCGTCGCTGCCTCGTACGCAGCGGGCCCGGGTTCGATCCCGATCAAGACATGGGTGATGAATTTTTTATGGATTTTTCCTCAACTGAAAGACAGATGTCAAGAAACGTTAACGCCCAAATGGTCCCCGAATATCACGTGGTCACCATAATCATAATCGCTATCTTCTGTATGAATATCACGTGGTCACCACAATCATAATCGCTATCTTCTGTATGAATATCACGTGGTCACCATAATCATAATCGCTATCTTCTGTATGAATATCACGTGGTCACCATAATCATAATCGCTATCTTCTGTATGAATATCATGTGGTCACCATAATCATAATCGCTATCTTCTGTATGAATATCACGTGGTCACCATAATCATAATCGCTATCTTCTGTATGAATATCACGTGGTCACCATAATCATAATCGCTATCTTCTGTATGAATATCACGTGGTCACCATAATCTTAATCGCTATCTTCTGTATGAATATCACGTGGTCACCATAATCATAATCGCTATCTTCTGTATGAATATCACGTGGTCACCATAATCATAATCGCTATCTTCTGTATGAATATCACGTGGTCACCATAATCATAATCGCTATCTTCTGTATGAATATCACGTGGTCACCATAATCATAATCGCTATCTTCTGTATGAATATCACGTGGTCACCATAATCATAATCGCTATCTTCTATATGAATATCACGTGGTCACCACAATCATAATTGCTATCTTCTGTATGAATATCACGTGGTCACCATAATCATAATCGCTATCTTCTGTATGAATATCACGTGGTCACCATACTCATAATCGCTATCTTCTGTATGAATATCATGTGGTCACCATAATCATAATCGCTATCTTCTGTATGAATATCACGTGGTCACCATAATCATAATCGCTATCTTCTGTATGAATATCACGTGGTCACCATAATCATAATCGCTATCTTCTGTATGAATATCACGTGGTCACCATAATCATAATCGCTATCTTCTGTATGAATATCATGTGGTCACCATAATCATAATCGCTATCTTCTGTATGAATATCACGTGGTCACCATAATCATAATCGCTATCTTCTGTATGAATATCACGTGGTCACCATAATCATAATCGCTATCTTCTGTATGAATATTACGTGGTCACCATAATCATAATCGCTATCTTCTGTATGAATATCATGTGGTCACCATAATCATAATCGCTATCTTCTGTATGAATATCATGTGGTCACCATAATCATAATCGCTATCTTCTGTATGAATATCATGTGGTCACCATAATCATAATCGCTATCTTCTGTATGAATATCATGTGGTCACCATAATCATAATCGCTATCTTCTGTATGAATATCATGTGGTCACCATAATCATAATCGCTATCTTCTGTATGAATATCATGTGGTCACCATAATCATAATCGCTATCTTCTGTATGAATATCATGTGGTCACCATAATCATAATCGCTATCTTCTCTATGAATATCATGTGGTCACCATAATCACAATCGCTATCTTCTGTATGAATATCATGTGGTCACCATAATCATAATCGCTATCTTCTGTATGAATATCATGTGGTCACCACAATCATAATCGCTATCTTCTGTATGAATATCATGTGGTCACCACAATCATAATCGCTATCTTCTGTATGAATATCATGTGGTCACCATAATCATAATCGCTATCTTCTGTATGAATATCATGTGGTCACCACAATCATAATCGCTATCTTCTGTATGAATATCATGTGGTCACCACAATCATAATCGCTATCTTCTGTATGAATATCATGTGGTCACCATAATCATAATCGCTATCTTCTGTATGAATATCATGTGGTCACCACAATCATAATCGCTATCTTCTGTATGAATATCATGTGGTCACCATAATCATAATCGCTATCTTCTGTATGAATATCATGTGGTCACCATAATCATAATCGCTATCTTCTGTATGAATATCATGTGGTCACCATAATCATAATCGCTATCTTCTGTACGAATATCATGTGGTCACCATAATCATAATCGCTATCTTCTGTATGAATATCATGTGGCCACCATAATCATAATCGATATCTTCTGTATGAATATCATGTGGTCACCATAATCATAATCGCTATCTTCTGTATGAATATCATGTGGTCACCACAATCATAATCGCTATCTTCTGTATGAATATCATGTGGTCACCATAATCATAATCGCTATCTTCTGTATGAATATCATGTGGTCACCATAATCATAATCGCTATCTTCTGTATGAATATCATGTGGTCACCATAATCATAATCGCTATCTTCTGTATGAATATCATGTGGTCACCATAATCATAATCGCTATCTTCTGTATGAATATCATGTGGTCACCATAATCATAATCGCTATCTTCTGTATGAATATCATGTGGTCACCATAATCATAATCGCTATCTTCTGTATGAATATCATGTGGTCACCATAATCATAATCGCTATCTTCTGTATGAATATCATGTGGTCACCACAATCATAATCGCTATCTTCTGTATGAATATCATGTGGCCACCACAATCATAATCGCTATCTTCTGTATGAATATCATGTGGCCACCACAATCATAATCGCTATCTTCTGAATGAATATCATGTGGCCACCATAATCATAATCGCTATCTTCTGTATGAATATCATGTGGTGACCAAATCATAATCGCTATCTTCTGTATGAATATCATGTGGTCACCACAATCATAATCGCTATCTTCTGTATTAATATCACGTGGTCACCATAATCATAATCGCTATCTTCTGTATGAATATCACGTGGTCACCATAATCATAATCGCTATCTTCTGTATGAATATCACGTGGTCACCATAATCATAATCGCTATCTTCTGTATGAATATCACGTGGTCACCATAATCATAATCGCTATCTTCTGTATGAATATCACGTGGTCACCATAATCATAATCGCTATCTTCTGTATGAATATCACGTGGTCACCATAATCATAATCGCTGTCTTCTGTATGAATATCACGTGGTCACTATAATCATAATCGCTATCTTCTGTATGAATATCACGTGGTCACCATAATCATAATCGCTATCTTCTGTATGAATATCATGTGGTCACCGTAATCATGATCGCTATCTTCTGTATGAATATCATGTGGTCACCATAATCATGATCGCTATCTTCTGTATGAATATCATGTGGTCACCATAATCATGATCGCTATCTTCTGTATGAATATCATGTGGTCACCATAATCATGATCGCTATCTTCTGTATGAATATCATGTGGTCACCATAATCATGATCGCTATCTTCTGTATGAATATCATGTGGTCACCATAATCATAATCGCTATCTTCTGTATGAATATCATGTGGTCACCATAATCATAATCGCTATCTTCTGTATGAATATCACGTGGTCACCATAATCATAATCGCTATCTTCTGTATGAATATCACGTGGTCACCATAATCGTAATCGTTATCTTCTGTATGAATATGTGTGGTCACCACAATCATAATCGCTATCTTCTGTATGAATATCATGTGGTCACCATAATCATAATCGCTATCTTCTATATGAATATCACGTGGTCACCATAATCATAATCGCTATCTTCTGTATGAATATCACGTGGTCACCATAATCATAATCGCTATCTTCTGTATGAATATGTGTGGTCACCATAATCATAATCGCTATCTTCTGTATGAATATCATGTGGTCACCATAATCATAATCGCTATCTTCTGTATGAATATGTGTGGTGATTGGTGTGTTTTGTTTTTATGTTGTGTTGTCTTGGAGGAGGCGCTGAGATTGAGTTGATCACTCATTCGGGGGAACCCGCCATGTCCTTGTGTGGTCAAAAAGTATGTAATTCATAGTTAAAATCCCTCTACCGACAGGTAATGCCACTGTAAGGCCCGTTTGGTGCGTGAAAGTACTTATAAGGCAAGGTTAAACTGCGTTAATGGAAATGGAGTGGATCACATACTTTTTAACAACCACACAATGACATGGAGAGCCTCACTGGATGAGGGGTCATCTCAGTACCAGAGTCACCTCCGAGACAACATGCATATTCAAGACAAGACACACCATTCATTTATTCATCCATATTAAATGAGGCGAATATGATTTGGATGATTGGATAACATTGAAGGTATAGGCAAAGAGAACATAAAGCATAGAATTGAATTGAATAGCAAAATAATATCATTAAATTCTATATGGTGGGATAAGCATATTTGGAAAGACACAAAAAATATATTGGTAAAACATTAGTGGAATCTGTTGCAATGCAAGTGAGGTATAGACAATCAATAACTACTACAAGAACAGACTAATGGATTATTTACGCAGAAGTGCCAGAAATTAAAAATTAGAACATGTCACAAATAAGGAAATTAGAAACATAATGGAAGCAGAAGAAAGCATAATTGAAAGAAATGAGGAGGAGGAATTAAAATGGTTAGGACATATTTTAAGAATGGAAGATGAGCGATGGCCGAAACTGCTATATCAATGGCTTCCGACCAGAAAGAAGAAAAGAGGGAGACCAAAGTTAACATGGAAGGATAGTAATGCAAGCAAGAGGGCTAAACACTGAAGATGCCCAAGATCGTAGGCTTTGGAGGTTTGGCACGGGAAGACGGCAGCAGCTGTAAAAACACAAAGATAGAGAGAGATGGTTTGGATGATTATGATGGTCAGATGCTATACGGAGACCATTTGGACCTTTAAGTTTCCCGACATTTGTCTTATAGGTGAGGAAAAGTAAAATCGTAAAAACCTTGACCAGGAAACTGTGTCTCGGCCGGGGATCGAACTCGCGCCCGCTGCGTATTATTTAACAACCCTACGTTACCATGATACTACAAATAAATGCAATTAAAGAATTACGTCATTATATTTTTATCATTATGTTTGTTACTTGAATACCCGTCTCAATAAGAGCGTGATTATAGCTTGCGGCTGACTCGACTGGGATTCCAGATTCGAAACCTGGTGGTTTCGGAGGTACACGGTTGTGGGCCATCCCGGGATATTTCGGGGTTCTCCTGTTCCATATACCTGTCTCCTCATTCGTCCCATTCAAAATTTGGAGCCACAAGAATGACTGGCGAATCGATCTGGAAGCATAGAGCAGGAATTGTCGGTGTCGACGTTTATATCAACGCGTCTAAAAAAAGTATGTAGGCCTATATGGACGCGTGTTCGTTTAAAGGGTATGTAATGCATAGTGGACAACTGTTGATATTTTATTGTTTAGTGAATAGGCCCGTTTACTTAAGTATGCTCCAAACTTCCGCTCCTAGCTCTGGGAGCGTGGGATTGGAGTGGACAAGCCAAAACCGTCCGCATAAATGCAATTTGCAAAGGTTTTGTAGTGGCGTGTAGTTTTCGCGTCGGCGACGCCACTTCAGCACTCCAGTCGTGTCAACTAGATAGATCTCGAGCGCGGGAAAAAAGTGTGTGTATACATGACATCTTTACCTTGTCGTGGAGGTGAAATTTGTGTGCTTAAATGACCCCGAGAGCTATGCCGTTGGTAGCATTGCTGCTGAAAGGTTACATATGCCAGACAGGTCGAAGGCGATAAGCCAGACGAAAAAAGTTCCTTGGTGGAAAGAGTGACGATGTTTCACCGTAAAAAATACAATTGTCAAAAACGCGAACATGGAGGTCAAATAGTCCCCATTCGGTTCTCCAGATGGGGACTACTTCAGAGAATCATTGCCAAATGCTACATGATCTTTACATTTAACCAGATACAATAAGAACAGTTATGTCTCATAGGCTGCGAAGGGCAGGACATGTGGCACGAATGAGTAATGGGGTAGGGGCATTGAAGCTTCTTGTAGGAAAACCAGAGGGAAAACGTCAGTTGGTAGACCAAGAATAACGTGAGAGACTTACATGGTTTGAAGAAATAGATTATACAAGGGATGAATGGAAATATTAGCTCAGGATAGAGTTGTGTGGAGAGCTTATATCCGCACTGCCATAAACCCACGGGTTCGATGGTGCCAGTGAGTTAGTTAGTAAACACGCCTGCGCTTCACGCACGGCGCTGTAACCTCGGCATCTGGGAGGCCAGTATTCACACGTTGAAATTTGGACTGCGCGTCTGGAGCGTACACTCCAAAACTGCCGGGAAAACTATGTGTGTAAACGGGTCTATTGTTACAAGTATACCAGCAAAACTTTGGAAATGAATTCCTGATTATCGTCAGTCAATAGATGTCACGACATTATGAACCCCTTGAAATCAAGAATATCATCAGCATCAAGGATTAGATCTGTTGGATTTCAACACATTTTTAATTTTTCCCGGTCTGTTCAATTGCTATAGGGATACGATGTCCTGTAGACGTGGTCACTGTGATTAACAAATTTGCATAGCCAAAGTGGAAATCTGGCGGTAGTTTTTAATATAAATTTGTTCACTATAGCTTCTTGAACATTGTCCACTAAGTCAAGTAGACCAACAGAACTGCACTTTAATTTGATGTAATACAGTTTTAATAGTATCTTGATGAACGATGAAGCAACCTGCTCGAGTAGAACAGGAGCGGCCTGCTCGTAGCGAGTACAGGACTAAATTGTAGTACTTGAAACTTTTATTAATCTTGTAGAACGTAGTGATGGCTCGACAGCTCGTCGAACGTCTATGTAAAACTTAAATCTTCTAAGTAGTAATTTAGCCTGCTCTGATGAAACAGGACGGTCTGCACGCAGAAAGGAGCAGAACTCAACTTTACTACTTGAAGGCCTAGGTGACAATGATGAGAGTCCATGTAGAACTTGTAGAACTAGTCTCTCCTAATTACTATTATAACCTGCTCGAATGAAGCAGGACGGTCTGCTGTAAGATTAGCAGAGCTCAAAACAAATAGCCTACTCACTAGGTGAAACAGGACGGTCTGCTCCTTGCGTGGAGCAGAACTCAACTTGAAGAAAGAGCTCGACCTACCTAAATTGAAGGCCGAGGCGACTATACTGTAGAGAGAACTCGACCTTGCTACATGAAGGTTGAGAGGTAACTATGTAGAGAACTCAACAACCTTCCTGCTTGAAGGTTGAGCGGTAACTTAACTGTCCCGAATGGGAGCTTGAATGCAACTAGAGGATCTGCTCTAGGCAGCAGCAGAGCCTGAACTTAACATGAGTAAATACATTACTTAGCAAGAAATCAGCTATCAGACCGAGTGCTTTCATAAATAAACAAACAATAAATTCGGTCTGACACAACATGAAACAAGTGATTACAAATATAAGGCGAAGACGCATAAACAATAGCATCTCCGCAAACTTAAATTAGTTACACATTAAATCTAGATTTAACAAGATCTGAAGGTCTGTTCCGATCTCATATTCGAATTGGTCTATCCACCTTTTACGTGGTCTTCCTATATTTCTTCGACTTATTGGTCTGTGGTGAAGAATCTGTTTCGGGATTCTTTTGTTAAAATCAATTATACTGTCAAGAAAAATTAAGATCCTCCTATATAATATCCTCATTAGGTTGTGCTCTTGTTTGGAGCAGAGACATTGGTATTTTCCAAACATGATGAGGCCCTGCTCGGATGTTTTAATGTAAGATCCTTCGGAAAATTGTGTAGTGCAATATTAAATAGTGGAAGAAGGCGCCATAGGACAAATTCTGAGCTTTACCAGCTGTACGATGAGCTGATGTTAAGTTATAAAGCTAAGTAGGCTTATATGGGCAGGCAATGTCATCCGAATTGAAATGTTTTATTGTCAGATCCTGGAAGAAAGGCCAAAGCTACAGTGGAGGTTGAGAATGAAGAGAATGCGCAAGAGCATTATTTAGGAATTGGAAAGGAGTTGCCCAAAGTACAGAGGAATGGTGGGAACTCTTAAAGGAGGCCAAGGTTAAGACCCGTCCTGAGTTGTAGTGTCAAAAAAATGTATGTATGTATATATCCCATACGTCCTGCGTGGAGATATGGTTGCTCTCTAGCGGGGGTTTCTTATCCAGGCTAATTTAGTTACGCTAATTTACCTACATATGTCAACGAGTGACATGTGGTTAGCACATCATCTCAATGATACATCTAATAGGCAACTGAGGTATTACTTGGATGGATGAAGGTCAGCTAAATTTTCCACGGAATCTTTTTTTTATCCGGGCTTGCGGTTCTTTTACTTCTTCTTCTTCTTCTTCCTCTACGCATGAAAGCTGGCAGCTTGTTACGTTTCATTCACTACAGGTCCGGGGTATGGTGACGTCCTTCCATCGTAGTTGTGGTCGTCCTAAAGGCCTTTTCTAATAGGCAACTGAGGTATTACTTGGATGGATGAAGGTCAGTTAAATTTTCCACGGAATCTTTTTTTTATCCGGGCTTGCGGTTCTTCTTCTTCTTCTTCTTCCTCTACGCATGAAAGCTGGCAGCTTGTTGCGTGTTCATTCACTACAGGTCCGGGGTATGGTGACGTCCTTCCATCGTAGTTGTGGTCTTCCTAAAGGCCTTTTCTGCTGAGGTGTCCAGTCACGTACTTTCTTCACTAATCTACTGTTCTCCATTCTATCTATGTGATCGTTCCAGTTTAGTCTTCTATCATTTATCCAGAGGTTTATAGGTTCAATTTCACATTCTTCTCTAATAACAGAGCTGCGAATTTTCTCTCTCAGCGATTTTCCTACGATTTTCCTTAAAACTTTCATTTCGGTTGTTTCATTGATTTGTTTTGTTTTTTGAGTTTCTGTTCGGCATTCACAACCATATGTTAGAACTGGTCTTATGACAGATTTGTAAATTCTTACTTTTGTATCTATTCTTAAATTTTTATTTTTCCAAACAGTATTGTTTAAACATCCCGATATTTTGTTTGCATTATTTGCTTGATGGAGGATTTCATCTGTTATTCTGTTGCTGCTATTAATTTCTATTCCTAAATATTTGAATTTCATGACCTGTTCTATACTTTTCCCTTCTATTTCTAATTTAACACGTCGTGGGTCCTTGGATATTGCCATTGATTTGGTTTTATTTGTTGAGATTTTCATGTTATATTTTGCTGCAATGATTCTAAATTTGTGCAATAGCATTTGTAAATCATCTTCACTTTGTGCAATTAGAACTGTGTCATCAGCATAGTTTATTATCTTCAGCTCTTTGTTACCTATTTTAATCCCTTTTCTAACTTCAACTTTTAGTTCTTTGATGATTTCATCCATTATTAGTGTTTACAATATGAGACTTAATGAGTCTCCTTGTCGTATTCCTTGCTGGACTAAAATTTCTTTAGATTTACTGTTTCCATATTTGATAGTTGTACTGTTTCCTGAATAAATTTATTTGATGATTGCGATGAGGTTTTTAGATACATTCTTTTTTTCTAATATGTTGAGTATGTCACTTAATCTTACCCGATCAAATGCTTTTTTCCAGATCCACAAAACATAGGAAGACTGGGATGTTAAATTCAATAGCTTTTTCTGTAGTCTGTTTTAATATAAAAAAAGGCATCTGTGCATGATCTTCCTTTTCGAAATCATTGTTGTTCATCTAGTAGTGGTAATGTGTTCGATAAATGATCTGCTATAATTTTAGTGAAGAGTTTCAGTGTTGTGCATAATAGATTGATTCCTCTGTAGTTTTCTGGTTTGTTTTTATTTCCCTTTTTCAAAATTGGGATTGTAATATTCTTTTTCTAATCATTGGGTATTGTCCAACTATTGCATATGATGTTGAATAAATTGTAGATTTTTTCATGTAATTTTTCTCCTCCATATTTAATTCATTCATTCTGGATGTTATCTATTTCCGCTGATTTTCTGTTTCTCAATTTTTTAACTTGCGTTTCAAATTCTTCCTTGCTTATCTGAAATGTACCTTATTTGTAGTTTTGTCTAGATGTGGGTTCTCAGTATTTTTCAGTTCTGAGTAAATTTCTTTAATTAGTTTTCCCATTCTTCTGTTGATATATTGCATACATTTGTATATTCGTTTATATCTTTCTCTGGTTCCTGATTGTTATGCCTACACTAGGGCCTAACTGCCGTAATAATAACGTACTATAAAAAGCCGATAAAGGATAGACACATATACATGTGTATTATATCAGAAAATAGGGAATAAATAACCGCACTGAAAAACAAATTAGTCATACTCATATAATATAAAAAAACGCTAGTAAAAAGCCATAATGTTTTTATATCCTGGATCAAAACCATGTCACAAGATTCCAGAATTATCTAGTCAGAAAGATGACCACATTAGATAAGAGTAATGTGAATGGCAAGAAAAGAAAGTGGAACAAAGTTTCCATTTTGACATAGATCAAGGTTTCGAACTAGATCATGTACTTTCCACCCAAATTTCCCCCGATTAGAAACTTAAAATTTATCATATAAGTATTCGCGATTTTTTTAACGAAGGCAGAACGGCGGCGGGACCGAACGCGGTTCCCCTGCGGAGGGGTGCAGCTCTACAAGCTCTACATGGGTAATATGAATCTTATCTTATTATCATTCTTTAATGGTCATTTTTCAGACATAGAATTAATTGAAGGACCAAATGGTCCAAAGAACTTAGAATAATGAACCAAGTTGAATCTTTTAAATTATTGTTTTCTCTCTCTGAATTTTATCAGTTTTAGTATTTTGGACGCTTGGCAATATGGCGATTTTAGCTGATTTTAATACGTTGTTTTATATGTTGTTGATCTAATATTTCGTTATGTTTTGATTTTTCAAATAAATATGTCATTTTTATTGTTTACTGTGTTCTTAACATGTTTAAATGTGGAATTCATCCTCCAAAACCAAGGCCAACCGCTCGGGCCAAAGACCACTTAAACAATAGAGATCTTTACGCTACCTTAAAGCAGGGCATAACTGTCCCCGCGTAACAACTGGTAATGTTATGCCTACACTAGGGCCTAACTCTGATAAACCTCCATATTTGTTTCTGCATTCCATAGAAATCAAATTCCAGTTCATGAGAGTATTTGTCCCAAAATTCTTGATTTGATTTCCTAATTGCTGATACTACTTGGTTTCTTATTTTTTGAATTCATCGTAATCATTTTCATTCCTTGTCTGTAAATATCTGCTGTGTAGTTTTCTCTTGTTTTCTATCAGTTCCTTTATCTCTTCATTAAACCAAGGAGTCCAATGTCGGACATGTTTCAGTTCAGAATTTCTTGTACCTAATGATTCTTTTGCTGCGTCAATTATAGCAGTTTTGAGCATGTTCCATTTGTCTTCAACTATTTCTTCACAGTTTCCATCTCTGATAACTTGTTGTTTAATCTGTTCTGATAGAGTAGTTTTGTTGACTCATCAATAAATAACTATTTTGAATTTTTCATTTGTTTTTTATGTGTTCTTGTCTTTCTGTTTTTGTTTGTTAATTGGATGTTAAATCTGAATTGGCTTACCACAAGATTGTGATAGAGTAGTTTTGTTGACTCATCAATAAATAACTATTTTGAATTTTTCATTTGTTTTTTATGTGTTCTTGTCTTTCTGTTTTTGTTTGTTTCTTAATTGGATGTTAAATCTGAATTGGCTTACCACAAGATTGTGATCACTTCCGATCTCAGCAGATGGAAATACTCTGGTGTCCAAAATTTCTTGTGGTTTTATGTTTATGTTTGTAAGTATATAATCAATTGTTGAAGATTGACCACGAGAGTTTTGAAAAGTTTTCTTTTGCTGAACCTTATGAGGAAAGAATGTATTATTAATTCTCATTCCAGTTTCCGCGCAGAATTGCAACAATCTTTCACCATTTTTGTTTCTATTTTCTTTATTATTTGTATGTTATTCCAGGTAGAGGCATGTTCCCAATTCTTGCATTAAGATCTCCTGCTATTATGATGTTTTCTTTGTCATGATTTTCTCTATGTTTTCTTGAATGGTATTGTAACATTTTTCTATTTCTTCTATTGGTTTACCTTCCTCTGGTGCATAATGCTGTTGATCGCGAGATTTGTAGGTGCATTTTGGAATTTTACTTTAACTATTCGTTCTGATATGTAATTATATTCGGTTATTTTATCTTTCAAACTTTCATGTATCAGAATACCAACACCTTCTCTGGCACGTTTGGATTTGTTTACTCCACTGTTTATGTATAATTAGTCTTGTATTTGTGTAATCGATTTTCCTTTTTTCTTCGTCTCGGAGATTGCACAGATCTTTATTTTATATTTCTTCAATTCGTCTGTTATGTTCTCTTTCCCATTAATCGCTCTAACATTCCAGCATCCAAGTTTTATTTTATTTTTCTTCCATCTCGTGTTCCTTTTTCGTTTGCTAGTTTGTTCCAATTTATCAGTCCGGCTTACTTCGTGAATGTTTCTATGAGTAATGGAAAATTTTACATCTTGGAAGTGAGTTACTAGCCCTTCTTCTTCGGTGGGTATCTCTTTTAGTCTGGACCTTCTTCCATGACCTGCTAGGTATGGGAGGCCCTGTTGGTAGTTACACTACCGCCTGTATAGCTCATGGAGTCATTAGGACTCACAAGCCCACCACCACGTCAAGGTAGAGATACCTTTTACGAGCCTGAAAATCTTCAGACTTGGGACCCATAGCTTAAAGTAACTCCCGGAAGACGTCCCCTTGGATTTTTCCTTCATAAAAATTCATCGATTCTGGCTGGATTTGAACCCGGGGCCCTCGGGATTAGAGGGATGGATCAAAACCACTAGACCACCGAGCCCGACAAATGTATTTCAATGCTTTAGATAACTTAACTGGTAACCACTGGTCTATGGATAATACCCAGGAACCGCCACTGATATATCCACTAGTTTTATTGCGTATAAATCAGTCTTATACATAACACACACTTTGTAATCTCTTCTAACTTCCAAGCTGGAACATGATAACAACATTCAACTTTTTTTTTCCTCCGAACATAGTAAAAACAAGAATACAGGCGCTTCAAGAATAAGCTATGAGATGTATTGATTATTTTCCATTAGTTTATTGCATTCGAGGGAATTATGCAGAGTTCTATATCGGAAATATTTTTGAATCTGAATAAGGAAAGCTATATAGATCTCATGGGAATTCAAGCGCCTTCTAGATATGCTATTTCTTGTGTTTATAAAGCTTCAGAAACAGAAACACTTTGCCAATTGCAGATTGGCATGCGATTTCGCATGTTTTAAGGTATTAATTGTTATAGCAGTTGCTGTTTTAAGAGAGGGAGATTGAATGAGGTGACGAAAGAACAGGGGTGCACCATTAAAATGACAAAAGTTGTCTTCTAATTTTATTATTTTTCTTTGCAATAAAAAATAATATTAAAATTAAAGAAACTCATTAACTAACCCACTAGTACTATCGGATCCAGAAATTCAATGTCGCACAGACATAAACTCTCCATTCATCAATATCTAGAGATAATGTTTCCAAAGATTCACTACATAATTAGGGCCAACCCCTTAAATATTATTCTGTCAATTTATTCTTGGCCTACCTACGGGAGCTTTTCCTTTGGCTTTCCTACAAGAAGTTTCCATGCCCCCCTAAATATAGGAGTTCTAATTTTTGAATAGGAAATCAAACAGCAAATTTTAAGCTCGCTGTGTTAACTCGAGTGATAGCTTGCCTACAACCGATTAGCGAGTCCGAGTTCTATAGCCGGCGATGTTGGAAACATTAATTGTAAAATTACCAATCTCAAGCCAGATTATACGCCAGATACCTGCATTAAATTCCAAACCTCTTAATAGTACATATGTTCAAAATGAATGTGATACTGTTAATAAAGATTCGTATTCGTCCGTCGGATGGAGACGTTAAATCTTGGGAGTCTTCTTGGTGCTTTTTGACAGGAATAGGCTACTTGCCGGCATCATATTTGACTTTGTACCTTCTTTATACCATATTTTCTCAAGCAACACATTTGAATCAAACAAGTGCTTAAACATTCATTACTCATCATCATCATCATCATCATCATCATCATCATCATCATCATCATCATCATCATCATCATCATCATCATCATCATCAGTATAACAGCTCAAGTCGAGCCGCGCCTTCTCGCATGACAGATCTTCACCTGTGTGTATTATGAGCGATTTTCCACCCAAGATCACCAATGGTTGATCTGTCCGGATTTTCGTCCTTTGAGTTTCACAACATTCAACCTTTTTACAAGAGTGGAATTCTCAGTCCTACATCTCAACCCTCAACTAGAGGACCAGGTAACTATTTTTCAGGGTTATCACATCTTAGACGATAAAGTCCTCGTGTTTAGCTGTCGGGAATTCTATATTGGAAATATTTTTGAATCTGTATAAGGAAAGCATTTCTCAGAAGTTCCTGCTTCACTTCAGAACTCATCTGAGACAGAATTCAAGCGCCTTCTAGATATGCTATTTCTTGTGTTTATAAAGCTTCAGAAACACTTTGCCAATTGTAGATTGGCATGCGAGTACGCAGACTATCCAAAAGTGCTTCCCAAGGCCTTGTAGTGGGATCACTTAACTTTTACAGACGTGAAGTGACAAACTGACAAGTCATCCAACGTTAAGCAGAAATTTCCTTTCACAGCTAGTTATAACTTTATGAGTACTATTTTTCCAACATGATTCAATCTTTTCAGTTTAATTCTTGCTATTGTTCAAGCCTAAACGCAAAGAATTTGATCAAATTAGCAAAATAACTTAAACATGAAATTATTAAAATAAATATGTAACTCTGTGTGTGTGTGTTCTAATGTAACCCACTACACCTTTACGTGACTCGGTTTCCGCGCAGGTGGATAGATGGCGTTAATGTGATCTATTTTCAATTTTCGCACCTCTTCGGCTGACCGTTTTACGTAGATGATGTATTCTTGTATTGTGTACAGAGAGGAGCGTAGAATGAGTGTAAGTTTGTTTGTGTGTTTGTTTAGTGTAAAGTGTGCTGTATGAGGCTGATGGTGGAGAGGAAGGAGAAGGTGGAGAGGAAGGAGAAGGTGAAACCCAGTGTCGGCGCGTAGCCTATCCTAAGTAGCCACTAAGAGGACGACGGACGAATCGTTATCAATAGTACTTTATGCCTTCTCAACATAATTACGTATTGCGGAAACGTTTGCAATTTAATGCAGGAATCTGGTGCACAAGCTATCAACTAAAATTGTACACCACCACCTCTCCTGACCTGTTATTTGCAATTAAATTATTATTGTAACTAACATAATTTTGTAATTAACATTTTTAACCCCGCCGGGTATCGAACTAGGGCCCGCTAGTCAGGAAGCCCCTGAGCCAGCATGGCGGACATAAGTATATCTATGACTTATGGAGGAAGAAGAAATGTTGGAAGACCTAAAGCTAGTTGGATGGATGGAGTTTTGGAAGAAACCTTAAATACTTAAAATTCGAAATTGGTGGAGAGTCGCCAGGGATAGATGAGAGTTCTAACGGAGGCTGTGATTGTACCCGGTTTTACACCAAATACGATGATGATAGATTATGGAATTCACAGGTTCCAGATTGCATTCCCTAAGTCAATTAAATCCAGTTCATAGGCTCTATCCGATATTCAGTTCCTTGACATCCATCTTTAAAATCCTTCCTGCGACTAGGCATTCCTAATGGTATTTTCTCCAAGGTTTTGCCAATAGAATATTATAACGATTTCTATTCTCATCCAATCGTGCAATTAATTGCATAGCTGTTATGTAGTTTCCTCCGTACACATGTCCGTCTTTTGACAAAACAAATTCCTAAGCTTTTTATTTTCAGATACAGTAAAAGCTCCTTATTCGCGGAGGATTTGTTCGGTAAATATGCCACGAATACAGAAACTATGAATATGGAATGGTAATTTGTATGAATTTATAGGGGATACGTTCCAAGGTTGCAAAATAAAATAAAATTTATCAAAATTAATCAATTTTATGAGATATTTTAATAATAGGCTTCAACACTACTTTTTTCACTTCGGAACTAAGTTTCCTTTCCCTTTACTCGACATCTTTCCTTTTCCAAATGGGAACAAAGCAGAAAAGACACGTGTTATTCAATCAACAGTATTACAACAAATGACAAGTTGAAACAATTAAACGTCGATCGTGGCGAGGGCGGCATTTATCAACGGACATAGCGGCACGTAAAATGCGGAGGAGGTGAATTTTAACGACGAACTTTAGACTTAGTGGTAATAAGGTTTTACTTTGATTTATTTGTCCATTTGGTTTGAATTACTTTTTGTGAAAGCCGCCTAGGCACGTGCCTGCAGTAAAAAAAAGTTGCCGATGCGTTTAAAAGGGTTCCCAATCCTTCTAATATACCAACTGGATCCGTGAACAAAGAAATATTTAGCCGCGAATACAGGAACTGTGTCGACATTTTTTAACCCGCGAATAATGAAAACGCGAATAATGGAACCGTGAATATGGAGCTTTTACTGTATTCTCAATCGTTTGTCCTCTGTTAAAGTAAAATACAATGTTTCGTATCCAGGCTTAAATGCACAAACATAAAAACTATCGATGTTTTCGCGAGATCAAATTCTTCAGATAGGTGCACAAAAGAGCGTAATTCGTCATTAAGAGCTAATTTTAATTATTTCCAATTCCCACGACAATCTTTTCTTTTATAATTACAATTTCAACTCGTGTTTTGTCATGGGCTCAGCGTCAGAAAGCATTGGTTATTTAAAAAAAGAGGCAAAACAAGAAATGGTTTATGAGGAATGTGCCGACATTGTAAAGAAAAGAAAGCTAGCAAAATTGATAGAATATTTAAGAGAAGATTAATGATCTTGAAATGAATGCCAAAAAATCGGAACATTAGAGAATTATATCAGGGAATTAGGATAGAGAAGAAAGGGTTTCAGGCTACAACAAACATATTAGAAACGAAAATGGGGATATGATTGCAGATTCCAGGAGTATATTAAATAGATGGAAAAGTTACTTTAATCAGCTATTAAATGTACATACAGAACAGGATATTGAGGAGGATAATTTACAGACAGCTGAAATGCTATTTGCAGAACCAAGTGCATTAGACGTTGAACTGGCGATAGAAAATTGAGGATGTATAAAGCTTCAGGTTCAGATGAGATCCCAGCAGAACTGATAAAATCAGGTGGAGAAACATTGATGGAGAAGATACGCCGCGCCGGTTGCTTAGTATGATTTGGGAAAAAGTAGCTCTTCCAGATGAATGGAAAGAATCGATTATCATACCAAGTTATAAGAAAGTGGATAAAACTGATTGCAACAGCTACAGGGGCATCTCATTACTTTCAACTTCATATAAAATTCTAACAAATATATTAGTAAGCAGACTTACTCCCTATATTGATGGGTGATGACATTGTAGGAGATCATCAATGTGGATTTAGAAAAAAAAAACAGGTCTACAACAAATCAGATTTTTTAGTATGAGGCAGATTTTAGAAAAGAAATGGGAATGTAATGGTACTGTACATCAACTATACGTAAACTTAAAAAAAGCATATGATTCAATTAAAAGGAAGAAGTAATATAGTATCCTGCTGGATTTTGGAATTCCTAAAAAGTTCGTTATACTTATACGAATGTTAGACACATGGCACAAAGAGTAGGGTGCGTGTAGGCAAACAGTTTTCGGACACTTTTGAAATCCAGAATGGGTTGAAGCAATGAGATGCACTATCTCCTCTCCTATTTAATTTTGTACTAGAGCATGCCATCAAATCTTTAGAGGATGAGGAAGGCCTACAACTCAATGGTATTAATAAGCTGTTAGTTTATGTTGATGATGTAGTACTTTTGGCCGATAGCGAGGAGATACTAAAGGACAACACGTACACACTATTGAGTAACACTAAGAAATTGGGACTCGAAGTAAATATCAATAAAACTAAATATACGGTCACACGAAGAAATACATTATATAATAGAAATTGATAGCTAATGACAAATGAGGGAAATTACGAGGAAGTGGCTGAATTCAAATACCTAGGAACAATAACAACAAATAGGAATGAGATGCACAAAGAAATTAAACATAAGCTCAATTCTGGAAATGCGTGCTACTATGCATTACAGATACTTTTGATGTCCCAGTTCTTTTCAAAAAACGTTAAACTGAAACAATATAAAACTATTATTCCACCAGTTATATTATATGGATGCAAAACATGGACTCTTACTTTATGGGAGGAAAGGAGATTACGAGTATTTGAGAATAAAGTACTTAGGAAAATTTTTGGACCAAAGAGAGATGAACAGACAGGTGAATGGAGAAGACTAAATAACAATGAACTACATGGTCTTTATAGGGAGGCAGATATAATAAGAACAGTTAAGTCTCGTAGACTGCGATGGACAGGACATGTGGCACTTATGAGGAATGAATGGCGTGCATGAAAGCTTCTTGTAGGAAAACCATAGGGAAAACGCCCAGTTGGTAGACCAAGAATGAGGTATGATTTGAGGGAAATAGATTATACCGATTATACAGAAGATGAAGTAAACAAGAGCTTTGAAAGAGGCAAAAAATGAGAGAGCACCAGGACCAGGAAATATTCAGACAGAACTCCTAAAACATGGAGGAGATATTTTAATAATATTTTTAACAAAACTTTTTAATAAAATAGAAATTGGAGACGATATCCCAGAAGATTGGAATTTATCGTATATTACTCCTATTTTTAAAAAAGGTGATAAAAAACTGTGTTCCAATTATAGAGGTATAAGCGTTTTACCTTCAAAAGCTAGGATTTTTAGTAAAATTATAAATTTTAAACTTAAGAAGATAAAAAGATAACTTAAGAGAAGAACAATGTCGATTCCGGAGTGGAAGATCATGTACTCGTATTGATAATATTTTCTGTATTAGACAATTACAAGAGAAAATCCTAGCAAAAAATAAAGAACTAAATATGACCTTTATTGATTTAGAGATGGCATATGATAGTGTACCTCGACAATTGTTATGGACGGCAATGAAAAATCTGAATATCTGTGATAAATGGATTAATATTGTTAGGACGATCTATAGTAATACAAAAGCTAAAGTAAAAATACAGAATAATTTAACAGAGGAATTCACAGTGCCTTAAGCAGGGATGCAGTTTATCACCAATTCTTTTTAACATTTATTTAGACCAGGCACTTAACTTGTGGTATAAAAATGTTCTGAAATAGGTATTCCTATAGGAGAAACAGTGCTGCATTCATTGTTGTTTGCAGATGTTCAAATAATTTTTGCAGGGGATGAAGATGATATGAAATATATGATAAATAAACTAATGGAAGAATATAAAAAATGGGGACTGAATATAAATTTTACAGAAAACAGAATATATGTGGTTGGGAAAGGATGTGGATGACCTCATACTTGAAACAGGGAAAATAAAAAAGTGTGAATTTTTTAAATATCTTGGGTCAATAATTACAAGTTTAGATACCTGTGAGAGAGATGTACAGACTAAAATTGCAATGGCAAAAATGCAACTAAGACATTACATGCAATAATTTGGAATAAAAATATTACAAAGGAAACTAAAATGAAAATTTATAAGAGGATAATACAGAATATTTTGTCATATGGAAGTGAAACTTGGTCTTTGATGGAATTACAAAAGAATAAAATTAGAACAGTTGAATTTGATTATTTTAGCAGAAGCCTCCCATAAAACAAGACAGGATAAAATAAGAAATTAATTCCTTTGGAAAAAAATGAATGTTACCACATCTGTTGTTAAGAGGATTAAAAATCAAACGCTTCAGTGGTATGGCCATGTACAAAGAATGGAAAATGAAAGATGGCCAAAAAATATATACCAATGGTCACCCCCTGAAGAAATAAACGTGGCAGGCCAAGATGGAAATGGAAAACCTACGTCAGAGCTAAATGGATGATAGGAATTTGGAAGAGGGAGATTGGAATGATAGAGATAAATGGAAACTGAAGACGGCAAACCTATAAGTGGGGGAAAGCCGAAGAAGATTATACAGGGAACGATTGGAAAACATTGTCTCAGGATAGGGATGTATGGAGAGCTTATGTCCGCGCGGCCATGAACCTACGGGTTTGATAATGCCAGTGAGTAAGTAAAAGTAAGTAAGTTTTATCATGGGCATATTGCGGGATAATTACAGTTATTTATATACATTTAATTTTTTTTGCTACAATTTGATTGTTGAAGTTCTTGAAGTGTGCGGATGATGTTGCTGATGAAGTTTTGTCACTGCGACAGTGTTGATGTGCAGCTTTAGTATTTTTAAGTATTTGAGTTGTTAGAACAGGAGGCCGGTCTCTTGAGTACAGTGATCATTCTGTCAGAAGATGTATTGCTGTCTGTGGTGGTATTACATAGGGGAGACGGTGATTTTTTGATCCTGTGAAGATATGTACGGAAGCATCCGTGGTTGGTTAGAAATTGTGTAAGGATGAAGTTTGGCCATAGGACCAATCTTCGTACCAAGGAATGCGTGCTAAGCGGACAATCTAAAATCTTTCGATTATAGTAATGGTTTGGTTTTAATATATTTTAATGTTGCTTTGAGAAATGAAGTTAAAAAACACACTTTGTTCAGCCCTAGAAAAAAGATGAGTGCTTCAATCTCTATATTCAGATATTTAAATGAAATTTTCTCTACAATTATTTAAGTGACTGCGTGTTTCGTCATTATACTAAGAAAATGATACACCTTACAGTTTCAAAGTGACTTTATTTTCCAACCAATTTTTGTTTTAAATGTTGTGGAAGTCACGAAAACCCCAGCGCGGTTAGGTAAAAATTAACTCTTTTTGCAGTTCCGCTAGACTCGCTTCAACTGTTTCTTTTATTGTTTGCGGTTTTCATTAACTCTGCTTCTAGTATTATTGTCGTACTTATGTGCTGTATCTTCACAAGTTTATGATTTTGATACTAATTTTACACATTCATTTTAATTAACCCTTTCTATTTCCTCTTATCCTTTTCTTCATTCCTCCTCCTTTTTTATCTAATCAACTTCTTACTTATCTTCTTAAAATATAAAGTGATTATGCTACAGGCCATAGGAATACCTTGGATTAGAGAAGGTTAAGGTAGCTAGGCAATCGGAACAAAGTCAGCCGGATTGTCAGCCCTGCTTGATAGCCGCCTGTTCACCAACAACATCGGTCTGGTATTAATTTCCGTTAGGGCTGAGTCGACTCCAGGGACATGACGCATCCAGAAGATTTTAGGCAGCTTTAGTATCCTGTTCTCATCACGTCTCGAATCTACGACTTGTAGCCTTTGTCTTTACTACAATATGGCGTGCCCCACAATTTTTTATTTGTTTCGTATTATTTTTAACTTTATTTGTATTTATAGATATTTTAGATATAGTCAATAGGGTGTTTCTATTATTGTTGCTTTCATGTATTTTCTGGTATTCAACCATTTTTAATTATTTTCATCAAACTATAAACTCGAGTCATGGTGACGTGACATAACGTAAGATTTGGATAACTTGCTTTCTTTTAGTTAGAGTAGGTATTTAATTTTATGATTATGTTTGGAAAATGACAGCATCGTTATCGAAACGCATAGACAATGTTTATGCCTAACGTTTGGTGATTCGGTTCTATTTAATATAGTCATATATTAACAAACAGCAGGCCCGAGTTCGATCCCCGATCGGAACAAATTTCCTGGGTGACGCTTTTTTTCTGGGGTTTTCCTCGCCTCTACAACGTAAAACAAATGCCAGGAAACTTTAAGACCCAAAACGGTCAACGAAAATCTTATTGTCATCATAATCATCAACATATTCGCCTGTTTAGTATGAATGTGTGTGTGAATGGCGTGTTTCGTCTTAATGTTGTGTTGTCTTAGACGATGCCCTGATATTGAGCTGATCACTCATTCGGGGAGGCCCTCCTTGTATGGTCAAAACGTATGTATGTGATCCATAGTTAAAATCCCCTTCCGACAGGTCGTGTTACTATAAGGTCCTTGTGACGTGTGGCACGTAAAACGTACTGTAAGGTGAGATGTTATGGAATAGACATATATACAGAGGCCTACATATCCACCGCTGTGGTCTCGAGGTAGCATACTGCCTTGTCACGCAGCGGGCCCGGGTTCGATTCCCTTCGGGAAAGACTCCTGGATGAGGTTTTTTTCGGATTTTTTCTCACTTGTAAGACAAATGTCAGGATGCTTAGGGCCCAACAGTCCCCGAAAATCATTCGGCTATCAGCATCATCCTTATCATCAACCTTCACGGTGTGGAAAGCAACGGGAAGCTGCCACACCTATAATTCCTTAGTAAAGCTGCAAAGCTTAGCATGAAAATTCTATGATTGCAATGAAAGACCTGCCCTCGGGCAGAATTATTATGGATGGATATATAAGGGTGTAAATGAATTATATAGCATAAGTTTAACTATGTATAGAGGGTATTATATAAGCATTTTGAAATAATGAACTAATGGTTTACGAATAAAAATGTCCAAGTTATGACTCAATTTGTAAAATGTTTGGCACGCCACTGATTATTTCAAATTAAAATGAAATAATATGATACATTACACCATTACCTTGTGCTGCACCATAAATCAGATGCATATCCGCAAGTTCAGCATAACTGTAAATATGTTCCATGATGCTTTCATGTATTGCAACTGAACTGATATTGAAGTAACTTCTAATCAGTAGGAGAATAGGAATTTTGCGCATGCCCACACTAAATAAATTTCAGTGTCAACATATCACGGTATACATGCAGTGTACAATAGGAGAATTTCGCGCAAGCCCATACTAAACAAATTTCAGTGTCAACATATCACAGTGAAGAAATAACGAAAGAAAGAGAAAAAAAATCGCCTGTCGTGATTTGAACCATCAGTGTTAGAATTTTAAATCCATGGCTTTGACCATTAAGCCACAAGTTAACTACACATATTCTGCGTGTTTCACTCTGTACCAAGGCTCACGTTGTACCGATTCTAATTGCAGTGGAGTGCAATCATCTGCTCAGATCGAAATTTTAAGGAATTTGAAAACCCAATATTTCATAAACGTTGTTGATGAATTATTAGCAATCAGGATCTAGGAATTAATACTAAGATATGAAGTTATTCTAGTATAATTTTCTCTCCTAGTATGCTATCCTGTTGATTTATCTGTATCAAATGTCGTTTAGTTTGATTCCCTGTAACTCGTCCATTTTTCCCTCGTAGACCATTAGTTTATTATCTCAAAATGCTTATATAATACCCCTCACGTCCACCGCTATGCTCTCGAGGTAGCGTGCTGCCTTTCACGCAGCGGACCCGGGTTCGATCCCCGGTCGGGGCACTTTTTCTGGGTGAGGTTTTTATCGGGTTTTTTCCTCACCTATAAGACAAATGTCAGGAAATTTTAAGGTCCCCGAAATCATATGACCATCATCATTATCATCCTTATCATCATCATCATCATCATCATTATCATCCTTATAATCATCATCATCATCATCATCATCCTTCACCGGTGTGGAAAGTAACGGGAAGCTACCACACCTACAATTCCCTAGTAAAGCTGCAAGCATAGCATGAAGACGCTATTATTGCAGTGAAGGATCTGCCTTCGGGCAGAATTACTATGGATGGATACGTAGTTAATTTATGCGGTATAATTCATTTACACTATATATATATATATATATATAGTAATTATGCCCGAGGGCAGGTCTTTCACTGCAGTCATAGCATTTCCATGCTATGCTTCGCAGCATTACTAGGGAATTATAGGTGTGGTAGCTTCCCGTTGCCTTCCACACCGTGAAGGATGACGATGATAATGATACGGATGATGATGATGGCCGGATGATTTTCGGGGATCATTGGGCCCTAAGCTTCCTGACATTTGTCTTACAGGTAAGGAAAACCCCCGAAAAAAACCTCACCCAGGAGCCTGTCCCGACCGGGAATCGAACACGGGCCCGCTGCGTGACAAGGCAGCACGCTACCTCGAGACCACAGCGGTGGATATATATATATATATATATATATATATATATATATATAATATAAAAATTAATGTTTGTTTGTTTGTATGTTTGTTTGTTTATTTGTTCGTACTTTATGCGCGGCCATACCATTGATCCGATTGTGATGGGGTTTTTTTGCAAAATGTTCAGGAGATTCCCGGGATGAACATAGACTATAAGAGAGTTGTGATACTCAACTCCTACACCCTTAAAAATCGCCCTTTGTAATGGGAAACGTGAAAAAAATAGCTCTTTGGACGCTTAAATGGCTTACGCTGCCTAAACCATAGCAAATACATAAGATTAATGTACACAGAATTGAATATCTCAAAAAGCTCTACAGAAAAGTCCGCGACAGCATATGTTTATCTCTTATGGATAACTCACAATAACCATTTTTTGTCTTTCATTGATACCAAGAGTCTCGCGCCATAGCCGAGTGGTTAAGGCAAGAAGTCTTGGCGCAGAACTACGGGGCTTACGCTGGTTCGAGTCTCTACGAGGGAAGACATTTTTCTCATGGAATTTCGGCCAGTATGGGACCGGTGCACAGTGGGTCAGAAATGAAATATAACTGAGGGGAAAAAAAACTGTTTTGACTCACTCTCATCAATTTATCTTTTTTTTTCACTCTAATATAATTGATATATGACGGTTCTTAACTTATCTGCAAAGGAGGGTACAATTCTAATGTTTATGAAGACAATTTAAACATCGGAAGTTGTCGTTGGTTAAGAACTCATCTGGTCTATATCCCAGTTGCGTTATTAGCGTTGTGTGTTCATCTGATTTGGATGAAGACATTTTCTCATGGAATTTCGGCTAGTATGAGGCCAATGCCCATCCAGCATCGTGAGGAATTTGGGTAACTACAATAATTAGCGGCTCCAGTTATAACGCTAGGGACCTGACATGCTGACTACATGCCACATCTATACTGACAGGATGATCGTCTATCTCTGTGATTAACATATGTGGATGTGATGTCAGCAGCCGGCTGGTACGCCAAGGGCCTTCTAGGCGTGGCGCCATGGAGTTGGAGAATTAAGAATATCATCACATTTCATCCTTCAACCCAACATTATACCGGACACGAGTAGAGGGTTTACTTCTTTTTTGTAGAAATGAGGCTTGCCTTTCATCCCATTTTTTTATTTCCCTGTTCCAATATATTTTGATAATTATGGTTTTTGGAAAACAGATGTAGCACCACTACTTGGTGCTCGTGGATCTTTTATTACTATGATAGTTAGTGATTCACAGAGAAAATGCTATTTACAATCCTTGCCCGGGCCCGTGAGAGGCAAAGATTGATCCATCTTTCATATGCTGTTTACTTAACACATATTAATTACCGTGAAATGTTAAATATCTTGTAGTAATTTATAAAGTTGTATCTGATTCCTAACGATATCTTAATCATGAGAGCAAGAAGGAAAAGGAGCTAAGCTGACTTTGGAGAAGCTTATAACGTAGGGATTAGTACTATGCAGCAATATGATATCAAGTTGAACAGTAAACAAACATCTTTTAACTAAAAGATCTTTAATGTATACAATATGTAAGTTTAAGAAAAATATATATAAACAATACTAACAATAGAAATTAACATACTCGGTCATCAATAAATCCAACATTCTGGAATTACAAAACACAATAAATAATAGCAATCACCCATACATACATTCATGCAATAGTCCAACCAAGGGTTAGGGGCCACACCCCGGATGTTCTACCCTGGCTTACAGGACCAACGAACCAAAGCAGAACCGCTCTGCTCGAGCTGCAAAATATGACAACCCAGTTCTCAAATTTGCTTCGTGTATTAAGAGTTTTGTGGAAGAGAGGAAGTTGCGCAAACACACACAGCGCACGGGAGGGGGTAAGTAGGAGAAAAGAAAAGAGGACAGGAATTGGCACTGTTCTTGAATTTAACTGTAGAGGAAGAATAAGATGACGTAGATGTTGCATACCGAAAATGTACTTTCGGTACAATTATAAAAATTCAACATGCTGCCACTTCCTTTTCATATCCATTGAGCGTCAGATTGAACATGATTCTAAATTCCGTTTTTTTTCACATAATTTACCGTTTACATACAACTTGCAATTAAATCAGTTTTTAAAATATTATATAACGATGCGAGGTTGGGAAGTGGTTGTTACAGAAGCGAAGAAAATGTTTAAAAACCAAACGATAGCGAGGTTTTTAATTTCCGACACTTAATGTCAGCCGCGTTGTCAGCCCTGTATAATGGTCGCTTTAACTCTCACAACATGCACCTCATTCTCATTTCCGTTAGAGACTGAGCAGACCTCGGGGTCATTGTGTTACCAGAAAGTTTTCACACCCTGTTTAAAGATTCTGATCGAACGTCGTACCTTCAGGCTTGTAGCATACTTCCTTAACCAAGTAAGCTACGGCGTGACCTCTAGTAAAGTTTTCACCCTGTTTAAAGATTCTGATCGAACGTCGTACCTTCAGGCTTGTAGCATACTTCCTTAACCAAGTAAGCTACGGCGTGACCTCTAGTAAAGTTTTCACCCTGTTTAAAGATTCTGATCGAACGTCGTACCTTCAGGCTTGTAGCATACTTCCTTAACCAAGTAAGCTACGGCGTGACCTCTAGTAAAGTTTTCACCCTGTTTAAAGATTCTGATCGAACGTCGTACCTTCAGGCTTGTAGCATACTTCCTTAACCAAGTAAGCTACGGCGTGACCTCTAGTAAAGTTTTCACCCTGTTTAAAGATTCTGATCGAACGTCGTACCTTCAGGCTTGTAGCATACTTCCTTAACCAAGTAAGCTACGGCGTGACCTCTAGTAAAGTTTTCACCCTGTTTAAAGATTCTGATCGAACGTCGTACCTTCAGGCTTGTAGCATACTTCCTTAACCAAGTAAGCTACGGCGTGACCTCTAGTAAAGTTTTTCACCCTGTTTAAAGATTCTGATCGAACGTCGTACCTTCAGGCTTGTAGCATACTTCCTTAACCAAGTAAGCTACGGCGTGACCTCTAGTAAAGTTTTCACCCTGTTTAAAGATTCTGATCGAACGTCGTACCTTCAGGCTTGTAGCATACTTCCTTAACCAAGTAAGCTACGGCGTGACCTCTAGTAAAGTTTTCACCCTGTTTAAAGATTCTGATCGAACGTCGTACCTTCAGGCTTGTAGCATACTTCCTTAACCAAGTAAGCTACGGCGTGACCTCTAGTAAAGTTTTCACCCTGTTTAAAGATTCTGATCGAACGTCGTACCTTCAGGCTTGTAGCATACTTCCTTAACCAAGTAAGCTACGGCGTGACCTCTAGTAAAGTTTTCACCCTGTTTAAAGATTCTGATCGAACGTCGTACCTTCAGGCTTGTAGCATACTTCCTTAACCAAGTAAGCTACGGCGTGACCTCTAGTAAAGTTTTCACCCTGTTTAAAGATTCTGATCGAACGTCGTACCTTCAGGCTTGTAGCATACTTCCTTAACCAAGTAAGCTACGGCGTGACCTCTAGTAAAGTTTTCACCCTGTTTAAAGATTCTGATCGAACGTCGTACCTTCAGGCTTGTAGCATACTTCCTTAACCAAGTAAGCTACGGCGTGACCTCTAGTAAAGTTTTCACCCTGTTTAAAGATTCTGATCGAACGTCGTACCTTCAGGCTTGTAGCATACTTCCTTAACCAAGTAAGCTACGGCGTGACCTCTAGTAAAGTTTTCACCCTGTTTAAAGATTCTGATCGAACGTCGTACCTTCAGGCTTGTAGCATACTTCCTTAACCAAGTAAGCTACGGCGTGACCTCTAGTAAAGTTTTCACCCTGTTTAAAGATTCTGATCGAACGTCGTACCTTCAGGCTTGTAGCATACTTCCTTAACCAAGTAAGCTACGGCGTGACCTCTAGTAAAGTTTTCACCCTGTTAAAGATTCTGATCGAACGTCGTACCTTCAGGCTTGTAGCATACTTCCTTAACCAAGTAAGCTACGGCGTGACCTCTAGTAAAGTTTTCACCCTGTTTAAAGATTCTGATCGAACGTCGTACCTTCAGGCTTGTAGCATACTTCCTTAACCAAGTAAGCTACGGCGTGACCTCTAGTAAAGTTTTCACCCTGTTTAAAGATTCTGATCGAACGTCGTACCTTCAGGCTTGTAGCATACTTCCTTAACCAAGTAAGCTACGGCGGACCTCTAGTAAAGTTTTCACCCTGTTTAAAGATTCTGATCGAACGTCGTACCTTCAGGCTTGTAGCATACTTCCTTAACCAAGTAAGCTACGGCGTGACCTCTAGTAAAGTTTTCACCCTGTTAAAGATTCTGATCGAACGTCGTACCTTCAGGCTTGTAGCATACTTCCTTAACCAAGTAAGCTACGGCGTGACCTCTAGTAAAGTTTTCACCCTGTTTAAAGATTCTGATCGAACGTCGTACCTTCAGGCTTGTAGCATACTTCCTTAACCAAGTAAGCTACGGCGTGACCTCTAGTAAAGTTTTCACCCTGTTTAAAGATTCTGATCGAACGTCGTACCTTCAGGCTTGTAGCATACTTCCTTAACCAAGTAAGCTACGGCGTGACCTCTAGTAAAGTTTTCACCCTGTTTAAAGATTCTGATCGAACGTCGTACCTTCAGGCTTGTAGCATACTTCCTTAACCAAGTAAGCTACGGCGTGACCTCTAGTAAAGTTTTCACCCTGTTTAAAGATTCTGATCGAACGTCGTACCTTCAGGCTTGTAGCATACTTCCTTAACCAAGTAAGCTACGGCGTGACCTCTAGTAAAGTTTTCACCCTGTTTAAAGATTCTGATCGAACGTCGTACCTTCAGGCTTGTAGCATACTTCCTTAACCAAGTAAGCTACGGCGTGACCTCTAGTAAAGTTTTCACCCTGTTTAAAGATTCTGATCGAACGTCGTACCTTCAGCTTGTAGCATACTTCCTTAACCAAGTAAGCTACGGCGTGACCTCTAGTAAAGTTTTCACCCTGTTTAAAGATTCTGATCGAACGTCGTACCTTCAGGCTTGTAGCATACTTCCTTAACCAAGTAAGCTACGGCGTGACCTCTAGTAAAGTTTTCACCCTGTTTAAAGATTCTGATCGAACGTCGTACCTTCAGGCTTGTAGCATACTTCCTTAACCAAGTAAGCTACGGCGTGACCTCTAGTAAAGTTTTCACCCTGTTTAAAGATTCTGATCGAACGTCGTACCTTCAGGCTTGTAGCATACTTCCTTAACCAAGTAAGCTACGGCGTGACCTCTAGTAAAGTTTTCACCCTGTTTAAAGATTCTGATCGAACGTCGTACCTTCAGGCTTGTAGCATACTTCCTTAACCAAGTAAGCTACGGCGTGACCTCTAGTAAAGTTTTCACCCTGTTTAAAGATTCTGATCGAACGTCGTACCTTCAGGCTTGTAGCATACTTCCTTAACCAAGTAAGCTACGGCGTGACCTCTAGTAAAGTTTTCACCCTGTTTAAAGATTCTGATCGAACGTCGTACCTTCAGGCTTGTAGCATACTTCCTTAACCAAGTAAGCTACGGCGTGACCTCTAGTAAAGTTTTCACCCTGTTTAAAGATTCTGATCGAACGTCGTACCTTCAGGCTTGTAGCATACTTCCTTAACCAAGTAAGCTACGGCGTGACCTCTAGTAAAGTTTTCACCCTGTTTAAAGATTCTGATCGAACGTCGTACCTTCAGGCTTGTAGCATACTTCCTTAACCAAGTAAGCTACGGCGTGACCTCTAGTAAAGTTTTTCACCCTGTTTAAAGATTCTGATCGAACGTCGTACCTTCAGGCTTGTAGCATACTTCCTTAACCAAGTAAGCTACGGCGTGACCTCTAGTAAAGTTTTCACCCTGTTTAAAGATTCTGATCGAACGTCGTACCTTCAGGCTTGTAGCATACTTCCTAAACCAAGTAAGCTACGGCGTGACCTCTAGTAAAGTTTTCACCCTGTTTAAAGATTCTGATCGAACGTCGTACCTTCAGGCTTGTAGCATACTTCCTTAACCAAGTAAGCTACGGCGTGACCTCTAGTAAAGTTTTCACCCTGTTTAAAGATTCTGATCGAACGTCGTACCTTCAGGCTTGTAGCATACTTCCTTAACCAAGTAAGCTACGGCGTGACCTCTAGTAAAGTTTTCACCCTGTTTAAAGATTCTGATCGAACGTCGTACCTTCAGGCTTGTAGCATACTTCCTTAACCAAGTAAGCTACGGCGTGACCTCTAGTAAAGTTTTCACCCTGTTTAAAGATTCTGATCGAACGTCGTACCTTCAGGCTTGTAGCATACTTCCTTAACCAAGTAAGCTACGGCGTGACCTCTAGTAAAGTTTTCACCCTGTTTAAAGATTCTGATCGAACGTCGTACCTTCAGGCTTGTAGCATACTTCCTTAACCAAGTAAGCTACGGCGTGACCTCTAGTAAAGTTTTCACCCTGTTTAAAGATTCTGATCGAACGTCGTACCTTCAGGCTTGTAGCATACTTCCTTAACCAAGTAAGCTACGGCGTGACCTCTAGTAAAGTTTTCACCCTGTTTAAAGATTCTGATCGAACGTCGTACCTTCAGGCTTGTAGCATACTTCCTTAACCAAGTAAGCTACGGCGTGACCTCTAGTAAAGTTTTCACCCTGTTTAAAGATTCTGATCGAACGTCGTACCTTCAGGCTTGTAGCATACTTCCTTAACCAAGTAAGCTACGGCGTGACCTCTAGTAAAGTTTTCACCCTGTTTAAAGATTCTGATCGAACGTCGTACCTTCAGGCTTGTAGCATACTTCCTTAACCAAGTAAGCTACGGCGTGACCTCTAGTAAAGTTTTCAACCTGTTTAAAGATTCTGATCGAACGTCGTACCTTCAGGCTTGTAGCATACTTCCTTAACCAAGTAAGCTACGGCGTGACCTCTAGTAAAGTTTTCACCCTGCTTAAAGATTCTGATCGAACGTCGTACCTTCAGGCTTGTAGCATACTTCCTTAACCAAGTAAGCTACGGCGTGACCTCTAGTAAAGTTTTCACCCTGTTTAAAGATTCTGATCGAACGTCGTACCTTCAGGCTTGTAGCATACTTCCTTAACCAAGTAAGCTACGGCGTGACCTCTAGTAAAGTTTTCACCCTGTTTAAAGATTCTGATCGAACGTCGTACCTTCAGGCTTGTAGCATACTTCCTTAACCAAGTAAGCTACGGCGTGACCTCTAGTAAAGTTTTCACCCTGTTTAAAGATTCTGATCGAACGTCGTACCTTCAGGCTTGTAGCATACTTCCTTAACCAAGTAAGCTACGGCGTGACCTCTAGTAAAGTTTTCACCCTGTTTAAAGATTCTGATCGAACGTCGTACCTTCAGGCTTGTAGCATACTTCCTTAACCAAGTAAGCTACGGCGTGACCTCTAGTAAAGTTTTTCACCCTGTTTAAAGATTCTGATCGAACGTCGTACCTTCAGGCTTGTAGCATACTTCCTTAACCAAGTAAGCTACGGCGTGACCTCTAGTAAAGTTTTCACCCTGTTTAAAGATTCTGATCGAACGTCGTACCTTCAGGCTTGTAGCATACTTCCTTAACCAAGTAAGCTACGGCGTGACCTCTAGTAAAGTTTTCACCCTGTTTAAAGATTCTGATCGAACGTCGTACCTTCAGGCTTGTAGCATACTTCCTTAACCAAGTAAGCTACGGCGTGACCTCTAGTAAAGTTTTCACCCTGTTTAAAGATTCTGATCGAACGTCGTACCTTCAGGCTTGTAGCATACTTCCTTAACCAAGTAAGCTACGGCGTGACCTCTAGTAAAGTTTTCACCCTGTTTAAAGATTCTGATCGAACGTCGTACCTTCAGGCTTGTAGCATACTTCCTTAACCAAGTAAGCTACGGCGTGACCTCTAGTAAAGTTTTCACCCTGTTTAAAGATTCTGATCGAACGTCGTACCTTCAGGCTTGTAGCATACTTCCTTAACCAAGTAAGCTACGGCGTGACCTCTAGTAAAGTTTTCACCCTGTTTAAAGATTCTGATCGAACGTCGTACCTTCAGGCTTGTAGCATACTTCCTTAACCAAGTAAGCTACGGCGTGACCTCTAGTAAAGTTTTCACCCTGTTTAAAGATTCTGATCGAACGTCGTACCTTCAGGCTTGTAGCATACTTCCTTAACCAAGTAAGCTACGGCGTGACCTCTAGTAAAGTTTTCCCTCACCCTGTTTAAAGATTCTGATCGAACGTCGTACCTTCAGGCTTGTAGCATACTTCCTTAACCAAGTAAGCTACGGCGTGACCTCTAGTAAAGTTTTCACCCTGTTTAAAGATTCTGATCGAACGTCGTACCTTCAGGCTTGTAGCATACTTCCTTAACCAAGTAAGCTACGGCGTGACCTCTAGTAAAGTTTTCACCCTGTTTAAAGATTCTGATCGAACGTCGTACCTTCAGGCTTGTAGCATACTTCCTTACCAAGTAAGCTACGGCGTGACCTCTAGTAAAGTTTTCACCCTGTTTAAAGATTCTGATCGAACGTCGTACCTTCAGGCTTGTAGCATACTTCCTTAACCAAGTAAGCTACGGCGTGACCTCTAGTAAAGTTTTCACCCTGTTTAAAGATTCTGATCGAACGTCGTACCTTCAGGCTTGTAGCATACTTCCTTAACCAAGTAAGCTACGGCGTGACCTCTAGTAAAGTTTTCACCCTGTTTAAAGATTCTGATCGAACGTCGTACCTTCAGGCTTGTAGCATACTTCCTTAACCAAGTAAGCTACGGCGTGACCTCTAGTAAAGTTTTCACCCTGTTTAAAGATTCTGATCGAACGTCGTACCTTCAGGCTTGTAGCATACTTCCTTAACCAAGTAAGCTACGGCGTGACCTCTAGTAAAGTTTTCAACCCTGTTTAAAGATTCTGATCGAACGTCGTACCTTCAGGCTTGTAGCATACTTCCTTAACCAAGTAAGCTACGGCGTGACCTCTAGTAAAGTTTTCACCCTGTTTAAAGATTCTGATCGAACGTCGTACCTTCAGGCTTGTAGCATACTTCCTTAACCAAGTAAGCTACGGCGTGACCTCTAGTATTCTGGCAAGTAAACCAAATAAATAAATAAACATTTGGTCTAAAACATCTTGTTCGCATTGAAATGCGAAGCGAATGGGTTAAAATGAGAGGCATTTTAAATAAACACTTTGGTATTATTACCTCACTATGTTTATATAAAAGTGGGTGCCGCGCGACAATGCTTGACAATGAATAACATGCGGAATTATTGTAGTCGGCATATTTGTACTTAATTATATTTAATTATATATAACAGCTGCGGGGAAATAAAGCGAGCCGCTGGACAACCATCATAGTGAGACGATGGTAAGAATCATTTTTACTATATTGACTGTTGTCTTAGAATAGGCGACAACCGGTAAACAATATATGGTTTATTACATTACCTTTATATGGTATTCAGATTATCTTTGACTATTTAACTCATGCCCCAAATGGGAGTCAATGACCAATCACGTTTCAATGATTTCTGTTTTACAACCAATCAGAGTCGTGTTTCACGAAATATATATATCAGTATTAAATTTACCATATTAAAGAAAGCTCCTCCTTTTTAATATTCTGAACAGGTCTGACCATTATTTTGCAGTGACTGATCCTGTAAGAAATACGGCTACCAGATTATATATATAGTGCGTAGATGTCAACACATAGCGCTTGCAGGAGTTAATATAAAACCATTTGTAGCAATCTATTATACCACAAAAAAAACACACTTTGCACTTTCTTAAATGTATTTTTTCCCAGGTAATAATCCAGAAAAATATAATTGTCATACTTACATCATACGTCATCAGAAATGAATTAATATACAGTTTGATGTGTTTAATTTTTTCTCCACTAGAGAGCATTCTTACAATATTGCGTTCCTTTGGCAATAAATAGTATGATCTGGTTGCAGTGATAAACAAAATAAGCAGATGAAGCGTACCAATCGTTTATCATTTGTTTTCAAACATCGCCGTTTACATTAAATGTATAAATATTTTAAAATAATTATAGTTAAATAATGATTTGTGAGTAAACAGCTTAATTTTATTCGTTAAATAGTCCTAACAAATGCTGCTCTTTATTTCGAAATTCTCTAGATAAATTCACTCCTCACTTCGTGAGTCGTGAATTTATCGATAATTTGGAAATCACTCGTGGCATTACTTATGATAATTGTTAGACAATTTATTTCGTAACTCGGTATAAAGTTGTACTTTATAAATTGGAAAATCTGTTTTGAATTGTATTTCAAGTTCATTTAAAATAAATCATTGTGCGTGTCGAATTGATATTGGATAAAATACAGACATATGTGAGTTATTCCAAACATTTTTATTGGAGGAACATTGTTGTTTATCCGATGTTGAGTGTGCGTGTACCATTGAACTGTAATTCTATATACAGTAGTAACACTCAGTCAATGAAGTTATATTGCAATGTGTATTATGTCCACATTCCACTTATTTGAGTTTCAGTCCTCGAAAAACAATTCGTTCAACACCAAATAAAGTGACGAAATGGTTATAAATGTTCACTCTAATTTAAAGTGGAGAGTGACAGTATACCATATGCATACACTTTTTTGTTGTTGTTTTCCTTCTCTTTTGTCAAGTATACTTTGTCACTCCTTATATGGGCAAGTTTATTAAATTAAAAGTACAACAAATAATTAACTGAACTAAGAAGCTCTACAGATAAAGGCGTACAACTTAATGGTATTTATAAACGTTTGGTATATGTTGATGAGGTATTAACAGAATAGAATATATTTATTTAAAGGTAAAGTGATCCCACTACTGGCCTCAGGAGGCCCTTGGGGTAGTAGGAGGTTAGGGCTCCCACTTTTTCTTGACAATCGGCACTTGATGTCAGCCGGGTTGTCAGCCCTGCATGACGGCCGCCTTTACCCCAGAACAAGCGTCTGGTACTCATTTCAGTTAGAGGCTGAGTCGACCCCAGGGCCATAGTGCCGCCAGAAGGTTTGGGTCAGTTTAAAAATCCTGACCCCACCGGGATTCGAACCCTCGACCCTCCGCCTTGTAGCTCAGTGATATATTTATTTAGCCTGGTAGAATTAAGGTCATGTGACCTACTCTTTCACTTACCTGGACAATCATATGTTACATTTAAATACAAAAAAAAAACAATAATAGTACATAATAAATAATTAATTATCTGGTCAAACTGAACAATAATGAAAATAACGTCTAATAATACAATAAAATTAAATATAATTAAAACTAAACTAATGAAAGAATGTATACACAAAGGGATAACAGCTCGAAAGAAAGGAATAAATAGCGAGGAAATGTTAAGAGTTAACACGCGTGTTCTACTGAATAACAATGAGAAATTACAGCTAAAAGTAGATATAAATAGAACTAAATATAATAATAATATTAATAATAATAATAATAATAATAATAATAATAATAATGCTTTATTTTAGCTGGCAGAGTTAAGGCCATGAGGCCTTCTCTTCCACTCAACCAGCGAATAGTAAAATTATACAAAAAATTACATACTGTGGCAAGAAGCAATAGACTCGTGAGTATTAAAACGTACCATTAATAGTAATAACTGGAAGGCGCACAAAACGTGCACACGAGTCTATTACCAACATAGAAACCTAAACGAATGGTACCTACCCTTCTAAGCTATAATGAATAACATATACACTCGGAGAGGGGTTGGCAACTTATGGGAGGAGTCATCGCCCTTATAAGGCGAGGACACGTGTGAAAACACTCTCACTCTCACGCTCCTACGTTCTGCAATAGTTAACTTCTTCAGTGACCGTTCGCGAAAGTGATATTAAAACACGTGGGCGGAAGTAATTCATCAACTCCACTCCGAGTTATTAAAATATATACAATTGTACATATAAATGTATCCAATAAAATAAAATAATAAGTGTATAATTTAAAACATCCCTGAGTGATCATATTCTACCCTGAGCGAACCGGCACAAATGGCGCCCACGTGGTAGGTTCGAATTAATTTAATAGTGGCACACGTTCGCCAACGAATGAATTGTTGTGAAAATATAAACCGAGTGAGCAGCACATGGCAACTACAGTGATGAATCATCTTACTACGCCGATGAATGGTGAACGGCCGATGAATGGTGAGCAAGGGATTGCAGAAACAACGATTGGAGCTCGCAAGACACCAGTAAATCAACACTACTTAAAAAAAAAGTGAGTAAATAAGTAAACTAAATTTTTGAAGTGCTAAAAAAATTAAAATGGCTGCTGTAGATCTAGGAGCACGTGGTCAGGATCCATTAGCCTCAGCAGAAAGTACACATGTTGATATAGCATTGGAGAATAAGGAGCCAAACATTTCCTTATTCGATCTATATCAGTTGATAAAAGACATAACGACAGATATAAAGTCGTTAAACTCAAACATGCAAACCACTATCAATATAGTAGACACAGCAGATAGGGAGTCAACCAATATAGGAGCAGAAAACAAAGAAAATACTAGGGCCCTACACACAGATATTTCTATTGTGGAAATAAATTCAGCAGATGAAATAGGGTTAGGCAGTGAAGAGCACGAAACTAACGAATTAGGTAATATAGAAAATTGTATTGAAATCTCTGAAACAAGTGAGAGAATAAATGGAGGCCAGCTTATAGAAACTGGTCAAACTAATGAAAATTGTAGTCAGATAAGCGAGAAGATAGAAACCGTAGCTAACTCCACAGCAGCTAGTATCGGGTAAAATGAAAATAAAGTAGAAAATATATGTTCAAATGTTAACATAGTAGAGAGAGAACTTGGAGTTAATGAAAGGGACTTTAAAAATATTCATGTATTTGTCACGAAACAAGAAACATCAGAAAATGGGTATCTACCTGGAACATACCAGAAAAGTGAGACAATTGAAATATGCCGGAGGGTAATGCTAGGCGATAGCACCATAATCGCAACGCAGGTAGCAAACAGGAATAATTCTAAGAAAAGATATTTAATAGATAAATACTTGAATTACTTGAAAGAACCTAAAACTGATGTTCCTTGGTTCGAAACCACGTGCAGTGATGAGCGATCGACGAAATTAGTTGCAATAATCATCTTTGCAAACAATTTGGTGATTTCAAATTCAGGAATCGAGTCCAGTACAACAAGTAGGTTCCAAACTAACGTAATATTTACATACCGTCCAGAGTGTAATATAACCCAAAACGCGATTGAAAAACACGAGAAAATGGCGGGAAATCGTTGCAGTAAGATAAACGATGAGAGCGTTAATAATATTAATAATTTTGATAAACGATTAGCCATCATTATGGGCGAAATCGAATATGAGAGAATGAAATACTGACTCGATGATCGAATTTAATGTGTATATGAACCAATCTTACCCGGGATCGAACCCAGCTCTATATGAAAATTAGAAATATAATTATCTTATTAGTTAAAATAGTTAAGCATATGTATAAAAAATGGTATTGAACACCAAAAATACTTATGAATAGGCTGATTTACTTGTATTATGATAAAGAATTAATTAATTATATTCTTTAATGATTGGGATAATTAAAAATGAGGAAATGAATACTGCATTGTACATCTTTGAATGAGAGAGGGGCAGAACTCCTCTTATATATATATATATATATATATATATTGATACTCAATTAAATATCAACTTAAAAATAGATACGAGTAACATGCTATCACAGTAGATAATACCTATAATATTTAGCCAAGTAATATGATATTTGCAAATATTAATATCGCTCGTATAGCAAAAGTTAGCATATGTATGATATAATAAGGTTACATTCAACTAGAACTGGGTGAGATATTTCGGAAAATTTTGATCACTATAAAATAGGATGGATCTGTGGATATTAAACCTTAAATAAAAGAGTCAAACAGCTATAAATAACTATTAAATAGAAAGAGAGAGAAAATATTTTTTTGCATATTTAATTAAATCGCTAGTGCAGAAAGCTGCATTACTGACTCATCAAACTAAAGCTATATACTCTAATGATTTAAATATCAAAACTAATTTAAAGTTATAATATTTTATGCTCAGATAATTTGTTGATTAACGCTCCCAAGGAAACTTTTAAAATCCAGTATGCATAATAATACGCTTTGATAGGCCATTGTGACTTTATAAAACTTTATCATAATTAAAGTTCTGTGAACAAACATATAGAACGATTTTCATATGAATTCTTGAAAAAAAAATGGAGACATCTTAAGTATATCAGTAAATGAAAGATGTTGAAGCTTAATCCATCTTAATGAACAGGTCAATTGACGTTAATAATTGAAAGCGTGTGGAATTTATTGATTACCGATTTTATATACAGGATTAAATTAGTTATATGATGACCAAAGAGGCATCTAATTGTATTTGTGTATTACATAATAATTTGTGAGGTAATATTTTTGGGCAAGTGACCCAATATTATCTAATTGATGAATGTTATTAATTTAAAATGATGTTAATTAATGATATATGAAATAGTCATTACAGCTGAGGGAACAGCGATGCTGACATGTTTATATAATTCTGTATCCGAGTAAAACGATTTTGCACGCGTAAGACTGGAATGTTGTTTGACCAATTAATTATAGAGCCAATTTTGCTTTGGCAAATTAAATACGCTAATACGCGATACGCCGAAAGATGTTTAAATTAAAATATTGAGAATGATAAATTCTATACAAATGATCACAATGTAATATAACGATAGAAAATACGTAAAGCATATCACAAATAGTGAAACGCCTATAATGCTAAAAATAAAATACAGGAACACGGGAGCCGTAAAATTAATTTCGTTAATGGAAAACTTAAATATTATATTTTTATATACATGAGCCGATAATTACGTCTAGTTATGACTGAATAAATCTCTCTTTACAAGGAAACAATGAAAATATTATCTGCATGAATAAACGAAATGATCTTTATATAATCCAAAATAAATATCTTACATATATTTGAACAATTATGATACCATACAGTAGATTGAAAATATCAATATTCTATTATGATTCAAATATGTCACAGATCCACAAAAATGCATTTTATTTAAATGAAACTTTTAAATTACTTGAAAATATAGCCGAGAAAATGAAACATATACTTAAATGATTGGTTCATAACACCGAATAATTCACACTGTACATATTTATGTAAAATTAGATTAGAATTTTAATTTTAAGACACATCAAGAATTGCGTGTGAATGTGAAAAGTGATTTAGTGATACAGTATCTATTAACAGGGCTTAAATAGCCACATAAGTCATTTAAAAGTGTAAAACAGTGATCTATAATCTATTCAAAAGGAAGAAAGATGGAACTAAATATGAAATCAAAACATTGATGAACCATATGTTAATGTGAAAAGGTTTGAATGAATGAGTGAGTGGTATGAATTGATTTGTATGTATAAGCTAGTATAAGGAATTTATACTACTTAGGTATATTTATGTATTATCTTCAGGCCTTAGAAAGGGAAAGGTACTATTCTTATAAGTCAGTCAGTGAACCCAAACGAGAATGTTTTCAGAATAGGTTACAAGTTGAATCCTATTGCTTTGAATGAGAGATGAATATGAGTTCCACAAAATTTGTTCAGTAGAAAATTTAGATAGAATCTCATATGGGCATTATGTGGCAAGAAGTAATAGACTCGTGAGTATTAAAACGTACCATTAATAGTAATAACTGGAAGGCGCACAAAACGTGCACACGAGTCTATTACCAACATAGAAACCTAAACGAATGGTACCTACCCTTCTAAGCTATAATGAATAACATATACACTCGGAGAGGAGTTGGCAACTTATGGGAGGAGTCATCGCCCTTATAAGGCGAGGGCACGTGTGAAAACACTCTCACTCTCACGCTCCTACGTTCTGCAATAGTTAACTTCTTCAGTGACCGTTCGCGAAAGTGATATTAAAACACGTGGGCGGAAGTAATTCATCAACTCCACTCCGAGTTATTAAAATATATACAATTGTACATATAAATGTATCCAATAAAATAAAATAATAAGTGTATAATTTAAAACATCCCTGAGTGATCATATTCTACCCTGAGCGAACCGGCACAATACATATTACAATTTTAAGATATTAAAATACAGACTAAACAAAATACAAAGATGATGTGATCTAATACTAGCTAATACTAACAAAAACATAGAATATAATAAAATTTAAATTATGTAAAATAAAGTAAGTAGCTTCCTAGATGACTATTAATGGAATGCTCTATATAGTTGTTATGCAATATATGGTCACATGTAGAAATATATTCAGTAATAGAAATGGACAGTTAATGACAAATGAGGGAAATTGTGAAGAAGTGGTTGAATTAAAATACTTAAGAAAGATAATAACAAATATGAGTGAAATTCAGAAAAAAATTAACATAGACTCAATTCTGAAATGCATGCTGTACGCATTGCATACTCTTTTGTCATCCAAACTTTTCTAAAAGATCTAAAAAATCTAAAAAAAATAACTAATTAACATATATAAAAACAGTTATTCTGTTATGGAGGTCTTTATGTATTATAATATAAGTTGTGCACTCCCTTTCCTTTTTTTTTTTTTAAATCTCTACTCCTCAGATCGCCGTGGATCTCTACCCAGATGGACCACACAAATAAACTTGCATAGTCAAATATAATCCTGGCTATAGTAATGATGAGGCTAATTCTAGACATAAATATATAGTGAACGCGAATGACAATAGGATAAAGTGGATAACTTATTTGAGTAAACATTAACTATACTCATAGCGATTTAAAATATAAAATTATGGAATATTCACCTGAAAGATCCGTCTCCTCAACTTAATTAATTATTTAACTGTAGCGCTTTCGGGACTTGTCCCATCATCGGCAGGATTCAAAACTGGTGTTTCACTGAAGATCTGGTAGAGGGGATTACATGTAGTACAGCGATACAGTTAAATAATTAATAAAATAGAGGAGACGGACCTTTCAGGTGAATATTCCATAATTTTATATTTTAATTTTGAATAATACCTCAACGGAACACATCATGAATATTTATAAAAGTTGACATAGCGATTTATGAAATATCATCAAACAAGGATTAAGCCCAATGGCCTGTTCCGATCTCATTATAGGTCGAATTGGTCCTTCCATCTCTTCAATGGTCTTCCCAACATTCTTCTCCCTTTTGGTTTACAATTATACATTCTTCTTGGTATGCGCTGTTCATTCATTCGTAATACGTGCTGAAGATAAGCTTTTGATAATATTATATTCTTTCACAGAGATTAAATATATTAAGTTCTGTTCTTATATCTTCGTTTTTCTTTTTATCGGTTCTTTGGTATCCTGCTATTGCCCTCAACATCTTTATTTCAACAGCCTCTATTTGTTTACTATCTGCCTTTGTTAATGAAACGTAATACTGTGAACTAGACTGGAGACTGGACTACAGTAACGGTTTGACGTCAGTCTTGCATGTTCATCCAAGTTTGTCAAAAAAAAGTTTCGTGTGTACGGCAAATTGGACGTTTTGCATGAACTGAATGAGGTTTGACAAACTCGCAAAAGACAGGAGCTTTGTGTACAAGCAAGACGGCGGACAAGTTGGTTCAAGTAGAGTGTAGACGCATGTCAGTCTAATCGGTCAAACTTCGCTCTTCTGCTAGTCTTTTGTCGGCGATACTGGAGGTTTTAACTAGTGTTTTTACTGTGTATAGTGACGGAGAAAATGACATCAGATTTACGACACTTGGTCTCATGAATTTTTCATGGAAATCATAGAACTGCACCACAGTTTTTCTTGCCTCTGGCACGTGAAATCGAAGGATTACAACAAGAGATAAGAAAAAGCAAGCTTACACAGCTTTGGTTAGTAAATATAAAGAAGTGGATAGTAAAGCAAGTAAAGAGCCTGTCTCAAAGCAATCAACTCATTTCGAACAGTTTACCGTAAAGAGTGTGCGAAAATAAAAGCGTCAAATCGTTTAGTTTGCGTGCCAGTCAGTCGGTAAGGTAGAGCGTAACGACTGATCCAAAGACTGAGCACAAGTTTGAGTAGTGTAGCCGCACTGCTTTTTGTGTCAATCTTATTTGATCATGCAAGACTGACGACAAAACGTTACGTGTAGACCAGGCTTAAGCTAAGATTACAGAAAACATTAAATATCATTGATTTAACACTATATACAAATTTAACATAATAAATAGAATCAAATAAACATAACTTTCTCGTGATAACAAAGAACAACATTAATAAAAAGTAAACTTTCGAACAGTCCTAGAATGAAATAATATAAACAAGAATACACACATCGTACGTACATCTAGATGTTCATACATACGAAATAAACGTCTTCTTAGTGACTGCAAAAGTAGATGGTGAAAAGAGCCGACTAGGCTCTTTCACTCAAACCAAAACAAAGCTGAACAAAATTGTATCGGACTGTTGCTCGTGTAAGTATAGCTTGATCTTATGTATTGTAGGTAGTGGTACGATGACGTAGGCGGTGACGTAAGGATGAGGAAGGGGATGAGGTAATATGCAGGAGATTGGAAAACGGGATGGAGCCTCTCAGAGAACTTAGAAAACACATTTTTAGGAATCACAGTTCAAATCCTACAGTTAGGTCTATGTTATACGGATTCGAAATATGGACTCCTATTTTAAGGAAGGATAAAATATTACATTTATTTGGGAATAAAGTTCTTTGGATTTTTTGGACCAAATAGAGACTAATATACAGATTAATGGAGAATGATAAGAAATGTTAAGTCTCATAATCTGCAATGGGCACGACATGTGGCAGAAATGAAGCATGCAAGACGAGCATGGAAACTCCTTTAGAAAACCAGAAGGAAAACGTCGGCCAAAAATTTGGGAGAATAACATTAACTATGATTTGAGGGAGTAAAATTTTATAGTGAATATATGTCTGTCTCATTTGGTTGCTGAGAAATAACGAATCAAATGGTGTATAGCCTACATCAATTTGAGACACTATTAAATTCACACAATCATAATACAATATAGAGCTCATAATTGTGTAGCTCTCTGCATTCTCATCTCTTACGGCGGATCGATTATTCGTCTTAAGAATCTATTTTGTACTAATTTTAGCTTTTTTCCCCCTTAATGTTTCTCACTCATTGGGAGTAATGTTTAGATTCTTTGATAAAAGTCTAGAAGACAGGAGGCACTGAATATAGAGTGTCGCCGTGGCATAAGTTAGTGGAGTCCCTTCCTTCAATTCCGGTGACTCGGGTGTGATTCCCGGTGGGGTACGGGCTTTTAAATCTTCATTTTGGATCTGGACGTATGTATCCAGTCCTTCTGTTCGTATGTATGAATAATAATAAAAAAGGAAAATAAAGAGGCGAAAAAGAATGTAATCGAAGAGAAATAAACTGTGTTGTAATTTGAATTTTCTACTCTAAATCAGCATTACATATCTTCCATTTGATTTCGATGTGCTAAAAAGATTGTAAATAGCCCTACTTTAATCTTTCTAGTTTTTCATAAGTTGAAGAAAAATAATACGATCTTAGCTTCATCACTTAAATTAGGTTATTATTATAAAAGATGTAGTCAATGTACCCATTTCACCAAATAAAATTAAAAGAGTCAACATATTTCAGCAGCGAAGCTGTCATTTTCAAGACTAAATATTGACAAAATACTAAATGTAATTATGTTGATGTTGTTGAAGATTTTCGGGCTGTCGGCCGTGGTCGTGAGGCTTGTAGTTCCCCGACGTTTCGCCAAAGACTGCGTCTGGCATCCTCAAGGGTTGTCTCAAGACGCAGTCTTTGGCGAAACGTCGGGGAACTACAAGCCTCACGACCACGGCCTACAGCCCGAAAATCTTCATCAACATCAACATAGCAACTCCGGCCGTGAAAGTCTACGTGAATACACTAAATGTAATTGTTTTTATGAAAATATTATTATTAATTTGATTCGTAAATTTGAATTTAGAGAATTGATTACAACCTTCCATTCTTCTATTAATAAACCTAATTTCGCAATTATGCCGTACGTTCCCTCTTTAACTAGAGGTTTGAACAATATATTTAAAGGATTAGATACCAAATTAGTTTATACTTCCAGTTTGACATTAAATAGTATTCTTGGAAACCCTAAAGATAAAGTCGATTGTTTGAAAAAATCCGGTATTTATAAAATTGGATGTAACGACTGTGATGGGAAACATGTTGGACAAACAGGAAGATCTATTTTAACCAGATTCATTCAACATATTGTACATTTTAGATTCAGAGAGTTGAAAAATCTTGAGTTGCTCAGCATATTTCTGATTACGGTCATGTTATCGTTAAAAGTAACCTTAGGCCAGTTCGTTCGGTCATTTGATTTCAAATTCCTTGACTTCCTTGAAACTTTAGAAATCTATAAAAATAAGGACAAAGTTATGAATAAAGACAAGGGCCCTATCCCATACAGCGCCCTCTTTTCTTTAATTGAAAGAAAAGCGGATTAGTTTTATTATGTCATATAGTTTATGTATAATTGACTACGTCATGTGACATAGTTTGTTTTTAATTGGATTCATTTTATTCATTTACCATGTTTGTCTTCAGTCAGTATTTAGTCTTGAAAATGACAGCTTAGCTGTTGAAACATGTTGATTATTTTAATTTTTAATTGGTGAAATGGGTACATTGACTACATGCTTTATGATTTTATCACCAATAAGATCATTAGTTTATTAAATGGGTTGTTATGTTGTCAAATAATTACTTTTTCTCCACAACTAAATTTATTCTATGTCATTAATAGTTCTTTTTTATCTGACTTTTCTATCTTCCACATTTTATATTTCAATCGTTAGTTCTAGATTAAAATATTTTGTAAATAATAATTATATTGTACACGTACCGTGGACATTTATGTTTATTGTAATTTAGATGTAAGAATAAATTTGTATTTTTTTAACCTGGTTGAGTAGTTTGACAAGGCCTTAAGGCCTTAACTCTACCAGGCAAAATAAAACTATTATTATTATTATTATTATTATTATTATTATTATTATTATTATTATTATTATTATTATTACCAGCTAATACACGGCGTGCGCTGCTACGCATAAATAAATTAAAATTAATGTGCTTTTATGTTTAGTTGAATAAGTAAAACGAAAAATAATTATACGAGTACATTTATATTTTTAGATACCCCTTGCTGATTACCCGGCATTGCCCGGGAATCTACGTATCCAGATCTTCGTGACATAAATGAGCTGAAATACGAAAATTAATGTGTTTTATGTTTAGTTAAATAACTGGCAGAAAATTTATATCGTAATTATTTTTAGATACCCTGGCGTTGTCCGGGAATCTATTCATCCCGATCTTCTTGGCATAAATGAGCTGAAAGACAAAAATTAATGCGCTTCTTATGATTAGTTGAATAAGTAAAATGAAAAATAATTATAAATGTATATCGTAATTATTTTAAGATTCCCCGTGTTCATTACCTGGTGTTGCCCGGGAATCTACTTATCTCGATCTTCTTGGCATCAATGAAAGACAAAAATGGTTATTGTGAATTATCCGTAAAAAAAATACTCGCCATATGCTGCTATGTTTGCACAGAAATCTACGTACTTGTCTCGATCTTCTTGGCATCAATGAAAGACAAAAATGGTTATTGTGAGTTATCCGAAAGAGATAAACATATGCTGTCGCAGACTTCTTTGTAGAGCTTTTTGAGATATTCAATTCTGCGTACATTAATTTTGTGTATTTGTTATGGCTACTTTTTTCACATTTTCCACTACAAAGGGCGATTTTTAAGGGTGTAGGAGTTGAGTACCACAAGTCTATTATAGCCATGTTCATCCCGGGAATCTCCTGAATGTTTTACAAAAAAGCCCCATCACAATCGGATCAACGGTATGGCCGCGCATTAAGTACGAACAAACAAACAAACATTCATTTTTATAAATTAGATACATTGATACAAACATAACATGGCGGTTGCTAAAATAAATTTTAATTTCAGATTTCAGGTAAACCATCACTTCTAATGGTTGAATTTTACTGATTTTTGGAGAAAAAAACTCGGTTTACTTTAATACGATAGCCTATTCTGAGTTTAGTTGTGAAACATCGAAAATTTCAATTGCTAGAGCGATTTTTAAAATTTAGTTTCAGGTGAACTCCTACATATAATGATTTCAGAACATAATAGATAACGGTTAAACACTTGCCTCATCTTAAACCCTGTACATACAAATTTTCACGAAGATCTGTTGAACGGTTTAGAAGTCTATAACGGGCAAACAGACATAGCTTATATTCGATTATATAGGCCTAATGTAATATAAAACAATAGAAAAACAAATGAGTCGAAATTACTTAAATATTCATAAAATTACATAGTAATGTACAGTAATACTTAAGAGTTTTATATGATTTTGTTTTCATTGCGGTCCGGAATATATAAATAATTGGCAGGATGAATTATTGTTCCACTATTTAAGAATAAGCTAAACGGGTTGAGTGGGCTACAGCTTATTTGAATAAGACTGTGATGAATTATTGTTCCACCTATTTAAGAATAAGCTAAACGGGTTGAGTGGGCTACAGCTTATTTGAATAAGACTGTGATGAATTATTGTTCCACCTATTTAAGAATAAGCTAAACGGGTTGAGTGGGCTACATCTTATTTGAATAAGACTGTGATGAATTATTGTTCCACTATTTAAGAATAAGCTAAACGGGTTGAGTGGGCTACAGCTTATTTGAATAAGACTGTGATGAATTATTGTTCCACCTATTTAAGAATAAGCTAAACGGGTTGAGTGGGCTATAGCTTATTTGAATAAGACTGATGAATTATTGTTCCACCTATTTAAGAATAAGCTAAACGGGTTGAGTGGGCTACAGCTTATTTGAATAAGACTGTGATGAATTATTGTTCCACTATTTAAGAATAAGCTAAACGGGTTGAGTGGGCTACAGCTTATTTGAATAAGACTGTGATGCATTATTGTTCCACCTATTTAAGAATAAGCTAAACGGGTTGAGTGGGCTACAGCTTATTTGAATAAGACTGTGATGAATTATTGTTCCACTATTTAAGAATAAGCTAAACGGGTTGAGTGGGCTACAGCTTATTTGAATAAGACTGATGAATTATTGTTCCACCTAATTAAGAATAAGCTAAACGGGTTGAGTGGGCTACAGCTTATTTGAATAAGACTGTGATGAATTATTGTTCCACTATTTAAGAATAAGCTAAACGGGTTGAGTGGGCTACAGCTTATTTGAATAAGACTGTGATGAATTATTGTTCCACCTATTTAAGAATAAGCTAAACGGGTTGAGTGGGCTACAGCTTATTTGAATAAGACTGTGATGAATTATTGTTCCACTATTTAAGAATAAGCTAAACGGGTTGAGTGGGCTACAGCTTATTTGAATAAGACTGTGATGAATTATTGTTCCACCTATTTAAGAATAAGCTAAACGGGTTGAGTGGGCTACAGCTTATTTGAATAAGACTGTGATGAATTATTGTTCCACTATTTAAGAATAAGCTAAACGGGTTGAGTGGGCTACAGCTTATTTGAATAAGACTGTGATGAATTATTGTTCCACCTATTTAAGAATAAGCTAAACGGGTTGAGTGGACTACAGCTTATTTGAATAAGACTGTGATGAATTATTGTTCCACTATTTAAGAATAAGCTAAACGGGTTGAGTGGGCTACAGCTTATTTGAATAAGACTGTGATGAATTATTGTTCCACCTATTTAAGAATAAGCTAAACGGGTTGAGTGGGCTACAGCTTATTTGAATAAGAGTGTGATGAATTATTGTTCCACTATTTAAGAATAAGCTAAACGGGTTGAGTGGGCTACAGCTTATTTGAATAAGACTGTGATGCATTATTGTTCCACCTATTTAAGAATAAGCTAAACGGGTTGAGTGGGCTACAGCTTATTTGAATAAGACTGATGAATTATTGTTCCACCTATTTAAGAATAAGCTAAACGGGTTGAGTGGGCCACAGCTTATTTGAATAAGACTGTGATGAATTATTGTTCCACTATTTAAGAATAAGCTAAACGGGTTGAGTGGGCTACAGCTTATTTGAATAAGACTGTGATGAATTATTGTTCCAGCTATTTAAGAATAAGCTAAACGGGTTGAGTGGGCTACAGCTTATTTGAATAAGACTGTGATGAATGATTGTTCCACTATTTAAGAATAAGCTAAACGGGTTGAGTGGGCTACAGCTTATTTGAATAAGACTGATGAATTATTGTTCCACCTAATTAAGAATAAGCTAAACGGGTTGAGTGGGCTACAGCTTATTTGAATAAGACTGTGATGAATTATTGTTCCACTATTTAAGAATAAGCTAAACGGGTTGAGTGGGCTACAGCTTATTTGAATAAGACTGTGATGAATTATTGTTCCACCTATTTAAGAATAAGCTAAACGGGTTGAGTGGGCTACAGCTTATTTGAATAAGACTGTGATGAATTATTGTTCCACTATTTAAGAATAAGCTAAACGGGTTGAGTGGGCTACAGCTTATTTGAATAAGACTGTGATGAATTATTGTTCCACCTATTTAAGAATAAGCTAAACGGGTTGAGTGGGCTACAGCTTATTTGAATAAGACTGTGATGAATTATTGATCCACTTATTTAAGAATAAGCTAAACGGGTTGAGTGGGGCTACAGCTTATTTGAATAAGACTGTGATGAATTATTGTTCCACCTATTTAAGAATAAGCTAAACGGGTTGAGTGGACTACAGCTTATTTGAATAAGACTGTGATGAATTATTGTTCCACTATTTAAGAATAAGCTAAACGGGTTGAGTGGGCTACAGCTTATTTGAATAAGACTGTGATGAATTATTGTTCCACCTATTTAAGAATAAGCTAAACGGGTTGAGTGGGCTACAGCTTATTTGAATAAGAGTGTGATGAATTATTGTTCCACTATTTAAGAATAAGCTAAACGGGTTGAGTGGGCTACAGCTTATTTGAATAAGACTGTGATGCATTATTGTTCCACCTATTTAAGAATAAGCTAAACGGGTTGAGTGGGCTACAGGTTATTTGAATAAGACTGTGATGAATTATTGTTCCACTTTAAGAATAAGCTAAACGGGTTGAGTGGGCTACAGCTTATTTGAATAAGACTGATGAATTATTGTTCCACCTATTTAAGAATAAGCTAAACGGGTTGAGTGGGCTACAGCTTATTTGAATAAGACTGTGATGAATTATTGTTCCACTATTTAAGAATGAGCTAAACGGGTTGAGTGGGGCTACAGCTTATTTGAATAAGACTGTGATGAATTATTGTTCCACCTATTTAAGAATAAGCTAAACGGGTTGAGTGGGCTACAGCTTATTTGAATAAGACTGTGATGAATTATTGTTCCACTATTTAAGAATAAGCTAAACGGGTTGAGTGGGCTACAGCTTATTTGAATAAGACTGTGATGAATTATTGTTCCACCTATTTAAGAATAAGCTAAACGGGTTGAGTGGGCTACAGCTTATTTGAATAAGACTGTGATGAATTATTGTTCCACTATTTAAGAATAAGCTAAACGGGTTGAGTGGGCTACAGCTTATTTGAATAAGACTGTGATGAATTATTGTTCCAGCTATTTAAGAATAAGCTAAACGGGTTGAGTGGGCTACAGCTTATTTGAATAAGAGTGTGATGAATTATTGTTCCACTATTTAAGAATAAGCTAAACGGGTTGAGTGGGCTACAGCTTATTTGAATAAGACTGTGATGCATTATTGTTCCACCTATTTAAGAATAAGCTAAACGCGTTGAGTGGGCTACAGGTTATTTGAATAAGACTGTGATGAATTATTGTTCCACTTTAAGAATAAGCTAAACGGGTTGAGTGGGCTACAGCTTATTTGAATAAGACTGATGAATTATTGTTCCACCTATTTAAGAATAAGCTAAACGGGTTGAGTGGGCTACAGCTTATTTGAATAAGACTGTGATGAATTATTGTTCCACTATTTAAGAATAAGCTAAACGGGTTGAGTGGGCTACAGCTTATTTGAATAAGACTGTGATGAATTATTGTTCCACTATTTAAGAATAAGCTAAACGGGTTGAGTGGGCTACAGCTTATTTGAATAAGACTCTGATGAATTATTGTTCCACTATTTAAGAATAAGCTAAACGGGTTGAGTGGGCTACAGCTTATTTGAATAAGACTGTGATGAATTATTGTTCCACTATTTAAGAATAAGCTAAACGGGTTGAGTGGGCTACAGCTTATTTGAATAAGACTGTGATGAATTATTGTTCCACTATTTAAGAATAAGCTAAACGGGTTGAGTGGGCTACAGCTTGTTTGAATAAGACTGTGATGAATTATTGTTCCACTATTTAAGAATAAGCTAAACGGGTTGAGTGGGCTAGAGCTTATTTGAATAAGACTGTGATGAATTATTGTTCCACTAATTAAGAATAAGCTAAACAGGTTGAGTGGGCTACAGCTTATTTGAATAAGACTGTGATGAATTATTGTTCCACTATTTAAGAATAAGTTAAACGGGTTGAGTGGGCTACAGCTTATTTGAATAAGACTGTGATGAATTATTGTTCCACCTATTTAAGAATAAGCTAAACGGGTTGAGTGGGCTACAGCTTATTTGAATAAGACTGTGATGAATATTGTTCCACTATTTAAGAATAAGCTAAACGGGTTGAGTGGGCTACAGCTTATTTGAATAAGACTGTGATGAATTATTGTTCCACTATTTAAGAATAAGCTAAACGGGTTGAGTGGGCTACAGCTTATTTGAATAAGACTGTGATGAATTATTGTTCCACTATTTAAGAATAAGCTAAACGGGTTGAGTGGGCTACAGCTTATTTGAATAAGAGTGTGATGAATTATTGTTCCACTATTTAAGAATAAGCTAAACGGGTTGAGTGGGCTACAACTTATTTGAATAAGACTGTGATGAATTATTGTTCCACTATTTAAGAATAAGCTAAACGGGTTGAGTGGGCTACAGCTTATTTGAATAAGAGTGTGATGAATTATTGTTCCACTATTTAAGAATAAGCTAAACGGGTTGAGTGGGCTACAGCTTATTTGAACAAGACTGTGATGAATTATTGTTCCACCTATTTAAGAATAAGCTAAACGGGTTGAGTGGGCTACAGCTTATTTGAATAAGACTCTGATGAATTATTGTTCCACTATTTAAGAATAAGCTAAACGGGTTGAGTGGGCTACAGCTTATTTGAATAAGACTGTGATGAATTATTGTTCCACTATTTAAGAATAAGCTAAACGGGTTGAGTGGGCTACAGCTTATTTGAATAAGACTGTGATGAATTATTGCTCCACTATTTAAGAATAAGCTAAACGGGTTGAGTGGGCTACAGCTTATTTGAATAAGACTGTGATGAATTATTGTTCCACTATTTAAGAATAAGCTAAACGGGTTGAGTGAGCTACAGCTTATTTGAATAAGACTGTGATGAATTATTGTTCCACCTATTTAAGAATAAGCTAAACGGGTTGAGTGGACTACAGCTTATTTGAATAAGACTGTGATGAATTATTGTTCCACTATTTAAGAATAAGCTAAACGGGTTGAGTGGGCTACAGCTTATTTGAATAAGACTGTGATGAATTATTGTTCCACTAATTAAGAATAAGCTAAACGGGTTGAGTGGGCTACAGCTTATTTGAATAAGACTGTGATGAATTATTGTTCCACTGTTTAAGAATAAGCTAAACGGGTTGAGTGGGCTACAGCTTATTTGAATAAGACTGTGATGAATTATTGTTCCACCTATTTAAGAATAAGCTAAACGGGTTGAGTGGGCTACAGCTTATTTGAATAAGTCTGTGATGAATTATTGTTCCACTATTTAAGAATAAGCTAAACGGGTTGAGTGGGCTACAGCTTATTTGAATAAGACTGTGATGAATTATTGTTCCACCTATTTAAGAATAAGCTAAACGGGTTGAGTGGGCTACAGCTTATTTGAATAAGACTGTGATGAATTATTGTTCCACTATTTAAGAATAAGCTAAACGGGTTGAGTGGGCTACAGCTTATTTGAATAAGACTGTGATGAATTATTGTTCCACTATTTAAGAATAAGCTAAACGGGTTGAGTGGGCTACAGCTTATTTGAATAAGACTGTGATGAATTATTGTTCCACTATTTAAGAATAAGCTAAACGGGTTGAGTGGGCTACAGCTTATTTGAATAAGACTGTGATGAATTATTGTTCCACTATTTAAGAATAAGCTAAACGGGTTGAGTGGGCTACAGCTTATTTGAATAAGACTGTGATGGTTTTGTTGAATTAACACTTACTATCAGCAAGTCCCAAATAATAAAATTAACAGTACTACAATAACTAAAAAATTCTGGACTCCTGTTTAAATGGACTACATGAACATAATAATATCCAGCAAGACATAAATGAAAGAATACAAAATACTAAGAAATGTTATTTTTCAATGAATAAAGTATTTAAATTCAAAATATCCGACAGGTGAAACAAAAACCAGATTGTATAAGATCCTAGCTAATACCCGGCGTGCACTACTGCCCCGAAAAAAAGGGGTTCGAATGCTTAATTGAATACGTGAAAGGAAATATATATATATATATATTTATTTCGTAATTTTTTAGATACCCTGTGCTGATTAACTGGCGATGCCCGGGAATCTACTTATCGCTATCTTCTTGCCATAAATGAGGTGAAAGACGAAAATTAATGTGTTTTTATGCTTTGCACGGTCGTCGAGTCGACCCTTCTGGTCCCTGCATCCAGAAGAGTCCGTTACCGTATTTGGATCTTTACTGGCCTAGAGAATCTACTAATATATTTAGCTATCCTCATAGTAGCGTCCAGATCACAAATGTCAGTGCTATCTATTGTTCTTTGCCCGGGCCCATTAGAGGCAAAGATTGATTCATCTTTCCTATATCGATTTAATAACATATATTAATTATTAACAAGAATTCCTTAAACATACTGTAGTAATTTATATGATTCGTATTTAAACTCAGTATATTATTTACAACCATGAAAGCTAGAAGGGAGAGGGGAGCTAATATAACCTTGAGAAAGATTGTAGACAGGAAAAATATAAGACAGCAGTAGCATAGCTAACAAGTACAATAATTAAACATTCTTGTTTACTTCAAATATAATTTAATATCCCAATATTTGTCTGAAGTTGAAATATGAATAGATGTTTAAACATAAATTATTCTTGGTCATTACAAACTTTAAAGAAAACAGAAATAATAAAAAAATGACAATCTTTACTCACACAAGCACTCATGCATACCTTTTTAGTCCAGCCGAGGGTTAGGTCCATACCCCCGAATATCCTACCCTGGCTCACCGGACCAAACACAAAACAACACAGCTCTCCTCGAGCTGACGTCAACCAGACGCTGACCAAATAACTGAATGCTGAATGACCCTGTTTACCACTTGCTTCACATATTTGAATGTTCCGAGGAAGAGGGGAAGTTGCGCACTACAGACAGAGCAGAGGGAAGGGGTAGGAAGGTGAGTGGGAGTAAAAACAAAGAGAAAGGAAATTGGCACAGTTCATAAATCTCACTGAAGAGGGAAGATACCAGTACATAGATGAAACATAACGAAACAGTACAGCTTAATTGAACAAGTGAGAAGAAAATAATAAAACGTACCGGGAATATACTTAGCCCAATCTTCTTGGCACAAATGAGCTGAAAGACGAACATTAAAGTGATGATCTTGTAGAAGATTTCCGGGCTGTTGCCCTACAAGGGGAACTACAAGCCTCAAGACAACGGCCCAACAGCCCGTAAATCTTCTACAAGATCATCATAATAACTCCGGCCGTGAAAGCCTAAGTCAAGAACATTAAAGTGTTTTTATATTTAGTTGAATAAGTGTAAGGAAAAATTTATACCGTAATTATTTTCAGATACCCCGTGCTGATTAATCGGCATTGCCCGGGAATTTACTTTTCCCGATCTTCATGGCATAAATGAACTGAAAGGTGAAAATTAATGTGTTTTTATGTTTAGTTAAATAAGCAATGGGAAACATTTATATCTTAATTATTTTTAGATACCCCGTGCTGATTACCCAGTGCTGCCCGGGAATCTACTTATCCCGATCTTCTTCGCATAAATGAGCTGAAAGGCGAAAAGTAAAGTGTATTTATGTATAGTTGTATAAGTAAAAGGAAAAATTTATATCGTAATTATTTTATGAACCCCGTGCTGATTTCCCGGAGTTGCCCGGGAACCTACTTACCCCGATCTTCTTGGCATAAATGAGATGATAAAGTAAGTAAAAGTAAAGTGATCCCACAACAGGCCCGGAGGCCCTTGGGGTAGTAGGAGGTTAAGGCTCCCACTTTTCCTAGACAATCGGCACTTTGTCAGCCGGGTTGTCAGTCCTGCGTGACGGCCGCCTTTACCCCAGAACAAGCGTCTGGTACTCATTTCAGTTAGAGGCTGAGTCGACCCCAGGGCCATAGTGCCGCCAGAAGGTTTGGGTTAGTTTAAAAATCCTGACCCCAACGGGACTTGAACCCTCGACCCTCCGGAGCTCAGTGCCTTAACCACTATGTTACGGCGTGCCCCATAAATGAGATGAGAGAAAAAAAATCGTTATTGTGAGTTATCCGTAAAAGAATACCCGCTGTTTGCTGCTACGCTTGCCCAGGAATCTACTTATTCCAATCTTATTGGCATCAATGAAAGACAAAAAATGGTTATTGTGAGTTTTCTGTAAAAGATAAACATATGTTTACGTTGACTTTTTGTAGTTTTTTAGATGTTCATTTCTGTGTAGGCCTACATTAATTTTATTTATTTGTTTTGGTTCACGCAGCATAAGCCATTGAAGCGTCCAAAACGCTACTTTTTTCACGCTTTTCACTACAAAGGGTGATTTTTAAGGGTGTAGGAGTTGAATATCACAACTCTCTTATAACCTGAACATTTTACAAAAAGCCCCATCACAATCGAATGAACGTTATGGCAACGCATAAAATACGAACATCTAGATATATGAGGCGGAACACTGACCACGTGCCACTCAAATTACATCTATACGAAAACAAGTGTAACTAAATTAGTATGGTTCAAATTCTTCCCTATAGGGGGAGAGCGCCTCAATCTCTGTTAAGGGAAACATGGGCTTACAAGATACAAGAAGAAGAACAAACGTTCATTTCTGAACATTAGATTAATCATCAGAATTCGATTGTGTATAATTTGTTAGTGGTTTAATTATATCTAATTCATGTTTGTCAAGGCGGCTCCGTTGCGCAAGCGGTTAGACGCTCGCCTTTCACCGCTGGCATCCCAAGATCGAGTCACGGTCACTCCAAGTGGGTTTCGTGGTGGACGAAACGGAGCTTGGGTAGGTTTTTCTCGGGGCTTTCTCCCGTTTTCCCCTGCCACAATTTCATTCCATCATTTCTCCATACTCGTCTCATCCATTTCGTTTCATTTCGTTCATCTGCCCCCATGATGGTGCGTCAGGCGTGGTCGGCCGGCAACCTTGTCATTCACAGACCTCTATATAAGGGAATTCATCTCCCCTCGACTGAACACCAGTTGAGGATATTAAATTATAACCTATTATCATACTTGTTAATTTGTGTAATTTAACTCTGATTAAATGATCTTAATTTCATCTTGTAAAGTATATTATTGTTAATATTATTATTTTCATAAACATTAGTTAGTGTATTCATTCATTCATAGTGTTGTGTATTATTTTATGTTATTAATTTAATTAATGTTATTCATTAGATTTAATTCAAACTTGCTAATTTGTATAAATGAATCAGCCATTTCGAAAAGGGATCATCCACAACTGATCAAATTTTACAGGAGAGATAAAAAACTGATTAAATTTCTCCAGGATAAAGCTATGAATCTGAAATTTCTACTGAATAATTTTCATGCCCATTCACATTTACTAACCGATTTACAAGACTTTCTGGTTATTGGTTTTTCCGGAAAACTAATTACAATTTTCCGGAGATGATCCCTTTTCGAAATGAACGAAGAAACGCTTACAAAATTAAACACATTTCTTTGAAAAAAAATATTATTGCGAAATAACTACATACATGGAATAATACTGTATACATTTAATTACATTTCATCATTTGGAAGTGACTATAAAAAAAGTACATCCGAAAATTTCATCATTGAACATCTTCGGCGTTCTTTACTACTTCAGCTGTAGTTGTAGGCCATTTGAATAAATAATCATAAAAATGTCGATGGATATCAGGAATGTAATGATGAAGTTTCTTTACATCCAATTTTTTGTGATTGATTGGTACTTTGCTGATGTAGGCCGGGTGTGTTTTCATATCTGGTATTTGCAGTATTTCTGGGGGCTTTGGTTTGAGCAAGTTGAACTCTTGTTACCCGAAATGGTGTCAATGAATTTCCGGCCGATTACGGTTCTAGGCTTGTCACTATTACACTCAAATTCGTAAAATGTATTTATTGCAAAATAATGTTTTTGTTCTTTTGGAACACCTTTACTCACACTCTGTATACGGAGTGCCTTGCATTAAATAAATAATACATAAATAACGATTGTAGCATGGTTTTAATATTGTTTACTCTGATAACACAGTAAGAATGCAAGAGGATAGATATGCAGCTGAAGTCAAGATCACATTCGTGCGTCAGTCCGTTCGAAAAGGGAACAACTCGGCGAGTTGATCCTTTTTCGAATTGACTACATGAAAGGTAAAGTCAGAAAGTGGCAAAAGAATTGTGTATTTGATCATTTCTCACGCGGAATCGATGTAAGGACGTATGTAAAAATGGAATAACGAAAAAAGTGAATTTCACAAAAAATCGTAGATGATCCCTTTTCGAAATGACTGATTCAATTAAACCCTGGTGAAATGGAAAACATTACGATGTAAGTTCATCACGTATTATTACTCTATAACAACAACAACAACAACAACAATTATTTTTATTATAATATTATAATAATATAATAATAACATGGTCTTTATAGGAAGCCAGATAGGCTATAATAAGAACAGTTAAGTCTCGTAGACTGCGATGGGCAGGACATGTTGCACGTATGGGGAATGAAATACTTGCATGGAAGGTTCTTGTAGGAAAGCCAGAGGGAAAACGCCCAGTTGGTAGACCAAGAATGAGGTGGGAGAATAACATTAACTATGATTTGAGGGAAGTAGATTATACAGGAAATGATTGTAAAGTATTAGCTCAGGATAGGGATGTATGGAGAGCGTATGTCCGCGCGGCTATGAACCTACGGGTTCGATAGTGCCAGTGAGTAAATAAGTTATATAATAATAATAATAATGATAATAATAATAATAATAATAATAATTATTATTATTATTATTTTATTAAATCTCTTAACTTGACTGTACATTGGTTTTGTGTAATAGAGGTTGGCATGGATGTAATTAATGTTATAGATACTGTGATATGTAATTAATTGTTATTTCAATATACCTCCCACTGCGACAGACTATATTGTAATAACCTTCCTTGATCGTCAGACATCGAACATGGCAGGCGATAATCTTTGAGATGGATGGAAGTGAACAAGGCTCCAGGCTCCCCTGGCTTTTCTCAGAGCCTGCCATCAAGATGGGTGGAAAATGTCCTACAGTTAATATAGAACATAGGATGTCCATACCCGCCGGGCTACTGATGTTCTCTGTGGAAACATCTGCAGGAAGATCTGTTTCCAACTATATCCAGCCTTGGAGAGCACAATCTAATTTCATCCCTAATGTATTTTTGACAATCTACCTTTATGGTCCTCTATATTGTTCAAGCAAAGTATTAATTTCATAATATGACTGTGAAATATAGTCCCGCGCAGTAGCCGAGCGGTTAAGGTAGGAAGCCTTGGCGCAGAGCTATGGGACTTGCGCTGGTTCGAGTCTCCATGGGGGAAGAAATTTTCTCATGGTATTTCGGCCAGTATGGGACCGGTGCCCACCCCGCATCGTGAGGCAATTGGGTAGCTACAATAAGTAGCGGCTCCAGGTTGAGGAACCAGCTATAACGGCTGGGGGACTCGACATGCTAACCACATGTCACCCCTATACTGGCTGTTGATCATCTACCTCTGTGATTGACACATGCGGATGTGAAGGGCCAGCAGCCGGCTGGTAAAAGGGCAACCGCTGAAAAGTGGAAAGACCGTCAATCGAATCGGACTGTGAAATATAAAGCTAACGAAAGAGTACTCGTGTTCATATCTTGCTGTCGCTCAAAACCGTTAAATAATTATTCAGTGCTCTCTTATTTTTGCACTGTACTAGAGCGTGAGGCCTAGAACTCAGTGGTATTAATAAGCTGTTAGTTCATGCTGATAATATAGTAACTTATTATTAGGCGATAGCGAGGAGATACTAAGGTCAACACGAACACTCTTTTGAATAACCTTAAGAAATTGGGCTGGAAGTAAACATCAGTAAAACTGAATATGTGGTCACACATATAATGGAAATGGACAATTAAATACAAACGAGGGAAATTTTGAAGAAGTGGCTGAATTCAAATACTAGCACCAATTTTACAAATAGGAATGAGATGCAAAAAAAAAAAAAAAAAATAGCCTATAGGCTCAATTGTGTAAATGCGTGCTATTATACATTACAGGAACTCTTGTCGTCCCAATTTCTCTAAAAAACATTAAACTGAAAAAAAAAAAACTTATGCTCCAAGTTATATGGATGCAAAACAGGGAAGTGAAAATAAATAGGAGTATCTGAGAATACAGTTCTTAAGAATTTTTTAACTACAAAGAGATGAACAGACAGGTGAATGGAGAAAACTACATAACAGTGAGCTACATGATCTTTATAGGAAACCAGATATAATAAGAACAGTTAAGTCTCGTAGATTAAGATGGGCAAGACAAATACCTGCCCCCGGCATATCAGCCCATGACGTCATATATATCGAATACTCTCTCCAGTGTCCTAGGACTCGTCCTAAATTATTAACGTATCGAAATTTAAAAAATATTAACCAGCAAGCTCTAATTGCAGACGCTATCGACATGCCGTGGCATGATATTTGGACCCTATTCACAATTGACGAAAAATTGCTTAAATTTAACAATATGATATTAGAACTTTACGACAAACATGCCCCCTTGAAGACTAGACGAATTACTAAATCCCCAGCTCCCTGGATGTCCCACGAAATTCGACTACTGATGGCTGAGAGGGATGCTGCTTTTCGAAAATATAGACGGGACAAAAGTGACGCTAACTTAAGACAATATAAGACATTAAGAAACAAAACGAATCAAAACATTAGGAACGCTAAGTTGCGGTATGCTCATAGTCTCATTGATCCAAACACAAATGCAAGTGATATGTGGAAACGTATTAGATCAATGGGCCTACGGCAGCCGACAACCAAAGGAGAGAGCATTAACATATCACTGGACGATCTAAACCAACATTTCACATCATATGCCACACTTAACATAAACACTACGACCAAACAACAAACTATAGATGAGCTCCTATCCACACCTACTCCTTCCCGAGAAAAATTCTTCTTTTCCTATATAATGCCAATCGACGTTAAACTATCCCTGGACCGCATTAGAACTAAAACACAAGGTATAGACAATATAAGTATCGACTTTTTAAAGAAAATACTCCATGTCATACTCCCAACTGTAACCCATATATTCAATGCCTCAATTATGACCTCAACTTACCCCGAACTCTGGAAAAAAAGCTATAGTCAGACCAATCCCTAAAATTAAATTACCTGTAACACCAAACGACTTTAGACCAATCAGCATCCTCCCAGTCCTATCTAAGGCCTTGGAGCGCATTGTTCATGAACAATTAACTGATTACCTTAACACTCATAACATACTCGACCCATACCAATCAGGTTTTAGGACAGGCCATAGTACGGCAACCGCACTTCTTAAGGTTACCGAAGATACGCGTGAAGCAATGGACAGTGGCCACATGACAATATTTACACTCTTGGACTTCAGCAAAGCTTTCGACACACATGTTGACACTGACATATTAATAGCAAAATTACGCGCTCTGAATCTTTCGGACAATGCTGTTAACTGGCTTGGATCCTATCTTCATGGTCGCCAGCAATGTGTATCCAATGCAGAACTTTCCTCATCCTGGCTATCACTGAAGGGTGGCGTCCAACAAGGTTCAGTGTTAGGACCACTTCTGTTCTCTATCTATGTTAACGATATATCCACTAGACTTACCTATTGTCGATATCACCTATACGCTGACGATTTGCAAATTTACATTCACTCCCATCCTGACGATGTACATGACACACTAGACAAATTAAATAGTGACCTAGACTCAATTTCCCAATGGTCGAAGAAACATGGACTTAATCTAAATACTGACAAGACACAGTGCATAATTATAGGACATCGGCGAATCCAAAGCATTATAAATTACGAAAATATCCCTACCATTCTCCTAAATGACAAAAATATCCCCTACAGCTCAGTAGTAAAAAATCTGGGTATCTATATGGACCAACACCTAGACTGGAAAATCCAGGTGAATAATACCTGCAAGAAAGTGTTCTCAATTCTTCACTCCCTAAATAGTTTTAAAAACTTCCTTCCTACAAAATTAAAACAAATACTTGTACAGACTCTTATAATGCCACACTTCGACTACTGCGACATATTACTGACTAATCTTACAACTGATCTATCTGACAGACTACAGCGTGCTCATAATGCGTGCATTCGATTTATATTCAATCTCCGTCGTTATGACCACGTGTCTCCTTCATTTCAGGCCTTATCATGGCTACGCCTAAATGACAAGAAGAACTTTACATTCACATACCTTACTATTCCAAATTCTGCACACATATTTACCAACTTATTTAACAACACGTTTTCAACATTTATCGGCTCATCACAATTTAGGAACAAGATCACAAGACTCTTCTTTTCTTTTGATACCACAACACAGGACCTGTCTGTACTCTGAATCTTACACAATATCTATGGCTAGAGCATGGAACTCACTTCCCAGTCATGTCAGGGACTGTCAATCGCTATCATTATTTAAATCCAAATTAACTGATATCTTAAGTTCGACACAATGAAAACATTAACTACATAACAACTATATAGAGCATTCTATTAATAATCATGTAGGAAGCTACTTACTTTATTTTATATCATTTCAATTTTATTATATTCTATGTTTTTGTTAGCATTAGCTAGTATTAGATCCATCATCATTGTATTTTGTTTAGTCTGTATTTTAATATCTTAAAATTGTAATATGTACTTAATTTTTGTATAATTTTACTATTCGCTGGTTGAGTGGAAGAGAAGGCCTTATGGCCTTAACTCTGCCAGCTAAAATAAATCATCATCATTATTATTATTATTATTATTATTATTATTATTATTATTATTATTATTATGTGGCACGAATGGGGAATGAAATAAAGGCATGAGAAACTGCTTGTAGGGAACCGTCCAGTAGCTAGGCTACACGTAATCATAACTTAAACACAGTTGTGTTACGGTAAATAGGATTGAAAATATATTTTTTCCTTTCCATATACATTAGACCGAAACAATGTATTTCTTTCTGGGAAAACATGAGTAATTAAACAAAATATACTATATTTTTATTCAGTTACTGTATTTGTGCTCTATAATTCCATGACGCGTTAAATCTAGAGTCTTGGCCTACCAGTAGGCTGCTGGCCTCACATCCACATGTGTTGATAACGTAGGTGGACGATCATCCAGCCAGTATAGGAGTGACATGTTGTAATCATGTCGAGTTACACAGTTGTTAGAGTTGGTTTTCTCAAGCTGCAGCCATTATTGATTATAACTATCCTGATTTCTCTCAATGCTGATTGGGCCACCAGTCCCATACTGGGCGAAATTTTATGAGAAAATTTCTTCTCCCCTTTGGATACTAGAACAGGCGCATCTCCCGTAGATCTACGACGAGGCATTTATATTTTAGACCACTCAGTTACAGAGCGGGACACTGCATTTGTACTATTAAATTAACCAGTATTTTATTGTCAATTTACGGGTCTTATTATTTTCTGCTTATCGATGTTCTAGAAGTTCTTCAAATATTACCACCGGCTTCGTTAAGATATCATTCTTCAAGTTCTTTTAAGCTTAATACAGGCTTTCCACTTTACAGCAGTTTGCATTTGATTTCTGCCTTCCAGAGATTCCTATCTTCCCATTGTCGATCTTCCATACCCCCCTTCATCATGGCGTAATATATTCCCTCATACCATGCTCTTCTACTTCTCCCCTTCTTCCTTCTGCCTGGTACCATCCAATCCAACGCCTGTTTAGGCCACTGGTCTTCCGACATCCGTTGTACATGTCCATACCATTGTAGAGCTCTCTTTGTTATCCTATCGATAACAGTCTCTTGTGCATCCATTTCTTGTCTAATATATGTATTTCGAATATGTTGTAGCCTGGATATTCTCATACTTCTCCATAATCCATCCATTTCTGTCGCCAAGATTCTTTTCTGCATCCTTCATTTATTGTCCAGCTTTCTGATCCATATGTAAGTATACTTTCTATTATTGTCTGTATAATCTCTTTTTTCGTTTTTCTGGTCAAATTTCTATTCCATAAAATACCATTCAGGGATCTAATCGCCTTCCTTGCACAATTTACTCTGTTAATAATATCTTTTTCACAAGTACCAGATTTATCTATTATAGATCCAAAATATTTAAAATCATCAACACGTTTAAGTATCATATTATTTATTTGTAGGTCTTCTGAATTTCCTCCGATTACCATATATTCTATTTTAATATAATTTATCTTCAGTCCACCTACCTCAAATGCATCAACCAGCTTTCTAATAATATATTCTATATCTTCTTTATCTTGTCCTATTATAATCTGGTCATCAGCGAATAATAAATTGTGCAGTAAATGGCCATTAATATTGATTCCCATTCCCCGACATGACTTATTCCATTTCATTAATACATCTTCTAAATATACCTTGAAAAATGTTGGTGACATCCCGCATCCTTGTCTTAATCCTTTTGTTATATCAAATATCCTCTCCAGAAACCAAGTGCAGATAGACGATGGAGTTTCAAAAACAGAGCAAATAGATCAAACAAACGGCGTACTCCAAGGTGACCCGTTGAGTCCCCTATTCTTCATAATAGCAACAGAAAAAATACCCACAGAGACAGAAACAGAAAACTTCCAAATCTTGGCATACGCTGATGACATGGTGATTACATCCCAAGACATCGAAAAAGCTCAAACAGCGTTCGACAAACTCGTAGCATGGACCGAAAAGAACGACCTAGAAATAAATGAGAAGAAAACAGTAAAAATGACCTTCAGGAAAGGAGGAAGACTCGCAGCGAATGACTGCATTCGGTATAAGGGAGACCCACTGCAAAATGTAAACCAGTTCAAATATCTGGGGATTACACTGCAGAGCCGAGGTGACACCTTCGATAAGCACATCAAAGAACGCGCCTTAGCGGCCAGAATAGCAACGAACAGCATTAAAAGCCTGAGTAAACTATCCCTGGAGACAGCAATGACCATCTTCCGCTTAAAAATAGCACCAAAATAGCACCAAAAAGTCTGGTTAAAATTCTTATAATTCCTGAACCACCATATTTAATTAGTTCCATGGTTATTCCTCCAGGACCTGCCGCTTTTCCATTTGTTGCTGTTTTCAACGCGTTTCTTACCTCCTCTTCTGTTATAGGTTCTATTAAGTCACCCTTTCCATTACCCAGTGTAGCATAGTCTATAAATTCTCTCCTAGTTTCTGTTAAAAGCATTTTAAAATATTCCTGAAAAGTATTCATTGGTACTAAATTAAAACTCTTTGCCATATTATCATTTCGCATGTTTGTAATTGTCCTCCAGCTTGGGCTGACTTTGAATAGCCTACTGTATGCTCGATTTCTTCACATACCCTATTCCACATTTATTTTTCATGTTTCCTGACTTCTGTTTTAACCTGTCTTTTAAGTATGTTATAACTTTGATAATCTTCATCTTTCTCGGAACTTAAATATTTTTGCTATGCATTTTTCTTTTCTGTTATGATATCAAGTATTTCCTTATTCACCCAATGGTTTTTATGGTGTTTATCATTTTCCAGACCAAGTGCTTCTCTTGCTGCTTCATGTACGTATATATTTTTCAAATGTTCATAAATAACGACCGAGTTCTAATCTTCATCAAATTTTAATTTTTCGGTGAGGCGTTGGGCATATAGATTTTTAATACTCTCATCTTGTAGTAAATGTAGATTATATCTACATTTTTCTAATTCATTTTCTATTTCTATATTTTGATCTTTATTTACCTTTTGCCTGTTTGTAGGGCATACTATCCTAGTTGACAGCGTATAATGATCTGTTCCACATTCGGGTCCTCGATTCACTCTAACATCTTGAACTATAATATTTCTCCGTTTCCTCACTATTGCATAATCAATTATCGATCGTAGACCTTTAGTGCGTTGTTCCCACGTATATCTATGGATGTCCCGATGTTTAAACATAGAATTCATAATAATTAGGTCATTCACTTTGCATTCTTCTTTTAAACGTTGTCCATTTTCATTCTCAATATCTTCTCCATATGGACTAACTATGTCACCTGTCCCCTTTCCAACTCTGCTATTCAAATCTCCCATAATTATTAATTCCTTCTTTTGAGAAATATTTTCTAGCAATCCAGTAAATTTTTCAAAGTATTGTTCCGTTATTACTTGTGATGCATCGTTTGTTGGGGCATATGTACCTATTATTACTACTTCTTTCCCATATATTGTTATTTCCATAACTATCTTTCATCTTTCATCTATTTCTTCTATTTGTTTTATTGAGGATTTCCATCTCTTCTTAATTCAAAATTGATACTCCTCTTTTAGTCTCTCCGATTTTTCCACCCCACTCCATACATGCATGCATTCACCAATCATTTCTTGACCTTTCCCTTTCCTTTTCGTTTCTGTCAGAACTGCTGTATCCACCCCCTTCTTTGTAATCTCGTTAAGTACTTAATTATTCTTAGTATTCCAACCTTGTATGTTCCAAGTTGCCAAAATCATTGTCCTTTTTTCTTAGCCAAAGTCTATGCCTATTCTTCAAGTTCTTAAGAATTATATTACGTGAAGGAACGCATGAGATGATATAATTTAATGGATCATCTGGTTAGGATTGAAGTGTTGGTTAGCTCTTGGGTTTGCTATGAGGTTCTTTTCAGGGAGATTGCAAGGTATTCTGAACATTTATAGTAAATAAAATTTTGTGTTGGATTTATTTTATTTTTATTTATTAATGACCTAACCCATTGTTGTGCCATAGCCTCTCCTTTGTTAGGAGTTTGAGATCTGGCAACTGTACAAACAACTTAGAAACACAACTACACAAACTATACGCAATGCCAAACTACGACACGCCCACAGTATAATCGGACCTGAAATAAGTGCACGGGACACTTGGCGAAATCTCCGTACAATGGGATTTAGACAGTTGAATCCCTCAACTGACTCTATAGACATTTCTGTAGATGACTTAAATGAACATTTTACCTCAATACCCATGACACCTCCAGACAACAAGACTAAAATAGACATTCTTAAAGACTTATCCCCATTCCTCCATATAGGAAGAGATAAATTTACTTTTACAACATTTCGCCTATAGACGTTAAAAAAGCACTCAAGCGGATTAAATCCAATGCACATGAACAGGTAACATCAGCATTTTAATGCTAAATAAAATCATTGACATTATACTACCCACAGTGACTCATATTTATAATGCTTCCCTTATAACTTCTATCTTCCCTACTGTATGGAAACAGTCTAGAGTTCGGCCTATACCAAAAATAAGTACACCTACTAACTGTAATGACTTCCGACCGATTAGCATCCTTCCGACATTATCTAAAGCCCTGGAACATATTGTACATAAGCAAATGACTGAATATCTCCAAGAAAATCACCTCCTTGATCCTTATCAATCCGGCTTTAGATCTGGTCATAGCACAACCACAGCTTTGCTAAAAACTACTGAAGATATTCGTGAAGCCGTGGACAGACGTCAATTGACTCCTTTAACCTTACTTGATTTCAGCAAAGCTTTTGACACAGTAGACCACGACTTACGTATGATAAAGCTCAAGCACCTACACTTGTCTGACAGCGCTGTATCCTGGTTCGACTCATACCTGCACGGTCGTCAACAATACGTTTCATTAAACTCTAGATCTTCGTCTTGGCGCTGCGTGCCGGCTGGAGTCCCCCAGGGCAGTGTTCTCGGACGTCTTCTTTTCTCAATCTACATAAATTACTTGCCAACTGTACTAAAGCACTGCCGTTATCACCTCTACGCTGATGATCTCCAAATTTACCTACATTCACCTCCTCTTTCTCTCTATAACAGCTTAACGAAAATGAATGACGATCTCATATCCATCTTTAACTGGTCTTCAAGTATCGGTCTAAATCTAAATCCTAACAAGTCACAAGTAATTCTAATGGGACAACAAAGACTGCTTACAACCTTTGACATATCTACACTTCCAAACATTACTATACATAATATAATCATCCCTTATTCTTCTTCAGTAATAGATCTTGGACTACATCTAGACGCAAATTTAACCTGGCAAACACAAGTGAAACACATATGTAAAAATACTTTCTCTATCTTACATTATCTTATACGTTTAAAGAATTTTCTCACAGTTTCGTTAAAACAAATCCTCGTGCAGAATCTTGTGTTACCACACTTCGATTATTGTGACATTATATATAATGATGTCCACCGCTGTGGTCTCGAGATAGCTTGCTGTCTTGTCACGCAGCGGGCCCGTGTTCGATCCCCGGTCGGGGCAGTTTTTCTGGGTGAGGTTTTTATCGGGGTTTTTCCTCACCTGTAAGACAAATGTCAGGAAAACTTTAAGGCCCAAACGGTCCCCGAAATCAAATGACCATCACCATCATCATCATCCTTAGCATTATCATCATCATCATCATCGTCATCCTTCACGGTGTGGAAAGCAACGGGAAGCTACCACATCTACAATACCCTAGTAAAGCTGCAAGCATAGCATGAAAATGCTATGATTGCAGTGAAGGACCTGCCTTCGGGCAGAATTACTATGGATGGATATATAACGATCTAAACCATGACTTGTCGCAGATACTGCAGCGTGTTCATAATGCTTGCGTTCGATTCATTTTCAATATCCGCCGTTATCACCATATTTCCGAACACTTTAATAAAACCTCTCTTGGCTCCGTCTTACTGACAGTCGTAAATTGCACTCTCTTTCACTACTTTTCAAGCTTCTCTGAATTCCTACATCCCTACTTACCTGGCGTCCAGATTTGAGAAGTTATCCTCTTACCACAATATTAACACCAGGTCACAAGATAGCAGTCTGCTAAAATTTCCTCTTCATAGCACTTCCTCTCATTCTACTTCCTTCACAGTAGCCTCTGCCCGCTCCTGGAATCTCCTTCCTCAAGATATCAGGGGTTGCCGCACACTTGGCACCTTTAAGTCACGCTTATACAGTTACCTGTTGTCTAATAATTAATTGTTCTCTATTTATTTAAATTTATGCTATGTCATTCATAATTTTTTCTCGTTTTTTTATTTATCTTGTACGTATTATACATTAAATTCGTTAAATTTAGAGTAAATCAAAATACATTATAAATATTAATTGTATATTGTATTCATAACTTGAATATATATATATATATATATATATATATATATATATATATTGTCCACCGCTGTGGTCTCGAGGTAGCGTGCTGCCTTGTCACGCAGCGGGCCCGGGTTCGATCCCCGGTCGTGTCAGTTTTTCTGGGTGAGGTTTTTATCGGGGTTTTTCCTCACCTGTAAGACAAATGTCAGGAAACCTTTAAGGCCCAAACGGTCCCCGAAATCATATGTCTATCATCATCATCATCATCACCCTTATCATTATCATCATCATCATCACCATCATCCTTCACCAGTGTGGAAAGCAACGGGAAGCTACCACACCTACACAATTCCCTAGTAAAGCTGCAAGCATAGCATGAAAATGCTATAATTGCAGTGAAGGACCTGCCTTCGGGCAGAATTATTATGGATGGATATATTGTAATTTAGATTTAAGACTATTTTTTTTGTTTGTATTTTTTTTAAACCTGGTTGAGTGGTAGACAAGGCCTTAAGGCCTTAACTCTGCCAGGTAAAATAAATAAAGCTAAATAAAATAAATAAAGCTATTATTAAATAAAGCTATTATATAGATCAAGTTAATTTTTAGCTACCTTATTCGCCTATAGACGTCATGAATGGAATACGGTCAACAAACCGACTCAATGAGGCATCTAACAGGCAACTAAGGTATTACTAGGACGTTGAGGTCGGTAAATTTTGCTTAGAGGCCTTTTTATTCAGGCTTAAATATCTTTTTCGAGCCTAAAAATCTTCAGACTCGGGACCCACGGCTTAAAGTCTCTCCCGGAGAACTTGGTCCTGGGATTTTTTCGTCCTAAAAAAAGTCCATCGGCGCCGACCGGATTTGAACCCGAGACCCTCGGGACCAGAGGCAAAGAACATAACCACTAGTACACCGTGGATTAACAATACATGTTCATTCCTAATTCTTCCAAATAAACTCAGTTCTCTCGGTGGAAAATTCACATCAGCACTAATATTTTCTTCTTTATCATTTATCACTATGAATATTTCTAGTTATTCAATATTTTGATTACTGAATATATTATTATTATTATTAGAAATATTTAATAACTGAACCCGATATTGGACATAAGGTTACGTGTAACCGATATGTATACTTCTCCATATTTATAATATTTTATATATTAACTAAGTCAATTGACCAAATGGTCGGTACCTATTCGTGATACAAGGTATATTCAAATTGGTCATACGAGAGATTTACTATCTCTACCAATTAAAATAAAGATTACTTTAGCTACTTAAAAATTAAATACACATTTATTTAACTGTTTAATAAAAAACAATATTTTTTGTTTATTCAACAATGTTTAAAATACATTTTTATAAGTGATTATTTAGATCTTTCTTTACATAAGACATATTTTAATTATTGAAATACTATTTTTATGCAACAAACGAATTTATAAGATATATATATATAGATTCTATGCAAAGGAAAAAAAAATGTATATTCTCCATCGCTGTGGTCTCGAGGTAGCGTGCTGCCTTGTCACGCAGCGGGCAGGGTTCTATCCCCGGTCGGGACAGTTTTTCTGGGTGAGGTTTTTATCGGGATTTTTCCTCATCTGTAAGACAAATGTCAGGAAAACTTTAAGGCCCAAGCGGTCCCCGAAATCATATGGCCATCGCAATCATTATCATTCATATTTATCTTAGATTAAGTCTAGGATTAGGGACTCTCCTGGCGCACCACTATCATCAACATCACCCACCATATCATCGGGGCAACGTAACCCCGCCTTCCAGGCGCCCGAACCTCAGAAGTGGGTTACAAGTACGCCATGCCAGGAGAGAACACCAGGAATGTCGAAAGACAACCTGGGGCATTTGCAAAAAAAAAAAGTTTTAAATACCCTAAATCTCCCGCTGTAAATCCCAAAATATTTTTGTCAACTTATGGATTATGTACTCTGTATAAAGAATGGACACTAATTAAAATTAAAATAACATATAAAGATTTCCTTTTTAAGATTTATTTTTGTTACAAAGAAACAAAAAGATCTGTTTAGTATTTCCTTCTAGCATTATGTTAATCTTCAAAAGAAAATCTTTGTACGTACTTTAAAAAGTGAGAATAACAAGATAGGATATAATAATGAGGTTCTATGAAAATGAGTGCAAGGAGAATATGTTCCTAACATAAAAAGATAGATAGAAGGGAGGGAAATGTTGCCTCGAAGCGGTTTTGTAGCCAAACCATACAGTATACAGCAAGAAGATACTTTGTCTTAATTTTTATTTAGTGTTTTCTTAACGAAGTTTCTTGTATGTCCTTCCTGATTTCACTTCGCAGGCTATTCTTTGCTTACGTTTAATTACAAGGGTTTTAAGGCTTGCAATTTACATTATACCAAAATGTGTGCAGTCATTAAATGCTGTTCAAGACTTTACGAAGTAAGATTTTGAAGAAAGATGAGTAGCTTCAACATTACGTAGAAGCGGCTTATTCTTGTGTTTGCACATTTTACACTCCGTTAAAGAACTTTTTTTTTCATTGTACCAAAATGTACAGAAAAACAAAACGTTAGCTAAGGTGGTTAGCATACCTGCTTCCTTACTAATGGGTTCATCATCATCAGCCTCAAGGGTTAAACCTTAAGATCTGGTCCAATCTCACATTAAAATCGATCTGTCCATATTTTACTGGGTATTTCTATATTTCTTTGTTCTAGTGGTATGTGGCGAAGAATCTGTTTCGGGATTCTGTTATTCATTGTATCGATGTGGTCCATCCATTCGTCTCTGTATTGAGCAATCCTATCTAATAGTTTGAATATTTTTAGTTCTGTTCGTGTATCTTCATTTCTTTTCCTATCTGCTATTGTACAGCTAGCCACGTTCCTCAAAAACATAATTTCTTCTTCTTCTTCCTTTCCAGGATTAGGTCAATGCGACCTGTTCCTGTCTCAAGTCCATCGTTTCCTTGGCCGTCCCAAATATATTTTTCCATGTGGTTTGTAGGTGTTGATCTTTTTGGGTAATCTTGTATTGTCGATTCTGTCTAAATGTTATTTCCATTGGTATTAGTGCTCTTCTAGTTTATCGACTATTGAAAATATATCCAGTTCATTTCTTATTGATCCATTGTGTAATCTATCCATGCGTGCACATCCTTTCTGAAGTTTATATTCTTCGTTTCTGGTTTTTTTTAATACTCCGTGTTCCGATCTATATAGTAGTGTTGGAACTGCCATTGTTTTATAACATTTTAAAAGTGTCTCCTTTCTAGTTCCCTTGGTAATTTTTTTATGGTGCCACGCATATAATTAAATTTATTTATTTGTTGTAATGACTTTCGTATATGACACATCGTATCCCAGATAATTAAAATTACTTACTTGTTCTATTGTAGTATTCTCTAATGAGATTTTTACTCTTAGTTGGTACTGGTTAGATATTAGGCGAGGAATTTTCACTAATCACTCGGCTCCATGAACTTCATCTGCTAGTCGGCCTTCGCTTTTCGGAGTTGTCGAGCCGCGAATTTAACTTTTAATTCTGTTACACATGTATTTCTACAGCTGTGGTTATTTCCCGCTTCTAGACTCCTCTTATTTATAACGAATGCATTTTCCAAATTCAGTCCTCTGATTCTCATCGCTATCAGTATAAATAACATCCTTCCGCTTAGATTGCCGTTTCGGCAGATACGTGGCTAACGGGCCAACTGGGATACCTGGTTCAAATCCTGGATGATTCGGGGGGACATTGGTGGTGGGCATACCGGAATTTTTCGGGGTTTTCTTGGGGTTCTCCAGTTTCCCGAATTTCATCCTAGAAACACTCCCCACTTCTCTTCCTCACCCATCTTACCATTTCATCCTATTTCATATCATTCTTCACCTCATCTCATTTAGGAAAAAAATAGTCTGGTCTGGCAAACCACAGGTGTTTGAAATATGTGGTTGTGATGATTCAGGAGTGGGCACATTTGTGTATTTCATCATGACTCCGAACTTTATGTGACTATTTAGATCAGAATATGACCAAAGGTAGGGTTATAGCCCCCCCTTGAAGCCCTGGGCCCAGCCCAGAAAATGGCGGTATGAGTCGTGCGTGAATGCTTAATGTGTCGATACCAGAAACACCATAATAGACTACATAACACCGTAGACTATATTTAACAACAAACAACGATGATATTATAATATAATGAATATACACAAGGTCATCGTGTTACGGGCATTGATAATCCGAACCCGTAAGTGTTCTAATCTAATTTAATCTTCAGGTTAGATTTTGAACTTTCTTTCTTTCCTCTGCCCGTATGTTACCAGTTGTCCATCTATCGTCCCTCATTTTCATCAGCTGCCTTAATCACTTTAAATATCTATGTTTAATTCGTTCATCGATTGGTTCAGCTTCATCCATCTTATTTGATATTATTTGCTGACGTGGAATTTTGTAAATTTTCGATAATACAGAATTTCTTCTCAAATAATCCATTATTTTCATCTTAATCTTTTTTCTTCTTGGTATTTCTTAATGCACAGTTTTTCACTCCCATAGCAGGCAACCGCATCTACTGTACTTCTTCCAGCTTTTTTTAAATCACTTTAGAAATATTTTAAATACAGAAACCTGAATTTAGGAACCACTTATCTTTATTTCCCTTGTTGAGAAAACCAGCTATAAGTACCGGGGGACCCGATATGTTGACAACATGTTACCCCATGATCGTTTACATCTGTGATTAACACACATATATGTGAGACCATCAAATGCTGGTAGACCAAGGCCTGTCGCGCCGTGGAGTTTATCATTCTTTCCTCTTGTCTTCTAAAATTAATTTCACACAACTACTGGATCTAACCATAGTAGACTTTTAGGAGCAAATTATGCAATTAATTAATTAGATCCAATCCAGAGCTAAGAAAACTAAACGCCGGTAGATTTAAGAAAGCTATTAAATTAACTATTTAAATGTTTTAAAATAAGTAAGTAGTAAACTATATTGGTTCATATTATTATTTTCTAACGCCTTCAATTTCTTTCATCACTTTGCTATTAATCTATTCTACATTGTTTTGTTTATGGTATTCTCCTTTATATTAATTTTATGTGTCAGAATTTATTTCATATCTTAAAACTTGATCCTAAATTTGCATTTTTCGTTTGCTTCTCTCTTTAACCAAAACATTGCAATATACAGTACATTTTCTAAATGCATTAAATTCTGTATCTGAATCGCACTTGCTCATACGGATGTCAATACTGTGCACAAAAAATATTTGTGGATAAAATTTATTTTTATTTCACTTTAATTTTAATTTTTAAATTATGTACTAATTTTAATCTCTGTCAGAACCGATTGAGAAAAAAGAAGGGTGACAAGTAAGACCTCATTAAAAAATCATAATTAACTAAATCACAACACAAAAAAAATTCAAATAAGACTAAAATTGAAACCAAATATCACCCTATTCAATGCTTAAGACAAAAATTAGTAATTTCGGCCCAAGGTTATGTAACTCCATTATGAAAATTAAGCCAGAGCTCAATGTTCACAGTACTGTACTGGTAAATTCAGAACTGAAATTACAAGACTCGTATCCAGCAAACATTGCATAAATAATATTATTAATTTACCCGTTGATATGTATAAGGTAAACTCTAATTCATTTTTTAATATGTAATTTTGGTTTACATTATTGTAATAAGTGTAAATACAAATTTCAATTTTTTGCTCACATATTTTGTACTCGTTATTGTTTCAAAATTACGATATTTTTCTTTCCTTTCTTTTACTTATTAGACATCAGTCACTATCAATATTTAAATACAAATTAACTGATATCTTAAGTTCGACACAATTAAAACATTAACTGCATAACAACTATATACAACATTCTATAAATAATCATCTAGGAAGCTACTTACTTTATTTTATATCATTTTAATTTTATTATATTCCATGTTTTTGTTAGTATTAGCTAGTATTATAACACATCATCATTGTATTTTGTTTAGTCTGTATTTTAATAATATCTTAAAATTGTAATAAGTGTGCAATTTTTGTATAATTCTACTATTCGATGGTTGAGTGGAAGAAAAGGCCTTATAAATAAATAAAATATCTGGCACCGGATGATAGTGCATTGTGAGAGCTCCTACCTATGGTAACAGGTAAGGAGATCAAAGGCTTTGATGGTGAATGAAGACTCTGTCGCAACAGCTGAAAACGCGGATGAAACCCAATATCTGAAGGAAGAACCGGAGTTATGAGTATTACAATCTGCAGAAGACAAGTAAGATCAATCTGGATTCTGATTGAATATTCACTGACTTTAAAAGAAGTAAAATTGCGATCTGGTAGACAACGGAAAAACATCCATTTTTATTCCCTTGAGTAGGAAACCACGATTAGTCAGGTTGATGTATATTATATAGGCCTATATATATATAAATCCACCGCTGTGGTCTCGAGGTAGCGTGCTGCCTTATCACGCAGCGGGCCCGGGTTCGATTCTCGGTCGGGAAAGGCTCCTGGGTGAGTTTTTTCGGGGTTTTTCCTCGCCTGTAAGACAAATGTCAGGAAGCTTAGAGCTCAACGGTCCCCGAAAACCATCCGGCCATCATCATCATCCTTATCATTATCATCATCATCCTTCATCATTTTGGAAAGTAACGGGAAGCTACTACACCTATAATTCCTTAGTAAAGCTGTAGTAAAGCATAGCATGAAAATACTATGATTGCAGTGAAAGACCTGCCCTCGGACAGAATTACTATGGATATATATATATATATATATATATATATATATATATACACTGGCAACATCCTCTGTTAAAATAATTTCCTTAAAACGTTTTTTGAATACGTTTTGGAGAAAAAATAGTGGCTGACTGAAGAAGACTATTTTGGAAGATATAACAGAAATTATAAGATCCAAAACTACATTTCTTGATAGTTAACAGATAATTGTTTCACGACAAGTTGATTACCTTTAGATGAAGAATTAGAAGAAAAAGAAGAAGAAGAAGATGTTAATTTTAATATCTGCATTTGAAAACGTACTAATAAAAAGGGATGAAAATGAAAAGGGGTAATAAGTAGGAGATAGTAGTAAACATAAGGAATAAGATGAGTAAGAAAAAGGTGGAAGAGGAAGAAGAAAAGAATAACAAATGTGAATGAGGCAAAATAGAATTTATGTGATCGATGGAGGTAATATAAATTTATTTAAAATATTTTTTGTAACTCTTACTGAATACACAATATATGTAATGAATCAACAAGGGAAGAGTTTAACATATTCAATTTAATAAATAATAATAATAATAATAATAATAATAATAATAATAATAATAATAATAATAATAATATCCTCAACTCGTGTCCAACTCAAGGTCAGGTCGAGGGATGAGATGAGATGAAGCCCCTATATTTATAGAAGTCTATGAACAAGATTGCCAGCCGACCACGCCTGACGCACTGTTATAGGGGCGGATGAACGAAATTAATTGAAATAGGAATTTACGGCAGAGGAAAAACGAGAGAAACCCAAAGAAAAACATGCCCAAGCTCCGTTTCGTCCACAATGAAACCCACATGGAGTGAACGAGACTCGTTCCCGGGATCCCAGCGGCGAGAGGAACCGCCATTCATTTAATAACAAAGTAAAATAATAACAAGATAAAATTATTGTTTTATCTTAGGAAGTAATATTTTGAGGTTCCTTTAATTAAATTATTTTGAGTCTGTATATCTTACCTTAATATTAATGTTGATTTGTTCTTGAACATGTTTCGATTAGATCCTAATCATCCTCAGGATCTTGCCCAGACTGGTTGGATTTATGTTGTAAACCCTGAATGTCAATGTCCTCTCCTGTGGTTGGCCAAACAACCTCCAAACGAGGTCACGTTATGTCAGACAGAGTCATGAATTCTCAGGAAGATATACGAAAGAGACAGATATATATATATATATATATATATATATATAGAGAGAGAGAGAGAGAGAGAGAGAGAGGGAAAGCCGAATAGAAAAATAAAATGTATGAATAAAGAGACAGAATGGAGAAAGAGAAAGAAACATAGAAAAGGAGAGAAAGAGATATACTGTATAAAGAAATAGTGAAAGAGAGGGAAGAGAAAAAAATTAATAGAAAGAGAGGGTAAGAGGAAATATAAGTAGAAAGAGATAGATAAAAAGAGAAAAGTGAGAGAGAGAGAGAGAGAGAGAGAGAGAGAGAGAGAGAGAGAGAGAGAGAGAGAGAGAGAGAGAGGAGAGAGAGAGAGAGAGAGAGAGAGAGAGACAAAAGAAGAGGAAGTTCCATGAAGAGATAAACAGTTCAATTTTCCTGAGAGGATGGAACTAGATTGAAAGGCTTAATACTTAAGGTTGATGAAGATGATGAAAATATTAATCTGGAATATTGTTTTATTGTGATGTAATTTGAACAAAGTCTTTTAAACAATTGAGCCACTATTTTTTAAGAAATTGTTAGCAACTACGAATGTAGGATGACTCCGTCCACTGAGTTTACTGGAGCAGAAATCCGATAACACAAGCGAAGGAAAAAAAGTCGCATTCTACCATTTAGAGAAGTTCCGAGTTTACTATTTAATGGCAACCAACTAAAACTATTAGAGTTGCAAATTGGTACTTAAATTGTCCTCAGCAATAGATATTTTCGAAATTAACTTGTAAACTGAGGGAATAGCATTCTATATCGACGCAACAATCAATTTCACTCTCGAGAACAAAAAACAATGTAAAGGGTATCAAAAAAGTTGTATACAACGTTTGAAGAATCGATCATTCATTCTTTTACCAACCACAAATATCCCTTTCATATACTTGGTAAGTTTATAAAATTTATTGCGGACCCGTAAACTTTCACTGTTTTTAACCAGAATCAGTCTTCTCAATACATGTTTTTTTTATTCTGTCTTGTCTTTAATCCTTCATCTTTCGAAATTAACGTATCTTCTTCTACCTCGCCCGTCCCGCGCCGTAGCCGAGTGATTTCAGACATGATGTCTTAGTGTAGAGCTACGGGACTTTCGCTGGTTCGAGTCCTCGATGGGAGAGAACATTTTTTTAACGGAATTTCGGCCAGTACGGGACAGATGCCACCTAGCAACATAATGAGCAGTGGTTCAGGTTGAGAAAACCAGCTTATAACGGCTAGAGTACTCGACATGCAGACCACATATTAGGCCTATACTGGCTAATATATATTTATGTAACCCGATAATGGTTCGACCACTTCTGTGATTTACTCATGGATAAAGAGTCATCATTTATATTCTATTGAGAAACACTAAGAAATCAGGGCTGGAAGTAATCGTCAATAAAACTAAGTACATGGTTACACATTTGGAAAACATTAGCTCAGGATAGGGTTGTATGGAGAGCTTATGTCCGTGAGGTCATGAACCCCCGGATTCGATGGTGCAGTGTGTTAGTTATGTGGTTACACATTGAAATACATTATATAATGGAACTTTATAGTTAATGTGCAACATTTTGAAAGAAGTGGCTGGATTAAAATTTGGAATAATAATTATAAACAGGAAAGAGGTGCAGAATAAAGAATATACATAATTATGTTCAATTCTGGAAATGCATGCTATCATGCATTCATCCCAAATTCTCGAAAAAGAAAACAAAAAATACAAAAAAAAACTTTTTCTTTTCCAGTTATATTATATGGAAATAAAAACATGGACTTTTGCTTTAAAGTAGGAGAAAATATTACGAGTATTTGAGAATAAAGTTCTTGGGAAATTTTTTGGATCAAAGAGAGATGAACAGACAAGCAAATGAAGAATATTTACGTAACAGTGAGCTACTTGATCTTTAAGAGGAACCAGATATAATAAGAACAGTTACGTTTCGTAGTATGAGATGGGCAGGGCATGTATTACGAATGGGAAATAAGAGAGGGACTTGGAAAATCTTTGTAGGGAAAACTAATCGAAAGCGCCCAGTAGTTAGACCACGAATGAGGTGGGTTAATAACATTAACCAATTTTTGAGTTAAGTAAATTATACGAAAATTGATTACAAATTCAGGTTAGGGATGTAGGGAGAGCTTATTCCCGCGTGTCCATGGACATTTATGAGTTCGATAGAGCCAGTGAGTTAGATGGTAAATGTCTTATTTATTCTGATAGAGTTAAATTACAATTATTTCTTTTCCACTAAAACAACACAATTGTACAAAATAAAGATTTATAAATATACTGTATGAGGGTGATTTGCAGAGGTTAGCAGTGCCGCGGGTTGGATGACACAGTACTAGTGAAAATTACATCACTTGCAGTTGATGGCTTGAGAAAATAGCACGTGTACCAATAGAGTACTCTATACTTGTATAACAAGAGCTAGAGATGGAGCCTGCAAGTGTGTTGGTTACTGTGACTATTTAACTCATGTTCCAAATGGGAGTCAATGACCAATCAAATTTCAATGATTTTTTATTAACAACCAATCACAGTCGTGTTTCGCCTAGAATTTACCAACTAAAGTTTATCATAATAAAGAAAGCACCTCTTTTTTAACATTCTGAATAGGTAGCATTATTTTGCAGTGACTGACTCTCTAATAAATACGGGTACCAGATTGTATATGTAGTGCATGAATGTCAACACATAGCGCATGCGGTAATTAATATAAAAACCTTTGTAGCAATTGATTAGGCCTATACCACCAAAAAATAAACCACTGTTTGCACTTTCCTAAATGTATTTTTTCCCCCATGTAATACCATTCCAGAAAAATATAATTGTCAAATTTATATCATAGGACATCAGAAATGAATTAATATACAGTTTGATGTGTTTCATTTTTTCTCCACTAGAGTGCATTCTTACAATATTGCGTTCCTTTGGCAATAAATAATGATCTGGTTGCAGTGATGAACAAAATAAGCAAATGAAGCGTACCATTCGTTTCTCATTTGTTTTCAAACATCGCCGTTTACATCTACAGTCTTACTAATAAAAATCTCTTATATAGGCTTTTATCAGTTGTTTAGTTATACAATGTATAAGCCTTATGTAGATCATGTATAATTTTCTTACTAATAAACGTTGTGCCGGAGCTATGTAACAATATAACCGTTATACACAATATGTCACATATTCGTCATCACTATGACGTCAGAACAATATTACGCGCAGTTTGTAACAGAAATAAAACAACATCAACTAGTGATTAATTGTGTAAGAAATGAGTATAGATAAGAATTAATAGAGATTCCCTAATTGGGGAGGTACGGAAAAAATAAATGTGTTTTAATTTATTTACATTTCCCTTTACGCAATATCAAATATATCGAAGAATTAGTTTCACAGATAATGTGCTGCCATCTAACGTCAAGAATTTCGAACAATTCTTGGAAACTAATAAAGGTTTTTCCCATTACTTATGAATTATATGCAGTGTTTTAGGATGCGTTTAGAAAACGTTCAAAATAGTAGAAAATGTTACCGACAACAGAATAATAATTTAGGGGGGGGGAAAATTGCAGTTTGATCGGGAATCGAACCTAGGACCTCACGGACTGCAGTCAGAAGCTCTAAGCACATGGCTATCAAGCTAGCATGCCGCTTTTTGCGATAATAGTACGTATATAATGAAATACATTTTTATATCGGTATGTGTATTATGTTTTAATGATGCCAGCAAGTTTTGTTAAAATAATATTATGAAGCATTTAAACTACATTCAAGTTAAATCTTGTCTACAGCAATTATTGTAGAACATATTCTTTTGTGTATCAATGTTCAATTTTAGAATATTATTAGGCCTACTCGAGAATGAGTGTGACAAAAGGCATTTTATGATGCCTTCATTTTCCAACCCAGAGCTTTATTAATATTATTTATGCCCTGCGCATCCATCAAACAGTCGTTAAAGTGTTGTATTTTGCGTTAAATTTAAGGAAACTTTCATCAATATCATAAGAAAACAATCAGTTGATCCTGAAGTCCGACATTTTGTCTAGTTATACAATCATTAAACAAGGCTGGAGGCATGTATAACGATTCCCATGTAAGGTTGTACACCGTTTATACACTGAAGAGCTAATACAGTGTTTATTAGTAGGAATTTTCAACTGAAATGTGTATAAACCTTGTATAAAAGTTATATATGGATTATTAGTAAGAGGGTAAATATATAAATATTTTAAAATAACTATAGTTAAATAATGATTTGTGAGTAAACAGCTTAATTTTATTCGTTAAATAGTCCTAACAAATGCCACTCTTGATTTCCAAATTCTCTAGATAAATTCACTCCTCACTTCATGAGTCGTAAATTTATCGATAATTTGGAAATCACTCGTGGCATTATTTATGACTATTGCAGATCAGAAGTCATACATTAAGATCGAAACTTTACGTGGCGAAAATCCCACAGAAATCCACGTGTTTTGTGTGAAGCTTGTAGTGAGTTCACGGTGAATCGAAATACATTTTCTATTTAGGCTAACGGTTTTCATGGTGGTTGTGTGAGTATAGACCCAAGACCAGGAAGACCGAAAACATCAATAAATGAAATGAATATGAAACTTGTGTCAGATGCTCTTGAAGAACATCGTCGTGCAACAAGTGAAGAACGTTCTAGAGTCACGGGACTTCCAATACGTCAGTATTCTGTATAATGACTAATGCTTTACAGAATATATAGGCCTACGTATTTATTAATTTTACATTAAAATACAAATTAATCTCTGAACCGGGATTTGAACCCGGGACCTCTAAAACTATATCTTAGCACGATATTGACCTCGCCATCCTGGCATCCCAATATAAATATTAATTTTTATTTCCTTATTTGGAATTCTCATTCATAAAGCCATTTGGAATGGGGAATGAAAGACGTGCATGGAAGCTTTTTGTAGGAAACTCAGGGAAAAACGCCCAGTTGGTAGACCAAGAATGAGGTGGGAGAATAACAGTAACTATGATTTGAGGAAAGTAGATTATACAGGGGATTTTTGGAAAACATTGGCTCGGGATAGGGATGTATAGAGAGCTTATGTCCGCACGGCCATGAACCTACGGGTTCGATAGTGCCAATGAGTTAATTAGTTAGTTAAGAGCCATTTGGACGCACCCGCAATGACATCTTACGGCTTCTACAATATGAAAGCATTTTAATAATAATACTTACTTTATAGCAGAAACTTATGTTTTATAGGTATTTAGACGTTATAATTAAATTTTGACATATATGCTATATGCTATATATAGCACTTAAAGCCAAATATTATACAGGGAATCCATTTTAAGCGGAAACCTTTTTATAGTGTGCTTGCATCGGCGGGGATCATGTTACGTTACTACCGGCAAATGAAGACAGTTAGAAGCTACAAAATACAAATAACTCAGCTAATTTAGCTTTATAAAAATAGGCCTACACATAGAGGCTTATTACTTACCATTTATTTGAGATATTGTTGAAAATGACCCCCGTCCGCAGTAAGATGTGCCTCACATTCTTTAAACAAATTAATTACACAGCTCTACAAAAAAATGCGTTGCCCTGGATATCTCAGCGAATTTCTACGTTTTCAAACGCACAGCTTACGAATATATTCATAAAAGTGCTGAATGTGCTCTAGTTTTTAGGATTTTTGCGTATCTTATATCTTAAATAGTAAACGGCTTGTTAGGGACCTACTAATAAAATTTATGTTTCCAGTCATGATTTGATTTCTGCGCATTTTTTTCGTGTATATAAACATCACGTGATCTCCACTCTCACACCCCTCACTCCACACATCGGCCGTGATCTCAGTTATTTGACAAAATTAAGTACTCACGACGAGCATCTGGATGTGATAAAACAATTCGTCAAAACGTTGGACAAGGATGGAAAATGTTTCAAATACATTTGTAGAAAATATCCTAAGCTCAGTTTGTAAAAGTTAAAAGGCGGAATATTTGATGGTCCTCAAATTCGGCAATTGATGAAAGATGCAAATTTTATCAAAGTTAGATAGATAGATTAGATAGATAGATAGATTTATGACTGTTCCGGAAAGTGAAGCTTGGAAGGGTTGTGTATTGGTAATAGAAAATTTCCTAGGTAACTATAAAGCACCAAATTATAAAGAAATTGTGCAAAACATGTTGATAAGCTTCAATATTCTTCTTCTTCTTCTTAAACTTAATTTGTAGGGTTTTCATCCTGTTTATTTCCAAAAATCACTCCTCGGAGGAAGACGTACTGTCTATCCATCTCTTGGCAGGTTTTCCTCTTGATCTTCTCCCGTCCATTGGTCTATCTTCTTTAGCTCTTTTTGCAAGCCGGTTTTCTTCCATTCTTTCTATATGACCCGTACAATATTTTCGTCTATCTATAATAAATTTGGTTGTCTTGAATATGGCAGTTGTCCCTAATTTCTGTGTTGTGTATTTTATCAAATAATGTTTTCCCCTGAACAGTTCTTAAGATTTTCATTTCGCATGTGCTTCAATATTCTGGGAGCAAATATGAGTATAAAGTTACACTTTCTCCATAGTCATCTGGATAGATTTCCGGATAATTTAGGAAATTATAGCGACGAACAGGGAGTGCGCTTTCACTAGGATCTAATAGTAATGGATGAAAGGTATCAGGGTAGATGGGACCGTTACATGATGACAGATTACTGCTGGTCTTTAAAAAGAGATTGTTCCCTAAAACATTATAGAAGAAAATCTTATAAAAGGCGTTTCAGTGAAGTATAACATGGGTTTTCGATATTTTTCTTTCTATTTACGTCAGTGCATACTAATTAAAAAAAAGCATTTGACATTATAACTATATCTGTTATATTTTATCATATTTTCCGATTTTGTAGTGTAAAATGAAAATAAAGATTTAAAAAAACAGAGCAAATCTTCCAAAATCATTGATAGTTTCATGAATTGTGATCATAAATAACTTATATCCGAAATTAATCTTGTATCAAGGGCAACAAATCCACTGTTCACCAGTGTTATCTGTCACTTTCTGTAATTCCGCTTCGGTAATAGACTGCATTGCACGAGTTATTTCGACTTTAAATTCTTCTAAGGTATGAGGATTATTTCTGTAAACTTTTTCCTTTCGTTATCCCCAAAGATAAATATCACAGTAAGTTAGGTCCGCTGATCTAGGGAGACACAAACCTGTGCTAATTATCCTGTCATCGAAAACTTCACGTAGGCCTAAAGTTTCTATAGAATTATGAGCGGTGTGCGCTGTGGCATCATCCTGTTGAAAATATCCATAATCATTTTCTTCCTGTGTCAATTCATTAAGAAATGGACGCAACATTGTTGTCACATAAACAGCTGAGTATACACGGTTTTCAAAAAGTATAGGCCCAATTATCCGCCGTGCGTTTACCGCACACCAAACCCCTATTTTAATGGGGTGCAAAGGCACGTCCTGTATAATATGCGGGTTCTCAGTACTCCACATTCGAACATTTTGGGAATTTAGCCTACATGTCCCGAAAGATGGAACCATGCCTCGTCAGACATAAACATTAGCAGTGGATCCAAAATTCCATTATACACACTTCCAAGAAACCAATTACAGAAACTTAATCTTGTGGCGAAATCTGCCTGCACAAACTTTTGTTTACAAGGTGAACTTCCAGCAGTGTGGTCGCTTTGTGGGCTGACCCCTTGGATATGTTAGTTTCCTGGGCCAAGCGTTTTAGTGATTTTCTAGGACTTACTTCTAATCGCACCCGAATATCCTCAAGTTTCTCTACTGTTAAAAAGTGCCTTTCACGCTTCTTAGGTATGTCACAAACTGAACCTGTTGTATGCCACTTTTTCATCAACTTCGAAAGGCACGATTCTGTAGAAATCGCACAGATAGGATATTTTTGGGAAAATCTCCGAAAGCGCATTCTATGGTCATTTCTCAATAAGTAACATTTCACCAAATAAATTCGCTATTCAACCGTATACTTAATTTTGGATTACTTACTTATGTAACACATGACAACAAGCGACATGCGTCCCACTACTATTCTCAAGCAACTAACCGCTGGGATGTTGTGTACAACTTGTCTCCTACGCTATGATCATACTGCTCACAGCGGCGGCGGCAGAATAATGCGAGGTTCCCTCTTAAAATGGATTTGTATATATGCTATACCGAGTACAAGTTATAATACGTTTAAAAGACATGAAAAAATGCAATGTAGAATTAATATATAATTAAGAACTATTTTAAAATACTAAATATAATAATAATAATAATAATAATAATAATAATAATAATAATAATAATAATAATAATAATAATAATAGTAATAATACTAATAGTAATAATAGTAATAATAATAATAGTAATAATAATAATAATGATAATAACAATTATAATACGGGCCTAATTATTAAACAATAGCCACATTTTATACACGCACATTAAGCGTGAAAGTTGTATTCAAACCAAAGTTTAAAAAATCAGGGGGTTTCTCCGGTCTATCAACTGCCTATTGGCCTCACATCCATACGTGTTCATCACACAATTAAATCAAAGTTAATAAAACTCCATTCTGCAAGAGGTATAGAAGATTGTAGAACTACAACCCCACTGCTTGCCTCACATCCACATGTAACACTTACAGACATATAGGGGTGACATATGATCGGCATGTCGGGTCCCCCAGACGTTAACGCTGGTCTTCTGAACATGGTGCGCTACTTATTCTAGATACACAATTTCCTCACGATGCTGGGTGAGCACCGGTCCCATTCTGGCCAAAATTCCACGAGACAATTGTCTTCCATGGTGATTTTAACTAGCGCATGTCCCGTAACGCTGCGCCAAGACAAGATGCCTTAGACCATTGCGCTAGAGCGCTAAACTAAACCAAAGTTAAAGCAAATTACAATTTAGATACGTCATTATATTTTAATATTGCAAAAAGGTATCACAATGAAATAAATACAAAGAAAAATAAAGTGATGGCCTTTTGCGGGAAATGCCCTATACCTAGCAAAATTGTTTTGGACGATGAAATTATAGAAAGAGTAAACGAATTTAATTATTCGAGTTATAATTTTACATTTCAAATCGAAGGGTCATATAGCAAAGAATATAACAATTTTCACAAAAAATCGGGGATTGTTAATTGTATTATGGAACGATCTTTAGTTAAAAAGAACACAAGATTACGACTTTATAAGATTCTTGCAAGACCAGTATTAAGATATGGCAGTGAGGCATGGACAATACGAGGAAGAGATGAATGCCGAATAACAGCAAATGAGATACAATTTGTGCGCCGTACAGCAGGCCATACAAAGGGGACCATACAAAAAAACGATAGGAAATTATGGAAGAGTTGGGTGTAGAACCCATTATACGGCTTATAAAAAATGCCAGAAAAAATTAAAAGCCCATCTTCAACGAATGTCGTCTCATAGAATTGCTAAAGCTATGCTTCATTACTATCCTCAAGGCAAAAGATAGCTGTGACATCCAAAACAGCGCTGAGACCGTAACAGGCCACTTGGCCCAATTCTTGCATGTATGATGATAATGATGATGATGATTACTGACGTATACTAGCAATATTTTGTTTTTAAATCTATCATTAGTAACTATTGTGTAACGTTTTTATGTAAGATATAGACTACTAACATATCGACATGACGTAGTCCTAGGCTTATCGAACGTACGGATCCAATCACACGAAACACAGCACTAAAGACAATACAGTGCGTGCATTATTGTGTTTAGTCTGTACACATGCACGCAAGCATTGTTACTCCTGTTTCCCATTGTCTTCTGATTAATTCTGATTTTAGAGCCGGTAATCAAACCGTGGACCGTAACATCCAGTGACCTCTTCTCACAGGTCAATGGAACTAATACGGAATTATGCAGGGGGGGGTGTAATTGATTGGCTTAATCATTTATAAGTCTAGGCAACAACATAGGCCTCTATAACTAAAAAATACCAGCCTCGGTAAATAAATCTCACCCAACAATTTACTCACAATTTTTAAATCTAGGCCTATAGTGTTCTTGGATCGGCCTCGTTATTCTAGAGGTTAAACTCCTTTCCTCTGATCTCTAGGGTCGGGGGTTCAAACCCGGCTGTGGTCGATGGATTTTTTAAGGTGGAAAAATCCAAGCGACAAGTCCTCCGAGAAGGACTTTAATGCGCGAGTCTCAAGTCTGAAGATTTTCCTTCTCGTAAAATAACCTCAAGCCTAAATTAGGGGCTGTGAAAAAAATAATTTTATCGGCCTGTCCCATCAATGCTCCCGCGCCGTAGCCCAGTGGTTAAAGCAAGGTGCCTTAGCGCAGATTTGGTTCGGGTCCCCATGAGTGAAAATATTTTCTCACCGAATTTCGGTCAATATGGGACCGGTGCCCACCTAGAATCATGAGGAATTTGAGTAGCTTAAATAAGTAGCGGCTCCAGGTTGACAAAAAACCAGTTATAATGGCTGGAGATTCCGACATTCTGACCACATGTCACCCCTACGTGGCTGGATGATCTCTCTGACTAAAACCTGTGGATGTATGGCCAGCAGCCGGCTGGTAGACCAAGGGCCTTCTAGACCTGTAGCGCCGTGGAGTTTTCCAACAAAGTAGTACCTCAGTTCCCTACTAAATGTCTTTTTTTTTAATGCGATGAGATGACCACTTGTCATTCGATGATATTTGTAGTGAAATAAATATAGCTACATTAGTTTAATTAAGTAACTCCAGCAAGGGAGTAGCCTGGCTCGGATCGGGATGTACAGTATGGGTATTATATTACTACTTTATTATTGCTATTATTAATAATAATATTTTATTCAATTCGGCAGAATTAAAGCCATTAAGTCCTTTTTTCCCCCCATTCAACCAGCACATATTGTTATGGTTCAGAAAATTGCAGGAAAAAGAGTGGGGCTATAGGGAAAATATCTGAAAATCCCAAGACGATAACAATGATGATGGTGACGATGATGATGATGATGACACTTGTGAAACATGTTGTTAATGAAATGGAGACTGGAAAGAGATTGAATGGCAAGTGTTATATTATGTATTATGCGTTAATGAATAGCAGGTGTTACGCGATGGTCAATCATTTATATGATTTTGTCAATCAGGTCAGAATCGTTTAGTCGACCATTTGTGTATAGTCCCAGAGGCAAATTCCCCGCAACATTTGTGCAACCAAAGAGGAAGTGCTATGTTAAAATAACCACCATTAAATTATATTTATCAATTTGTATTATAATTTTATAGAGAATGCTGTTGCTATTTGCATAATTTGTTTTGGTTGCAGATACAGGAAAATAAAGCACATGGCTCTTACAAAATAAAATTAAAATGTATTACAGTAAATTAAATTTTAACAAAATTATCAATTATATTTACATGAATTGTAGTTATTCAGAACAGTACCGATTACACTATTTGACCTTCTAATTTTTTTTTCAATTTTTCTCTTCTTCTTTATTTTCTTATTCGTCTTATTTCTCTTCTTCTCCTTCTTCTTTCTCTTCTACTTATTCTTCTTCTTGTTTACCTTTCTCTTCTTGATTCTATTCCTCTTCTTATTTCTCTTATTCTCCTCCTCCCTTTTTCTTCTACTTCTTCTTTTTTCTTCTCTTTACCATTCTTTTTCTTCTTTTCCTTCTCATTCCTTTTCTTCTTCTCCTTCCCATTCTTTTTCTTCTTCTCCTTCTCCTTATTTTTTCTTTTTCCCCTTTTACATCTTCTTATTCTTATTTCTCTCTTATTTTTCTTCTTCTCGTTTTTTTATTTTCCTTCTTCTCCTTTTTATTTTTCATTTTCTTCTCTTTCTTTCTCTTTTCCTCTTATTCTTTCTCTTATTCTCCAAAGAAGAGAAAGGACTCTTCTTCTTAATCTTCTCTTCTTCTTCATCTTTCTCTTCTTATTCTTCTTTCTCTTCTTTTTTATCTTATTTTTCTGTATCTTATTTTTCTTTCTCTTCTTCTCCTTCTTTCTCTTCTTTTATTTATTCACATATTATGCAACAATCGACTTGTACTTCACTTAAAATCTCCGTTTCATCTTTTACATGATCTTGGCTAGTACTCAAAATGAATTTCATTTCAGCGAATTCTGAAAGTTTTTAGGTTATCATTAAAAAGGTTTTTTAAAAAAATTACCTATATTCTTAGATCCTATTAGACGTAAAAAATACCTTGACACACACACACACACACACACACACACACACACACACACACACACACACACACACTTGTATCTTGTGGAAATTGAAACATTGATATGAGGTATCCAAGAAAATTAAACTACGAAAATGGAAATGGATAGGACATGTTTTGTGAAGGGAAGATACAGCAAAAACAGTGGAGGAATGGAAAACCCAGAAGAAGAATAAGACCGACAATTACCTGACAAAATATCGTGTGAGAGGAAGCAGAGCAATTGGGAAAGAGTTGGAGTGAAGTTGTTGGCAAGGAATAAAATCTGTTGGCAGTTTCTCCTTGAGGTTCTATGTACCTTGGAACAGGCCTTTCACTGCAATCATAGCATTTTCATGCTATGCTTTGCAGCTCTACTAAGCCTATAATACTGCATCGAGAGCATGCCTTTCCAGTCATAGCTGGAGTATTCCCAATAGACTTGTACGTAGAGAGGAGGATTCAACGACATCGTCTCCGAAGAGGGCTTCCCGTCCACATCGAGGAAACGATCATTACTCCGGACCTATACGCCGAACCAGATGAAAGGAACGCCGTCCGCAGAATAATCGACTCTCACCTCCTCGACAAGTGGTAACTGGAATGGGAACAGGAGCCCCATGGGCACCAGACGTTCCAGTTCTTCCCGAGAGTCCAGAAAAAATGCAGACTACGTGGATAATTCCCAGCCACTGCACCACATAGAACCTCTCAGGTCATGGACTGTTCCGTTCCAAACTTCAAGAAAGATGACGTGCCGACTCACCTCTCTGTGATTGTTTCAACCCCGGAGAGGACGACGTAGTCCACGTGTTCTATCAATGTACCAAGTACAATGTCTTCAGGCAGGAGCTGGAGGAAGCAGCCATGATCGGTGAAACACAATGGCCGTCCGCATTAGAATCTGGACCGGGAAGGAAGCCATCAAATCCCTCACCAAGTACACAAGAAGAGTCTTGGGATTAAGAAGAGGCGAAGACCAGCGGAGACAAGAGAGGCGTTAAAAACGTCACCAGTCTACTACTACTACTACTACTACTACTTCTACTACTACTACTACTACTACTACTACTACTACACACACACACACACACACACACACACACACACAAACAAGCACTAAACACACAGTCACATACATACACATTAACACACATACACAAACAAACAAAACACACCATATTATTATTTTATGTAACAACTACACACTTTCAAATACCCGAATTATATATTTATTATGTATTTAAATAAAGATTAGATATAGATAGGAACATAGAGCAGACCCGGGGATAAGGACATTATTCCCGAGGTAACCCGGGGGGTGGTGGTGAGGCTCTAAATAAAACATAAATAGGGAATTATAGGTGCGATAGCTTCCCATTGTTTTCCACACCGGTGAAGGATGATGATGGATAATGATATGATGATGATGATGATGATGATGGACGGATGATTTTCAGGGACCGTTGGTCCCTAAGCTTCCGACATTTGTCTTACAGGTGAGGAAAAACCCCAAAAAAACTCACCCAGGAGCCTGTCCCGACCGGGAATCGAACTCGGGCCCGCTGCGTGACAGGCAGCACGCAACCTCGAGACCACAGCGGTGGACATTATATATATACGTGTGTGTGTATATATATATATATATATTTATGTCAACACTGTAGCATCGGATTTTTTCGGAACCAAACTCGGAATAAAAAATAAATTAAAAAAGTAAGAACGAGTACGTTAAGCAGCAAAACCGGACCATTACGAGTGGGTTTTCATTTAAAGCAGAAATTAAAAAAAAATAATTTAGCAGCCGCAATGTTCGCTTATATGTCACTGAAATAATATATATATATATATATATATATATATGAAGGGCTTAGGGCAATAACATAGGTAATAAGCCCAATATAGTTTTTCTGAGATATAAGGATTTTAATGTTTCAAAAACATTATAAATACTTGGGCAGTATTGTCGTTATATTTCAGTTAACCCATGCCAAAGGCTCAAACACAGGGACATGTTCCTAGAAACATAGAATATTAGGACTTCATACAATAGCGGGGCGCTAGAGGTATTAGAGTGGGAATTAGATAAATCGCCCTTGGATATAGTCTCTTTACAGGAAGTTAGGTGGCCAGGAGAAGGTAGTCAGGAATCAGGAAGCTTTGCATTATACTACGGGGGTGCAGAAAGACCTGCATTTGGAACGGGTTTTTTAGTCAGAAGGAGGATCCTATCCGCTATCCGAGATATTAAGTTTGTCAGCAATAGGACATCATACATAATTCTAAAGGGTAAACGACATGATTTTGTAATCGGAAATGTTCTTGATCCCACAGAAGATAAAGATAATAAGATCAAGGATGAGTTCTATGAAGGATTAGAATGAATATTTGATAGCCTTTAACGATTTAATATGAAAATTGTCTTAGGAGATTTTAATGAAAAAATGGGGCGGAAAGATATGTTCAAATCAACAATAGCCAATTTCAGTCTTCATGAATATAGTAACGACAATGGAGTTAGATTAGTCACCTTTGCCACTTCAAAGAATCTCATTGTTAAGAGCACAACATTCCAGCATAAGGATATTCATAAATACACTGGACGTCTACAGATGGCGATAATCGGAACCCCAAATAGATAGAAAAATGTATTAGTGGACAAACGCTGGCACAGTAGCATCATCGATGTTAGATCAATTAGAAGGACAGACTGCAATTCAGAGCATCGTCTGGTCAGGGGGAATATCAGACAACGACTATCGCTTATGAGAGGAACAAACGCTAAAGATGATTCTGAGAAATTTGAATTAAAAAAAAACTTGAAAAACGATGAAATGCGGCAAGAATACCAAATCAAAATTGCTAATAGATTTGAAGTACTGGAATCTTCGGATGACATTGTGTCAAACGAAGAAGAAATTCATATAAATAAAGAATAGGAGGCTATAAGAGATACTATTAAATTGTCAGCATCAGAAAGCATTGGTTGTTTAAAAAAGAGGCAAAACAAGAAATGGTTTGATGAGGAATGTGCCGACATTGTAAAGAAAAGAAAGCTAGCAAAAATGAAATGGTTACACGAGCCAAATGAGGTAAATTTAGAGCAATTGGGTAGTGTTAGACGGGAAACCACCAAGTTACTAAAGAGTAAAAAGAGGGAATATTTGAGAGAGAACATTAATGATCTTAAAATTAATGCAAAAAATAGGAACATTAGAGGATTATATCAGGGAATTAGTATAGAGAAGAAAGGGTTTCAGGCTAGAACAAACATAATTCGGAATGAAAATGGGGATATGATTGCAGATTCCAGGAGTATATTAAATAGATGGAAAACATACTTTAATCAGCTATTAAATGTACATACAGAACAGGACATTGTGGAGGATAATTTACAGACAGCAGAAATGCTAGTCACAGAGCCAAGTGCATTAGAGGTTGAAATGGCGATTGAAAAATTGAAGATGTATAAAGCATCAGGTTCAGATGAGATCGTAGCAGAACTGATAAAATCAGGGGGAGAAAAATTGATGGACAAGATACGCCGGTGATCTGAACAATTTTAACAATTCTAGCTTTCATGAAACCGGAACGAGCGTCTTCATCATCATCCAGGGATTAAGCCTGTCGAGGCTTAATCCCTGGATGATGATGATGAAGATACGCCGGTTGCTTAATATTGTGGGAAAAGGAAGCTCTTCCAGATGAATGGAAAGAATCGATTATCATATCAATTTATCAACAAGTACAGGGGCATCTCATTACTTTCAACTTCGTACACAATTCTAACAAATATATCGAAGTAGACCTACTCCCTATATTGATGACATTCTAGGAGATTTGTGGATTTAGAAGAAACACGTCTACAACAGATCACATTTCACACAACAACAAAGAATTACTCGCAGGTTCGAAATGTATCAATAACTATGTTTTCCGACTCACAGAAGACGAAAATGATATTAGTTTTTTTCCCAATCACTAACCGGAGTCAGATACTTCGACGACAACCTTTAGCAGAAGTGATCGTTTCCATGAGAGTCGCAGGAGCTATTGTCTCTCAAACTGGTCACCCTTATTTTTCTTTTGCGCTGTTTTGTTACTCTCAGGGATTGTTAAACCCTCAGGAATACACAAGTATACAAAATTTCCTGATTGTCACTGTCAAATACGTGAAGTAATGACTTGTAAAATCTCATTCTGTACAGTTCGTCTTACATTACATTTTTGTTAATGTGAAGTGTCGATACATACATTATTGTGTATCATTATAAAGAAATTGAATTAAAACAATCTACTATAATATATTTTAATACGTAAGTTTTAGTGTTTTTATAATTTTGCAATGTCTCGCCGCTGTAAGAATTCTCCTAATTTATTCTGTAACGTATGTGGAGAGTATTGTACAACATCTCAGCGCAGAACTAGTTATAAAGGCGTACAATTTATATTTCGGAAACTATAGTAAATTTGGTGATACTGATAAATATTGGGCCCCCAATGTTTGCTGTACAAACTGCCAAAGGATTTTAATAGGGTGGTTAAAAGGTTCGCATTCGTGCACGCCATTTGTCATTCCAATGTTGTGGAGGGAACCTGCGGACCACATCACTGACTTATTTCTGTATGGTCAACATATCTGATTTCACTTAAAAAAATAAGCAATCTCTTCAGTATCCAAATTTGCAGTCAGCCATGCGACCTGTTAAACATAGTGATTCTTCACCGAACTTGGGTGACGTCAGTGATGAACATGGCGAAAGGTTCCCCGAAGACATTTTAGAAATGGAAAGGCGTTATAAAGGGAAATCAGTGACCAACATGCTTGCTGATTACTGCTGGTAACTTATCACAGACGTTTCGGAGCCATCTTATCGGCGTAAGTCATCCAGAAAGAAGTTTTGAAAGGTGAGATTTTTGCTACAATTTAACCATGTGTTGTAACGTAACTACTTATTTGTCCTTTTTAGAAAAACAATATTTCAACTTTTTGGATCTTACATGATTTGGTTTACATAGATACATTGTTTCTAGTAATATTATTGGAAAAAAAATTGAAACTAAGTGCTGATAAGCAATAATGTGCCAAATATAACGAAAAATGCTCAACACGTCCTCGCAAAAAAACTGTTAGGTGATAAAGAAAAACGGACTTCAAATTCGAAATCAGCGCATGCCAATTAACTAAAATCACCTATTTTCATTTCTGCGAACGACAAAAAGTTCAAATTTGTTGTTGTGTGTTTTTAGCATAAGACAAATTTTAGAAAAAAAAAGTGGGAATATAATGGTACTGTACATCAACTATACGTAGACTTCAAGTAAGTATTAAGTAAGTGTTATCGTTTATACAGTGTGTGTCTAAATGATTTAACTCATCACTGGCACACTTACAAATGATTTTATGGATACAGTATTTCAATACATTTATTTGCTATCATTGTAATAAATGATATTCCTTAACAAAATGCGGCTTATCATGTTACTACCCTATGCCCTTGATATATATATATATATATATATATATATATATGCATTTTCGTAAAATCAACGAAATCCGATCATTAGAAATGGGATTTTGCCTAGAAGTTGAAATTAAAAATACGTCTAACGGCTGCAGTTTGTTTTCTGGTAACAAAATCTACAACACTTCTAAAATTCATATTAAAGCACCATTGAGGTTATGTAATAAGATATTAAATATAACAAAACCTTATACTTTCAATTTTAATGAGAAAGAGGAAAAAATAAAAAAAATACAAAAAATTAGTAAACCAGCAAATTGGGACCAAACATTTGACTTGTAAAGGAATTCGCTTAGATTAAGCAGTTCCTGCGTGACGGACTTTTTTTTTGTAACTGATAAGTTAATTTAGTTAGCGATCGTGATATCCTTTAATGTTGCATCGAACTACTCCTAATAGTATTACTTTATTTTCTTTAGTTCAACATCTGCCTTTAAATTCCCCACAACTTCCGAGCCTTAAGAGAGATCTATTTTAAACTCTGGGCCACTTACGAACCTTATTTTACATAAGTAGGCTTAAGGTATTAAAATATAAAATTGGTACCTGGTAAATCAGTCGTCCTCAACTAAATTATTAAACTTAATTAAGTAGTTCCAATATGGAAGCTTTCAAAAACAATGTTCCATCTTTTAACTGGTACTGATGTTGTTGTGTAAATTGTACAACAGGTTTATGTCTGCGGGTGTGTTCTCATTGAGTAGGTATTTATTCTTTGCTTCTTTTTTTTAGATGCTGATCCTGTTGTTATAAAATATTCTAAAAGAAGCAAAGAATACAGATCTACTCAATGAGAACATACCCGTTGTACAACAACAATATTATTACCAGTTAAAATGCAGAAGATGAAAAATTGTTTTTGAAAGGCCTCCATATTGGAACTACTTGATGAAGTTCAATAATTTAGTTGAGGACGACTGACTTACCAGGTACCAATTTTATATTTAATGTCTTATTACATAACCTCAACCGTGCTTTAATATGCACTTTAAAGTGTTGATGAGTAGGCATACTTTTCTTGGAGACATTCATCCAAACATTTATACCAAGCAAGACGAACATGACAGAGTGGTTATTGGTTATGGTGTTCGGGGAGGCTACTAGCGACTTAAAGGGTGGATTTCTCAATCGAAGTCTAAACCACGACCCCGGTTTTCCGACTTTTTATTGTTTCCATAACAACCATAAAAACTGAAAATCTTCGGATGTTAATTCCTAAAACAAATGTCTGAATCATGTCTATGGTTTCATAACAATTTTTGTGAATTTTCAGTCATTTTTATAGGTGTTATGGAAACAATAAAACATTGGAAAACCGGGGTCGTGGTTTACACTTCGGTTGAGAAATCCACCCAATGTTTCCTAACATTTCTTATAGGCGAGGGAAAACTCCGAAAAACATTTCACCCAGGAAATATGTTCCGGGGATCGAACCCTTTCCGCCGCTTCTTTGGCAACGACGTTACCTCGAGAACACATCAGTGAACTTCAAATCACACTTTAGTAGTAGTAATAATAATAATAATAATAATAATAATAATAATAATAATAATAATAATAACAATAATAACATTAATAATAATCTATTTTAAACTGACAGAGTTAAGGATATTAGGATTTCTCTTCGACTCAACCATTGAAAAATATTATATAGAAAAAAGTGAATTCAAATCGTTTACTAAACAAGGTATTCAAGTATATCAACCTAAAGGAAGGACATAGAGACAGAGGACGACCTAAACAACTTCTTCTTCACTTCACGGGTTAGGCAAATTGCCTGTTCCGCCTCACAGTTGTTCTGTCCATCTTTTCACTGGCCTTCGTACATTCCTTGAACCTCTTGGCTTGTAGTTGAATGCTGCTCTTGGTAAACAACGCTGGAGAAATCAAGAACAACTTGAGTTAAAGGAACACGGTCAATTGATGACAAAACTAAAGTGCTCATGAAGATGATATTGATAATCCATCCACAGTAATTCTGCCTGAAGGCAGGCCCTTCACTGCAATCATAGCATTTTCATGCTATGCTTGTAGCTTTACTAGGGAATTATAGGTGTGGTCGCTTCCCGTTGCTTTCCACATCGGTGAAGGATGATGATAGTGATAATGATAATGATGATGATGACATATTATTTCGGGGACCGTTTGTGCCTTAAAGTTTTCCTGACATTTGTCTTACAGGTGAGGAAAAATCCCGATAAAAACCACACCAAGAAAAACTGCCCCGACCGGGGATCGAACCCGGGCCTGCAGCGTGACAAGGAAGCACGCTAACTCGAGACCACAGCGGTGGACATGTTGGTAATAATAATAATAATAACAACAATAAATAATAATAATAATAATAATAATAATAATAATAATAATAATAATAATAATAATAATAATAATAATAATAATAATAATAATAATAATAATAATAATAATTATTATTATTATTATTATACATAACATCATAAGACATAATAAACAATTATAAGTAAACATTAATACATTTCATAGTAAAAGTCCGTTGAGGTGTTAGTCACAATATTATAATTATAATATAAAATTATGTACCTTATAGGTCCGTCTCCTTAACTTCTTAGACTACTAAGGCCTTTCGGGACTAGTCCCATCGTCAGCAGAAGGAAGCAGGTCAATAGAGTTGAGTATGTGGATCACCATTGTGCATACTTTTATAATTTTACACGGGTATTATTATTATAAGTAAACATTTAATTAAATAAAAAATAAAACTTAAAGTTCTATATGAATTTCATATTTATTACAATGTAAATTCATACAGCTGTTTCGGTACTTTGTACCGTTTTCAGACATGATTACAAATGAATGAATTTTGTTATAATAGTACATAACAACTGTTACTATGCAACTGAATGTAAACAAACAATTTTTTAAAATAGAGAATCTCTATTAGTAAATTATTTACACAAATTAAACTGTAGTTAAATAAATAATAGTTTTAAACAACTAAAACAACACGCTTTATTAGAAAACCGAACGAAGAAATGAAAAATAATTTTAATTTCCAACACGCTTGGGATAAAATTAAAGTGGTGAAAAAAAAATAATTTTCAACACATATAGAATAAAACTAGAGTTATCAACAAAAAGAAAATAATTTTACCATCAAAAGCGTGGGGCGCTTTTCATGATTCTTACATTTTCTTCTTAGAGACTTTACTTTTACCAATATCTGTTTATTATCAAATATATTAATTGATATAGAGTACTCCACAATTTTGATGGTAAAATGATTTTATTTTTGTTGATAATTCTAGTTTTATTCTATATGTGTTGGAGATGATTTTTTTGTTGACCACTTTAATTTTATCCCAAGCGTGTTGGAAATTAAAATTATTTTTCATTTTTTTAGTTCGGTTTTCTAATAAAGCGTGTTGTTTTAGTTTTTTTAAAATTATTATTTATTGATTTTCTGATGAATCTGGCCAGGATTTTAGAAAAAAAATGAAATTATTGTATTGTCATTGGTCCTTTACATGTATACAAAGTTTCAAGTCGATCCAATTATTTTAAGTGGGTGAAAATCGCATTGAAAGATTCCTTTACATAGATACAGGTCAAGCTAATATAAAGCGTGTAAAATATACAAAGTTAATATAAGAGAAATGAAATATTAGATATATTAATTAATCTGCTGAGATAACAATTACAGAAGAAAAAGTTTTAATTTCTATTTAAAGAAGCTAATGTCCGGCAATCCCTAATTTCTTTTAATACTATTCATGAAATGGTTATTAAAAACAGTTTTATTGAATTAGGTAAAATTACCCACTTGAGGAATAAGACGCTGATCATTTATCTTAGCGAGACATGCTCTATGTTTAAAAGAGATTATTTCTAATTGGTTTTGCAGCTGTTTTATGAACGAGTCATTACGAATTCTGCACACTGAGGATTATCAGCTCAATTAAAACTTTGAGTTATCCAGCTTGGCAATTCCCTAGAAACATTTCTACCGAGAATTCTAGAAGGTCGTGAATTTCTTATAAAGTCGAACTACACACGACAGCTCACATTTATAGTGATGGATGAAGTTTGTAAGTAGGTCAACATAAAAGAATCTTTCTGGCTATGAACTGGAGTCAGGTACTTACCTACGAAATGCAGTACGAGATCTGGGTCCCATCCAGTAACACGAGTTTCAGATGTTTTTTTCAAGAAGCAGGATTGTCCAGGATCTGTACGTCCTTGCCTAAAAAATACAAAACAATATTTTATCTACTATTCTTACTAAATTGTAGGCCGCGGTGGACTAGAGGTTATGTTCCTTGTTTCTGGTCCCGTGAGTCGCGGATTCAAACCCTGCCGGGGCCAATGTATATTTTTAGGATGGAAAAATCCACGGAGCAAGTCCTCCAGGAAACACTTTAAGCCGTGACTTCCGAATCCGAAGATTTTCAGGCTCGTAAAAGATTCTTAAGCCTGAATAAAGATGCCTCTAAGTAAAATTCACCAACCTATTTCATCCTAGTAATACCTTAGTTGCCTCCTAGATGTCTCATTGGGTCAGTATGTTGAACGCATATCATTCATGACATCTTTGGGAAATAACCATAACTAAATTAACTTAGTCTAGTAACTCCTAATAAAGGAGAGGCTAAAGCTCTATATTGGGCTGTTATTCCATTGTATATAGATTCTTAATAAATTTCAAAGCAGTTTACTAGAAGACTTAATTCCTGTAGATCATAAATGGGCAATCGGTGTGTCACGATTCAATTTGAATCTCAATATCGGACGTGTTTCTGTGCATCGAACGGTCAAAAGCTTGTGTTTACACCTTTGCCAATAGTTGCTGTACTTTGAGTCGCAGGATGCATTCTTTGCTTTACATGTACAGACAGATGGACAGTCAGACTTACATATTTCTCCATCTATGCATTATTAACTCTATTAGTTAGACTATAATTTTATACCACTTGCGAATTTCCTTCATTAATCAAACCTTTAAATAATAATCCATCCACAGTAATTCTGCCCGAGGGCAGGTCTTTCATTGCAATCATAGCATTTTCATGCTATGCTTTGGAGCTTTACTAGGGAATTATAGGTGTGGTAGCTTCCCGTTGCTTTCCACATCGGTGAAGGATGATAATGATACTGATAAGGATGATGATGATGATACTGATAAGGATGATGATGATGGCTGGATGATTTTCGAGGCCCTAAGCTTCCTGACATTTGTGTTACAGGCGAGGAAAAACCCGAAACAAACCTCACCCAGGAGCCTGTCCCGACCGGGAATCGAACCCGGGCCCGCTACGTGACAAGGCCGCACGCTGCCTCGAGACCACAGTGGTGGACTAAATAATAATAATAATAATAATAATAATAATAATAATAATAATAATAATAATAATAATAATAATAATAATAATAATAATAATAATAATAATAATAATAATACTGGTCCTGGGGCCGACTCAGCCTCTAACTGACATGAGTAACGTCACGCAGTGTTGATATCTCGGCTGACATCTAGTGTCGATTCCTAGATAGGTGGGACTACCTACTACCCCAAGGTGCCGCAAAGCCTGTAGTGGAAACGTTTTACTTTCACAATCTAATTAATTTTGAATTATTGACTCTATCCACTCTCTCTTTCTCATTTTTATAAATTTTTTGACGTTCATTATACGTATTTGATTATTGTCTCATTGTGTCTAGTCTGGTCTTCATAACTGTGACTTGTAGTGTGTTTATTTCACCTAGATTCATAATTAGTGGATTTGTTTCTCTCTCTAATCAATACACTCAGCCAAATTCCTAGAAAACCTGTGAAAGATTCCCGGTAGATGTATGTTGCACTCAGTGGTCAGCAACACTGCAGCCCGATTCGAGCCTCGGGTTCACTCAGAGCCCTCTTCCAGGCTTCTCTGGCTCTGGCAACTGGCCACCATCATCCTCCAAAATTCCATCTATTCAACGCAGTCTCGGTCATCCTACGTTCTTCTTTCTTCGAATTTACTTTTCATATTTTTCTTGGGTATCTCATGTTCAGTTATTATTTGTACGTGACCTCCCATCGCAATCTTGAAACTTTAATTGATAACCACATCACAAGACTGATAGAGCTCACAGTTATATCTTATACGTCATTCTCCTTTTTCGTGTATTGAGCCATATATTTTTCTTAATATCTTCTTTTCAAATTAACCCAGTCTTGACATACCAGTCTTGGAAAAAGTCCGTATTTCTGTGCCATATATTAACTTAATTCTGGCTGCACCAGAGACATATATAGATTACGTTTTGTTTCCTTTGTAAGAGTCCTTGAGTTAAAGTGTCTCACTAATCCCAAAGTATGCTTTATTGGCATTTTGAATTATCTTTCCAATTTCTACACTGATATTGTTAATTAAGGAGCCAGGAAGTAGCTACAAAAGTGGAAACTCTCTAAAATTTATATTGATTAATATTTATATGGGTTATTTATGTTAGATCTCTTTTTTGTTATATAACAATCATATAACTAGTTTTTTCTTAATTTATTATCAACCCCATCTTGTTAGCTGCTCTTTCTAATGTCGTAAAGATTCTCTTGATATTTTCACTCTATATTATTACTAGAAGTCCCGGCCACGCGTTTCTGTGGCTAAGGTATAGGCCTACGTTAAAAATTTAAAATTAAGTTGCTGTATTTCAGTCAGATTACTTAAAACTAATACTTACACACGAAATTAATAATATTGAAAATAAAATAAACACTGAACACACTTAAATTATGAAATAATCAATATTTGTAATTAAATTGAAATTTGCGGTTACAACAAAAAGCACAGCCATCTGTATCTATCTTTGTTAAATAATAAACCAATTACCTTACACCGCATTCCGTTAGAATCGTATGGAACTCACAGATAATTACACCGCCATCTGTTAGAATCGTATGGAACTCACAGATAATTATAACTCTTAGTTAAATAATAAACAAATAATTTGCAATAAAAAATAATGCGACTATAAATTTAGTTATAGGCCTAAACTACCCTAAGTCTCAAGTTGGATCAAACTGCACACACTGTGCAAAATTTTATTAAAATCGGTTCAGTAGTTTAGGATATCATCGCGGACAAACAACGTGACATGAAATTTTTATATATTAAAATAATTACACTGGTCAATATGATTTTTGTCTCATGAGTACCAATAGCTGTACTTAATGCAGTTTTTTATCGTGTTTTCAAATATGTATTCGGAATTTCTCCATCACCCACAGTTTTTTTATTTCAATTTCATTTAATGGATTTAAATAATTATTTTTTTAATAAACTTTCTTTCGTCCATTTATTATCTTGGCGCAATGAGCGATGATCACGGGGAACACTTTCATCAGGAGATTTCAGCTATAGAAAAGCGATATCAAGGCAAATGGAATTTTAATATTCTGGTCGATTATTGTTGGACCATCAAGAGGGATGTTCCATAGGCGAAATATAGCATAAAATCGTCATATCTTACTTTCTAGATGAGTCCGAATGTTTGAATATTGTGTAGTTACGAATATAGAAAATATTAAATTGTTTGAAATTATAAATGCCTTTTTCTCGGAAACCTTGCGTGATGGAGAAAAACCGATATCATATTTGAATTCAGGAGAAACAATACTATCAGAATCACATATTTTTCTTTCTGAGACAAAAAAAAAGTTTATTTTTTGTTGCTCAGTGTAATTATTGTTCATACAGCACGAAAAGAAAGCAGACATACTTACAATATACTGGCATTGGGTCAATGGAGGAAAACAACTTTGAAGATCCATACCTAAGTGCGTCTACTATTTTTTTCAACTTGTATTCCACCTTGGTTCAGTTATTATCTGAACCGCCGGAGGTGTATGAGTTGGCGACAAATATAAACCGAAGCAACATCTATTTTCAATTTCGATATCAAATGTTTGAGTGAATCGTGAGTTGGGTTCGAACTTGGCTTTACCACACCTTGATGGCCTTGGAGACGCAAAGAGGAATGTCGATGTAATGTTAAAGCCAGTCGCTACCAGTTTCATATATGCTTCTACACCCTCTGGGGACAACCACACGATACATATATCTGTAGGTGACCTGCAGGCTACAGTAAAACCAGCAGGGATTCAAGCATTGCATTATATTCAATCCAATTCCTATGTAACCTCAACACACAAGGGAATTCTGCAAATTTTCTGGTGTAAAACACTAAATGAATCTATTACTTTCAGTTTCTGAACAACTTTTTAGTAGAAATAATAATAATAATAATAATAATAATAATAATAATAATAATAATAATAATATTAATAATTTTATTTATTTATAAACAGAATTTTAATGTTTACACATCTTTCTGTGCCTAAAGTTTTATTTTTCTTCTCCACTCGTATCTAATTAGAGGTTAAATTCCTCTTTTAACTTTATGACTACTTAAATATGTTCACTAAATAATAAGGGAAATAAAAAAAAGCTTAAAACCCATAAAAAACAATAAATAATTTAAAGATAAAGGTAAAAAGCTCTTTCTCTCCATCCAATCCATGTCTTCCAGTCCTCTTGCTCTCATTCCAGTTCTTATTTCCTTCATCCACGAGTTTCGAGGTCTTCCTCTCCTCCTTCTTCCAGGTGGACACCATTCCAATGTTTTCCTGGGTAATCTTTCTTCTTGCATTCGTCGTACGTGCCCATGCCAATTTAATTGCTTATACCGTATATAATTTACTATTGAATAACCAATATTCATTTTTTCTCTTATGACTGTATTTCTTATTTTGTCTGGTTTTGAACACCTTGCTGCTCTCCTCAAGAAATCCATTTCCATCGAGATAAGTTTTTGTTCTAAGTTTTTGTAGAATTTCCAAACTTCAGCTCCATATGTGACAGCACTTCTCACTATTGAATTATATATTTGTAACTTATTTTTCCTGGTTATATGTGTGTTCCACAAGACTCCATTCATCATTGCTGTTATTGCTCTACCTATATTTATTATGTTCTTAATATCACTTTCTTGTTTATCCGCTTTATCTAATTTTACTCCCAGATACTCAAATTCTTCACATCCTCTAATATACCCCTTTTCATCTTCTAATATCAAATCTTCGATTTCGGCTCCACATCCCATATAAAATGTTTGTTCTAAGTTTATTTTCAAACCCCAGTTATCGTATTCGTCCAATAAGTCCATGTCTTCATATTCTTGAGCAATTATTATGTGGTCATCCGCAAATAACAGTGTATATATTGTATCTGTTGATCCACCTCCAATTGGTACTCCCATTTCTGAACATTTTTTGCTCCAGTTTGGCAGTGCTTTATGTATAAATATCTTAAATAATGTTGGTGATATGCTACAACCTTGACGAAGGCATTTTGTTACTTTAATTTCTTCTAATATATGTTTTCCAATTTTAATTTTAGATACTGCATTTTTATACAATTTTCTTTATTGCATTAATAATTGTATCGTTTATGGCCATATCTTCTAATGCTTCCCACAACAATTGTAAAGGTACAGTGTCATATGCCTTTTCTAAATCCACAAATGTGAAATGAACTTGTTGGTTGTTATTATTCGTAATAATAATAATAATAATAATAATAATAATAATAATAATAATAATAATAATAATAATAATAATAATAATAATAATAATAATAATAATAATAATAATAATAATAATAATAATAATAATAACAATAATAATAACAATAATAACAATAGTGATAATAATAATAATAATAGTGATAATAATAATGATATACAATAGGAGTAAAGAAATTCTATATTAGTAAAGAGAAAGTGTATTGGCATGGCCGAGTACGAAGAATGACTACCGGAGGAAGTGCAAGAATGGCTGCTGTCCGAGAGGTCGAGGAGAGGGAGACCAAATGCTACTTAGATTTAGGGTATTTTGATTTTATACATTAAGTTCCTCCCAACTGGAGGCTGTCTGAGTACAAAGCATACTATTACAAAGTGAATACAGAAAAAAAGTATGTATATGAATATAAAAGAACATGTTAGAAATGAGAATAGACCTATTAGAGAGAAACTAAAAGTACAACCATTTCTTCAACAAATAGAACACAGGAACAACTGGATAGAGCATTTGCAGAGAATGGCAGAGGATAGGATATCAAAGATGGCATTGATGTATAATCCTGGAGGACGAAGATCGGTAGGAAGACCAAGAAAACGCTGGACTGAACAAATATGAGATCGGAAGAAGCTGGACTTTCATGAACAACTGTGTTGACTAGATCTTGTAATTTAGACCTAAACTTTACAGAAAGTGGCCGTGAAGTGCGGCAGTGTTCCCCTAGCTCCCATCATCTAAATATAGTTGAACCATGCTCGCTCCAAACGTATTAAACCCGTGCCGCTGATGTTGGTAAGCTTGTATTTTTCTTAAAATACGAGATAGTAGACACATAGGAGGAACAATGGCGGAAAGAAAAATAGAGGAAAGAAAGCCTGGAGAATAAACTTAAAAACAATTTTAAAAGATAAATATTTGGCACCCCAAGATGTCTTTACATTGTTAAGTCCGTTTTTAGGTATAATAATAAATGAATAAGTATATACTAATAACAATAAAAATGATAATAACACTAACAATAACTTTCTAATAACAGTAATAATAGCAACAATAACGTAATACGTTTTTTTTCTAATGCCACCAGGTTGTCTCTTATATAATTTCTGGGGTTGTCCCCTGGCATTGGCGGAATTGTAATCCATTTCTTAGGCAGGGGCACCTGGAAGGCGGAGTTACGTTACCCCGATTATATGACGGGTGATAAGTAATAATGAAGCGCCAGGAGAGTTCTTAACCTAAACTTTAAAAAAATTCTAGGCCATGGGGAGTACAATACTAACAATAAGAATAATAACAATATAATAATTGTAAAAGTATTAATAATAATTTAATTTATATGAGAATCGCCAATTAATACATGCATATTGTATAGATAAGCATCAAGATAATATTCAAACAAAGTTAAAGCAAATATACACTTAGCATTTTTAAAAATGATACTAAAGTCCGGCAGCGCCTGATTTTATGTGGCAGGGAATTCCAGTTGTGGGAAGTGGAGAATTGTGTTATTTTTTTATTTAATGACCCTTCTTAACATTTAAGGTCCTTGGCGCTGCTATTCAAATCAGAACGTGAAAAGTTCGACAATTTTTGCTCGAAGTGCTCTTTTTAAGGCTTGAGGTTTTCATGCCTTAATTCTACGACACGTGACTCTACTTCCCTTTCAAAGAAAACAATTTTCAAAATGTTTACCCTGGCCTGAACCCAAGAATCTCAGAATCAGAAGCAAGCATGGCACAGAGACCGGCAAATCTGGGATGTAAATTTAATTATATCTAATAATTAAATAATAATCGGTATCGTTGGTCTAGGGGTTAAGTTCCTTGCCTCTGGACACGACGATCGTTTGTTCAAACCCCGCCGTGGGTCCCCATCTGAAGATCTTCTGGCTCGTAAAATAACCTCATACCTAAATTAGAACTTCTGAGCCAAATGTAATGGTTTTACCTATCCAATTTGTATATTAGGTGTCTATTTGAGGTGATTACTTAATCACTTCTCTCTCGCTGATATCTACAGGAAAATAAGCATAACTTCATTTAGTTGGCTCATTAATTCCGACAATGGAGCACCCTTGTTCATGTACGAGTATAGACGCACAGACCGACAGACAATTAGGTGATATAAAATAACCCAAAATTACTACGTAGTAGTACATTTTATTATGCTATATATGTATGTATATTTCGGGTTAAGTTACTGTTGTAATGTAAACAAACGAGATATATGACTACATTTTCATTGGTCGAATAACAGTTTACCTTTAAGCTTGTAAGATCTCTAATACTCGATATAAAATAAACAAAAAAAACACATATTAAAATATATTATTTAGCACTTGTCCATATAAGTTAGGCCTATATGGAAGAATCTTAAAATATAAAATATAAATTTCAATATATTAAATAAGCATTGTTTTATTCTTTTGTATACGCAATGCAGTAGGCATATACATTGGAATTTCAGTTGTTTCAAAATGGCAGCTTCCGTGAAATAATTTCTAAAGCATCTGAAGGAAAGGCATTTGAAAAGCAGAGAAAAACAAACTGTTTTGAATGTTTTGAAACAGTTTAGAAAAATATATCCCACATTAACCATTGAGTCGGCGGAGTAATATTTTTTACAAGTTTGTTTACAGTACAAGCTCGTAATTAGTAGAGTGAACGTGTGCACCTATTTCCTTTCATTATTACCGTATCGATTTACTCTATCAGTTCTATATAAGAATCATTCTGACAAATATAAACTGAAGCTTGACAATAGAGATAGTGAAACAAAACATTTATGGTTTTATTAACTTTGATAAAGTAGAAACTGACAGTGTTTTGTCAGATACGAATGAACTGTTGCACGATATATCATGATTGGTTCAGTTTAAATGAGGGGACACATGTCTTAGATGCTATGGAGAATCTATATATGCATCATATATGTCTACTCAGCCATATTTCTCTCAATAGCAGTTTTTCATAACTGTTGGAATATTCCCAATATTACAGATACTAAGTTTCGAATGTCATACGTATTGTATCAGTCATAAAACGGAATACGTTTACAGAAGTTATCAACATATTCTTTTATATGCTGTATATGTTAGGAGAAAATCACTTTATATGATTGAGATATTTATTTCAGAGTGTGTGATATGAAATGCATTCATAATGATTTGCAGATACAGATAAAGTGTGCGTTTTTGTTTGTTTTGTGATGTTTTAGGATGCTTCTACATTTTATGCCATCAGCGCCCACTCTATCATTAATATATTTGAATAGAAAGCGAAGGAAAAATAATGCTCGTTTTATTGTACATCAGGGGTTTACGAAATTTCCAGCATGAGAGCTTTAAAAAAATTCCATAAAAATGTGATAGTGTAGCATCTATAATCTTTTATAAACATATTGTCGCTAATGGCAGCCATGTAAGATTGAAATGAAATTTCTTCAAATTAACTTCACAGATGTTTACACAAAATTGACAAATCCACTTTATTTATTTCAGAATCATTCACTGATTCTTCACAAATAATTTGCTGTTAATAAAGTCTCTTCCTTCACAATTTATTTGATCGTCCTGTTCTTCATACTCACTTAACACATCTTCTTGTCTTCGCCTGAGTTCACTTCACTAGTCTATTATTCGGACACAACTGCAACTACTGATCCAATCCTCGCATCTTTTTATGTACGGAGGGTATGAATTATATATCCCAGTCGAAACAGTTCTGGGGTCGAAGACTCGAGAACCGATTTTTGTACAATTGAGGTATAGATGCATGTGGAAATTTCTCCGCTGGCTCACCGATTCGTGAATCGTTAAGTTCATGAATTTTCTTAATATGCGAGACTCGACTCTCGACACTGCCCGCGAAATTCAATATTTACAGCGGAAGTCTATGACGACAATAGAAACGAGGATATTAAGAAGCATTGCAGGCTATAGTTTATATGTCAGTAAACCAAATGAAGAAATCAAAATAACTATGGAATACATGATGTGGTCAAGTGGATAGAGAAAAAAGAGAGAGAAAAAAAGACGGAGAAACCATATCTGAAGAATCTTCGATGCTTGTCTTGCAAAAATAGACAACCAAAGATCCTTCCATTTTTTTTGTATTGTAAGCCTATGTTTTCCCTTTACAGAGATTTAGGCGCTCTCCCCCTACAGGGAAGAATTTGAACCATACTAATTTAGTTACACTTGTTTTCGTATAGATGTCATTTTGAGTGGTACGTGGTCAGCGTTCCGCCTTATACTGACATCTAGGAAACCAAGGTAGTACTAGGACGGGAAAATTCGGTAAATGTTGCCTTTTCATTCAGGCTTAAGGATTTTTTTACGAGCCTGAAAATCTTCAGACTCGGGACCCGTGGCTTAAAGTTCCTCCCGGAGGACTTGCTCCTTGGATTTTTCCGTCCTAAAAAATTCATCGACCCCGGCCGGGTTTGAACCCGCGACCCTTGGGACCAGAGGCAAGGAGCATAACCACTAGTCCACCGCCATCCAAATCAAGGCCAGGAGAGTTGGTCGCTTGATTCATAATAAACGAGAGTGTTCGGCTGGCACCCTTGTCGTTCATAGACCTCTATAAATATAGGGGATTCATCCCATATCATCCCTCGATCCGTCCCTGACTTGGGTACGAACTGAGGATATTATACAATATGAATTATTGTAAATTTTATCTAACCTGTTTGAATGATATATTGCAATACTTTTAACTCTTCTAGTAAAATAAATGTATTATTATTATTGAACATTGAATATATTATTATTATTATTATTATTATTATTATTATTATTATTATTATTATTATTATTATTATTATTATTATATGGATCGGACGTTTGGACAATGACACAACATGTCAACAGAATAACCTCAGTTGAAATGGAATTTTGGAGAAGGGCTGCCAGAAAATATGGACTGGAAAAAATTAGAAATACAGAAATTAGAAAATGGATGGAGGCATGAAAGAATTATAGTGGATGAGATTGAACATAGAAGGCTAAAATGGTATGGACACGTAAGATGAATGCAGGATGGAAGACTACCAAAGGCCGTATATTCATGAAAAATTGAAAGAAGGAACAAAAAAGAAAGACCTGGAAGAACATCGTTCAAAATTCAATGAGGAAATTTGGGGTAACAGACGAAGACACAGAGGACAGAGAACAATGGAGAACTTTAATTAAAGAAAATTTGTGAATATTTGTTGCAAACTGATAGTCTATAAGTCCATAGTCATTTATATTTATTTATTTTTAATTCATGTTAATTACTAAGATTGGTTGGAGAAAACCCTCAATGATGAGGAAAATTCTAAAATGAATGAATGATTGAATCTTCATTCTTAAAGAAATATCTTCCGGACTGAAAAGTCACGATTCAATTTTGATAAAACTCGATTAGTGCTGCGGTAGATATCCTCAGGATATAGTGTTTGTATTCTCTAATTTCCTTAGCTGATGGCTACAGACTCCGAGAAGTTCAAAGATAGCAGGCTCAGTCTTCTGAGGGGATGTCTACCGCAGCAGTAGACGAAATATAGAATTTTATCAAAACTGGACCACGTCCATTCAGCCAGGAAGACGATTTTAAGAATCAATACATTGGCCGTGAAAACCTATAAATGATTACTATTACTATTATTATTTATTTTATTTATTCAATAAGATTTAAATGTACACAACATTGTCTGTGCCCAATATTAAATTTTGATTTTATTTCTCCATTCATCTCTGTCCTTCCAGTAACCACCCTACAGTCCCCTGTCCTTCATCAAATTCTTAATTCCCTCTATCCATGTTTTCTAAGGTCTCCCTCTTCTGTTTCTCCTATTTGTAACCCACTCTAAACTTCTGATTGGAAATATACTCCTATCTTCATTCTTCCTCTTCGCGTTTCCCAAACCATTTGTAATTGTTTATTTCCCACAAATTTTATAATTGTTTCGTTAAAGTTAATTTTTTCTCTGTTTTTGATCCTGTTTAATTTATAACATCGTGCAGATATTATTATTATTATTATTATTATTTAATAATAATATAATGATTTAAAGTTGGACAATTTAGACCTCTCGATATATATTTTGAACTTAGTTTCACCTTAAACGTAGATTTTACATTTAGTGTTTTAATTTTCAGATTTCCTTCTACATTTCCTTATCTGGAATTCCACGTAAAATAATGTTGCGTTTAATTAAAATATGAAATATTTAACAACCTAGTTATAAATAATAAAACAAATAGTAACTAACCTTCAGTTACAGATTCTCTAATATACGAATAAAAGTTTTATTTTATTGAAACATATTTAATATTGCAGTTAGCTGTATTAGTATTTTTTCACAGTTGTTGGAATAGCAGTAGCTGGGTGTAATTGGAGAACGCGCAAAAGCAGTGCGTCTGGAGTTTATACACCCTTCAAAACATTGCATGCTTAACAAGTTGCCTTCCAAGCAAGGCGTTTTAATATACGAACTACATTACATTTTCCACATGATTATCTCAATAAATTAAATTGATGAGAACTTCAATATGGTATTTTCTGCCGACATTCAATTCTATTGAGTACCAGGTATTAATTTACACCAATCGATTTGTCAGAAATCAGGTTAGTGACCCCGAAAACTATGGATTTGACATTCATCTCGGTCAATTATACATTTTATTTTTCACCTCTTCTCGCTACCTCCATGCAGATGGGTGCTGAAAGGCCGCTGATGTCAAAAGCGTCGCGAAACAATAACGGTTAGTAGCGTATATCCTTTTGCTGATGATGGAAGCCGTTTTCCGAAAGGCCTACAGTTCTAAAAGTTGTTTTTTAATAAGCTAGTTGAGAAGATGACATCTGCCAGGTATTTATTTTGAAATTTTACTTTGAAAGTTAATTTAGATACGCTTATTTTCTTACAGATATCATTAATGGTATACCATCAACATTTTCGACCCAATGATACATCTAGTAGGAAACAAAGGTATTACTAGGATGATGAAGGTCGGTAAATTTTGCTTAGAGGCATCTTTATTCCGGCTTTAGGTTCTTTTACGAACCTGAAATTATTCAGACTCGGAACCCACGGCTTAAACCCCCCCCCCCGAGGACTCGCTCATTTGATTATTCCACACTAAAAATCTATCGATCACGGCCGGGTTCGAACTCGCGAGGCTCGGGACCAGAGGCAAGGAACCACTAGTCCACCGTGACCGAAATTACTTATATCAGCGACACCGAATAATGTAATTTGGCACTAATATCGGCCCTTAATGATTATTTTGACATATCACCGATAGTCAAAATTGGGCTTTAATGTCACCGGGACTGTGACCAATAATCTGAATGACCCCGAAACTGTACATTAAATACTAATGGAGGTAATTTGAGACATTATTTTTCATCTCTTCTCGCCACTTAGGGGTAGTCGAGGTCAAACTTGGGCTTACATGACATGTCTACTATCACCAATGGGCTTTAGCAATGAGGAAAACTGTGGATCAAACACTAACCTAGTTCACTGTCGCCATTTCACTCCTCCTCACCCTCTCACTCCTCTTATGGGTGCCAGGGATCAACATTGGACTTATATAAAACGTGAATGTGACCAATCGCATTGCGACCCCCTTCAATCTCTTACCCCGTCTTAGGGGTAAGAAGGGGTGAAAATAGAAATTACTGCACGTGCTCTATGAGTTACGCTAGAACATACGAGTACATAGGTCGTTGTCGGTCAGTTTTCCATTTCAACCTCCTTTTCACCCCATAAGAGTGTTAGCGGTTTTTAATCCATTGCAACCACTCTTTCAGATTGTAATTAATATGTGTATCAAATTTGGTTGAAACTAAGTTCCAGTTGTGCTGGCTCATAAGATACACGCATCCATATGTATGTGAGTGTATATATATATATATATATATATATATATATATATATACATATACATATACAGTAATTCTGACCGAGGACAGATCCTTTTCATGCTAAGCTTTTCAGCTTTACTAGGGAATTATAGGTATGGTAGCTTCTTATATATATGTGTATGTATATATATATATATATATATATATATATATATATATATATATAGGCCTATATATCATCTTCCTTCCATGTATTAGGCTTGGTAGCCCGTTATGGTCTCTTGCCATCTTTTTAATGGTCTTCCCAAATATCTTCTTCCTCGGGAATGATTATATATATATATATATATATATATAGGCCTATATAGTTGTCTTAGTAAAACAGCTATATGAACTTTTGAGTTTGATTTATAGCCTACATTTTAATTTCATGAAGGGCAAAATTGCAATACATCATCATCATCATAGTACATTCACGAATTTAGGCCATTTGTTGACCTGTTTCGGCCTCAAGAGAAACACCATCCAGAAGTCTTTTGAGTGGACGTCCTAGTCTTCTTCTTCCTGCAGGTTGATATCTTAACATTTGTTGGGTATTCTGTGATCTTCCATTCGATGAACATGTTGCATCCATCTTGACTTATAATCAGAAATTTTGTTTTCTAAAGATTCCATGTGTAATTCTTCTAAGATGTCTTCATTTTTTTTGTGATCTAGTAGTGTGTATCCTGCAGTCCTCCGAAGATATCTCATTTCAGCAGATCTAAGTCTCTGTATATCCTTCTGTTTCAACGTCCATACTTCGCGACCATACAAAAGAGTTGGAAGAGCCAGTGTTTTATACACTTTCAGTCTTGAATGCTTTTGGACTAACTGTGGCTTGAAGATAGAATTTATTAACCCTAAAATTCTTAAAAATTTAGATATTTTTGCATTTACATCCTTTTCTTCTTCATATGAGATATTGCAGCCTAGATATGTAAAATTATTCACCTGCTCCAAAATTTTATTGTCCAGTACAATTTTACTTCTGACAGGATCTACACCTTGAAATGCCATAATTTTTGTCTTTTCTGTAGATATCTTTAATCCATATTCTTCTGTAATTTTGTTAAGTTCATACAGACCTTTCTGTAGATTATCTTCGGAATTTGCTATTATTATTTGGTCATCTACAAACAATGATAATTAATATATAAGAGTGGGAGAGAGCGAAATATAACATTTTATGCATTTTTATGTCTAAGTGTAAATGTATGTATGCGTGTGTTTATATATAGGGACAAGTCCTAGCGTACTTGGTTAAGAAGATTGTGGGCAGTAGTCTCGATAGGTCGGGATTTTTAAACTGTACTAAACTTTCTGGTGGCACCATGATCCTTGGGTCGACATAGCCTATAATGGAAATGATTACCAGAGGAATATTCTAGGGGTAAATGCTTTCATAATGCAGGGTTGACAATCTGGCTAACATCTAATGCTGGTTGTCACCTTAAGTCTTTAGTGGAATTACTTTATCTAATACATATGTATTACAAAGCAAAATGATAATAAATCCACCATTTTCACACGAATATAAATCCAAAATGTAAAAATTGAAAGATTATTTATAAGCCTCTTTGATAGGTCCTACTACAATAGTTTTCATTGTACTCGTGTTTGCATCCGAGTTTCACGGGTAAAACCGTTCCGGAGTCGTTAGATTTTCAAGCACGTCAAAATTCTATGTTTTTTAATTTTTTTTCAAAGGAAGAAAATCCTTGAGTTCCGTGTCGTATCACGCAAAATAATTTCAAGCCTGAGATAAGAGGCTTCCGAGAAAAAAAAATCGTGTCTTTTTCGCCGAGCTTTGAATTGTGACGCTAATGACTGGAGTGTTAAAGCGCGTCCTTAAACAAAGTCCTATTATGAGACTTAATGTAGCATAACACATGACGGTGATCTTCAACAATATTTTTGCTTATGCAACGATGTGGAAGAATAACCTACCTCAAATACACATCATTTTTACAAGGGGAACAGGTGGAGTGAACTACCTGGACAATTATTACTTCGGTGTTTGTTTTGATTTATTACTTTTATTCATTAATTAATTTGCCTGGGGAAGTTAAATGCCACGTGGCCTACTCTTCCACTCATATTATGACGAACATATGTTACAACAGAATATAAAAATCACACTAATTTATTTATTTAACAGTTTCACTACGCTACAAATTTATTGCGCTTAATTAATCTATTGAATCACAATAATATACTTATTTTTCAAATCCTTCAGGTTGCCATTTTGACACTTCTGGTGTTCTCTCTTGGCATTGCGTACTTGTAACCCACTTCTGAACTATTATTGAAATATTACTGAATCACAAAAATTATAATATTAAATACAAATTATCATATTCAAGACATAACCAAATTTATTATACATAGACGAAAATATTGGAAGGATCATATAGAAAGATTGGAAGAAAACTGGCTTGCAAAAAAGAGCTAAAGAAGATAGAACAATGTACGGGAGAAGAACAAGAGGAAGACCTGCCAAGAGATGGATAAACAGTGAATGCACATCCAATACGTCTTCCTTCGAGGAGTGATTTTTGGAAATAAACAGGATGAAAATCCTACAAATTATGTTTAAGAGGAAGAAGAAATGCAAATTACAATTTAACCAATAAAAATAATGTCTAAAAGAGTAATATCGATAAGATAATAATTTTAATGACAATTAAACTTAAACGAAAACTAATAATAAATTGTACGCAAGAAAGATAAATGATTCGGTAGACAGCCCCTATCTAGTATACATGAAACAATTACAAGTTAAAATCCTCTTCGACGAATGCTGGATACACACTACTAGATCATAAAAAATGAAGACATTCTAGAAGAACACATTACACATGAAAGCTTTAGAACACAAGATTTGTGATTATAAGTCAAAATGGATGCAACTTGTTCATCGAATGGAGGATCATAGGATACCCAAGTAGATGTTAAGCTATCAACCTGCAGGAAGAAGAAGACCAGGGCGTCCACTCAAAAGATTTTGGGATGGTGTTTCTAATGAGGCCGAAACAGGTTAACAAATGGTCTAAATTCGTGAATGTACTTTGATGATGATTAACTCACTAATCTCTCTATTGTATGTAAACCATTACATTAAAAATATAATCAATTTTAATACTATTATTATTATAAAATAAAATAAATAATTATGATTACTAATAGAATACTATTAGTAAGATGTGTAGGTTAGTTTGTTATTAAACAATTTTTGTTTGTTTATAAACAATGTTATAGTTTGACAATTTCTGAAATAGGGCGGAAGAGAATTCCTAGTTTTTGGGGAAATTTGTTGTAAAGTGACAAGACACTAAATGAATGAATAAATTAACAATGCAAAATACTAACTAATTAACAAAGTGCTCACAAGTTTAATGTTTTGTTTTTCTTGGTCCTTTCAGTCTGCTTTTGGCATTGCTAGTCAGGTTTTCCGATTCTTCTTTTTCCTTACGAATTAAGTTCCTCCGGGATGTTAAACGTTGACCATTTAACACGTATAGAAGGTGTAGCAGAAGATATCAACACAAACTGAATTTTTTTGAAGTTTTCATCCACGATAGGCGCCACGAAGCGCTTCAAGAATTATCCGCTAGAAACCATATAAGCATAAGCAACAAACATGCTGATTTAAATTATACTACTTTATTTGATGGCCTCACTGGTCACCCGACGTAGCCATATGCAGTTATTCACACGAGGTTTACAACAAACAATGTGATATTAAATAAATCAGTAAAAGAAATTAACGATACAAATTTGGTTACATTCTTCAGAACACATGTCATACATACCCTAACAGTACAATTCTCAAGCGATTAATGAAATAAATTAAATGAACATTGCATAACAAAAGATATATAGAGATAAAATTACTGAGATTATAGAAAACATGAAGAGAGGAAATGGTAATTGAATCCACAAAATTTGAATTTTGTAACACTTGTTTTCATCTGGGAATATAACGAATGCTGAACACATTCAAGAATTGAGAAGAAATGAAAACAAAAATATATTAGCTGAAGCTATTAGACGAATTTCCATGAATTTTTCTTTTCCTTTTACATTTGAATTTAATAGAAACATATTTTCATGGAGTGAGATTTTTTTTTTCGGAGTCGAGTTTACGTCCTCGCGTAATGAAGAGAGGCTATTTCTTTAATAACGTCCGGAGAATTCAACACCAGCATCAAACAGAACCAAACTTCAATCCGGCAGAGCAGCACTGTCCTGTTCTATAATTAAAAACTACTCGCACAGCTTTGTTTCGCATTGTCAGCAAGACCACAAATATAATTCTCACATACATTTGTAATGCCTCTTTTTATTAAAGAAGACAAAAATTAATAAAAAATGAAATGAACTTATCACAGGTCTAATATATGAGTCTCTTGATTTAATTATTTCTAAATTTAACCAGCTGAATACCAGGCGTTTTCGAATATTTATTTATTTCACACTTCTTGTCACTAAGCAGCTTAGGACTCCAATAGTATGGAGATTCAATATAAATCTCAGTTATTTTGGTTATTTTATTTAAACTTGCCATTCCTCTTTCTCTTTTGAGGTCTCTCTCTCTCTCTCTCTCTCTCTCTCTCTCTCTCTCTCTCTCTCTCTCTCAACGCACAGAATATTTTTCAGATTGTATGTCATGTGAATGAAAATGGGCATGGAAACTCCTTATAGGAAAACCAGAGTAAATGCCAGGAATGAGTTGGAGGATTAACATTAACCATGGATTGAGGGAGATAAATTACAGGGATGTTTGGAAAACATTAGCTCAGGATAGTAAAGAGAGCTTATTTCCGCGCAGCCATGAAAATCGGATTCGATAATGCCGATGACATGAATTAGTTAGCGTTCGTGTGTGGTGTAAATTTGTTGTGTGAGGGAAGATGGTGAATAAAAGAAGGGTTAAGGTAAAATCGCTGTCTGCACATTCCTACTCCTTTCGGAAAGCACGAAGGGGACTTTGACTTAACGTACCCATCCGTTGGACTGCTCCGTATAGCCTATCAAGAGATATAAGTACCTTTTATTTATTTTGGGTTGATAGGAATCCATTCTATGAGTGTTGTGTTTTGGTCTTGCTGGGGGTGTGTCTTCCTTCCTTGTTTAGTATGTTGGTGAAATGTTGTTCCAATTCCTTCATTTGTATGCCTAGTGTTTGTTTTTGTTTTCTTGGTCGAATAGCGATGTATGGGTTTTTAAGGGCTTCTTTAGCCATCTCTTTAATTTTGTTGTTCGCTATGGGCTCTCTTCTTTTCTTTTATCAATCTTCTGTATTGTCGTCTTTCCTTTGCGTAATCTTCTTTTAGTGCATTGTCTTCCAGGTTCTTTTAATGTAGCATTCCTTGTCATACCATTCTTTTGATTTCTTTACGTTCGAGTTTATTGACATCGTGGCTCCTATGATGACCTGTTCCATTATTGCGGTAGCTTCCTCTAGATTTCCTCGCTCTATAGCTGTTTCTGCTTCTTTTATTTCTTCTGGCTTCCTTTGATCTTCTCGTTGTCGATTTTTTTATATCCTTAGTGTTTTTTTTTGGTTTGTAGCTGTTTTTGTTGTAGCTATGTTAATTTTCATTGACTAGGTGTATTTATTAAATGGATGTTGCTGTGTTTTGTCCGGGGGGGGGTGTATTTTCCCTTCGCGTGGCCTTTTATCAGTACTAGGTCGATGGTGCTTTTACAGTTGTGGGATATGTACGTGGGAGGTTTGCTGTCATTTAGGAGTGTGAACCCTTCTTCCTGCAGTTTTTCGATGACTATCTTGGTCTTACAGTTGTTCATCATGCGTATGTGAAATATGTGAAGAGACATGTGAAAGATATCATATCGAATCATGTAAAAAAAAAAAAACATAATCAATTAGTGACTACGCAAGACAATGCTATAGTGATAGTGATTCCCATTCTTAAACCCTGTACATTATTTGTGCGCAATCCATTTATAGGCCTTTATAAATACCTTTTCAACATGTTTACTTCTGAGGGGATTGTAATTTAAGCAAGGCATCTGGTTCACAATTTACCCCTGAGATTCAAAATTTTCATCATTAGGCTATATTCGTCGTCAACATCATCATCATCAGTATCATAACCATCAATATTATCATCATCATCATCGCCATAGTTCTCCTCCAGGAATTAGACAAAAATAATCTGTTCCGGCTCCAATATTTAAAGTCGTGGACTATTCATCTCTTAACTGGCCTTGTTTCAGATCATCTACCACTTGGAATAGGGACCTAGTACGTGTTTTTTTCTAATCTATCTTGGTACATCCTGAAAACATGTTCGTATAATTTCCCACGATATTCTTCTAGTTTTCAGTCAAACTGCAGGCATATAACCTATATTCAATTCATTTCTAGTGTCTTCGATTATTTTTCATAGCCTATCTAATACTTCTTAAAAATTCATACCTGCCATTTACAATAATTAAAATAACCAATCCGCCGGGTATCGAACCCGGACCAGCTAGTCTGGAATAAAACAAAATATTAATTATGTAAACTATTTTTTTGTTATTCAGGATTGTTTCTGTTATTTACACAGGTATCCTCAACCAAAATATACAATTTTTTTCTTCAACACTTCCCGATCTTGTGTGTCTTCTTCTGTCATATTTCCCTTCTTCACGTTGTCTTGAATTCCCATTATCCACGTTGTCTTTGGTCTAACACGTTTCCCTTTTCCAGGCGATATCCATTTTAACACTTCTTTGTTTGTTACTGTGTCTCTTCTTCTCATTATATGTCCATACCATCATAGTTGGATTTCTTCAATCTCTTGTACAATATCCTTTTCTACATTTATAATTTCTCTTATTGTATTATTTTTTACTTTGTCTAATTTTCATAATCTTGCCGATCTTCTTAAAAAGTCCATTTCTGTGACCAACAATTTATTTCTGTGTTTTTGCTTCAATGTCCCGCACCATATAATAAAGCACTCTTCACAATGTCCCGCACCATATAATAAAGCACTCTTCACAATTGTGTTATACGTTAATAATAATTTAGTCCTCTTGATTATATTCCTACTCCATAAAATATAATTTAATGTGCCAATAACTTTCTTTGTCTCTGTTATTCTTTTCTCGATGTCTAATTCAGATGATCCATCTTTTTGAATTATTGATCCAAAATACTTAAAATATTCCACTGTTTTAATCTTTGTTCCATTTATTTCTAATTCCTCGGAAAGATCTGTCCTCATTTATTCTGTTTTATTATAATTAATTGTTAAACCCCATCTTGAGTACCACCCATACAGTTTGCATCTTCACATCTTGAAGTGACTACCACTTGATCATAAATTATGTATGTATTTGTTCTCATTTAATTTTAATCCCATTGATTTACACTTCTTTGACCATTCCTGTAATACAATATCTATGTATATTTTAAATAATATCGGTGACATTATGCACCCTTGTAATAACCCTTTTGTAGCCCATTTTAACTCTACATTTGCTAATAAAGTAAATCTTTTTTTTATTATGTGTATAATTTGTTCATTAGTATTTGGCTTATCCAATACTTATCATAATTTTCTTGGTGTACTATCATAAGCTTTTTCTAAATCGTAAAATGTCAGTCCCACATTCTGTTGTTTATCGTTACATTTTTGGAAAATTTCTCTGATTGTAAATATTTGGTCTATTGTAGAACGTCCTGTCGTGAAACCACTTTGTTCTTTTGTCCCTCTAAGATCTTTTTTCAATCCATCCTTTTATCAAGTTTCCCAAAATCTTTAAGAAAGAATTTGTTATATTTATTCCCTTATAATTTGTACATTGTTTCTTATCTCCTTTCTTGTAGACTGACACTGTTTTCATTTTTCTGGGATATTGCTGTAAAATATACAATACATAAAATAATTTTTTAATGTTCCCAAACTAAACATATGTATTTATAAAAAAAGTTTAGAATTTCTTTGTGAGATAAAAAATATGAAAGAACAACTGCATAAATCAGACGCCTCTCTTAATATTTAAATATGTTTACAAAAAAGTACGCTATATAAATCGTTAAAATTCTAGTAGCTTCAGATGATTTGTAAATTCTGCTTGTCATTAGACTACCTTACTTTGTAGAATAAATGTAACGTCAACTGAAGAGTTGTAAAAGAGACACATGGGGATATACTTTAAGTAAAGAGGGAGATTCACCCTTCTCCAACTAGCGAATTCCACTTTGCATTTAGATGAAGATTGAAGTAAAAAAAAAGTAGAGTAGAATGGGAAGCCGATAGAGCTCTCTTTAGTGAACATGGGAATCGAGTAAACATAATGGATCGAAAGAGAATTCTGTATTACTATGGGTATTTTCATACTCCATGTCTGCAAGTCGTATATTTCAATTTATAAACGTTACGTATTGAGGAGATGTGACATTAGTTCTCAATAAATCAGCAAAATCAAAAAGTTGAAAAAGCTTTTAGAAAATCAGACGGGAATCAAATTTAACACTTCAGTCTTATAGTTGAATTAAAGTAGAATTATGCATTACAGGAACTCTTATCGTCCCAACTTCTCTAAAAAAACTTTAATCTGAAGATATATAAAACTGTTATCATCCCAGTTTTATTATATCAATGCGAAATATGGACTCTTGCTTTAAGGGAGGAAAAAGATTACGAGTATAAAGTTCTTAGGAATTTTTTTTTGACCAAAGAGAGATGAACAGACAGATGAATAGATAAGCCTTCATAACAGTGAACTACATGATCTTTCATAAATTCAAAAAAAAATAATTGTCTGTATCACTTTGTCCTTGAGGCAAGTTGTATATAATAAAAAAAAATCCAGATATAATAAGAACAGTTAGTCTCGTAAACTGCAATAAGCAGGACATGTGACACGAATGTGGAATTTGAGAGAGGCATGGAAGCTTATCATATGAAAACCAGAGGGAAAACGCCCAGTTCCTTGACTAAGAATGAGGTGGGAGAATAACATTAATCGTGATTTGAGGGAAGTAGATTGTACAGGGGATGATTGGAAAACATTAACTCAGGATAGAGATATATGGAGAGCTTATGTTTGGTAGGCCATGAACGTACGGATTGGATAGAGCTAGTGAGTTAGTTAATTAGTTATTATTTTAAAGTTTCCTGATTTTGAAGGAAGGCCTGGAATTAAGTGCTAAGGGAATGTTTGCACAAAAAGAATCGAACAGAAGACAGGTACATAATTTTTATGGAAACCAGATGTGATAAGAGCAGATAAGTATCGCAGATTGAGATGGAGGGAACATGTGGCACGAATGAGGAATGAGAGAGGAGCATGGAATATCTTGAAAGAAAACCAGAGATAAAGCGCGCAGAAGGAAGACCAAGAATGAAATTGGAGAATAAATCTTACCATGATTTAAGGGAGGCGGATTATATACGGAAAGTTTGGAAAATATTTGTTCAGGAGAGGATTGTATGGAGAGTGTATGTCCGCACGGACATAAACTCTGCATCCGAGAGTGCCAGTGAGTTACTTAGTTATCTAATGTCACCCATTCGAGATATATTATTTGCCCATCAGAGAACATTCCATCCATAGTAATTCTGCCCGAAGGCACTGCAATCATAGCATTTTCATGCTATGCTTGCAGCTTTACTAGGGAATTGTAGGTGTGGTAGCTTCCCGTTGCTTTTCACGCCGGTGAAGGATGATGATGATAATGATAAGGATGATGATGATGATGATGGCCATATGATTTCGGGGACCGTTTGGGCCTTAAAGTTTTCCTGACATTTGTCTTACAGGTGAGGAAAAACCCCGATTAAAACCTCACCCAGAAAAACTGCCCCGACCGGGGATCAATACCGGGCCCGCTGTGTGACAAGGCCGCACGGTACCTCGAGACCACAACGGTGGACCAGAGAACATTAGGACTACCAAAAATAAATAAATACTAATTACTATCATTAACAAAACAGTAGCCGTTCCAACGCTGATATACGGGTCTGAGGCTTGGCCTTTAACGATCTCTGATAATTCAAGGAGTTAGACAAGGGTGTGGTCTATCGCCCACTCTTTTTAATATATATATCGACGACATTATCAAACAATGGAAAATTATAATGGACAAAGGCCTTAGAATGAATAATAACTTAAGTATTAATAACTTAATTTTCGCCGATGATGTAGTCTTACTACACCATGATGAAGATCTGTTACAATTGGCTGCTTAAAAACTAAATGCAATATGTAGCGATTATAATTTTAAAATTTCAATAACTAAAACAAAAGTAATGACATTTTGTGGAAGAAATACTCTGCGTGCAAAAATAGTAATTAATGACGAAATTATTGAACAAGTATCCCACTTTAAATATTTAGGATGTGACATCAGCTATGGGTATGATAAAGATATTGAACACAAAACACATCAGTTTCAAGCTATTTGCGGTACAATAAATAGAACATTGAATAATAAAGCCCATAAACAAACAAAATTAAAATTTTATAAAACAATGGCTGTCCCTGTCCTTTTGTATGGGAGTGAATCTTGGATTGCCACTACCAAACAAGAAAGTAAAATCCAAGCAGCCGAGATGAAATTTTTAAGAAGAGTAAAAGGCTGCACTAGAATGGACCAGATAAGAAACGAGGATAACCGTGAAGAACTGCAGATCTACTCCATAAAAGAAAATATATTTAACAACAAGATACAGTGGAAAGAACATGTAGAAAGAATGGAAGAAAGTAGATTACCAAATAAAATCTTCCATTATTTTCCAAGAGGAAGAAGAGATGCCGGACGTCCTCGGAAGAGATGGTCATAGATCTATTAGTGAAGACGGAACAGGCAACTCTTGCCTAAACCAGGAAGTGAAGAAGAAGATCACAACAGTAGCCGTTCCAACGCTGATAAACGGGTCTGAGGTTTGACCTTTAACGATCTCTGATAAACATAAAATTGAAACAATAGAAATGTGATTTCTGAGATCCGTTGCACGTGTATCTTTTCGAGATCAAAAGAGAAGTCAAGATATCAGAGATGAATTACAAATATATTATATAAACCAGAGAATATACAGAAATAAATACAAATGGTTTGAACATGTCAAAGAATGTTAAATAATCGTTTATCAAAACAGGTACTTTATTATAGATCTGAAGGCCGAAGAAATATAGAAGACAGAAACGACGTTGGAAGGACGACGTGTATAATATTTTGCAGAGGGGAGAGGAACAGATCAATAGGCCCACACATTGAAGATGATGATGATGATGATGCTATTATTATTAATATTACTAATATTATTATAAATATTAATAATTACTGATACACTGACACTATCGAACCCATAGTTTCATGGCTAAGCTCTCCATACACCCGATATGAACTAATGTTTTCCAATCATACTCCATATAATCTACTTCCCTCAAATCATGGTTAATGTTATTTACCCACCTAATTTTTTTCTTACTGGGCAATTTCTTTCTGTTTCCATTCCTCTCTTTCATTTCCCATTCATGCCACATGTTCTGCCCCTCGCAGATTTACGAGACCTAACTGTTGTTATTTTATCTGGTTCCTATAATGATAATGCAGTTCACCCAATAAAACATAAATTAATTCCTTATATACTAATTTAATCATTATTACTTTTAATACTATAGTAATTAAAACATTATAGTAAAAATTCAAAATTAAAGAAAAGTGAAATATTTTAAGTGAAATTATGACGTTAATTATGCTTACCCATAAAGACTATGTACTTCACTGTTATTAGTCTTCTCCATTCGCCTGCCTGTTAATCTCCCTTTAGTCCAAAAAAATTCCTCAAAATTTTATTCTTTTATACTCAATCTTTCCTCCTGTCTACAAGAAGAGTCCACGTTAAGCATTAATAATAATAATAATAATAATAATAATAATAATAAATCTTGTAATCTTACAAGCTCATGTTTCCCTTAACAGAGATTTAGGCGCTCTCCTCCTACAGGGAAGAATTTGAACCATACTAATTTAGTTACACTTGTTTTCGTATAGATGTCATTTGAGTGGTCCGTGGTCAGCGTTCCGCCTCATACTGACATATAGGAAACCAAGGTAATACTAGGACGGGAAGATTCGGTAAATTTTGCTTAGAGGCCTCTTCATTCAGGCTTAAGGATCTTTTACGAGCCTGAAAATCTTCAGACTCGGGACCCACGGCCTAAAGTCTCTCCCGGAGGACTTGCTCCTTGGATTTTTCCATCCTAAAAAAATCCATCGACCCCGGCCGGGTTTGAACCCGCGACCCTCGGGACCAGAGACAAGGAGAATAACCACTAGTCCACCACGGCCGATGATAATAATAATAATAATAATAATAATAATAATAATAATAATAATAATAATAATAATAGCTTTATTTTATCTAGCAGAGTTAAGGTCTTAAGACCTAGTCTACCACTCAACCAGGTTAGAAAAAAAAATACAAAAATTACTCTTACATCTAAATTACAATAAACAATATTATTACATGGTATATACCCAATGCAAGTATATATTATTAGCAATATATTTTGATTTACTCTAGGTTTAACGAATAAAATATGAAATGTACAAATTGAAAGACGAGAAAAAATACTATTCATTACATAGATTATATTTAGTTTTCGAAAAATTAATTGTTTAACAATAAGTAATTTTATAAGCGCGACTTGAAAGTGTCAAGTGTGCGGCAACCCCTGATATCTTGAGAGAGGGAACTGCAGTAGCGGGCAGAGGCTACTGTGAAGGAAATACAATGAGATGGAGAGAGATTGTTAGCAGACTGTTATCTTGTGATCTAGTGTCAATGCTGTGGTAAGAAGGTAACTTCTCAAATGTGGAAGCCAGGTAACTAGAGTATAGGAATTCAGAAGCTTTAAAATAAGTGAAAGAGAGTGCAATTTACGCCTGTTACTAAGATATCAGAATTACATATAACTTTTTAGGATTCAGATTTAGACCGAAAGTTGAAGACCAGTTAAAGATAGACATGGGATCGTCATTCATTTTCGTGAAGCTACTGTATTATAGAGGGAATCTCGCGGTGAATGTAGGTAGATTTGGAAATCATCAGCGTAGAGATGACAACGGCAGTGCTTTTGTATGTATAATTTTGAATAGCAGAATAAGGTAATACATTTTTCTACGGTCGTGGAGATGGATCCAACAAAGATCATAGAAGTCAGAAGAAATATAATCATATTTACGAACACTGAAAATATATCTGACACACATGTTATGAATATGTTACAATTTATGTATTAATCCATAGTTAATATCTGTCAATTCTATTCTGCTACAGTGTTCTACCCGAGGGCTATACTTTGCAGCTTTACTAGGGAATTATAGGTGTGGTGGCTTCCCGTTGCTTACCACACCGATGAATGATGATGGTGATAATGAACATGATGATGGCCGGGTGATTTTCGGGGACCGTTGGGCCCTAAGCTTCTTGACATTGGTCTTACAGATGAGGAAAAACCCCGAAAAAATCTCACCCAGGAAGCCTGTACCGACCGGGAATCCAACCCGGGCCCGCTGCATGACAAGGCAGCGCGCTACCTAGAGACCATAGCGGTGGACTGTCTTTCAATAAGATGTCGAAATAATAAAAATGCCGCATCACGAGAGTTTGCATTTTATACTTGAAGTTGGATTCTTGTAGGGGGTATGTTTTAATTGTGTGCCCAGGGATAGGGTTCAAGGACAATTGTTGCTCCCGGACTAATTGGGTTCAGGTTTCGGTAGAACAATGGACTTATATCTCGGGAATCCGTGAGAAAGGATATTCACTGGGGGGGATATATATATAGTAGACTTCCTGTGATCAATTCCACTGGATGATGCACTTTTATTGTCGCTAAGGCTTACACTTGTATTAGAAGACGAGTTAACACGAAGACTGTTGGTGGCTGGTTTAAATAATTATTCTAACTTCAACATTTGAGTCAAACAAATGCGCTGTCACTTATTATAGTTGCTTGACTTTATAGGGTCAGAACTAACAATATTTGTAACACTAAAAGCGCGCTCTGAATGATAGCGCTGAGACTTAGACAAATGCGCTTGCGGCTGGCGCACAAGATAGTAGTTATCACTTGTGCCGTATCTACTGGCACATTCGCCACTCCGCAACTGGCTACTCACTCTCGCAACTCCAACTCTGGACTCTGAACTAACTTAATTTTCGCTAAGTAAAAATATTTATTATTTCTGAGTGGGCAGGCATATGTCCCTTCCACCAAAAGTCTTAGCGTCTCACAAACGATTCATGTGTTACAACAATTTTGATTTGTAGACCATATCTTGAGGGCGTTGTCGGGGGTGTTAAACTTAGGCGTTTTTGGTCTTGTCCCCTTCCTTTAAATTAGTTGCATCCTAATATCAAATTTCCAGGGTTGACCATATTATAGTAATATTCACTAGGGCGGTTTTCGTTTGTCGGCATCTATCTTATGCCGCCAAAGAAGGCACCTGCTGTTAGCGACATTTCCTAGTTGAAATTGTCTTGGGGACAACTCTTTCCACAGTTTACCTAGGAAAATCCGGTTGCTTGTTTGCAACTGCGCAGCCTTTTGTGTGAAGTCTTGGATTTAGCTATAACAATTTAATAATAGCACAGTCTTGTAAGTCCTTTCTACAAAGGAAACTGCAGACTTTTTCCCCATTGTATAAGGGCTTACGGTTCCATTGTATGATTTTACCAGTGTCGTTCACCACAATAGCAAACGTTCAGGTCTATGACCGGGCGCTAATCACTTAGTACTAGTGTTTTATTTATTGCATAGGGAATTATTTTGTGGTAGGTTATATCATTTTAATTTTGTTACCAATGAATTCCTATTTTAATTCCAATTCATTTGAATATAAATATGCCCTATTTCTGATAATAATTACAAATTAATAAATTATTCACCCTTAATAAAAGAACTTATTTCTTTGGAATAAGAGGCTGAGTGAATGACTGGGTGCATACTACTGGATAATAATAATGATAATAATAACAACAATAATAACAGTAATAATAATAATAATAATAATAATAATAATAATAATAATAATAATAATAATTAATAATAATAATAATAATAATAATAATAATGTGATCCCACTACAGACCACAGGAGACCCTTGGGGTAGTAGGAGGTTAAGGATCCTACCTTTTTTTTAGACAATCGGCACTTGATGTCAGTCGGGTTGTCGGTCCTGCGTGATGGCCGCCTTTGCCCCAGAACAAGTGTCTATTACTCATTTCTGTTAGAGGCTGATTCGACCCCAGGACCATGGTGCCACTAGAAGGCTTAGGTCAGTTTAAAAATCCTGACTTACCGGGACTCAAACCCTCGAATTTCCGTTTTGTAGCGTATTGCCTTAACCACTACGCTTTGGGCGTGTCCCCAATAATAATAATAATAATAATAATAATAATAATAATAATAATAATAATAATAATAATAATAATAATAATAATAATAATATTAAAACTAACTTACTGACACTATCAAACCCGTAGGTTATTGGCAGCGCGGATATAAGCTGTCCATACATCCCTATCTTGAACTAATGTTTTCCTATCATCTCCTGTTTAATCTACCTCCCTCAAATCATGGATAATATAGTATATTGAGATACAAGTGAGGTAAGCACTTGTTACTTATCGAGAAAAAGTTCGAAAAAAACGAGGCGCTTGCTCTGAGTTTTTTCAATTTTCGAGATCTGTTACGTGTTTACCTCACGTGTATTGCATACTATTTTTTGATCGATGTGACTAATTTTTATTAAATATAGTAATAAACGAATTAAAATATTGGTTGGATGTAAATGACATCTATGAGAAAGAAACATTTGGTGATCGTTGCTATGCAGCTTTTCATTTGTTTTATCATAAGCAAGGGTTGTTGACTGTGCAGACATTTTTATATGTAGTACCGTGATTAGAATCTGTTTGATAATTTTATTATGGAAGGAGTCATGGTAGATGATACAGAAATTGAAGAAGCCTGGAGAGTGGGATGTTCTGCATTAATTCCGGAAAAGTCTAAAGAAAAGTACGAGTTAGTGTACAAAACATTCAAGAAATATTTTATTTTACTTACCGAACGTGTGCTTTTGAGTCCATATCAGCATTGCGATTTCTTTTGTTTGCATAGCAACCAGATTGACTTAATTCTAGTAACAACAGTATTGGTAAGTATTAGACATTGGTCACATCGACCAAAAACAATTTTCCATGCTGTCTTTGTTTCCCCATTCCTACCCAATGTATTCTACGAGACTCAGGCTAATTGCTCTTATTATCTGGTTTCCTACAAAGATCACGTAGCTGATGTTGTGTATTCTTCTCCATTCACTTGTCTGTTCATCTCTCCCTGTTTAAAAAAATCCTAAGAAGTTTACTCTCAAATACTCGTAATCATTTCTCCTCTCTTAAAGTAAGAGTCCATGTTTCGCATCCGTATAACTAGGAGAATAACAGTTTTACAAATCTTCAGATTCACGTTTTTAGAGAATTCGTGACAAGAGCCCCTGTAATGCACAATAGCATTCATTTCCCGAATTTATCATACAGGGTGTCCATAAAGTCCTGCTACCAAAACAATATAACTTAACTCGTAAACTATTTGAGATAGAGACATGCGTTTTTTTTGCAACGTATTCTACATCTCTCAAAGTTTAGTTTACATTTGTTGCAGATTGTGATTTAAACGACACCACATGAAAATGCCCAATGTTTATGGTGGTATGCTGAATATTGTAAATCACCAGTAACTGTTCAGTGAAATTGTTGGGCCGAGCCATTTCTAGCGACTGGCAGTGTAATGGACTTGCCACGGAGTGGACGAGCAGGCGTGAGCCAAGAAACTATCGACAATGTACAACTTGCATTTCAACGCAGCCCTAAAAAGTCATTTCGTCGTGCTTCACGGGAACTGCATTTACCAAAATCAACATTCATAAAGTCCTCCATAAGCGGCTATATATTCAGGCATATAAAGTGCAAATTACGCAAGCTTTGCAGCCAACTGACTTCCCTCGACGTGCAGAATTTGCTGATTCCATGCTGAACGCAATTGACGAAGACAATGAGTACCTACAGAGGGTGGTGTTGTCTGATGAAGTGACTTTCTTTGTGTCTGGACATGTTAACCGCCATAACGGTCGGATGTGGGGGTACTGGTGATTTACCAGAATCAAGCATACCATCGTACACATTGGACCTTTTCCTGTGGTGTCTTCATTGTTTAAATCACAATCTGCAGCAAATGTAAACAAAACTTTGAGAGATGTAGAGTACGTTGCATAAAAGCAAAAAACCGCATGTCTCTATCTCAAATAGTTTATGAGCTAAGTTACATTGTTTTGGTAGCAGGACTTTGTGGACACTCTGTATGTTTAATTTCTTTGTGCATCTCATTACTATTTGTGATAATTGTTCCTAGGTATAACTGTCTATTTCCATTATATTATGTATTTGTTTGTATGAACATATATTTGGTTTTATTGATGTTTACTTCCTTACGCAATTTCTTAGTTTTACTCAATATATTGTGCTTTTTACTAGTTATTATTATTATTATTATTATTATTATTACTATTATGTAAGGAGGAGAGAGTTCACAGATGATTCAGTAGATGAATACCGTAGGCGTACTGTGAAATTGAGAAGGAAGCGATTTTACAAAATGAGATATGTCATACAGGATCACACACAACATGGAGTCGATAGTCTCCCTATTCTGCCTGACTCGTCTGCACAACTCTTGGTAAAAAGTTTAATCAAACTCAGATTAAATCAAATTACCCGAGCGTAATTCAATTTGCCGTATGTTATAAAAGTCAATTTATCTCCCTCACGATATGTTCTAAAAATACGCAAAACATCTTTCTTAAATTCTTAATTGTATTTCAAGTTCAACCTGTAAACTTCATATCCAACCCTACACGCAATTACGTTCAAATAATGATGCACTTTATATATTATGTACTGTATGGTACCTTATCATAACGGTACATTTAATTTCCCTGTTTCACTGTGTTTAAAGAAGCCACCGGGAAATACATGGCAGTGTGAAATTATTTGGTTATAGATTTAAAACACTAATTCATTGGAGCAACTAACAATATAATAATAATAATAATAATAATAATAATAATAATAATAATAATAATAATAATAATAATAATAGCAATGTTGTCCCGTGCCGTAGCCGAGCGGTTAAGGTAGGAAGCCTTGGCGCAGAGCTACGGGACTTGCGCTGGTTCTAGTCTCCATGGGGGAAGAAATTTTCTCATGGTATTTCGGCCAGTATGGGGCCGGTGCCCACCCAGCATCGTGAGGCAATTGGGTAGCTACAATAAATAGCGGCTCCAGGTTGAGGAACCAGCTATAACAGCTGGGGGACTCGACATGCTAACCACATGTCACCCCTACATTGGCTGTTGATCATCTACCTCTGTGATTGACACATGTGCATGTGAAGGGCCAGCAGCCGGCTGGTAAAAAGGGCAACCGCTGAAAAGTGGAAAGACCCTCAATCGGAATCGGAATAGCAATGTTAATAATAATTTTATTTTACGTGGCATAGTTAAGACCCGAAGGTATTGTCTACCTCTCAATCAGGTTAAAAAAATACTAAAATTACTCTTACATCTAATTACAATAAACAATATGATTACATGGTATATTTACAATATTATTTACGATATATTTGATTTATTCTAGATTTAACGATTAAATATAAAATGTACTAGACAGAAAAATGAGAAAAGATACTATTAATGACATAGAATAAATTTAGTGCTGGAGGAAAATTTATTATTTAACAAGTAATTTCTTAAAAGTGCCAAGTGTGCGGCAACCCCTGATATCTTGACGAATGAATTCCAGGAGCGGGCAGAGACTACTGTGAAAGAAGTAGAATAAGAGGAAGTGCTATGGAGAGGTATAGTTATCAGACTGTGATATCTTGTGATTAGTGTTAATATTGTGTTAAGAAGATAACTTCTCAAATCTGGACGCCAGGTAACCAGGAATGTAGGAATTCAGAAGCTTGAAAAGAAGTGAAAAATAGTGCAATTTACGTCTGACACTAAGCCGGAGCCAATATATATTATTGAAGTGTTCTGAAATATGATAATAATGGCAGATATTGAAAATTAATCGAACGCAAGCATTATGAATATGCTGCAGTCTCTGCGACAAGTAATAGTTTAGGTCATTATATAAGGATAAGCTCTGGTGAATCCGGACAGAAATAGGAAAATCTGTAATATCGGTTTCAGTATCGGGAAGACATATACGTTTTGTACTTCAGGATTTAATATAATCTTTCATCAATATTTTGTACCAGTTACAGTTTCATCAATCGAATGCACAAGGCATTATTGAAATTTATATTCTAGTACCTTCATCCTAATTTGTTACGCTAAATAGTCTTTAGGGCGAATCATGGCAGTTTTAAAATGGCTTATTTCGGTAAAATATTTGCCACACATTTATACACAATTAGGTAGAATATTTATTTGTCAGACATTTTAAACACAATTTTATAACATAATTTTCCTATAAACCATCACAGGATCAGATTTATTTCTTTATACTGTATAGGCCTATAACATTTTTTTTTTCTTCTCTCAGCTCCAACACACTTTTCATGATGCCATTCACGTCCTTCATCATGCCACTATATTTTATAAACAAAAATTCTTTTTCGGCTCTCCAGTATCATCATCATGCTTACTACATTTTTCCCGCCAAACGGAGAACTGTCTTTCTTACATTGTTGAAATCTAATTCAAATCCACATGCAGAAAATGGAAGAATTTTTTGTAGGCTACCAACTGATTTTTTTTAGCGGATCTTCACTCCTACTGTTAATCTGTCGGTGAAGACACGAACTAAATTGCCCAAATAAATCTTCCGGACGATACAAGCTCCTCCCCTGACGGAATGCTTTAATAGCTCTATGCAAATCAACTTCTGTCCAACTCTGTTTATAATTACACATCTGAAATGCAAGAGTTACAAATAAATTAGTGAAATACGCTGTCCCTATTCAGTCGAAAATTAATTTCCCTATTCATCCGAAGTACAGGGAATTATCCCAATCTCTTTGGGGATAAATACTTTATAATTTAGCAAAAAAATAATTTGCATTTGGGCCATTACTTAATAAGAGACATGATTAACAAAAAATGAAAATATTAAATGTACGAAGCTATTATTCCATTTACCTGGAACACCAATTATTTGTTGTGAAATCTTTACATAACCAAACGAGAAGCAAAATGTCATACATGACACATGATACTTGAAGTACAGAGATTATAGTAATGTAATGATATGTGAAAAGAAAAATTAATATTTCTTTTCACTATTTCTTTGCACAATATCATTATAATACTATAATGTGATCCATTATTTGAACTGTGTTAAAATAACAGTATTGCAACATGTTAAATAACATTGTTTACTGCTTATAAAAGTGGTAGTGTAAAATTCTCAAATATAGACACTTCTAAACGAAGCCGACCATTGGTGATGGTAGTGACACCTACCTCGCAGCGAATGAAACAAGAATTATCGATTTGTATATGTGGAAAGAATTTATTTTTAATATTTGTACTATGTCTCGTATAGTGTAGTGGTCTTGAACACTTGTACGGAATACAAGAGGTCCACGGTTCGATTCCTGGTTCAGACATTAATTTTTCTTTTCACAGTATCATTATAATACTATAATATGATCCATTATTTGGACTGTGTTAAAATAACAGTATTGCAACATGTTAAATAAAGTACAGAGATTAGTGGACACTTTCGCTGGAAGTCTTAGATTTCAGCGGAGAGAACAAAATTTAAAAGTGTCCCTATTCACCCTGTGTTCCGATTTAGCCGAGTTTACCCTACGTCAAATTATGGAATTGTGGCAACACCATTTTCTGCACAAGAGTTCGTTTTAATGAAAGTGGGAGAAAATTCTTGAAACGTCTAAGATAATGTAAGATGAAGAAATTCTTCTTAGGTCTGCTTTCACTAAGGTTCTCCATTAGTCTGTTTTCTCACAGAAATGGATCCAGATCAAATCTCTAATTCATATTCCGAAGGATCCATCCGTATATCATCATCACACCTTCTCCTAGACTGACCTAATTACCTTTTTCCGAAGAGTTCCTTAATAAAATAAGTCCGTCACACAGGATCTGCATAAAATAAGTGAATATAAGTCGAATTTATGGGCCAATTTTGTTGTTTTAATACGGAATGCATATTTCGTCTGTTAAATTGGAGAAACGCAGTTTCTTATGCAGCTTATTAAAAAAACGTCGGATCACTGTGAAAACAAAGTGATTTTAAATTTCGGGTTTGAGGTAAACTCCTACTTATAACGGTCGGATTTCGCTTAATTTTGGAGAATACCTTTCTCGTTTAATTTAATATCATATATTGAGTTTCGTTGTGAATTATCGAAAATTGCTATCGCTAGAGAGATTTTTATATTTCATTTCAGGTGAAGTCCTACTCCCAATGGTCCAATTTTGCCGGTTAACGAACTCTACCTTACTTTTAAATTGATTGCTATATGCCAAGTTTGGTTCTCATATAACAAAAATTGCAGCCGCTTGAACGTTAACAGATGTTATATATATATATATAATTTTTTTATTATGATAGTTCTCAATGTCTACTTAGGATGGGTGAAGATCTGTATTTTTTTCAAAAAGACTTTTCATAAAAACAACCTCAATAACTTCATTCCTTAGAAATTTTGCTAAAATCGAAAGCATTTTTACTGTCATCCATTATAGCGATATGATCTGCATACCATACCATATCATAAATTTGATAATTGTAATAATATTAGGATAACGATATAAATTAATATAGTTATTTATCATGAAGCTTCCCCTATTATCAATCCTCATCCCTTATCAGACCGAATATATTAGTCTTATTATCCTATTTTCGAATACTGTTAGCTTTTTATGTAAGAGACAATGTTACTCTGGCTGCAGTGGTCTAGTGATTATGTTCCTTGCCTTAATCCCGAGGTAACGAGCTCAAACTAAGAGGGGTGATTATTTTTAGGATGGAAAAATACAAGGGACAAGTCCTCCGGGAGGGTCTTTAGACGTGGCTCCCGAATCGAAGATTTTCGGACTCGTAAAAGAATCTCAAGCCTAAACAAGTGCCTCTGAGCTAAATTTAACCGGCCTTCCCCATTCAAGTAATATCTTAGTTACCTATTAGATGTCTCTTTGAAGCGATGAGCTGGCCGTATGTTACTCACTGACATCTGTGGGAATAAGCGTAACTAAATTAGCTTGATGAAGAAACGCGTTAGGGGAGCACACATATCTCCGTGACGGACGTATGTATGCTTCTTTATATTTTGAGACGGGAAGACAGAAAACATTGAATTGGAAAGTAAGACGAATTTAGTTTAGTTACATTCAATCTACGCCTACAGACTTGCAAAAAGAGCTGAAGAAGATAGACCACTGGATGGGAAAAGAGCTAGAGGAGACCAGCAAAGAGATGGAAAGACAGTGGCTGCACTTCCAATACATCTTTTTCCGAGGAGTGATTTGGGAAATAAACAGGATGGAAATCCTCGAAATGAATAATAATAATAATAATAATAATAATAATAATAATAATAATAATAATAATAATAATAATAATAATAATAATAATAATAGTAATAATAATAATAATAATAATAAAAAGAAATTCATTTTAAATATCTTACAGATTTTGGGTTGCCAACTTACACTTTTCTGGAAAATGATTACTTTTTGGACCAAACAAAGACGAATAGATAGATGAATTGAGAAGATTAGATAACAGTGAGGTACATGGTATTTAGGTATAGGTAGCCAGCTATATTATTTAGTGAACATATTTAAGTAGTCACAAAATAGCAGAAAGTTAAAAGAGGAATTATGTATCTGCTTTATTATTTTATTTAAAATTAAGTTTTATTTCATTTTTATTTATCTGAGTTTAATAATAATTATGTCTCGTAGATTGAATGAGGAATAAAAGAGGAACATGGAAACTCATTGAAAGAAAACTAGAGGGAAATCGTTCAATAAGCAGACCAAAAATGAGGGGGAGAATTGACATTAACCATGATTTAAGGGAGGTAAATTATACAGGGATGATTTGAATACATTATATCAAGATATGGATGTATGGAGAGCTTATGTCCGCGCGTCCTTGAACCTACGGGTTCCAGAATTCTATTGAGTTAGTTAAGTTTATTCTGAGTTAGTTATTTAAGTTTGTTCATTCAGGGTATAGATTAATTAACCCGAAAACTTTATGTGGTTATAGAGGGGATATAGACAAACAATTTATGATAGGGAATCCAACATATATCCGGGTTAAGTTAATAAATTTGTTTAATTCAATACTTCAAATCCAGCATTAAAATGGAACAGAAGTGGAATGTTATGAGACGACTTTGGACCTTAATTAGGGATTGGATAAAACTCAACTATAAGTACTACTATACATGGTGCGAGAGGCCTAGTAGGATATTGTGTTTTCAGTCTGCAGCTGGTCTCACATACACGGTACGTGACATTTACAGACTTGCATGATCATCCAGTCAGCATATTGGATAGTATGTCGGGTCTCTTAGCTGTTGCAGCTAGTTTTCACAAACTGGAACTGTTATTTATTGTAGCTACCCAAATTCCCACCTGTTCTGGATAAGGACTGGTACTATATTGGCCGATATACCTTGAGAAAATTTCTTCCTATGGGGACTGAAGGTAGCGCATGTACGTAGTTCTGCGCCAAGGCATAATGCCTCGGACCACTCGTCTACTGTGCGGGACTATTAAGTAACTTACTAATCAATCATATTCCAAAATGTATCTTTTGTAAAATTATGGTCAAATAATGGGCAATTCTAACCCCCACGAAAAAAATTCTGGTATCAATTTAACAGGGTGAGAGTCTCAGGGCTAATCTGGATATATGTTTTTCTTCTTCAGTTTTTCATCCTCAAAGAATCCGGTCCATTGTCTTATGCATTGCTGCCAGAGCTACCTGCCCCTCGTAATCTATAGTACATAGGCCTTAGGGTGGGCCAAAAAACTCATTTTTCTACTTCGAAGTTGTAATAGCGCGGAAAAGTTGCGAATTATATAGACAAAAGAAAATAAAAAAAATGAAAATCGGTTGACATCTTCCGGTCGCGCAAAGGCTCTAACGTTTGACAAAATATGAAAAAAAAAATCTTCATTTTTGAGATTATTCCTTTAATATTTTAATTAGATGTTTTCGTAATGTAATAGTTTGTAACGTCTTCAAATAGAGCCTAAAAACATTGGGTTTTAATTTGGTTTAGATCAGTTGATATCTTCCGGTCGCGCATAAGCTTCAACATTTTGCAGAATAATGAACATGTTATATTTTTACGATTTTTTGGTATTTGATAAATAACTTCCAGAGTATTGATTGTCAGATCTCACAGATAGATATAAACGTGCTTAGCAAAGATCAGCAATGCCTACTTGATATTAAATAAAAAATAAATAATTTGATGGAAAAATTATAGAACAAGTGTCAGATTTCTCTTACTTAGGAAGTGTATTTGCAGAGTATAAGAGTGACATTGATTCAAAATTACAAAAATATAATAAAATGAATGGGGTAATACGACATTTTGGTAAACAGATGAGGACAGAGACAAAACTAAGATTACATAACATCACATCAAAAGCTGCTCTAAAAAATGGAAGTGAAATTTGGATCTTAAATAAAAGAAACTCTCATAAACTTCAAGTAAGCCAAATGCGCTTCTTACGATCATTGTTAGGAGTTAATAGACTGGATCACCAAAGGAACACTATTATCAGAGGAAAACTCGGAGTAACAAGTTTAAATGAAGATATACAAAGATACCAACAAGAATGGAAAAATCATCTGAGAAGAATGGCAAGAAATAGACTTCCAAAATTGGCATTCCAACATACCCCAACTGGACATAGGGACCAAGGAAGACCAAAACATCGGTGGAAAGATCAAGACCATCTTCGCTAGGTTTACCGTACAGGCCACATGGCCTAAAACGAATTTGTTCATGATGATGATGAATAATTGCAAAAATGAAGTTTTCTCATATTTTGCCAAATTGCAGAGCCTCTGCGCGACCGGAAGTTGTCAACCGATTTTGATATTTTTTAAATTTTATAGCTATATAATTCGCAACTTTTCCGCGCTATTACAACATCGAAATAAGAAAAATGAGTTTTTTCGGCCCACCCTATTAGGCCTACACTAATATCTAATAGTAAAATCGTTTTATATTACATTCCTTTTATTAAAGATTCATAATAATACATTTTCAAATTCTTCGCACATTTAGACTAGTTTTAATTAAGTTATTTATAAGTTATTAAGTTAAAAGGTACAGAAAATCAATTTTGACCTTGTTATATCAAAGTAGGACTGCTATCTTCTTGATCTAACTTGAAGAGAATAAAACAGTTTCTATAGTAATGGGATTCGATTCCTGCAATAAGCTGAGAGAAATGGAGACTTCAGCTATCTTTGTTTCATTGGCTATTTTTTCTAAAAGTTTCAAGCTATGAGAGAATCAAATGATTTTTCGTAACTCGATCAGAAGTTATTGGATAAACAACCACGATGGACGTATTACAATCCTTAATTTTATAAATTCGGTTTCCAAAATTACTGAAGACTCCAACATACATAAAATACGAAGAAACAAAATTATATTAATATTTTGTTCGGGATATTTTATATAAAGAAACAAGTAAACACAGTTCAAGAAATTAATTTCTTGCCACGTAAGTTATAAATCTTTTAAGAGGAATTAAACCCAATGGGTACAATTTAGGACACGACATACCCAGTCCCTAGGTTGAGATATTAAAAATACCTTACGCCGCCGGGAATCGAGCCCGGGTGCCGGAGTGAAAAATACGGACTCCACCAAGTACGCCACGGCCACGGACTAAGTTACAATTATTACACTAACTTAGAAATATATTTAATTTTGATAAACGTATTATTAACTCACTGGCACTATCGAACCCGAAGTCCAATGGCCACTCGGACATAAGCTCTCCTTGCATCCCTATACTGAGATAATATTTTCCATTCATCCCCTGTATAATTTACCTCCCTCATTTCATAGTTAATGCTATTCTCCCACCTCACTTTTGGCCTACCTACTGGGCGCTTTTTCACTAGTTTCCTACAAGGAGTTTCCATACACCTCCTTCATTTCCCGTTTGTACCACATGTTTTGCAATCGCAATCTACGAGATGTAACTTCTCACTACATTTTATTTCCATAAATATAGCTCAGTATTATGTAGGCTTCTCCATTCACTTGTCTGTTCGCATCTGTATGGTCCAAAAAATTTTCCTAAGAAATTTATTTCCAAATATGCCTTTGTTCGTGGCATCATACACGGACATTAACCCGACCTAAGGGGAACCAGGGACATCTTCCTTGAACCCACTTAGGTAACTCTTAGCAGGCGCGTCCACGACGCGGGGGTGGACCCGACTCTAAGTCGGTGACTAAGTTCTGCTAAGGACCCAGTATTGCGGGGTATAACGCTTTACCCTTGTCCAGGGTTACGGATGAAGACCACAATGGCAGCGAAGGCGAGGAAGAAAATATTACGACTCGACCGAACTTGCAGAGGAGGAAGATTTCAACTCGGCGGAACTGGCAGAAGTGGCAACTCTTTCTCCAGAGTTTAAAAGGAGCCCATACTCGGGGTAACAGGAGTGAAGTCTCCAACGACTTAAGTCGGAAGGAGCAACCCTTTCTGCGGGGATTATACACAGAAGAGCACGTCCAGGGGCTCTAAGGTGGCAGCCCCACCACTAGACTTGTCCTGCGTAACGCTCGTAACGTGACGAGGAGACATTTACATTACTGGCAATCATCAAGTGAATAACCGACTGATCAACCTAAGACAACCAGAGCAAGAAATAGGAATAAACGATTAGGACTTGTAGAAACATTAAGAACTGCTACTTGGAACGTTAGACGATTAGCAAATAAAGAAGAAGAACTTCAAAATGAGTTAACAAAAGCCAATGTAGATATTTGCCTTCTCACCGAAACGAAAAAGAAAATGAAAGGTACTAAGGAACTAAAAGATTATATACTATTTTACAGTGGAGTTGCTCATAATAAAAGGGCATCTGCAGGAACAGCAATTCTAATAAAGAAACAATTCAGAAATAAAATACATAGTTATAATTTCGTGAATGAAAGAATAATGAATGTTCGCCTGAAAACAGCAAGAGGACATCTAACAGTAGTTTGTATATACGCACCCGAGGAGGGGAGAAAAGAAGAAAGTGCTGAATTCTATGAATCCTTACAAACACATCTGAACTCTCTCTTAATAAAACAGATTTTATTTGCTTAGGAGGAGATATTAACGCCCCCGTTGGAAAAGAGACTGTAGAGAATTTGATTGGTAATAACGGCGAGAATACCTTAAACGAGAATGGAAAAACTCTTAGAAATTTTGTCAGCTTTAATGAATTAAAAATAACTAACACCCTTTTCCGTCATAAAGATATCCATAAATATACTTGGGCAGCGAGGATCAATAATAGATTATATATTGAGTAATAAGAAATTATCTCCTCATGTGATTGACACTCGTGTATATAGAGGGTACGACATTAGTTCAGACCATTTCATCGTCGTCTCTACGTTTCACATGCCGAATACAAGAAGAAAACAAATGTAACAAAAGTAAAAAGGACAAATTTTAAAGTACATTTATTGCAACAAGAGAGTATAAGGAGATTATACTCTTCACGATTATTAAACTATATAGATCAAAGAGCTGTAAGCACTAATGTGAATGAAGAATGGCAAGATCTAAAAACTATTATATTAAAAGCTGCTGAGGAAGCCCTAGGGACAAAATCTACAAAAAGAAGGAAAAAAGGTTTATATATATGGAATGATGAAATTCAAGAAATGATCGAAAACAAAAAAGAGCATATTTAAAATACATCCAATCAAAATCAGAAGAAGATAGAATTGCTTATAATTACAGAAGTGCCATTGTTAAAAGAGAAGTAAGGAAGTTGAAACGACTTAGCTGGGACAACTATATATCCAATATAGAATACGATTGCCATGGATCACAGGATATTGCTTACAAGGTTTTGAAACATCTGAATACAACTGAAAAAGACACAGCCAAATTAAATAATATACCAGAAAAAGAGTGGCTCAAATATTATGGAACATTATGGACAGATATGTCAGAAATAAACATTGACCCCAAATTAAAGGAAATGGCACATGTAGATCTTCTTGAAATCAAAGAATTAGAGAACGCTCTAGAAACATTAAAAAATAAGAAAACTCCAGGAATAGACTGTTTAAATATTGAACTTTTAAAGTATGCTCCAAGAGGAATTAAGCAGAGATTCTTAGATGTACTAAATGTGTGCTGGAGGATGTGCATAATCCCGGATGAATGGAAGAAAGGACTTATATGCCCCATATTTAAAAAAAGGAAGTAGACACGAGTGCACAAGTTACAGGGGAATCTGTTTATTGAATACAGCTTACAAGATATACGCTAAGATTATTACTAGACGATTAAATATAATAAATGAGTATATATTAAGTGAAGAACTGTGTGGCCTTCGGAAAGGTCGGTCATGTTCAGATGCCATTTTCACAATAGAGCAACTTATTCAGAAGAGGCCAACTTGCATACTTTTTATTGACTATCAAAAAGCATTTGATAGACTGTCAAGAAATAAACTATGGGAAATAATGTATGACAAAGGGTTTCCAGGACACATTGTCAAAGTTGTGCAAAGCTTATATTTTAAATCAGAAATAATGATTGATAAAGGAGGTATAATGAGCGATAATACATTAGAAATTAATCAAGGGGTCAGACAAGGATGCTCGCTATCTCCCTGCACTCTTTAGTATATATATATATAGACGAGATCATTGTACAATGGCAATCAAATTTAACCACAGAGTTTAAAGTTGGCAGTACGATTCTAAATACCATACTGTTTGCAGACGATCAGACAATCCTTAGCTCTTCAGAAGACAATTTACAAATAGCAGCATATAAATTAAACGAAATAGCAAATAAATTCAATATGACAATCTCTGAAAGTAATCGAAAGTAATGGCATTCAACGGAAAGACCATATGAGGTGTAAAATCAGTATTAATAACAGTATAATACAACAGGTGAACAATTTTAATTATTTAGGATGCAATGTATCATACTGCCAGAAGGAAGATATTAATATTAAATTAAATAGATTTTACAGAATGTGTGGCACTATAAGACGGACACTGAACAATAAAACTTTGAGGAGCACACAACTAAAATTTTACAAAATTATGGCAGTGCCTGTCTTAACATATGCAAGTGAAAATTGGACTCTTAACCGTTCAGACAGAAGGAAAATAGAAACTGCAGAAATGAAGTTCCTACGTTCAGTAGCAGGTGTGACAATTTTGGACAAGAAAAGAAGTGAGGATATTAGGAATGACTTAAATATTTTCAATTTAACAAATAGAATTGACAACATGAGAAACAACTGGTATGAACATGTCAAGAGAATGCCTACAGATAGAATCCCTCAGCTGTTACTAAAGTACATAGAAATGTTGGACGCCCATTTACTAGATGGGAAGATTCATTAAATCCCACTTGATGTGAAAACAGGTCAAAAGACCTAATTTCATGAAGCAGAAGAAGAAGAAGAAGAAGAAGAAGATATTCCTAACCTTTTGTCCTCCCTTAAAGTAAGAATCCGTGTCTCGCATGTTAATTGGAAGAATAAGAGTTTTATGCATTTTTAGTTTAACTTTTTTAGAGAGAAGCTGGGATGACAAGAGCCCCTTTAATGCTCGTACGAGTATAACAGAATTAAGCCTCTGGTTAATTTCTTTCTACACCTCATTACTGCTTGTAATTATTGTCCATAAGTATTTAAATTTAGCCACTTCTTCAAAAATTCATATACATAACTAACTAACTAACTAAGTCACTGACATTATCGAACCCATAAGTTAGTGGTCGTGCGGACATAAGCTCTCCACATATCCCTATCTTGAGCTGATGTTTTCCAATATACTGTCCTCAAATCATAGTTATTCTCCCAGTTTGTTCTTGGTCTAGCAAATGAGTGTTTTACCTCTGGTTTTCCCACAAGAATATTCCATGCTCCTCTTTCATTCCCCATTCGTGCCAGATGTCCTGCCATCGCAATCTAGGAGACCTAACTGTTATTATATCTGATTTCCTACAAATATTTAATTCACTGTTATGAAGTCTTCTCTATTCGCCTGTCTGTTCATATGTCTTTGGTCCAAAAAAAATCCTAAGAACTTTATTCTCAAATACTCGTAATCTTTTCTCCTCCTTTAAATGAAAAATCCAATTTTCGCATCTATATCATAGGTCTATAACTGGGAAAATAACAGTTTAATATATTTCCAGTTTAACGGTTTTTGAGAGCAGTTCGGACGACAAGAGTCCTTATAATACACAAATGTATGCATTTCAATAATTGAGTCTATGTTCAATTTCTTTGTGCATCTCATTCCTATTTGTGATTATTGTTGCAAGGTAGGCCTATTTAAATTTAGCCACTTCCTCAAAATTCATATACACACATAAGATAACTTACTGAATTCATTTCTTAACGTGCCAAGTTATTTGCCTACTTTTTAGGAAAACATATAATTTTGGAATTAAAAAAATAGCAATTCAAACCATCCCTTCCCTTAACTTACATTTTATTAAAGCAGCTATAATAAGAATAATAATAAACTCTAAATTGAAAGAGATTTGATATGAAAATTGAGGAATAGCGAACTGCCCGAAGCACCAGCAGACACGAACACCCTTCCATCCTTCAAAGTGTTTTAGAGACAAACGCTGGGGTTCATTTCCGATTTACCGGCGCCTGGACACTTCCTGCCCTCAATGCTCGTATAATTGTGGTAGGTCAGAATCCGACGAAAAGGGGGAGGATTTTGCCTAGATGAGAGGGAACCAGAAGCATTTCTATCTCCCTCCCCTAATTAGCAGTCTCAGTGGGAGAGATTCATGCCAGAGGGAGTTGGTGATGGTTTCTAACAACAGGAGGTCCCGAAATGTTCCTACCTATGTTATACTAATAGAATATATCAGCAGGGAACTGCATTAATCTAAATTCACAGAGATCCAAGTTGCAGGAGAATCATCCTGCTTCTGATGGCTGTTACAAAGATGGACTAACCTCATCCATCTTAATGATAATAAACTTGTCTGCCAACTAATGAAGTTAATATAAACTCCGCGTGCCAACATTGTGAAATTTAAAAAAAGAAAAATTATGTCTTAGCATTAAGCAATCTTGAAGTATTTCTATCGTCAAAGATGTAATAGTGATATTTTATTTTTTCTTTTCCTTAGTTTAAAATCTCACCTTATACAGTAAGTACTTTTATGTGCCCCGCATCTCCCAAGTCTTAACACGAATACGACCTGTTTGGAGAGGATTTTAAACCACATATACAGTAGATCGCATACACTTTTTTTATTATATACAACTTTCCTCATTAGAGAATTGCCTCAAGGACAAAGTGATACAGACAATTATTTTTTTGAAAATGATGAAATATATTTTGTAAATACATTTAAAAAAATTCAAATTGTAGGCCTAATTGAAGTATACATATTATAAAATAGAACTTTTGTAAATATGGTTTCTTAAAATTCAAATTGGTCCTCTAATGACAGCGACGGCAATTTTAGAAATATACACCCTGTCCAAATCTAAGGAATTCCAAAATTTAGCTAAGAATCCTGGTATAGTACCTCTTGCCCCGATCATCAATTCTGTGACAGTTATACTATCTAATTGGTATTTATCTTTGTAATAGTCCATTGTTAGCTCATATATGACATTCTTTTCACAGTCAACTTCCTCAGGTTGGCCACTATATGTCTCAAAACGGATTGTGGGATCTAATATCATACCAATTTTAGAAGATGGTCTAAATGCAATAATATCTATTCGTCTGTTACTCCCATTAGTGGCCACACCATGAACTTCCTTATAAACTGTGTACCACACAAGGATATGGAGGGCCTGCCCTAATGAATAGTCAGTCAATCCCAAGACTACCTCCGAGACAAAACTGATAACTATACCAACAATAATAACAATAATAATACCACCACAACAAATAATAACAATGAAAATAATTACAGTAATTACATGGACAGACTGGCGAATGGAGAAGACTTAGATAACACAGCACGATCTTTATAGGAAACTAGATATAATAAGAACAGTTAATTATCGAAGATTACGACGGGAAGGACAAGTGGCACGAATAGGGAATTAAAGAGAGGCATGAAAGCTTCTTAATGGAGAACCAGAGGGAAAACGTCCAGTTGGTAGACCAAGAATGAGATAAGAGAGTAACACTAACCATGTTTTGAGGGAAGAAGATTATACAAGGGATGATTGGAAAATATTAATTCAGGATAGGGTTGTGTGGACAGATTATGTCCGCGTGGCCATGAATCTACGGATTCGATTGTGCCAGTGAGTTAGTGTTAATAATAATAGTAATAACAATAAAAATAATAATTACTAGTAATAATAATATAAACAATAATCATATAAATAATGAGATACTAAAATAATAATTATAATAATAACAATAATGATAATAATATTAACAATAATAACAATAATGCTGATAATAATAACAATAACAATATACGATCGTAATGCTTTCTATTCCATTTTACCAAAGCTAAATATTATGCAGGTATTTAAATTATTTGTCATCCGCGGTTGTGTTTATACCCTCCAAGTCCTAGGGTCGCGGGTTCAAACCCGGCCGACGTCGATTATTTTTTTAGTATGGAAACATCTAAGAAACAACGTCCTACAGGAGGGACTCTAAGCCGTGGATCCCGAAACTGAAGATTTTCAGCCTGAAAAAAGAGACCTCTAAGCAAAATTTTCCGAACATCATCATTCAAGTAATAACTTATTTGCCTATCACATGTCTCATTGGGTCAGTACGCCGATCACATGCCACCTATGACATCTGTAGGGAAATAAGTATTTCTAACAAAGGAGACACTATGGCTAAACTCAAAGGGCCGTGAAACAAATAAGTAAGATAGTATTTACATTATTATGAATTATCAGTAGTTAAAATAATAACTCTTAATAAGACATTGAGTTGATAAATAAAGTACAAAATAACGATCCATCCATAGAAATTCTGTCCGAAGGCAGGTCCTTCATTGCAATCATAGCACTTTCATGCTATGCTTGCAGCTTTACTAGGGAATTGCAGGTGTGGTAGCTTCCCGTTGCTTTCCACACTGTTGAAGGATGATGATAATGATAGAAATGATGATAATGATGATGATGACCATAAGATTTCGAGGACCGTTTGGGCCTTAAAGTTTTCCTGACATTTGTCTTATAGGCGAGGAAAAACCCCGATAAAACCTCACCCAGAAAAACTGCCCCGACCGGGGATCGAACCCGGGCCCGCTGCGTGACAAGGCAGCACGCTACCTCGAGACCACAGCGGTGGACATATAATAACGATAGCAATAATAATAATAATAATAATAATAATAATAATAATAATAATAATAATAATAATGTTAAATAATATTAACTAAAATATGAAAAAAATTGAAATGATGCAATTTTAAGTGGTCAAAAAGATGCCAGAATCATATTTTAAATTCAATAGAAAGCAATCTTTACTAAATATTCAAGAAAAATGTCATGAACATGTTATAAAAGAATGTTCCCTGGTCGTATACCTTGGAGAGTTTTTTCTATAATCCAATTAAAATATGGGGTATATGCCGTGCACATACACGATGCAAGCACCAAATATACATTATGTAGTCTCGGAACTGTTAGAAGACTCAGACCTTGAATATGAAGGAGGAGAAAGAGAAGAGGAGGAAAAACAGAAGTAGAAGAAGAAGAAGAAGAAGAAGAAGAAGAACTAGTTGATTGTTGGATCTAGCTTTTTTTAAAAATTATTTGATCTTAAATTGTTATCCTTAATGTTTTACTCTTTTCGTTTTGACTAATTATAGCTTTTAGGTCTCGCAAGGGAACTCTCAAACGTTGATGCCGAAACCTATCTTGAAATTTATCACAGAGAAGAGTTGTGATGTACCAAGGCCTTGTCCAAAAAAATCTATGTTTTTAACTGCAAGGACAGTAATCGAAGCCAGAATCCAGCAATGGCAACCCGTTATGCATAGCAGGTGGACATCCCTGCTTGGTTTTGAGCGGAGTGGAGTGAGGCGAGTGCAACGCGGACGGCAGGTAGTGAGATATATCCAATCTATTAAGTGAGGTATTGTATTACTTCCAGCAATTACATGAGATATTTGGCGCTGGATTTTAGTGCCGTGCAGTTAAAGCGGCATATATTTTTTTCTGGTCACGGTCTTAGTATATCACAACGCTTCTCTTGGTAGAAATTACAATGTAGGATTCGGCATGCAATGGTTGACAGTTCCCTTGTAACATGTAACTAAATTAAATTAAAACAAATTGAGCTCATATCAAGTCTCTATCGAGTAGGTTGTGAAGTTACTGTTTCCTTCATTTGTTCCCTGATTTAATGTTAATATATTCGTGTTGATGTGTAAAGAGATAGGCCCTATATCTGGGAAAACTGTGAAAAATTAATTTGTTGTTTTGGAAAACTAATCAGACATGTCAAACCAGTATTTAGAATGAGTTAATTATTTATTTAATCTGACGGATTTAACGACATGCGATTCCCTTTATACACAAATAAAGTTTACACAACTTTAATATTTTAATCTACACCCACATAGTATGGGTGAAATCACTGAAAACCATTAATAATACAACACATTTTCGGTTAAATTAATTAGAGATTGAAGGTTTTGAATATAGTCTATTTCAATTAAGGAAGTCTAAAAACATCATGAGCTCTAATCCCTTTACTTACTCCGTGGCAAATATACATGTGATTCTCGGCAACCTTGCTCCTTCGTTCCTGTCAATAACATAACATCCAATTTGTACTTTCCAACTCTACAGATAGTCTAATGCATTTATTTTACTAGATAGGACTTATATGGGTGTCTGGGAGCAACACTACCAATAACAAACTGTTACTGCTACACTACAGAAACTAACACATTTATTGCAATGCAGTTTGTTGCAAAACATGCATAAACTTAACAAGTCTGTATGGTAATCCATATATTTCCACACGTGCATCTCTGGTTTCGGAGGTTCGCAGGTTCAAACCCGGTTAGAGTCGATTTTTTACTTTACCGATTAAAAATCACAAGCATATTTTCCTTCTATAATGTGGGGAGCTCCACCTTATTGGAAGACGTTAAAATAAACAAATCGAATAAAGATAGGAGTTTTAGTAATTTCACCATTGTCACCGCAAAACGTATAGCGTTTATCTGTGTTTTGCAACAAACGACATTACGACAAATTAATTCTTTTTTTATTTATAACAGTTTTTTATTTGTAGTGTTGATCCCAGACACGGTGTAAAGCCAACAACCAATATTCATTGCCAGTTCGTGTTGGTTTTGTCGTAAATTCTGATTCCGCATAATTTGATTTTTTTTTTATCAGTGTGCCTTTTTAACATGGGGGCAGAAAGCTGGCACGTTGTCACTTGGAGAACAAGGTAATTTTTCTTCAGGGTTTACTTGTATAAACCTTCATGAACCAACATCTATCTACAACGCGGACTTGTATATAGGGGCCATAGCGGAGAATCAGAGAAATAATGAATGCCATTATTGATGCGATTGAAGTAAAGAGATTGAAAAGGTTTAGACATTTACTAAGGGAAATGTCAGACAGAACATAGATAATGACGCTGGAGTGGTCGGCGGAGGGCAGAAGAGGAAGGGGAAGACCTAAGGAACAATGTGTGGTTGGAGTGAGAATTATGAACAACATAGGAATGAATAAAAGCAATGTTGGAGAAGACTACATAACAGTGAGCTACATGATCTCTTCATAAGAAACTTGATATAATAAGAAAAGTTAAGTCACGTAGTCAGCGATGGGCAGGACATGTGGCACGATTATGGAGTGAAAGAGGGAGATGGAAAATTCTACTATGAAAACCAGAGGGAAAATTACCAGCTGGTAGGTTAAAAAGAGGTGAGAGAATAACATTAATCATGAATTGAGGGAAGTACATTATACAGGAGATGATTGAAAAACATTAGCTCAAGATAGAGATTTATGGAGAGCTTGTGTCCGCGCGGATATGAGCCTACGGATTCGAAAGTGTCAGTGAATTAGTTATGTGGATAGAGATTAGTGGAGGACATTAACCAGATTGTAGAAATACACAATATTGTGGAAAAACACCTAATAAAAAGCTTGAAAATTGAAATATTACACAAAATTGGTGAATAATGGTAGGCCAGCTGTAAATGTGAATTTATAATTGAAATAACTTGTGTTTACATTAGTTAGGCTGCCACAAAAGGTAAAAGTTTCATTAATTAAACGAGTTTCAATGTTAAAGTAAAACAAAAACTTCATATTCAAATATTGCGCAACAATTATGAATGCAAATTCAAGTGATTAGATTTAATAAAGTTTTTACAACATGAATTAATATTACCAAGCGAGTTGGCTCAGACAGTACCGTATCGTTTGAGACATATTCGCGAGATGTAGCTTGCAGTTCTGTTACCAGAACTTATTTTATCAGAGTCAGAATTTTATAATAACCACTTCTTTTTCATTCTATTACTTAGTTTGACGTCTCAAATCGTAGACACTTTTTACATGCTACACACCAGCCTGACCTTACAGTGGCACGACCTGTCTAGAGAGGGATGTTTAAACTGTGGATCACACACATTTTTTGACATGGAGGGTCTCTCCGAGTGAGAGATCACCTTGATGTCAGGGCCTCATTCTAGACATGACAACATTAAGACGAAACACACCATTCACAAACACACACACACACACACACACACACACACACACACACACACACACACACACACACACACACACACTCAACATGGCGAATATGGTAATGATGATAATGATGACCAGATGATGTTCGAGGATTGTTTGGCCTTAACGTTTCCTGACATTTGTCTTACAGGTGAGGAAAACCCCCGAAAAAAAACTATCGCCCAGGAAACGTGTCCGACCGGGGGTGGGGAATCGAACCTAGGCCCGCTGCTTACGAGGCGGTGACTCTATCCCCAAGACGACAAGTATTTCATAATTAAAATTAAACAAGTGATATTCTAAATAATCGTGTGAAAAGCAACAACAGAAAAGCACATTCGAATGACTGTAATCGAAGAATGTAAACACTATACGGATAATATATATATTTATATCTCCGAGCATTTATTTTTCTTATCATGTCATATTAGCTTGCATTGCTCAATGTCAAAAATTTAATTATAACATCAATAAGGCGTCACTACTATAAAGTTTATACATAAGGACTTTATTAGACTAAAAGTAAGATATGTTATTTACAAATATGGGTCGCACGGGCAGTAACCCGTACGTGCTGTTGACAGCCCGTTACAATAAGTTGTTGTTTGGTAATAATATACTTAAAACAAAAAAAAAATAAGACACAATAATATTACAATTAGATAACAATACAATTACATTATACATTAACTTAGTTATGTAGAATTATTATGAATTAATGGCATTGCGATTTGTTAACATATTTGTTTATTCATGAATGAGTGTTGTTCTTATTTTCCGCGTTTTGTCCAGAAATCTACCCAAGTTTATCCAATTTTCTGGGCTTACCAATAACTCGTAACATGCCAATATTTCACGATTTAAATTTAGACATATTTTTGGTAATAACCGACACCTCCAATATTCCAAATCGTTACATTTTCCTAATATACGTATCTCGTTTTTAAAGCTCCCGCACATTGGACTTATTCGCATATCGTGATCGTCACTAATTTTTAAAAATTTCCATGCCCCTAACCTGAACCAAGCAAGCCCTGATCTCTCTTTAAATCATAGATTGAGTATATAAGATTATTTTCCCCAAACTTGTTTTAGGTCTCTTTGTAAAAACAGTGATCGTTTTCCCGCACATTCGGTCAAAATATTTTGTCGGTTTATATCTAAGTACCTCCTTCTTATTTTTCTCCACACATTCTTGCGATTTTCAGTCCATTTTCCCCATACCCAACCCATCCCAATCTTTTGGAGTTCTCTTCTAACCTCGACTGCCCAGAATTTCACATTTGCATTCCTAATTTGGTGGTGCTCTGAGCATTGTTTGTTCACCTTGGATTACTCGCAACCAGTACACGAATTTTGCAGTTTATGTCGTGCTAAAATTACCTAAATTCATATAAAATCCCACTGTTACAAACGGCCTTACTAAGTCCTGTAATATATTTTAGAAAATGCGTATATACCTTATTTAGTATTTCCGTTCTTTGAAAACCCCAAATCTCACTACCATAGTGCATTACTGGCCTCACCATCGCTCCATACATTTTTTCTAACGTACTAACTGGAATATCGGGCACTCTACCCAGAATACTGAGAATACTATTAAGTTGTCCCCTCCCTTTGAATAATGCTATATCAATATGTTTCTTCCACTTTCCGTTCATTTTCACGTTTTGAAGTATTTGATCTCTGTATTTCCATTCCTCTGCTCTACCATAAACCGTCCCATTTTTGAACGTCATTGTTTTTGTCTTACTAATGTTTACAGTCAATCTCCAATTCCTACAGTATATTTCCAGTCGGTCAAGACCTCTTTGCAATTTCTTGATTGTCTTGGAACAGATAATTAAATCATCTGCATATAATAGGACTGGGACTTGAACATTTCTTATCTCCGGAGCTTCAATGTCTCCTTCTAGCATTATGGCTGCTATATCATCAACGAATAGATCAAATAGCATTGGTGACAAAATGCAGCCTTGTCTCACTCCCCGATTGGCTTGACTGCTCTCTGTGATGTGCCCTTGGTCTACTTTTATACAAAATTTAACATACTTATACATTGACATAAAGACATGTATCATTTGATGTGACAATCCTTTCCGATTTAACTTTTCCCACAGTGCATTGCGGTCCACAGTATCGAATGCCATCTTAAAATCAATGAATGCACAAAATAATTTACCCCTCTTGTATTTCGGATTATCATCAATTAATGTTCTCAGAGCGAATACATGTCCACTGTGGAGTACTCTTCTCTAAAACCTGCCTGATACTCTGAAATCCTATTGTTCACTTTAGCCCAATGTCTCATTCGTTCGTAAAGTACTTTACAATAGATTTTTCCAAACACTGACAGGAGGCAAATTCCCTTATAACTTTCTGGTTTATGAGACCCACCTTTCCCTTTGTATAGCGGTTGGATTACACCTGTCGCCCAGGCTTCCGGATAATTTCCTCCATTAAATAGTTCGTTGAACGCAGTTTTCAAAACTTCTAATAATTTATTTGATGATATATTTTTTCAAGAATTCTCCTGGTAATCCGTCAATTCCAGGTGCTTTACCGTTCTTTAAACTTTTAATGGAATAAATCACTTCATTTTTCGAGATATCCTGATCTAGTAATGTTATATATATATATTGCGTCGGGGATCTCCACTATATTTTCTTGATTATATCTTAACTCCTCACCTCCCAGCACCCTATCAAAGTAGTTTTTCCATTCCCCGGGCGATATTCTTGTCCGATTTGTGTTCTTTACTTTGAGTTCTCTTATCGCTTTCCACATGTCCGTACTGTTCCCACTTTCAGTCGCGGTTTTCATTTCCTCCGATTTATTATTTTGCCATTCTAGTTTTGTTTCACTTAATAATTCTTTGTATTCCTTTCTGTTTTCATCTGTGCTTTCTTTTCTAAACTTTAAGAGACTATTTTCGACACACTTCTTCTTCTTTCTACAAACCTTATTGTACCACCCTTTGTCCTTCTGGTTCATTGTGCACTTAACCTTGATTTTTCCCCTGCTTTTTGAAAAGATTCTGTCAAAGTTTCAATAATTTAATCCCCGCTAAGATCATTTATTTGCAAATCCTGTATTAATGTCTCCAGACACCCGATAAATTCTTCTCTCCGATCCTTAATCCACTTGAAACGTGTAATTGGTCATAATGTTGTTGCCATCCCATCAGTAACTGTCTCGCTAATATCTTTTATATTTAAAATAAGTTTGTTTGTGAAATGGTGAGATTCGATTCTGGAAACTATACAGAAATTACTTATGACTGGAATCATGTCTTGTGTGCATAATTTATAATCGATTACACTCCCCCCATTTTTATTAATAAATGTCAGTTCTCCATGTTTATCTTCCCCACACTTCCCGTTCAAAATTTAAAGTTCAAATGCTTCGCAAAAAGCTAACAATTGATTTCATTCTGAATTTATAATTTTATCTTTACTTCTCCTATCCTCACATAGTGATTCATTATCAACTGTTTTTAAAGTAATATTTTCTCTCCCAATCCTACAGTTAATGTCCCCTAAAATTAGTATTTCAGCTTCCGGAAACCTATCTTTTATATCCGCCAACAGATCCGACAATTCAACGAAAACATTTGGATTGGCATATCTAGAAGTTAGTGGTTGGCGGTAAATAGACAACATACAAATTTCTGCTCCTCCTGCTTTGTAATAAACACAAATTGCCTCTTTTAAATGTGAATTTACCAGGGGTCTAGATGTTGCTTATATATAAGGGCAACTCCTCCTGGATATCTTCCTCTATTTCCCTTCGTTTCACTACTTTTGAAATATACTTTCATATTATTTATATTTACACATTCATTACCCTTTACCATGTCTCTGATAAAGCTAATACATCAAAAGTCTCAATAAATTCCACACATTTGTCCATTGAAAATTTTTGTTTTAACCCCTCAATATTCCAAATACCGATTGTCAACAAATCCTATGTTTTCCCTTGACAGCACCGTGTGAATTAGTTTTACCTTAATTTTTCGTGTCTGTCAAAATTTCCTTGTCAGCTGGCAAATTCTTTTGCAATTTTCTTCTTACTGGTGTAGTGTCCGGTCGTCGAACTATTTGGGGTGGGTTAGTCATTATGTCCTCAGTTATTTTGTCCTGACTGTCAGCTGGACCATCAGGAGTTAGTTTCTTATTACCTTCTCTCTCTTTCTCTCGTGTAGATTTTTCTCCCTTCTTCTCTGCTGCAAGCGGACCACCCTCCATAATAGCATTCATTGTAGGTTTTGGGGACCCGGTAGCACTGACCTCTTCTAATCCATTTTCAGGGTTGTCCATATTTTCCAGTTGCTCTCTGCTCCAGATCCGTCCATTTATAATCAATTTATTAAATTGTAGGATTGCATGGCATCCCTGCTTAAGAAATACCCTTTCCTGACGAATCTTCTCAGTGAAGTCTTCAGCAATATTAATACCAGATCCCTTAAGGTACTTGCTGTCTCTAAGAATCAAACATTTGATTTTATAGTGAGATAATTTGCATACAATCGGTCTCTTCCCACTATTCCAACCACGAACTTTGTAAGCCCTTTCGATATCACTATCCACCAAGTCAATCCCGATTTGCGCCACTACTCTTTTAACTATAAGTTCAGTTTCCTCCCAGCTCTCCCTGTTTTCTTCATGCACTCCATATATCACAATATTATTACGGCGACTCTGATTTTCGAGATAGTCTAATTTAGATTCAAGCCATTGTAGTCTGTCCTCCATCCGATGCATGTTCGTCTCAATATCTCGTATATTTTCTACTACGTTGCATTTTTCAAACCCCTCTTTCACTTCAGTTGACAATTTTTCAATCAGCTTTCTCACTTCTTCCATAATGCTTTAACTCCTGCACTCTACCACCACACTAACAAAAACACGTCCGCTCTCCTCGACTGTCTCGACAGAACTCTACTATAAAGTAAAAATATTCTCTTTAAGTTGCTTACTTGTGATAGGATCTGGCAGTGGGTACAGAGTTCCCATTACATCTTGTATTAATGAGAATATATAGAGAAAAACGAATGTTTGTACTAGACTTGCTCGGTGGCTTAATCGGAAGTGTACTGGAGTATCAATCCAGAGGTCCTGGTTCAAGTCCCGTCCGAGCATTTATTTTTCTTATCATTTCATATATATACTGATAAGATGCTTAATACAATTCTATTGAGGTATTAATCACAATATAAAATAATGAAGTTAGTATTTGATAGATCCCGTCGTTCTCAAATTCGTTAAAATTTTCTGCTGAAGATGTAAGTCAGTTTCCGAAAGACCTTCAGGGTTTAAAACAATTTAAACAAATTGAGGGCGACAGCACGTATCATGTACTAATTTTATTATTTTATATTATAACCATAAATGTTGACATGCCTTCAAATATAAATGTAACGAAAATACATTGATCAATGATTTATTATAAAATAATATAAATAATTGAAAAAAATAATTGTTTTAATTCCTATGCGAAAAAGATTAAAAGAATAAAATATACCGTCAGTTTGAACACCTGTTGTAAGATACAAAATCGCCCGTTATGTCACTGATGGTACTAGCAAGTAACTGACGATTAATGTAAATAAAAAAAACTACACCATAAAGTGAAAGACAAGTTTATTTCTATATCTCCTTAAGCTGGCTTCTCAGACACTAGGTTTCGTATCTCAAATTGTTCAGTGGAGCATCCCCCATGTCCTATTGAATTTTTGCAGGCTCTTTGGCTCTTACAGAATCTGAAAATATGCACTCTTTATAATAAGGATGTGGATATCGTTAAATACACACGTGGTGTTGACTTGGTTCAGAAGGGCAAGGCATCTGCAAGGGAAGGAATATATAGACATTTCCAGAGAGTGATGTTAGCACGGGGCTGGAAGGTAAGAAAGGGAAAAGAAAACCGAAATTGATGGATAGATGTAGAGGAAGGTGAAAGTGTGAAAATGGAAGATGGTGGTGTTAGATGGTGATGTTTGGAGCGAGTTCTTGAGGATGCCAAGATTCAGTAATGAGTTGGGCATTTACTGATAACGATGATGATGTTAATAATAATAATAATAATAATAATAATAATAATAATAATAATAATAATAATAATAGTATAATAATATAATAATAATAATAATAATAAAAATAAATAATGTTATTATTATTAAAGAAAATAATTCAGTGGCACTCTCAAACCCGGAGGTTCATGGACGTGCAGACATAAACTCTCCATTCATCTCTATTCTGAGTTAATGTTTTCAAATCACTCTCAGTATAATTTACCTCCCTCAAACCGTGGTTAACATTATTCGCTCACCTCATTCTTGGTCTACTACCAGGAGATTTTCTCTGATTTTCGTAGAAGAATTTTCAAGGTCTATCTTTCATTCTCCCTTCGTGCCACATGCCCAGCTTATCACAGTCTACAAGTTTTAACGGTTTTTATTACGTCTGATTTCCCATAACTGTCATGTAGTTCACTGTTGCGAAATCTTCTCCATTTACCTGTTTGTTTGTCTCTCCCAACTCTAAACATTTCCTCAAAACTCTATTCTCAAATATTCGCAATATATTCTCCTATCTTAAAGTTAGGGTATAGTTCGAAGAATAACTTTAATAAAATTAGAAAAATATAATACAGTTTATATTAGCCATAGAAAAAGGGTAAAGAGGTAATGCAATGCCTGAAGCTAGTATCAGAGGATTGGGATTGTGCAGGAGGTATGCAGGGGATTTATGATAAGTGAATATTGCAGCTGGAGATTGTGAAATATTTTTGTTAAATAAATCATAAAACGTTGAGATTAGTTGTCACATTCAGAACATCAGGATATGATAAATAGGAAATCGATATTACTGTAGCTATCTCTGACCTCACTGAATCTCATTGGTTGCCCGGCTCTTTGCAACCTTGTTTGAATGCATATAAACTTCATTATCATATTGTAAATCTAGGGCGTAGTTTGCTGGCTGTTTTATAACACTGTAGTACTAGTGGGCCATTTACTGCTGCATTTACAGATGATAGAAACATGCAATTAAGGTGGCGGTATAGGTACTTAATATATTATATAAAAAGAGTGAGGAAGATAAGGAATTAAACTTTTGCAAAAAAAAATACAGTGTCACTCTTTGGCATGGTGGTAATGAAAGACAGAATATGTTGGCAACTAAAATTAAATAAAAAAGTAAAATTTATTACATTTTATAATAATAATAATAAGACTAATACTATAATAATAATAATATAATAAATAATAATCATAATAATAATAATATATAAGATAATATAATTAATAAGAATAAAAATAATTAATACCGGTACTTTATTTGTATAAGGATTTTTTCCAATATTTACACATATTTCAGTTCCTAAATTTTTTTATTTTCCTTCTCCACTCGTGTCAATCCATGCAACTACCTTTCCTCCATTACCCTCGTTCTCATTCCATTTTCTTATTTCTCGCATCCACAAGTTATATGGGGACGAGTCTTCCTTTCTTTTCTTTCTTCTTCCATCTCTTTCTTCTTCCAGGTGCACATCATTCGATTTTTTTTTGGGAAACCATTCTTCTTCCATTCGTCGTAATGCACATGCAAATTTAATTGCTTATCTAATATATACAAATGAATGTTTGTTTGTTTGTTCGTATTTTATGCGCTGCCATACCGTTCATACGATTCTGAATTTTTTTTTGCAAAATGTTCAGGAGATTCCCGGGATGAACAGAGGCTATTAGAGAGTTGTGATACTCAACTCCTACATCCATAAAAATCACCCTTTGTAGTGAAAACGTGAAAAAAGTCCCTTTTTTACGCTTAAATGGCTTACGCTGCATAAACCATAACATATACACAAAAATAATGTATACAGAATTGAATATTTGAAAAAAACTCTACAAAAATGTCCGCGACAGCATTTGTTTATCTTTTATGGATAACTCACAATAACGATTTTTCTCTTTCATTGATGCCAAGAAGATCGGGATAAGTAGATTCCCAGGCAAGCATAACAGCGCACGGCGCGCTGGTATTCTTTTACGGATAACTCAAAATAACGAATTTTGTCTTTTAGCTCATTTATGCCGAGTACATCGGGATATGTAGATTCCCGAGCAACTTCGGGTAAACATCACGGGGTATCTAAAAATAATTACGATATAACTTTCCTTGTAGTGATTGCTTGAACATTGCACTTTGGAAGATGAAATTCTATTTACTATTTGGATTGTATGAAAGGTAGTTTGGAAATTTAATTAATTAGATTATTGGCCGTTTCAGCTACAATAACGAAGAGAGCAATTTCAGCTAATTTATGCCAAAAAGATCGGGATAAGTATATTCTTGGGCATCGCCGGGTAATCAGCACGGTGTATCCAAAAATAATAACGGTATAAATTTATATATTATCTTTTTCCTTCTACTTATTTAACTAAACGCAAAAACACATTATCATTTATTTAGGCGTAGCAGCGCACTTCTGGTTATTAGCGTTTTACATGATCTTGTTTTCTTTGCGGTCCGGGACATTTAAATAACAGGCAGGAGAAATTACTATTTAGCCAATTTAAGGTTAAGAGACACTCTTTCGTTCTGTAATTGTATCAATTGAATCAGACTGTGTTGATTTTGTTACACTTGGTACTTACTATCAGCAAGTGCCAAACAGTAAAATTGAAATTACTTCATAACTGTTTAATTTATGGACTCATGTTTAAAGGGACTAAATAAACGTAATAATATCCAGGAAGAAATACATAAAATAATACAAAATACTAAGAACTGTTATTTTCTCAATAAAAAAGGTATTTAAATTCAAAATATTTGACACGTGAATCAAAAATCAGATTGTATGAAACACTAATTAAACCGGTGTTAACTTAGAGGAGTGAAACCTGGGTTCTGACTGAACATGATAAATCTCAACTGGCTGATTTTGAAAGAAAGATACTCAGAAGGATATATGTACCTATTAAGGAAAATTCATTATATAATGAAAATAACACTAAGAAATCGGGACTGGAAGTAAACATTAATAAAACTAAATATATCTTCACATATAGAAATATATTATACACCGTGTCCACAAATCATACTTTAAACTACTACCACGTCGCTTTGGATAATCGTATCTAAATGAAATTGGTGACAATCAAAAGAGAAACTCAAAAAGGTTTTGCAATACCTCATAGACATTGAATGTGGCCCCCAACGAGTGACGCTGCAGACATTCACATTTAATCTATCCAACAATGAACCCATATCGACCATAAAAACGTGATTAAATTTAGTTTAGTTTCTGTATTGTTTCCATTATTCTCCATTGTTAACATGCACAAAAAGTTTTGAGTTTCTCTTCTGATTGTCACCAATTTCATTTAGATACGATTATCCAAAGCGACGTAGCAGTAGTTTAAAGTATGATGCTATATTTGTGGACACTTTGTACAATGGAAATGGGCAGTTAATGGAGAAATGAGGGAAATTTTGAAGAAGTAGACCAAAGATGTTTCAAACAAAACATATTCTAAGTTATGAGCTCCACCATTAAAATAGGTGTAGGCCTACTGAATGGGTCGAGATGCTTTGGACTATAATTAGGGATTCGATTAAACTCGATGATTAACAGAAATAACCAACTATATTTACAAAATTTAGCCTTTACAGAATATTTCAACAAATAACGAGCTACACTTTAAAATTTAAATTTTCAAACTATGGTTGGCTAAATTTTATCAGTTGGCTTTCCAACAATCCTAAATAAGGTCTAAAGCTACCCCATTCGATTCTATACATCTAATTTGTTTAATGTTGGATTATGTGTATCACATCTAAACGATCCAATAACCGATAGATTAATTTCAGCTTATTTCGTTTAACTAGGTTCCTTATCTAAAATTCCCAAGTTGCAACACCATAATCACATAAATGTATCCGTTTTAATTAATTTAGATCATATATATATATATATATATATATATATATATATATATATATATATATAATTCGTCTGTACGTGTGTTTGTCACTTTACTCCTTAACGACTGGACCGATTTTGATTAATTTTTTAATGATGTCTGGTTGGGTCCCTCGATGAAAGATTCACAATTGGATCCTCTAAAACTATTGCGTGTAGGAGTTCACTTGAAGTGAAAATTTAAAAGCCGCTCTAGCGGTCACATTTTTCTATGTTTCAGAACGAAACTTAGTATATCGTATTAAAATAAACCGAGGTAGGTATTATGCAAAAATTATCGAAATCCGATAATTAGAAGTGCAAATTTACCTGAAATCCAAAACTGCCTAAACGACTGGACCGATTTTGATAAAAAATTGTGTGTGTTTGAGCGGGTCCATGTATGGTTTAGATTCAAAACTGGCCCCTTAAAAACCATTAGGTGTAGGAGTTCACCAGAAGTGAAAATTTAAAAATAGCTCTAACGATCACAATTTTTTATGTTTCACAACGAAACTCAGTATATCCCATTAAAATAAACCGAGGTAGGTATAATCCAAAAATAAGCGAAATACGACAATTATAAGTGGAGGTTTATCTGAAATCCGAAATTAAAAACTAACAACCGCCATGTTTGTTTCGTGTCAGCGTATACCATAAAATTTAATTAACCTTTAATACTCGTATTTCATTTATTTAGGCGTAGCAACGCATGCCGGGTATAAGCTAGTATCTTATATAATATACTATTGAGTATATTTATAATAATGCATGTAGAAAGAAGAAGAAATTTGTCGAAAGTAGTCTTTTAAAGTTTAGAAAAGAAAGCACAGATGAAAGCAGAAAAAATTATGCGCAAGAGAGAAAGGAATATAAAGAATTATTGGCAGAAACAAAACTAGCATGGCAAAATAAGAAATCCGAAGAAATGAGAGTCGCGACTGAAAGTGGGAACATTGCGGACATATGGAAAGCGATAAGGGAACTGAAAGTAAAGTCCATAAATCGGACAAGAATAACGCCCGCGGAATGGAAAAGTTACTTTGATAGGGTGCTGGGAAATGAGAGGTTAAGATATAATCAAGGAAATATAGTTGAGATCCCTGACCCAATTCATATTCAATTACTGGATCAGGATATTTCGAAAAATGAAGTGGTTTCTTCCATTAAATGTTTAAAGAATGGTAAAGCACCTAGAATTGATGGAATACCAGGGGGATTCTTGAAAAAATATGATATCATCAAATAAATTATTAGACGTTTTGAAAACTGCGTTCAACAAACTTTTTAATGGAGGAGATTATCCGGAAGCCTGAGCGACAGGTGTCATCCAACCGCTATACAAAGAAAAAGGTGGGGCACAGATACCAGAAAGTTACAGGGGAATTTGTCTCTTGTCAGTGTTTGGAAAAATATATTGTAAAGTACTTTACGAACGAATAAGACAATGGGCTGAAGAGAACAATAGGCTCTCAAAATATCAGGCAGGTTTTAGAGAAGGGTATTCCACGGTGGACAACGTATTTGTTCTGAGAACATTAATTGATGACAATCTGAAAATGAAGGGGGGTAAATTATTTTGTGCATTCATTGATTTTAAGATGGCATTTGATACTGTGGACCGAAGCGCACTTTGGGAAAAATTAAATCGGAAAGGATTGTCTCATAAAATGATACATGCTTTAATGTCAATTTATAAATATGTTAAATTTTGTATAAAAGTAGACCATGGGCACATTACAGAGAGCAGTGAAGCCAATCGGGGAGTGAGAAAAGGTTGCATTTTATCACCAATGCTATTTAATCTATTCGTTGATGATATTGTAGACGTAATGCTAGAAGGAGAAATTGAGGCTCCGGAGATAGGAAATGTTAGAATCCCAGTCCTGTTGTATGCAGATGATTTAATTATCTGTTCCAAGACAATCAAGGGATTGCAAAGAGATCTTGACCTACTGGAAATATACTGTAGGAATTGGGGATTGACTGTAAATGTTAGTAAGACAAAAACAATGACCTTTAAAAATGGGACGGTTTATGGTAGAGCAGAGGAATGAAAATACAGAGATCAAGTACTTCAAAACGTGAAACATTTTGAATATCTTGGTACGACGTTGAAAATGAACGGAAAGTGGAAAAAACATATTGATATAGCATTATTTAAAGGGAGGGGACAACTTAACAGTGTACTCGGTATTCTGGGTCGAGTGCCTGATATTCCAGTCAGCACATTAGAAAAAATGTATGGAGCGATGGCCAGGCCAGTAATGCACTGTGGTAGTGAGATTTGGGGTTTCCAAAGAACGGAAATACTAAATAAGGTATATACGCATTTTCTAAAGTATATTACAGGACTTAGTAAGGCCGCTTCTAACTGTGGAATTTTATATGAATTCGGGTCATTCCAGGGCGACATTAACTGTAAAATTCGTGTACTCAAATACTGGTTGCGAGTAATCCAAGGTGAACAAACAATGCTTAGAGCAATTTGTTACGACCACCAAATTAAAAACATAGATGTTAAATTTTGGGCAGACGAGGTTAGGAGAGAACTCCAAAAGTTTGGGATGGGCTGGATATGGGGAAGAGGGACTAAAAATCGCAAGAACGTGTGGAGAAAAATAAGGAGGAGGTACTTAGATATAAACCAACAAGATACTTTCGCCGAATGTACAGGAAAACGCTCACTGTATTTACAAAGAGACCTAAAACACGTCTGGGGAAAAGAATCGTATATACTCAACCTAGGATTTAAGGAGAGATCAGGGCTTGCTTGGTTTAGGCTAGGGGCATGGAAATTTCTAAAAATTAGCGACGATCACGATATGCGAATATGTCCAATGTGCGGGAACTTTGAAGATGAGATACATATATTAGGAAAATGTAATGATTTAGAATATTGGAGACGTCAGTTATTACCGGAAAGATTTCTAAATTCAAATCGGGAAAGATTGGCATGCTACGAGTTATTGGTAAATCCAGAAAATTGGATAAACCTCGGTAAATTTCTGGACAAAACGCGAAAAATAAGGACAAAACTCATTCATTAATAAATATATGTTATCAAAATGCAATACCATTAATTATTAACAATTATATATAAATTAATTAGTGTATAATGCTATTGTGTTATTATTTAATTGTAATATTAATGTGTTTTCTTTATGTAATTGTAATGTTAATGTTTTTTTAGTGTATAATGCTATTGTGTTATTACTTAATTGTGTTTTCTTTATGTAATTGTAATGTTAATGTTTTTAGTGTATAATGCTATTGTGTTATTTAATTGTAATATTATTATTGTGTTTTCTTTATGTAATTGTAATGTTATTGCTGTTTTTGTTGTTTATTTTTCTTTACACTAGTACCAATTATTACTTTATTGTAACGAATTGTCAACAGCACGTACGGCTTACTGCCCGTGCGACACATATTTGTAAATAATATTGTAAATATCTTACTCTTTGTCTAATAAAGTCCTACTACTACTACTACTATTGAGTATTTAATATTCATTTTTCCTAGCATGATTTTTTTTTAAATTTTGAACATCTTGTTGATGTCCTCAAGAAATCCATCTTCGTCGATATAAGTTTTTGTTTTAAGTTTTGGTTGAATTTCCATACTTCAGCTCCATATGTGACAGTACTTCGACTTGTTCACATGCGCACATTACTTCCTCCTAAGATATAAGAACCCAAGAAGGGAACGTTTGTTGAGTTCAGCACACATGTTTATTTCACAAAAGCCAAAATTCTACGTTTGGAGGAAACAATTGGCCGAACCGTCACTGTTTCCAGTTTTGTCGGTATGTATGGAAATGTCCTTGGCCGGCAACGGAACCGTCACCTGCTCCGGTTTTTCCGGTGAGTGTGAAAACAACCTAAAAGAATGCAACGTTCTTCTGTTACTCAGCCGCAACCAAGACAGTGATACAATATATGATGAAATGTAGGCATACTTTCAGAAGTTACAAACATTGGCTATCTGACTGAAGTATTATGAATACGTTTTAGCATGTTCGATATTTCACCAATGAAATCAACAATTACAGTAGTCAACATGTGGCATGGCAAGTGCTACTAGTGTCTTTTTACTGTAGAATTAACTAACTCACTGGCACTATCGAATACGTAGATTCATGGTCGTGCGGACATAAGCTCTCCATACATCTCTAACCAGAACTAATGTTTTCCAATCAACCCCTGTAAAATGTACTTCTCTCTAATCATGGTTAATGTTATTCTCCCACCTCATTCTTAGTATACCAACTGGGTCTTTTCCCTCTGGTTTTCCTATAAGAAACTTTCATGCTCATCTTCAATTCTCCAATTGTGCCACATGCCCTGACAGTTGCAATCTAGGAGACTTGGAGACTTAACTGTTCTTATTATATCTGGTTTCCGAGGAGTATAAATAGGCCTAACGTGTAATTCACTGCTACGAATTTTCTCCATTCACCTGTCTGTTCATCTCTCTTTGGTCCATACATTTTCCTAAGAACTTCATACTCATAATCTTTCCCTCTCCCTTAAAGTAAGAGCCCACGTTTCGCATCCATATAATAGAGCTGGGAAAATAATAGTTTTATATATTTTCAGTTTAACGTTTTTTTGAGAGAATTTCGGAGGTTAAGAGTCCCTGAAACGCATAATAAGATGCATTTCTAGAATTGAGCCTATATATAATTTCTTTGAGCACCTCATTCCTGTTTTGATTATTGTTTCTAGGTATTTTAATTCAGCCAATTCTTCAAAATTTACCTCATTTTTCATCAACTGTCAATTTATATTATATAATGTATTTCTATGTGTAACCTTATATTTAGTTTTATCTCCAGTCCCAATGATCTTTAAAAATACCATGAGAGTTTTTATCTATTTGGATAGTTCACTGCCGTCACTATGCTCCGTCACTATATCATCGACAAGGTGAAAACTGTTAACATATTGCCCTTGCACGTACCTTTCACCTGAGACACAATGACAGTTTAAAACTGTTAACATATTGCCCTTGCACGTACCTTTCACCTGAGACACAATGCCAGTTTAAAACTGTTAACATATTGCCCTTGCACGTACCTTTCACCTGAGACACAATGACAGTTTAAAACTGTTAACATATTGCCCTTGCACGTACCTTTCACCTGAGACACAATGCCAGTTTAAAACTGTTAACATATTGCCCTTGCACGTACCTTTCACATGAGACACAATGCCAGTTTAAAACTGTTAACATATTGCCCTTGCACGTACCTTTCACCTGAGACACAATGCCAGTTTAAAACTGTTAACATATTGCCCTTGCACGTACCTTTCACATGAGACACAATGACAGTTTAAAACTGTTAACATATTGCCCTTGCACGTACCTTTCACCTGAGACACAATGCCAGTTAAAAACTGTTAACATATTGCCCTTGCACGTACCTTTCACCTGAGACACAATGACAGTTTAAAACTGTTAACATATTGCCCTTGCACGTACCTTTCACCTGAGACACAATGCCAGTTTAAAACTGTTAACACATTGCCCTTGCACGTACCTTTCACCTGAGACACAATGACAGTTTAAAACTGTTAACATATTGCTCTTGCACGTACTTTTCACCTGAGACACAATGACAGTTTAAAACTGTTAACATATTGCCCTTGCACGTACCTTTCACCTGAGACACAATGACAGTTTAAAACTGTTAACATATTGCCCTTGCATGTACCTTTCGCCTGAGACACAATGACAGTTTAAAACTGTTAACATATTGCCCTTGCACGTACCTTTCACCTGATACACAATGACAGTTTAAAACTGTTAACATATTGCCCTTGCACGTACCTTTCACATGAGACACAATGACAGTTTAAAACTGTTAACATATTGCCCTTGCACGTACCTTTCACCTGAGACACAATGACAGTTTAAAACTGTTAACATATTGCCCTTGCACGTACCTTTCACCTGAGACACAATGACAGTTTAAAACTGTTAACATATTGCCCTTGCACGTACCTTTCACCTGAGACACAATGACAGTTTAAAACTGTTAACATATTGCCCTTGCACGTACCTTTCACCTGAGACACAATGACAGTTTAAAACTGTTAACATATTGCCCTTGCATGTACCTTTCACATGAGACACAATGACAGTTTAAAACTGTTAACATCTTGCCCTTGCACGTACCTTTCACCTGAGACACAATGACAGTTTAAAACTGTTAACATATTGCCCTTGCACGTACCTTTCACCTGAGACACAATGCCATTTTAAAACTGTTAACATATTGCCCTTGCACGTACCTTTAGTTTAAAACTGGGATAAATACAAACAATACCCATATGTTCACACATAGAAATGTAATATATAATGGAAATCGAGAGCTAATGACAAATGAGGGAAATTTTGAAGATGTGGCTGAATTCAATTATCTAGGAACAATAATTACAAATAGGAATGAGATGCACAAAGAAATTAAATATAGGCTCAATTCTGGAAATGCATGCTATTATGCATTATAGGGACTCTTGTCGTCCCAACCCCTTTCAAAAAACGCCGAACTGATACTATATAAAACTGTTAATCTCCCAGTTAAATTACATGGATGCGAAACATGGTCTCTTACTTTAAGGAAGGGAAGAAGATTACGAGTATTTGAGAATAAAGTTCTTAAGAAGATTTTTGGGCCAAAAAGAAATGAACAGAAAGGCGAATGGAGAAAACTACATAATACTGAGCTACATGATATGTATAGGAATCCAAATATAATAAGAACAGTTAAGTCTCGTAGACTCCTATGGGCAGGACATGTGGCACGTATGGGGGTTGAAAGAGGTGCATGGAAGCTTCTATTAGGAAAATCACAGGGAAAACGCCCAGTTGGTAGACCAAGAATGAGGTGGGAGAATAATATTATCCATGATTTGCGGGAAGTTGATTATACAGGGGATGATTGGAAAACATTAGCTCAGGATATGGATGTATGGAGAGCTTATGTCCGCGCGGCCATGAACCTACGGGTTCGATAGAGTCAGTGAGTTAGTTAGTTAATACCCACGGCACCCACGTTGAAAACCTATAGACGATTTTGTAGCTTTTTTATTGAGGTTTTGTTATGAAGTATATGTAAGCTAATGGGCAAGACAAACATTTTTATAAAATGAAGTACGTTGTTGAGTGGTCTTGTATTTATTTTATATCCGTGTTGTTTTGATTAACACTTAAAGTTACACACGCCTGTAATATAGTTTATAGGTTAATTTGATTCTAAACTACGGAATGTTGCTTTATTACTGCTACGTTTTACACCCGAACCATAATTCTGACTCTGGTTTTTAGTGAAAAACCATTATAATTATATGACAAGCATTCTGTTTTCTGGAATGTTTCATAATCCTCGCTTTTATTACACATTTTAAGTTACATTTTATTCTTTACGTTTTCATAGATCCGATAAAACCATTGAAAATGCTTTTTCCTTCATGAAAGAAATGAGTGTTTAATAGTTGATATCAAGTTTTACAGGATTTTCGGTTAATGCTTACTGGGGTAAAATATATGTTAATTTTGAATTATTTTATTTAAACCCCTAGAAAGAATGTCCACACGTTTTTACAGTAGTCGCTGCCTGTTATAGCAAAAGTAACATAAACATTCTGAATATGGCTTCCTTCGAAGGAAGTAAAGCCGGGGTTCTGTGTTGTAAATTTACAACATGTAAATCAATCTCACCTCCGGGAGGGACTTAAGCCATGGGTCCGAGCCTATTCGTAAAAGAACCTTAAGTCTGAAAAAGCTTTCATGTTTTTCTTGATCCTAGTAATTAGCTCTAAACCCTGAGCACGAGGCTTTCGGCATCTAAGCAATACCGTACATTATTTGTCTACTAGATGTCTCATTTGGTTGCTATGCCGACCATATGCCACCTACGACATCTGTAGGGAAATAAGCGTAACTAAATTAGCTCAGTCTAGAAACCCCTAACAAAGGAGAATCTATGGCTAGATTCAAAGGGCCGTAAAGCCAAATAAGTACATAGGTAAGGGAATCTCATGTCTGAAGTAAGAAACCCCTGATAAAAAAATTGGGTGTACGCCATAGCATAGTTGGTAACGACTTTTAAACTGATCCAAACCTTCTGGTGGCACCATGGCCTGTGATTGACTCAGCCTCTTATGGATATCAGTCCCAGACGCCATTACGCAGGACTGACAACCCCGTTGATTTCAAGTGAGAATTGTCTAGAAAAAGTGAGAGCTTTTAATCTCCTACTACCCCAAGGGTCTCCTACAGCCTGTAGCGAGTTCACTTTACCTGATAAGAAAATATTTTGACTCTTTCTCACCCAGATTTGAATTTCTGCGCTAACATAAAAGGAATTAACCCGCGCCGTAGCCGAGCCGTTAAGGTAGGAAGCCTTGGCGCAGAGCTACGGGACTGGCGCTGGTTCGAGTCTCCATGGGGGAAGAAATTTTCTCATGGTATTTCGGCCAGTATGGGACCGGTGCCCACCCAGCATCGTGAGGCAATTGGGTAGCTACAATAAGTAGCGGCTCCAGGTTGAGGAACCAGCTATAACGGCTGGGGGACTCGACATGCTAACCACATGTCACCCCTACACTGGCTGTTGATCATCTACCTCTGTGATTGACACATGTGGATGTGAAGGGCCAGCAGCCGGCTGGTAAAAGGGCAACCGCTGAAAAGTGGAAAGACCCTCAATCGGATCGGAACTACTACTAGCAACTGAGTTGAGAATTCTATGTTTAAGTATCGATTTGATATTAAGCTCGTAAACCGTCTGCCCATGTCCAACGTAATTAGAGATCTAAGGATGAGATGAGATGAAGAAGCTTAAATAATTAAGGTTTGTGATATATGAGGGTGCCGGTTGACCAGAGGTGTCTCACCATCACAGCAGCTGATGAAAATGATAGGAAACGAACTGGATAACACGAATGTGGAAAAGTGTAGTATGATGTTTTTGGTAGGGGAAATAGGGAGAAACACAGTGAAAAACCTGCCCATCTCCAATTAGGTCACCACGGAGTGACCGGACCACAGAGGTGGAGGGCGCTACGGAGCCGCCTGAAATAAAGACTAGAGGATTATGAACATCTATGGAGGTTGAGTCCACCGCTGTGGTCTCGATGTAGCGTGCTGCCTTGACACGCAGCGGACCCGGGTTCGATCCCCGGTCGGGGCAGTTTTTCTGGGTGAGGTTTCTATCGGGGTTTTTCTTCACCTGTAAGACAAATGTCAGGAAAACTTTAAGGCCCAAACGGTCCCCGAAATCATATGGCCATCATCATCCTTCACCGGTGTGGAAAGCAACGGGAAGCTACCACACCTACAATTCCCTAGTAAAACTGCAAGCATAGCATGAAAATGCTATGATTGCAGTGAAGGACCTGCCTTGGGGCAGAGTTACTATGGATGGATGGATGGAGGTTGACAATACGCTCTAAATGAAGGTACCTTATTTTTTCATGCAATTATGAAGCTAATACATGCTATGCAGTAAGATAAGGATGGAGAAAGACGAATAAGAAATGTATCGTCCTTTGGAGTTTTATGGAAAAGGAAAGAAGTATAATAGAAGTTTTCTTTTTAGATACAGTAAGTTTTATACAAGTTTGGCAGACATAGTGGGGTTTCCTTCTGGTTTATTGGCTTATCCGAACCAGCTGTATTACTGAACTTTACTTCTGTTTCTGTGTACATTCATGTTATCACTCTTTGTTTTCATTCCCAAATATAAATATTTCTTATCAGCCTTCCCTCTATCGAACCCGTAGGTTCATAAATGTAAATCATTAGTATTATTTGGCTCAGGTATCTTACTTACTCACTAATCTCTTTCAATTACAACAAGAATGTTTGCACAAAAAAAAGTCCATCTTTGTTTACTATTTGCACAATAATTCTCTTATCAAAACTAGATCTAGAAAGCCCTTAGCTTATCAGCCACTTTTGGCTTCACATTCACCTGACATTTACAGAGGTGGGCGATCATCTAGTCAGTAAAGAGAAGACCTTGTTTCAAGCCCTGTTGTGCATAAACTCTCTGAATAGAGCTAGACAGTTTGCTAAAAGAGAGCTCTGCAATCGAATTCATATTGGATGCCTAGGAAAAGAGAAAGACAAAAAATTATATGGCATAGTACTGTAATAACTCAAATTGAGAAAGGAAAAGAACTGGAATAAATCAAGAATTTAGCCTTTACCCCCAGAGCAAGCGTCTGGTACTCATTTGTTTTAGAGTTTCAGTCGATCACAGGGCCATGATGCGACCAGAAGGTTTGGGACAGTTTAAAAATCCTGACTCCACCGGGACTTGTGGTTTGTATCGTATTGCCTTAACAAACTATGCTACGGCGTGCCCCCCCCCATTTCCTTTTCGGGGACCTCTTATTTCAGACTTGTGCTTTCACAAAGGCGCTATGCTTACAAGAGGAGTGACAGAAACTACTACTACTACTACTACTACTACTACTACTACTATTCCTCTAGTCCCGGGTTCAAACCAGGCCAAAGTCACTGACCTTTTTTTTAGGATGGAAAAATCCAAGGGTCCACATAGTCCTTCGGAGAGAATGTAACACTATTTTTAGACGATTCCTCGCACAGTAAGTTCGGCGTTGCAACTTGTACTTAGTAGATCAGGCATGTCTATATAAATACAGGTAAATGAGTATCTGTAATTCTGTCTGTCTGTCTCCTTTATGGACTTAAAAATACAAGATCGATTTCAATAGGGATTTTTCCATTATTTAGAGCATTTTTCTAGATCATTTAACGTATATAACATATTATCGTACATACTATAGGGTCCAAACTAAAGCAAATAAGTGCATCGGTGCACTATAAAAGTAGCTTTCTGGATGCTTACGCTGTCTAAAGCATAACAAACCCACCAAATTAATGTACACAGAATTGAATTTCTCAAACAATTCTTTAGAGAAAAGTATATGTCTATCTTTTATGGATAACTCACAATAACCATTTTTGTCTTTCAGTGCATTGATGCCAAGAAGATCGGGATAAGTAGATTCCCTGGCCACGCCCCGTAATTAGCACGGCGTATTTAAAAATAATGACAATATAAATTTATAATTATTTTACTTTTCACTTATTCAACTAAACATAAAAACAGAGTTAATATATTTAGGCGTACAGCGCACACCGGGTATTAACAAGTAATGCTAGATTGTCGTTTCTTCAAGTGATGCTGTCGAATCAAATAATGTAAGTACTACTGCACGATTAATTAATTAATTAGAATAATTTATAAAGCATATTCAGTATGTAAGATACAACCCCCCATCACCTATGAGAAAACCGTTCTTTCTTGTTCCTGCCTGAGTAAGAGATGTGTTATTATATTAACATAGGGCAGCGTTTCCCAACCTTTTTCGACTCGCAAACCCCTTCCACAACGATCTGAGTTGCATGAACCACTGACTTTTAAATATACATACAGCAAATATGCATAACATTTAATTACAAGCAAAATGTTTAATAACCTTAAATTAACTTAACCCCTAACGGTTAAAATCCAAAGTTTCCCTAGTTACGGTTTAAAAGTTACACAACGTGTAGGCCTAGTTGTAGCGAAACCAAATGCATTCCTAATGTTGTTACATAACTGTAAATCAGGCATTAATTTATTGTGGAAATAATGTGATAAATTCCCCATGTTACACATATGCAACAAGGGGCATTATAGGGTTAAGTTAATTTTACAACGACAACAACAACAATAATAATTTTATTTTTTTTTGATTGCGGATGAGCCCATGTAGGACTACGCAAAGTACTTAGAGGCGTTTCCTTTGAGCCCAAATTTCTTTCATTGTTTTGCTATGAGCTTGTTTTCTATCATCTGTCCAAGTTGTTCCAGTTTTTTTCTCCGGTTTTGTCCTCTTGGTCAACTTGCCACTTATTCACCTTGATTTTAAATATATCTCTGTTTGGGATATCTTCTTTAGTAATTCCTGCCAATTTTAAGTCCTTTTTGACTTCATCAATCCACTTCATAGTATCCACTGGAGCTTTACTTCTGTTTTAGTAGAATTCCATTATCTGTTTTGTAAGTCTATTTGAGTTCATTCGTTTAATATGGCCATAAAATTTTAACCTTCGTTTTCTAATATCACTATGAATGTCTGTGTATATTTTTATTTCCTTTTTACTTCTGAGTCTAAATGTTACATCTATGACTTGTGGACCTAAAACTTTTCTTATAATTTTGCATTCTTTTTTCACTATATTTTCGATATATTTTTCTGTTCAAAATTAATGTTTCTGCTCCATAGAGGCACTCTGGTTTAATTACAGTGTTATAGTGTCGTAATTTTGTACGTAAAGATATGATTTTTTTTATTATAAGTGTTCTGAGTAAGCCGAAATTCTGTTTCCATTTTTTTGGCATCTACTTTTATTGGCTTTAGTTTCAGTTCCATTTTCCTGAATTATTTGACCAATATATTTAAATTGTGAAACTCGTTTAATTTTTCCATATTTGGTTTCCAGGTATTTTGGTGCTTGTTTATTGCATGAAATATATTCTGTTTTTTCAAAAGAAATCTGCAGACCAACTTTCTCTGCAATGTCATTTAATAATTCAATCTGTTTTTGTGCTGTTACAACGTCACGGGTTAAGATTGCTAGATCATCAGCATATGCTAGGCAATCAATCTTCAATTTTCCTCTTCCTAATATGATTGGTTGATTACATTTAAAAATTGTTTTCTGTTTACGCCATTCATGAATTACTTTATCAAGAACACAATTGAAGAGTAGTGGAAAAAGTCCATCTCATTGTCTTACTCCTGTCTTAATTTCAAAGGATTCAGAAATTTCCCCCATGAATTTAACTTTATCCCTTGTATCTGTTAGTGTATGTCTAATAAGTGCAAGAGTTTTACGGTCTAAACCTTGTACTTTTAATATTTAAAATTGTTCTCGGTCAACCGAATCGTAAGCCTTTTTAAAGTCAACTAAATCATTACTACAAATTCTCTGGTGTCTAAGGATTAGCTTAAGGTTCAGGATTTGTTCTGGACATGATCTGCCTGGTCTGAATCCTGCTTGATATTCTCATATATTCGGTTCTAGTTGCCGTTGCGCTCTGTCGAGCAGACATTGATCTAAAATTTTGTATGGGACTGATAATAATGAAATCCCTCTATAATTGTTCACATCTGTTCTGTCTCCCTTTTTATGTAACGGGTGGATTAATGCAGTCTTCCAATCCTCTGGAATATGTTCTGTTTGCTACATTTCTTGCACAAGTTTTGTGAATTCTTTTATGGTCTTTGGTCCTGCCACTTTGAGGAGTTCTGCCACAATTCCATCTTCACCTGCTGCCTTATTGTTTTAAGTCTTTTAATGTTATTATTATTATTATTATTATTATTATTATTATTATTATTATTATTATTATTATTAGAATGCTGCAGACGAAGGAACAATAATAAACCTAACCTCGAAACCCGCCATTACGGAAAAATTTTGACGAACCCCTTGAAATATTTGGCGAACCCCCTGGGGGTTCGCGAACCACAGGTTGGTAAATGGTGACATAGGGCATACTATAATTGACCTTTATTAAACTATGCATTGCTTATGGTTGACTGCTGCCGATTGGTTGAGAATGGGCAAACGTTTTCAAACGAAATGCTAATGCAATGAACGGGAAAATATTACTTTTTTAACGAGTTCATTTAATACCCATATAATTTGAATCAACAGTATATTTCTGCACAGAAATCTCGTTCAGGCATCTACTTCGTGAAATTTGTTCTTATTGGTCATTTGCATATTCTTTTTCTCTTCTCTCATGAATTATAACTAACTAACTCACTGGTACTATCAAACCTGTAAGTTCATAGCCGCGCGGACATAAGCTCTCCAAACATCCTTATCCTGAGCTAGCGTTTTTTTAATTATTCCCTGTATAATCTACTTCCCTCAAATCATGGTTAATGTTATTCTTCCTCCTCATTCTTGGTCTACCAACTGGGCATTTTCCTTCTGGTTTTCCTACACGAATATTCCTTGCCCCTCTTTCATTCCCCATTCGTGCCACATGTCCTGTCCATCGCAGCCTACAAGACGTAACTGTTCTTTTTATATCTGGCTTTCTATAAAGATCATCTAACTCAGTGTTATGTAGTCTCTCATTAAATATACCTTTGTAATTATCTTTTTATACGTATTGAATTCTGTAACTGATCTTGCATCAGAGCATGAGTAGTCGCTCATTCTGGTATCAATAATATGCATAAAAATATTCTGAAAAAAAAATGAAAATTTTAAAATTTTCGGTATATTTAAATTAATATAGAGCTATTTGCAATTAGACTAATGGCTAAAGTATCGGAGACCGAATAGGTATAAGACTGAGACTGGATAGAGGAGAGTTGGAATTTCCTCTGAGAATAAAATAGCAGCATTCTTACTCTTCAAGTGGGCGTGTCTTCGTCCAAGAGCTCCTCAAGCTAACAAAAGACACCGCCTCGGGAACAGTCCAACGTTTCTAAAAAAAGTTACATCTGGCTGGAGGGTTCAAACTTTATAAATCACTGGGGGTAGCTTTAATCATACCCCACTCCATCTCACAATACATACTTCATTTTTATAAACATGATGAATGTTTTTTTCAGGAAATTTATATAATGCAATAGTTTTCCTTCAACCCAGGTAACTTTATTCGTGCACAAATTTTATCTTGACCATCTTCTTCTCTTAAATTCTTCTTATTCATACTCTTCCTGACTTCAAGCACCCATCGTGGATTTTCCTTCTTCTTTTGCCTTCAACGTTTCATTCCAACAAGAGACCTGTCAAACATTGCATGGCAAAACCTACCTTGGAATTTTTTACAATGAAGCATTGTGATGTACTAAGTTACCGTCCAAAAATCTGCCGTTTTTAACTGCAAGGCATTAAAATCCAGTGCCAAATCTCTCACTTAAACTATAGGGAGATATTGCAACTCCCGAATTAGTAGATTGGATAACCCTCACTACCTGCCGTCAGAGCAGCATCCCGCCTCACTTCACTGGCTATTACTCGGACAGGGAGTCCATCTCCTCCGTATAGTGGGTTGCCATTGCTGGATTCTGGCTTCGATTTAGAATAAAGAAATACATATGCATTTACATTGCGCACGGGCCTGCTTGGCCGTACGTGCATTATTTTTCCATGAATAAAAAAATAAAACTAATAATATAAACAAATACCTACAAATACACCTGTATCAAACAACAATAACAGGCTACATATAAGTAAAATCTATGTCTGCACTAAATCAAAATAATACATATCTACATTCATCCACATTCCGTACATTAATATTAAAAAAAATGCTAGAAAACAAATTAGAAAAAAAAAGCACACACACATACACCCCACCACCCCCACACATATACACACCGCACGCTCATACCCCCCCCCCCCCCCCCCGTCCCTGCAGACATTAAGTGCACTATCATGATTAAAGATCGAAAACAAAGACCATATTGAGATTCTTCTTATTGTTAATACATATATCCTTAATCTACAATTTTGTTATATCTCAATTTTCTTACTGTACCCAAAAATTTGCATGTTTTTGATTCACTCTCGATCCGTCCTAAAAGATCCCAACACGCCACTCTCCCTCGATCCGACTTGAGAAATCTCTCCGGCAGCATCTGTAATCTAAGTTGTTCTGTCTCTCTACAGAATGCTATAATATGCTGCCAGTTTTCATGGTCATCGCATAGTGGGCATAGTTTAATGCCTTCCTCATTTGTTAAATTATGGGCCATCCATCCCCCCAAATGAAACCATGCAATAGCACTTTTATCATCCCCATCCAAAGAGTCAATATATTTCTCCCTTCCCCACGAAAGTTTTCAGTTCTGTCTGCAGGGTGAGCGATATTTTCTGACTACACTCTGCTTCTATATACTGTCTGTCTATATCGATTAGTCTCTTCTTAACTGTCCTCCAAACATTTCTATTATTCCGCGTACTCCTCTCCCATACCCAAACCCATCCCTATGCCCTTCAATCCCCTTTCTACACACGATTACCCAATCTCCCGAAACACACTGCCTTTTCTGTTCATTGTAACACTCTGCTCTAAGCGAGTCCTGATTCCCGTTTATTATGTCCAACCAATACTTAATAGCCATAATTTTGCCCCTTATTGTGTCCGAAAATGTACCGAATTCCTTCAGTATGCCACAATTTGAAGTCCCCGTTGCTAATCTCATTGCTTTCTTAAGAAACATAGGTTGAATTTTATCTAGTGTCCACGTTCGTTCCCAACCCCATAATTCTGAGCCATACAGCATGGTCGCTCTCACAGTCGAAGAATAAACCTGTTCTAGTGTACGCATCGGTATGTTTCGCAATTTTGACATATTATTAAGCATTTCGCTTGGTTTATGTTCCTTGCAGTTAAAACGGTAGGTAAAATTTTGGATATTCACTTCTCTGGGAGAAATTTAAAGGTAGTTTTCGGCATGCAATGGTTGACAGTTCCCTTGTAACATCATTTTCGGAATTAGTCCATGTCTCATCGTTTTGACATACCCAAGCCATCTCAGCTTTCCAAAATATTATTTTCGGATTTAATTTATACTCTACGCAAAAAGTTAATTTCTGTAGCCAGTAATTTGTTAGAATACGAACTGTCTGAATTTCAGGATTCAGCTACGTACATCATAACATTTTTAATAAAAAAATTACACTTTAACTTTTTAAAAATAAATTTAAGAATTCTTACTCCATTGGATGGATTTCAACATACCACTTACAGTATTTTTCTACCTTCCGATTTATTTTATTTCTGCTATATTTACTTTTCCTGCTTTTAAAATATATCCAAGGTAATTAAATATATTTGATTAACGGAATTCTACTTGTTCAACTCCAAATTTTTCATCATATTCTACTAATCAAATATCGGAAAGCATCTCGAAGAAGAATTCTACTCGATTATATATTAATTTACTGCTCTCAAAATTGAAGACGAGCCCCGCCCGGTAAATCACGCTTTAATTATAGTTTGCAATAACGTGTTTAAATGGAGCAAGTAATGGGTTAAGCAAACATTTTCAGATAATTTTTAAAATTCACAATGGGTTAAAGCAAGGAGGTTCACTGCCTTCTTTGTAATTCACTGTTTTACTATGTAATCAATTTTTAAGACAATACCGAAGGTATAGATTTCAACTGTGTTAATCAGCTGCTAGTATATGCTGACAACGTAGTGTCATTAGGGAGTGACGAGGATAAACTAAAAGCCAATATTCACACTAAGTAAATATATTTCTATAGGACTGGAAGTCAATATCAATAAAATTAAATAATTGGTCACGCGTAGAAATGCATTATTAAAAAGGAATACTAACTTAACAACAAAGGAAGTAACAAATTAGGCCATTGAATTAAAATATTTGCAAAAAGATGTGAGGTACAAAAATAAATTGAACATTGGTCAACTCTGGAAACGCAAACTATTAAGCATTACAGGGACTCTTGTCATCTCAAATTCTCTAAAAAATCTTAAATTAAACACATTTAAAAACGGCGATTCTTCCTGTGGATAAGAACCCTTTTTTTACTAAAGAAAGACGGACGGACATTTAAATCTAGGACACTACATAACAGTGAACTCCATGAAATGTATAGTCAAACCTATATAATGACATTTAAATCATATGTAAATTTTTAAAACTTTAGTTGTTTTAGACTGAAATGTTTTAGTTAATAAAATATTTATGATAATAGTGATTCATTTGTTTATGCTATATGATACTTACTTACTTACTCACTGGCACTATTGAACCCGTAGGTTCATGACCGCGCGGACATAACGTCTCCATACATCCCTATCCTGAGCTAATGCTTTCCAATCATTCCCTGTATAATCTACTTCCCTCAAATCATAGTTATGTAATAATATTCTTATTTTATTTTATGTATTATTTTAAGGAATTAGGCAAAGGATTATTCAACTGTTTATAAAAATCTCTTCACAATAAAAAAATGAAGTATTACCTGCGATATGCAGGATGAATGGGAAATGAAACAGGTACGTATATTTCTTGTATGAAAACCAGACGAAAAGTCCACGGTAAGTTCGCCAATAATTCTCTGAGACAATACTTTAATTTCAATAATTCAATAATTAGCCGGGATTTGAGATATGTGAATTTTATTATTTTGGAAAAGACTGGAAACATTAGCTATTCTCTATTTCAAACCAGTTGATAGAGATCCTCCCTTCACTCACTCCACTAGCATGTACAGGCAGCTAGTAAAGGGGAAGGTACTACTCTGTGTTACAAATACATCTTCTAAATTATGTTATGAAAATAACATTATATACTGAACAATTTGAAAATTTGTGATAGTAATATAATAGGCCTATACAATAGTTATTTTTAAATCGTATACCTATATATACTTTCTTTTTTGTTTCTACTTTTTTAACATCTTTGTATGCATATTTAAATCTCAGCTTCTACTGTGTTCAAATTATGTCCAAATGTATGCCGAAACTAAAATGTATATATGTATATATATGTATATATATATATATATATATATATATATATATATCATCATCATCATCTGCATTCATGGATTAGGTCTGTCGACCCGTTCCGACTTCAGCCCATCTCTATCCAGGTCTGCCCACATCTCGGGTGCCTTTATGTTTGTATTTTGTTATTTGTTTTGGATATCTATCTTCACTCATTCTGTCTATGTGTTGCTTCCATTTTTGTCTATATGTATCTATTTTATCAGTTATTGCAAATATTTCAAGTTCCTGTCTTATTTCTGTGTTCTTGATTCTGTCTTCCTTAGTGTACCCTTTAACAGATCTCAAAAATTTCATTTCTGCCGCCGTTATCCTACTTAGATCTTGTTTTTTTATGTATCCAGGCTTCTAATCTATAGAGCAGTACAGGTACTGCCAATGTTTTATAAAATTTCAATTGGGTCTCTCTTGTTGATATATATATATACACACACACACGCAAACGTTTAACTGTGTGTTTTCCTTACATCTATCACACAATAACTAAGCACTAAGAATTACTAAAGCAATAATTATTATCTAGATATTAAAAAAATGTATAAAAATAATCTATTAAACGCTAACTAAATACTTAATTTTACTAAATAAATTATGTATTAACTAAATTTTCAAGACAATTCTAAAATCCACCACACTGCTAGAACTAAGAACAGTCAGCTGAGAAAGACAAATGTTTTTTGTGCTGTCAATACAATGTCAGTAATGAACTACACTATTAACAATAGATGGCCCTCCGCCGGTCTGCCACCCCGCACTAAAACTGTGTGTTTTGTATTATATTAGTTATAGAAATCTTAATACAAATTCAAAGTGTAACAAAATAAGCCATGAATTAAAAATTATATATAATATTTTTTTGAAAAAGTCCTCTGAAAAAAGGATAAATTATAATACTTTATTTTCTGGTTTTCACAGCTTTGGGGGAGTTGGTTTATAACTGGTATCAGCCACATTCCTAGCTTTGGCCTAGTTACTGTATGCACCCCTACAGTAGTGGGGGTAGTAAAATTACGTCCCTTCTATCAACTCCGTTGGCATAGATAATAGGATAGTGTTGCATGGAAAGCTATGTCCGCGTTGTCATGAACTTCTGAGTTGAGTGTGAGTTATTTAGAATACAAAGTTCAAAGTACATGTAAACCTGATAAATAATCAATATAATTCATCGATTGTAATCAACTAAATTGATTTTGTATGATTACTTTTACAATTTATGAAATTTTCTCTAACAACATTATTTTTGCAGGATGCAAATCAGAGATAAAACATACTACAATAAAATTATCTTGCGGTAGAGAACACAATGATAAACTGAAATGTACACACAATTTGTATTCCACATATATATAATCGGTTAAAAACATCTAGTTGCCATAGCAACAATGATAGAGGGGCGAGGAAGGTCAATCAATTGGGATAGATCAAAGCGTAAGGTTAATCCAAGCAAGGATCAAACTGGATTCAAATGTATTTAGAATTTATTCATTGTACAAGTAGTTAGAGGATTTATTCGGAATATCGTTGTTAAAACCATTTAATATTTATGCATAATTTAAAGCCAACAGCTGGCACTGCATTATGGAGAGTACCACACAATCCATTAGTTTTATTAGTAACGATTTTGAGACATTATGATAGTATAATTGTGCATTGCAGCGCAGAAGATTTGGCACCTTAATTGGACGGCGTTATGCAACAACCGGCTAAGCGCCATTTTTAAAAATCGATATTTTGATGCCGTCTGTTACACTAACTCATGAAGTAAGTGTACGCACACTTTTAGCGCCAAATCTTTAAATAGTCTACCGCTGTGGTCTCGAGGTGGCATGCTGCCTTGTTATGCAGCGGGCCAGGGTTCGATTCCCAGTCAAAAAGGCTCCTGGGAGAGGTTTTTTTTTCGGGGTTTTTACTCACCTATAAGACAAATGTCATGAAGCTTACGACCCAACGGTCCCTGAAAATCATCCGGCCATCATCATCATCATCCTTATCATTATCATCAATATCATCCTTCACCGGTGTGGAAAGCAATGGGAAGCTTCCATACCTAAAATTTCCTTGTAAAGCTGCAAAGCATAGCATAAAAATGCTACGATTGCAGTGAAAAAATTACTATGGATGGATCTATAAATATGGCCTTATTATTAAAGAAAAATGTAAACGCCATCAGTCCTATCAGAGATTCTGTGTTTTGCATAAGCGACTATGAAATTAGATCTTCATAAATACTAATCTAAATTTTGCATCATGCAGCTTGGTGCCAAATGTTCCCGCTCTTATATTGTTGATGCATAACTGAGTAACGTTGGTTTGGCGCTACAATAAACAGTGAAGATTGTCAACTCAGTGTGATGTTTTAATGCTATAATGACACCCACAGCTCAGAAAATTTTAGATAAGGTTTATAAGAACTGCCCTGAAAATGGAAAGACATATTCTGTCTCACTGGAGATGTTTAATAGTTTTATTTATTATGTGTATCATATATGTTTCGTACATGAAGTCCATATACTCCAATTTTATAAACATAACGATAAAAAATCAGCCGCTTGTCAATTCAGAGAACATTGTAATAGGCGACGGAGTTAGGATATCCACTGTTCATCAGTTAGTAAAATTCGTTCTATTTATTTTTGTGAAATGAAAAGTGTATATTTTTTCTAAGTTTGTTATATAATCATTTTAATACATATAAATTTCCAATGTGAATAATTAATATTAAAAATATCAGATGGGGTGTAAGAGGTAGTGATGTGCATTCTATAACCTCTCCTACCTAATTCTCAACCTCACCTGCACGTGGTACACCCTGCTTTTAACTAACGAGGTAATGGGGACCGAGTCACGGCGGTGTAACCGTTCCATCAAATATGGAGGAAATTCCATATTTTGAACGCCTGACTAGAGGCTATAAGGTAGCAGCCATACCACTAGTCTTGCTCTTTGGATGACTGGTAACCAACCCAGGGGACTTCCTATTACTCGAAGAAACTTAAGCAAAGACTGGAATGATCACACTGATGATGACAAAGCAAGAAATAGGTTAATGATTAAGGATCTCAAAGTTGCAACATGGAATGTGAGAGGAATAACACATAAAGAAGAAGAGTTAGAAGTAGAGTTAGACAAAAGAAAAATTGACATTGCCATTATTTCGGAAACAAAAAAGAAGAACAAAGGATCAGAAGAATTAGGAAAATATGTAATGATTTATTCTGGAGTTCCAGCAGAGAACTGGGCATCATCAGGAGTCACAATTTTAATAAGGAAAAATTTACAACACAACATTTTATATTACCAATGGATTTCCCAAAAAATCGTAACAGTTAGAATACAAATGTTAGGACATAATTTGACTATAATTGGAATTTATGCCCCTGTAGATGGAAACGATTCAGAAACCATAGAATTTTATGATATTTTACAAGAAACCATTGACAAAGTAAATAAACAAGATTATCTCATAATTGCTGGTGATTTTAATGCAAGAGTCGGAAATCAAGCGATAAGAGAATGCATTGGATCAGAAGGAGAACCAACTTGCAACAATAATGGTAAACTGCTAAAAGATTTTTGCATATTCAATAATTTAAGAATCACAAACTCCTTCTTTAGACACAAGAAAATACACAAATATACATGGGCAGCAAGGGGATCAAAGTCTATAATAGATTATGTACTAATTAATAATACATTTAAAAAGTCTGTAAATGATACTAGAGTGTACAGAGGAAGTGAAATTGATAGTGACCATTTTCTTGTTGAAAGCAAAATAAAATTATATCACAAACACATCAGCACAAGAAAATACAAGCAGACAATACAAAATAAGATACCAAAAAAGTTTAAAATTCACTTATTGGAAGACCAAAGTACACAAATATTATATCAAACTAGAATAAGGAATAAACTTAAAACAAGCACTGGCGATATTGAAGAGGACTGGATAAATCTAAAACAAGCAATCATGGAAGCAGCATATGAGAGTCTCGGATATAAACAAATCAAAAACAAAAAGAGATTACGAACTTGGAATCCTGAATTAAAAGAACATATTGAACAAATGAAAAAAGCCTATAAAGTGTATTTACAAACTAAACAAGAGGAACATTATACAGAATATAAAAAACTCAGAGCTAAGGTTCGTAAATTGTCTAGAAAATATAGAAGGGATGATTGGGATAAATTTGTAAAATCCTTAGAACGTGATATTACAGGAGCACAAAGACAGGGATTTAAAATATTCAAAAAATTACAGATGGAAACAAAAGACAAAATTAATGTTAATCTGATACCAAAACAAGATTGGATTACTTACTACAAAAATCTTTGGTCAGAACCGAACACTCACACTGAAAAAATTACTTTGAATTTGACTTGTGAAAATGAAATAGAAAAACCAGACATAACAATGGACGAACTAGAAGAAGTTTTAAAGAAGGCCAAGAACAGGAAAAGTCCAGGTTTAGATGATTTAAATTTAGAACTTTTTAAGTATGGAGGAACTGCCTTGAAAGAGAAACTATTAGAACTTTTTAACAATATTTGGCATTGTCTTAATATTCCAACGGATTGGGAAACGGGTCTAGTAATTAATATACATAAAAAAGGTCAGAAAAACAAATGTGATAACTACCGAGGCATTACCGTACTGCCAACTGCATCTAAATTATATGCCAACATAATTAAAAATAAATTATCAGTAAGTAGTGAAACATTTTTGGAAGAAGAACAATGTGGATTTAGAAAAGGGAGGAGCACTATAGATGCAATATTTACCCTGCAACAAATTATGGAAAAAAAAAGGAGAGAATTTAATCTCCCACTGTACATACTATTTATAGATTATGAAAAGGCATATGATAATGTAAACCGAGATAAACTTTGGCAGATACTGCATGAAGAACATATACACTCACATGTAATACGAGCCATACAAAGCTTATATCAAAATTCTAAAATCAAAATTAAATTACCAGATGGAGAAATAACAGAACACATAAACACAGGCAAAGGTGTTCGACAAGGATGTGGACTATCTCCACTCTTATTTAATATATATATTAACAGAATAGTGCAAGAATGGAAACAAACAGTAAACAGTGGAATTTCAATAACTAGGAATAAAATAATTCAAACAATATTATATGCTGATGATCAAATAATATTATCAGATTCCGAAGATAGCTTACAAATAGCAGCGTATCAATTATTCAAAATTGCCAGCAAATATAATATGAAAATTTCCACATCAAAATCCAAAACAATGGCAATGTGTGGAAAAAAACATACAACGGGTGAAAATTGAGATTGATGGAAAAATTATAGAACAAGTGTCAGATTTCTCTTACTTAGGAAGTGTATTTGCAGAGTATAAGAGTGACATTGATTCAAAATTACAAAAATATAATAAAATGAATGGGGTAATACGAAGACATTTTGGTAAACAGATGAGGACAGAGACAAAACTAAGATTACATAACATCACATCAAAAGCTGCTCTAAAATACGGAAGTGAAATTTGGATTTTAAATAAAAGAAACTCTCATAAACTTCAAGTAAGCCAAATGCGCTTCTTACGATCATTGTTAGGAGTTAATAGACTGGATCACCAAAGGAACACTATTATCAGAGGAAAACTTGGAGTAACAAGTTTAAATGAAGATATACAAAGATACCAACAAGAATGGAAAAATCATCTGAGGAGAATGACAAGAAATATACTTCCAAAATTGGCATTCCAATATACCCCAACTGGACATAGGGACCAAGGAAGACCAAAACATCGGTGGAAAGATCAAGACCATCTTCGCTAGGTTTACCGTACAGGCCACATGACCTAAAACGAATTTGTTCATGATGATGATGATGAAATATGAGATAAATTATTTGTATTATTTACCGTTGTTCCACTTACTTTAAGTAAAGTTTACAGTTACATAAGCGTATTATTAGTTATGTATATCCCTTTTAAAAAACGTATTATAGTTCAAAATGAACATTCAATGTGCAAGTAGATGAATGTCTATCGATATTTTTTACTCTAAGGAATAAAAAAAAATGATTTCACAGAATTGTTACATGATAATTTTCTGTGTGTTTTTTTGTACGAATGTACTGTAATTCTATTTAGTATTACAAAACAATACAATATATAAACGCATATCAGTTATAAGGGTATTGTGCATAAAACACTACTAATATTATGATACAATATTTTACATCTGAAAAGGAACACCGATATCTTAAAAGAATTGAAGACTACGCCAATTTTGGAATATATTAAACAGTTCCAACTAAATTGGAAACATCATCTTGAAAGAATGAGGGATCCCCAAAGCTGTTTATAATCATATACCAAGACGACGAAGATCTCTGGGCCGTTCTATGAACCGCTGGAGGGAAAATTTTCTATAGGATCGTAACAGACCTTGGCCTAATACTTGGAAGGAAGGAAGAAGAAGAAGAAGAAGAAGAAGAAGAAGAATATTTTACATCAACAGCGTATACGCATTGCTTGACGCTTGGCTGATTGATACATAATAAAATATCCCACACTAATACGCATCAACAGCGTAAACGCCCTCTTGTGGCGCTTAACTGATTGATGCAGAACGATTATGACACCATTTTCATTACTTCTAAGTGCAATATTGAAATATTTATTTATACAAATGCAAGGGACAGAAGTCATTGTCCATAATTATGAGTAAACAACTAACTTATTCTTCTTCTTCTCGGCCGTTTTAAATTATTAAATGTTTTAATGCATGCTGATGATGTAGTTATTATTCAAGAAAATGAAAATAATTTGCAGTACTCTTTATATCAATTAAATCAGTTATGCCAAAAATATAATTTTAAAATATAAAAAAAAACAATAATAATGGCATTTTGGGGAAACGATCATGTACGATCAAGAATCGTAAGAGACAACAAACCTCTGGAACAAGTAACAAATTTTAATTATTTGGGTTGTAATTTTACTATAATCACAAAAACTGAAAGAGACATACATATGAAACTGTCGAAATTTCAAATGATATGCGGAACTATACATAAAACATTAAAGAATAAAACAAGAAGAGATACTAGATTGAAGTTTTATAAAACATTGGCAGTTCCTGCATTACTTTATGGGAGCGAAACTTGGGTAATGACCAAAAAATTGCAAAGTAGAATACAAAGCGCAGAAATGAACTTCCTTAGAAGAACAAAAGGCTGCACAAGATTGGATCGGATAAGGAATGAAGATATAAGAACAGAGTTAAATATGCATCCATTGGATGAGAAAATCAGAGAATATAGAGAGAAATAGTTTACACACGTGGAAAGAATGAATGTATCAAGATTACCGAGAGCAGCATTCAACTACAAGCCAAGAGGTTCAAGGAATATAGGAAGGCCAGTGAAAAGATGGACAGAACAACTGTGAGGCGGAACAGGCAATTTGCCTAGCCCGTGAAGTGGTGAAGAAGAAGAAGAAGAAGAAGATTAGTGTCGCGATTCAAATCTGAGCGTGAAAGTGCTGAACAATTTTGCGGAAAAGCATTTTTTTCAGACTTGAGATTCTTTCACTTGCTGTAAGTCTGCGTCACGGGAGCCACGGTTTAGCATCCTTCCGCAGGAAATCATACTCAGAATTTGTATGCCCTGAAAATACATCGACCCTGGACAGGTTTCAATCCGCAAACATTTGAACAAGAGGCAAGCACTGTAACCACTAGAACGCTAGGACCGACAGTAAAGTTCTTGGATTTCACTAGTGGGTTATAGCCGTTGGATGTCTTAAAGGCACCAATTTTTTTAAATTATAAAAACCTCAAAAATGAATTCTGAAATACACGTTTTGCATGGAGAGTATAGATTTAAATAAATAAATAAATAAATAAATAAATAAATAAATAAATAAATAAAATAAATAAATAAATAAAGAAATAAATAAATAAATAAATAAATAAAACAAATAAATAAATAAACAATATATAAACAAACCGAATTAATAAATAATTTACACATAATCAAATAGATAGTAAAAACAACCAAATATGTATTTAAACAACTAAATAAATAAATAGACAACTAAATATGTAAACAAACAAATACATATCTAAATAATTTAACAATTGAAGAAATAAACAATTAATAAATATGGAACTGAAAAAATAAAAAATCTAAATAAATAAACAACTAAATAATCAAGTAAATAAATAGACTACTATATAAGTAGACAACTACACACATAAACAATTAATAAATATACAACTGAAAAAATAAACAAGAGAATAAATAAAAAGACGAGTACATATCTAAATAAAATAAACAAAAAATAAAAAAATTAAACAACTTGAATAAACTTTTTAAATAAGAAAAATAGAACATATAAACTTATATATTATTATATATATATATATGCTATATATGATGATTAAACAATTAAATTAAATAAATAATTAAAAAAATAACAACAACAACAAATAATAAGCACTTTAAAGAAACAAATAAATACAAAAAACTACTAAATAAGTATATGAATAACTAAATAAGAAAACTATTAAGTAAATAAACACACTATTAAATAAATAAATAAACACCTAAATAAATTATCATATAAATAAACCAACAACTAAATAAGTAAACAACCAAATAAAGCAATTACTAAATAAATATATAAACAACTATATAAATAAATAAACTACTAACAAGGGATGCTTTCGGACCACCCGACGAAAATCGCCTCGAAACTTTCAGGGCTGAACAAGCACGAGACCTAAGTATATGGGGTGATGCGCGGCATTTCGCAATCATTAGCTACCCCTAAATCAAGGCGTATAAAAATAGGGATCGTGACTATAATGTTTGCAGTCATAAGTTATGAAACACGCTGTGCCCGAGAGACATGATGTCACTTTGTGATAATGCACATGTCTGGCAGGTCTCCTGCCATGTAAATAAGTGCGTTTTGTATAACCGTAAGTAGCTAGGCGGTAAGGTTCAGGTTAAGGACTGTTTGTGTGTTAAAGAATACTGTAGGTGAAATACGTGTATACTATTGTGGGTTTATCAAAATGAGTTGTAACCCTCATGCTGTGGTACAGATACTGGTGAATGAGGTGACACAGCGGACAACACGCATCCAACATATATCGACAGGCGAATTGCACGTGAGTTGTTTATCATGCTGGAGAAATATGTGGGTGGTGACATGAACATGTCGGAAGGACAGATATTGTGGTGTGATAGTGTTGGAACATCGGACACTTTATCTTAAGATAACGATGTGCTCGGTAATCCAGTTCATAACACGACAACCAGTTCCAGTTCCTATGAATATCACCTCCAAAAGTATGCACGATCAGTTCTCTAAAATAACAATGCAAAGGATTTATGAGAGTGTAAATATTGGAAAGAAAAGCGTTGCAGCAACTGTCCGATAATTTAAGTCATCGCCAGCAAAAGTGAGGCAATCAGTAAAGGCTCTTGAGAGGGGTGGTACGATAGAAAACAGACATGTTCGCATTCGAGTGCATATGTACATCAAATTCAGGAATGCGCGTAAAGTTGGAAACGCAATTTACTACTGGCATTTGAAGACTTGGACGGAAGAAGCACTATTTTAATGGTCATTTCCAGATTTAAAGCCAGCAATTATTTCCTGCACCAATTCAAACATCGCTACAAAATAATATCACGCAAGGTTACAAGATTCATTACTAGGCGCGATATTACTCTTGATACTGTCGTGAGGAGCAGAGCATTGGAGTTTGTGTGAGAAGTTATGGACTACGTTTGTGCTACGATTGTATTACAATCGATACCGACATGGTGTTGAATATGGATCAAAGTCTATTTGAGTATGAAATTATCTCAGATTGGACATTATCAATGACCGGGGAGAAGGCAACTGAAGCAACTGTTGAAAGCGTTGCATCTAATACTCACTCCTGCACCTATCAGGTCATTATTTTTATGTCAGGACGCCTCGCAAAGAAATCGTACATCTGTTTTCAGAAAATTAGTGGTAAGTTTGGCAAACTTGTTTCCGAAACATTCCAAGGTAACCAACCTTCAAATATAGAATTCGATTGCAGCATTTGTGGTAAGATGTCAATAGCTCTCGTACTGTTTTGCGTAAAGTACTGCAACCGGAATTAAACGGAGCATCGCTTCTGCTGCTGGATTCATGTCTGGTTAAACAGGCACAGGTTTATCGGCCAGAGCCTTCGGAAACAAGGATATAAATTTACACACAAAAATCATACCACCTAAAACCACAAAGTACTGTCAACCTCTAGACGTCTACTTCTTTCACCAGTACAACCTATTTGCTCGACGCATTGAAGAGAACATACGTCATGGCGAGAGGAATGCCGGCAAGCTTCATGATAGGATCTTAATTTTGAAGTTGCATTCATCGATATACAATCAGTCGAGTGCACCATAGAATGAGCCTATGCTTTGCAATGCCTGGAGGGCGTCTGGATACGTGTCACAGGACATGCCACTTTCGTCCCATAATGTTTTGGACATACATTTTGCTGGTCTTGGCATATGCAGTATTTCTGACTGTGATTGCAATTCCGCCATTATGTGCTCGTGGTGTGAGATTCAACTTTGTTTGCAACACTGCCTTCTTTCACCACATTACTATGAGGTAGAATGAAGTACGTATATGGCATTTCATAAATCTGTCTGTTATACCTAATCTCATCATTTACATGTATCATATATCACAGGTAGATGGTGTTAGGTTCTCTATGACTATAAATATTTTAGTTGCGATCCCTACTTTTATACGATTTTTTTAGGGGTAACAAATGATTGCGAAATGCCCCACTTCACACCAATTACTTTGGCCTCATGCTTGTTCAGTCCAGAAAGTTTTGTTGCGATTGTCGTCGGGAAGTCCGAAAGCATCCCTTGTGAGTAAACTAAATTCGTAAATAAACAACTAAATAAATAAACATTTAAATAAATCAACAAATAAATAAGCAAACGATTAAATAAAAAAACGCTAAATAAGATAAATAAACAATTACACTTCTAAGCAAATAAATAAACTACTGGACAAGTAAATAAACTACTAAACAAATAAACATATAGGAGCGATTCCATTAATATGTCGTACTGAGGTGAACATTTTGAAACTGGCTTAGGAATAATTTTGTTGACGTAAAGAACAAATTATCGATTCTACAAGATATTGTTTCGAATGTATATTATTTTAATCTAATATTGGTTGTAGAACTAGTCATATCCAAACCTGTAAAAAATACACAACATTTTACGAATTTGTTGTTTACACAACATTTTACGAATTTGTTGTTTAACGATTTGGTCGTATTCTTTTTATTTCGCAAACCGTTTTGTTAAACCATACTTTGGTTCTTCTTAGTCGTAAATGCTATAATGTTAATTGCATTCTAATGTTATAGATACTATAAATGTGCCCTATAATTCTTAATGTAAATTATGATGAGTCAGTCACGGAAAACGTATACAATTACTGTACACAACACAGTATTTGATGGATTAAAATTTCCTCCTGGATCTTACGTTCCATCCATCCATCCTTCCATCCATCCAATGGCTGATTGGCTTTAATCTCCCTTAACTTCTGCCTCCAATCACTTATATTTTGCGCTGCAAGCCTCCAGTAGCGACACTTAAGTAGGATTGCAGCATCTTCCTTAACAACCTCCCATCGTTTTTTCGGTCTTCCAATTCGTCTATTCCCCATAAAATTTGCTGTAAGCACCGTTTTGGTGCTCGGTCTGTTGAGAGCCTTTGTACATGGCCAGCCCATTACATTTTCTTAAATTTAATTAAAGTGCAAAGTTAGGTTCATTGTATTTGTGGATTCTACGATAACGGTATATAACTAACAAAAAACACTGATGACATTTTCTTGTAAAGTCATTATTTTCCCGTTGAGTCCCGTGACTGACCAACTTTTTGTCCTCTCATTTATACTGCTAATACGCATGGCGCAGTCAATAGCTTGATGCACTCCGGTGAGGATTAACATAAACATGGTTCAGGAAATCTAGCAGACTGTTCGGCTCAGCTGTTCCTTAAAATAATTACTGGTCCTTCTACTGTGTCAATTTGAGCTAAAAGAAGTCAGCGGAAGCATTTAAATATGCTCGGGAAAACGTTGCAGTAAATTAAGTAGCTATACACGTTGTTTTTGAGAACAGTATACATACAAAGAAAAAACTGAGATCAAGGCAGCTCATAGGAACAATAAGCAGATCTCTATTAAACTGCTGTTGTCTGGTTTAGATGAAAGGTGACAGAAGGTCAGAAGAAATACTTTGTTCTAGTGTCAGGTTATGAGACACATTCCAACTATGCTATACCTTAACCGCTCTTAGAGTGATCTTAACATAAACAAACGCCAATTGTATCCTTCCGCCATTCGCGTCACTATTACTGTCACATTGACAGGGAGCACGTGCGAAGTATATAAGAAATGTACAGTACGCAGTATACTAGCTTAATGAACTAAGTCAAATACCATATCACAGACTCTATATAGAATTTTTGTAGTTACTAATAATAGTAGTGCGTATTTTAGTTTTAGAAAGATAAATAGCAGTTTAAACATAAGTTATACAGTATGTTCTAAACTCAGTAATAAAGTAAGTCATACTTTTAAAAAAATATTAGACTTGACACGACATACCTTTTATTCCGATCCGGAAGTGGTTCTGTCCCATACATATATGTATCGCTTCTTTCCTCACTGTCATTATCGCGGCTTTAGTCACAAAGATTGATAACAAATTTATCAACAACAGTGACAATTAAATTGTCCAGTTCCCAGGAACAAAGCTTCTTCTTTCATAACACGTTCGATGCAATTTTCCAGGCAGCTGCAGTCACATATTTAATCGCTTCCTCTGTCAATACCTTGACATCTTTAATCTTGGACGTGTGTTGCGCTGTCTAATGTAGCCTTTCACCTGTCTCCATATCATTTCTATAGGATTTAATAAACAATGGTGTGGAGGCAATCGTTGCACTGTCATGTTAGCCTGTTGCGCAATAGAATCGTCAATATATTTGTCATAACCACGGTTGACATTTACCTCTCGACATATTCCCAAAAATACATATTTTACCATATTTTCATCGCATGGAATATGTTTTGCTTGAATCCAGGCAATATCACTCTTTAACCAAGACCTATTTGGCAGCCGATCTGCTGTAACATTGTGATAAGGAACATTGTCCATGATTATCACGCTATAGGGTTCCAGCTTCGGCACGATTTTTAAAAACCAGTCCTTAAAAACTTCCCCATTCATGTCTTCATGGTAATCCCCAGTTTTCTTTGATTCAAACAATAATTCCCCATCTTCTATAAACCCATCCTCACTTCCAATATGCAATAAAATGAGACGCTTGTCTATACCTAAAGCATTTTTTAGTCCGGTACTCAATCCTGAAAGGAATGCACCCCCTTTTTTTTATTTTCACTATAGAATCTGTCCACATATTTGAAGTTGTATAACCTTCATTGACACAGGCTTCATCCAATGATATAATTTACGTTCTTATGCTCTGAATCTACGCACTGCCCTTATATAATCCCTTCTCCACAGAAAAAGTCATCGCGATCTATAACAACACTCTTTTTGTTGATATCAACAAATTCAAACCCGATTTCACACAATATTTTGTGAACGTTGTTCTTATAATATCAAGCAGTTGTGGATCATTATTTACTTGTTTCAGTACATCATTAATTGTAGAGGGTCCATTTTTAAAAAAGAAATTATGCACTATTACTCGAACTGCGTTTGCCACAAATTCATCACACTTATCAAAATCATATTGCACACGTTTCCTTTTTTTATCGGGAGTTGCAACCTTACCAAGTGTTGTTTTTTCTTTCTTCTTTCTTGTACACGACACACCGGTAAACTCAGATGTTAAATTCACTGTATCTTTGAGAGGAAGTTCTGGATACTTTTCACTAAACTTGTGAAATACATTTAAAATAATTGTTTTTTTGACCACTTGTCAAAGATTTGCCAGACTTGTGCTTTACAAATTTAGATGGCGACACGACACTTTTAGCCATGTTGTAACACCATAAACGACTGACGCATGGCTGGAATTCATCATCTGTATGTAATAAACTATTTTAAGTTGTAATTCTTGTATGTGTATGTGTCACGGAAACTCAATGAATTCACAATTTGAACGTGTTGGAGCCGTGTGTTATAGAGCTTCGTTTCCCAACCTGTGGTTCGCAAAATATTTCAAGGGGTTGGCCAATACTTTTCCGTAATGGCGGGTTTCGTGGTTAGGCCTATTATTGTTAATTAATTTCTGCGACATTGTCATAGTAATAATAATATAATTTAATAGTAATTTTACTATTAATAATAATAAATTAACTATTATTATTTTTAACATTATAATGCCCCTTGTTTTATATATTGTATATATATTATATATATCCTAATTTGTGCGGAAAAGTCGTTTTCTTCATATGCCTATTTAAAAAATTAATACTGTAAAAGACTTTGTGCTAAAAGTGATTTGAGACTTTATTTAACTTCTGTTGTTCCTGACTTCATAGCTGTGTGACATGTAAAGCAGGTGCAACATTCTCACTGAATTCCAAGGAAGAGGTAAAGCTTGTATTTAATATTACAACTAGGCCTACACGTTGTGTAATTTTTAAGCCATCTAGAGTAACTTTAGATTTTAACCGTTAAGGAAAAGTTAATTTAAGATTATTAAACCTTTCCTGAAATTAAATTTTGTTAATGTCTACTGTATGTATATTTAAAAGTCAGTGGTTCACCAACTCAGATCGTTGTGGAGGGGTTCGCGAGTCGAAAAAGGTTGGGGACCGCTGTTATAGAGTATGCACAACTGTGAAACAAACAACCAGCGCAACAAATTAACAAGTTCGTGTGTAGAAAAGTACTCCATGGCGCGAAAACCTAGATGATCCTCGGCCTACCATCTCGGCTTCTGATCTCTATTCAAATATATCAATCACAGAGGTAGACGATCATGTAGCCAATGTAGTGGCGATTATGTGGTAAGCATGTTGGATACTCCAGCCGTTATGACTGGTTTTATGGACTGTAGCTGCTAATTATGGTAAGCGCTCAAATTCTTCACGATTCTGGGCGGGCACCGGTCCAATTGTGACAGAAATTTAATGAGAAAATGTATTCTTCCATGGGGACTCGAGCCAATGCTATCAATGCATCTTGCCTCAAACCGTTGAGCTACACCATGAGACTTCGTGTGTGATAGAAAACACTATTTTTATTAATGGAAGGGAAATAATAAATGCGTAAGCGTATCTGAAACATCGATGTCATGAAGTGAGTCACCAGGACATTGTGGAGTAGGACTAATAGGAGTTTTGTTTTAATAGTTTGGTTTAAAAATAAAATTCACCACGTCAGCAATTGGACAGCTTACTCATGTGATTTATAATTTATTTTGAAAGTACACTGATAATTAACTAACATATTAACAATGTTCATACTGTAGTCTTAATTATTTTGTGTAATTAAAGGTGAGATGCAGGAAAGTTAATTTTAGTGTTCTGGAAGACATCTTCTAAATTCCATGTTTGTATTTTTTATTCCAATGGTTATAATAGAAATCAGAAATATGATATATATATATATATATATATATATATATATATATATATATATCGGAAATGGATTTTATATGAAGGGCAGCAAGAATTTCAAGAAGAAGAAAAATGGAAACTCAGTTATAAGGGAGAAAATGAAGATTGAAGACATCATTTTAGTTTATATTAAAACTCATCAATTAAGACGGTACGGACATGTCCAGCGAATAGAAGAGGATAGGCTAGCAAAATGTGTTTTGGAATGGAAACCTAAGGGAAGACTGAGACATAGGAAGACCTAAAACCTTCTAGAGTCAGGGAATATATTTATACACGAAGGAGAAACATCTACAACCAGGATTGGATGGACCGACAAAATTGGCTATTAGGAGTCGGACGATGTCAAAGACATTAATCAACCGATGAACTATATATATATATATATATATATATATATATATATATATATATATATATATAATGGTAGGTCTATTTAACAATAGAGAAGGAATTTGTTATTAAGTGTTTAGTAATTATGTGTCATTTTGCATTATTTATTTTTTTATTTTACAGCAAATTAAATTTAACGTTTTTCGTAGAATTGATAAAATAGTTGTAGTTCTTTACTGTTACCGAAGCTGTTTATCTAGTTTCATAGTGTTATGTTATATTTGCATCTTGAAATTCTAAATAAAATTCAGATATATCAGTCAGTCGCACGTCACATATTAGGTCATAATTCCGGTCTCAATTGTGGTTTAAGATTCGTTTCTTATTTAGAATGTAACTTGAAATGTTCCCTTCAAACAGTATTTTGGAAAATTTAATTAGGAATGGAATTTAGGAGAATGACGTAGGTGACATCTTAAGCTGCATGTTATGTTGAAATTTATGTCAGTCTGTCATAGGCTACATACTTTGATAGATAACAAATAACATTACTTTTCTTCAGAAATTGTATGTTTTTGTACAATCTTAATCACACAATTTTTCTCTATCGTACAACGTTGATAACACCCCTAATTGCTATCAATTGTATTATTTGTGAAAGCATTTTCTACAAAAGTGCACTGTAAATGTCAGTCAGTCACACATGGAATTGCTCATACAAATAAGTAGATGAACAGCAAATAAATAAATAAATAATGAAGTAAATAAACAACTAAATACATATAAAATAAATAAACTAGAAAAAATATTAGTAAACCAAATAAAAATAATTATATAAATAAATAACTAGAAAAATGAGTGAATAAAAACATGAGTAATTAAATCAAATAAGTAATTACTTAATTGTTCTGATAGGTATAATAAAAATGTAGGATTACTTCAATTTACTTACATTCAACATATATACGTTGTATTGTTAGGAGAAAATATCTGAAAAAACGCATTAAAAGTCTCTGGAATTGTGAATGACATGAATATTTTCAGCAGTACATGATCCTCCTTTGTATAATTTAATCCATTCAAATGTGCTCAATGGAACTAACTATTCCCTTTCCCTTGATCCCCTCTCCCTATATTTAAACTATTATACAGTTGTATTCATAAGAAACGTTCTGAATAGAATCAGAAACATCATTTTACATCCTATTGTAGTAAACTCCTACAGAAAGACGATTTAAATTTGAACCGCAAATATTCATAAAGCATTCATTGTATTTCTATACAGTTTTGTTGTGGTGTGATGATGATGATGATAATAATAATAATAATAATAATAATAATTGTATTAATAATAATAGCAATGATAACAATAATAACAATGCTGTTATGTTATTTCATTTAACGACGATCTTTAAGAATGAATGTCATTAGCATCGAAACTCAAATCTTGTGAAAGAGCCAATAAATTTTGCCCAGAGGTTCCATTTCTTCAGACTTGATTTCCCTCTACATGCTGCGAATCTACGACACAGTACCCGCGACTTTAGTTATCTATCGAATTAACTTATATTCAGGATTCTTATGACTTGAAAAAAAATCTACTTAATTAGAAAGAAGATAAAACTGATAGCAACAACTAAGGGGCATCCATTATTACCTTTAACTTCGTATAGAAATCTAATAAATATATCAGTATCTAAACTTACTCTGTTTATTGTCGACATAGAAATCCTCAATCTAGATTTAGAAGAAATAGGTCTACAAATGATCAGATTTTTAGTATGTATAAGATTTTAGAAAATAAATGGGAACTTAATTGCACTGTAGATCAATTTGATACATACTTAAAAAAGTATACGATTCAAAAGGGAGAAGAATGCATAGTATCCTGATGAAGTTCGGAATTCCTAAAAAGTTAAGACTTATTCGAATGTGTCTAAATGGAACAAAGAGTAGGGCGAGAGTAGGCAAACATTTTTAAGATACTTCTGAAATACAACTGGTTAAAGCAAGAAGATCCAACATCTCCTTGTACTATCCATTTTTTTTAAATAACTAGAGCATGCCATAAAATCTTTACAGGATAAAGAAGACGTACATTTGTATGGTATTAATACCATTAATACTCTTCTTGTTCTTCACTTCCTGGTTTAGGCAAGAGTTGCCTGTTCCGACCATTAATACTAACTGAAAATATATAAAACTATTATTCTACCAGTTATATTATATGGGTGCGAAACATGGACTCTTACTTTAAGGGAGGAAAGAAGATTACAGGTATTTGAGAATAAAGTACTTAGGAAAGTTTTTGGACCAAAGAGAGATGAACAGACAGGTGAATGGAGAAGACTACATAACAATGAACTACATGGTCTTTATAGGAAGCCAGATATAATAAGAACAGTTAAGTCTCGTAGAATGCGATGGCTAGGACATGTTGCACGTATGGGGAATGAGAGACTTGCATTGAAGCTTCTTGTAGGAAAGCCAGAGGGAAAACGCCCATTTGGTAGACCAAGAATGAGGTGGGAGAATAACATTAACTATGATTTGAGGGAAGTAGATTATACAGGAAATGATTGGAAAGCATTAGCTCAGGATAGGGATGTATGGAGAGCTTATGTCCGTGCGGCCATGAACCTACGGGTTCGATAGAGCAAGTAAGTAAGTAAGTAAGTAATACTAACGTATTAGTGTAGCGAGATGAGTCGAACAGGGTAGTCTAGTGGTTATGTTCCTTTACTCTAGGCCATAATGCCACTAAGTAAGTACCGGTATATGTGATGATGTGTTAGGTGATAGCGAGGAGATACTTAGGAGATACACACATATTCTATTGAGCAACACTAAGGAATCAGAGCTGAAAGCAAACATCAGTAAGGTTAAATGTATTAGAACATTTATCTTTATTTAATTATTTTCAATTATTATGTTTAATAATTTTTACAGAAAAAATCATTATAAAATGGAAATGGATAGTCAATGGCAAATGAGAAAATTTTGAAGAAGTGGCTGAATCCAAATACCTAGGAACAATTATAACAAACAGCAATGAGATGCAGAAATAAATTAGTTCAATTCTGGAAATTACGCATTACAGGGAATTTTGTCGTTCCAACTTATCTAAAAAAATGTAAAATAGGAAGGGATATATGGCATAGTGGTGTAAGTCAGTTTTTACAAAAATGAGTAAAGTATACGGCTGTAAAGAAGAAACTGCATACTGTATTTGAGACACATCAACAATTAATGTCATCACTTAGGATAATAAATATCTCCATGATTATCAATATTAAGCTAATTTTATTCTTTGTACATTGACAAATAAAACACAGTTTTTCTCAATATGGAGAAAAATTACTTACACCACTATGACATATACCTTCATTTAAAGCTGCTATGCTCCCTGTTTATAAGGATGAGATACATGGAATATTACTCTAAGGGGAGTGAAAAGATCACGAGTACATAAGAATAAAGTTTTTAGGAATATTTTTTGACCAAAGAATGATGAATATACTGGTGAATGGAGAACTGCTTAACAGTGAGATACATGACTTTTAAGGGTAACCATATATAATGAGAACAGTCAAATCTCTTAGAGTGCGATGTGGTACGAATTGGGAAAGAAAGAGCAGCATGAAAACACTTGTAGGAAAACCAGAGGGAAAGTGCGAGGAATGAGTTAAGAGAATAAAAGGTGAGAAGGAGGCGAGGAATGAGGTGAGGGAATAAAGTTAACCACGATTTGAGCGAGTTAAATTACATAGTTATTGATTAGAAGACGTTGGCATAAGATATGGATACGCGGCCATGAACTTATTGGTTCAATAGTGCAAATGAGTAAATTCGTTATTACTATTATTATTATTATTATTATTATTATTATTATTATTATTATTATTATTATTAAAAAGCATTAGATGAACATGTTTTATAACCTCTCTTGGCTCCGTCTTACTGACAGACGTAAATTGCACTCTCTTTCACTACTTTTCAAGCTTCTGAATTCCTACATTTCTACTTACCTGGCGTCCAGATTTGAGAAGTTATCCTCTTACCACAATATTGACACTAGGTCACAAGATAGCAGTCTGCTAACAATTCCTCTTCATAGCACTTCCTCCTATTCTACTTCCTTCACAGTAGCCTCTGCCCGCTCCTGGAATCTCCTTCCTCAAGATATCAGGGGTTGCCGCACACTTGGCACCTTTAAGTCACGCTTATACAGTTACATGTTGTCTAATAATTAAATTTTATCTATTTATTTAATTTTATACTATGCCATTAATCTTTTCCTCGTTTTTTATATATCTTGTACATATTATATATTTAATTCGTAAAATTTAGAGTAAATCAAAATACATTATAAATATTAATTGTATTGTATTCATAACTTGTAATCGTATATATATATATATATATATAATTTAGATTTAAGACTTTTTTGTATTTTTTAAAACCTGGTGAGTGGTAGACAAAAGGCCTTAACTCTGCCAGGTAAAATAAAGCTATTATTATTATTATTATTATTATTATTATTATTATTATTATTATTATTATTATTATTATTATTATTTTATGTTACTATACCACAATGAAGTATGGATTGTAAATGAAAAATCTAAAGAAAGCTTTGGCAGTTGAAGTGGATTATTTGAGAAAAAGCGAAGGTGTATCGAGATATCTCAGAATTCAGAATGAAGAAATTCGGAAACAGATCGAGTAGAAAAGAATGAAATAGAGAGAATTAAAAGACGGAGTTAAAATAGTTTGGACACATAATGTTGATGCAAAAACAACGATAGCCTAAAAATCTTTTAATGGACACCAATCGGAAGAGGTAGTCGAGGAAGACTAACATCAATGTAGACTACCAACAATAACTTAAAATTATTTCTTCAAAGGCTCTTCAAGAACAAATTGCTCTTGTTCGAGAACAATGGAGATTGCGAACGGAAAGTCGGCTTAATCTGAAAAAATCCTGAATAATAATAATAATAATAATAATAATAATAATAATAATAATAATAATTAATAATAATAATAATAATAATAATAATAATAATAAAAATAATAATAATAATAATAACAATCTTTCTTCTTCTTTCTCTACGCATGGAAGTTGGCAGCTTGTTGCGTGTTCATTCACTACAGGTGCGGAGTATGTTGACGTCCTTCCATCGTAGTTTGTTGTGGTCGTCAAAGGCCGCTTGAGGTTGCCCAGTCACGTACTTTCTTCACTAATCTACTGTTCTCCATTCTATCTATGTGATCGTTCCAGTTTAGTCTTCTATCATTTATCCAGAGGTTTATAGGTTCAATTTCACATTCTTCTCTAATAACAGAGTTGCGAATTTTCTCTCTCAGCGATTTTCCTACGATTTTCCTTAAAACTTTCATCTCGGTTGTTTCATTGATTTGTTTTGTTTTTTGAGTTTCTGTTAATAATAATAATAATAATAATAATAATAATAATAATAATAATAATAATTAATAATAATAATAATAATAATAATAATAATAATAAAATAGCAATAGTAATAATAATATGTATTCACACCCTGTATATTTGTATTATGTGTCCTAAGCTTGTGTCGTATTACCGATATTATAATAATAATAATAATAATAATAATAATAATAATAATAATAATAATAATAATAATAATAATAATAATTATTATTATTATTATTATTATTAGCCGGTTTTTGAAATTGACGGTCGGCTGCGGGAATTAAGTTTCGCCTTATATGGTAGAAGAGGATTTGTGTACTGGTGATTCATGACTTAGAAGGGCTCGCTGAGGGTTTTCGAGATGCGTCTGTGCATTTTTCTGGAAGGATACTCCTACAGATGTTTCAATTCGAGGGAGATTGAGACTGGAATTCCAATTGTTCGTCCCTCGCAAAGAAGAGATGCAATCTAGAGGGGCGCCAGCATCTTGTGCAAGATGGTGACCTGTGAAAGAGACCTGAAGAACGAATAATGAAGAAAGTGTTGTAAGTGGAGACGTAAGCCAGTGAGGTGAGGGTACTATGAGATGTTTATATAAGATTTAGATCAGGAAAATCGTGTGCTTTGTGATTGAAACCAAGAATATTAGCAATTTTTGTGAAAACAAGTATGAAATAAATTCTAGAAATTCGACCTATTCGCACCGCATCGCAACTAAATGCATGGTTACTATATTATTATTATTATTATTATTATTATTATTATTATTATTATTATTATTATTATTATTATTATATAAAACATGGAGGAAAACATGAAGACAGTAATGCAAGCTAGAGGGCTAAGCATCGAAGATGCCCAAGACCGTAGGCTTTGGAGGTTTGGCACGGGAAGACGGCAGCAGCTGTAAAAACCCGAAGTAGATAGATAAATAATAAATAATAATAATAATAATAATAATAATAATAATAATAATAATAATAATAATAATAACATAATAATAATAATAATAGATTATATTAGTATTATTACACTCTGTATAATTAAATTAACGCGGCTTCGTGTCGCAAATGGTTAAACGCTCATCTCTCACCGCTGGGGCCTCGAGATCGAGTCTCGGTCACTCCATGTGGGTTCCGTGATGGCCGAAACGCTGCTCGAACTGGTTTTTCTTGGAGTTTCTCCCGTTTACCCTCTGCTACAAATTTAATTCCACCAGTTTCTTCCTTTACTACCTTATCCATTTTCTCTGTGATGGTACATCTCCTCGTTATTCCTCGATCCGATCCTGAGGATATTACAGTATTTGTATATTTATATTTAAATTATTACTTATGCTAAACTTGTGTTGTATTACTGATTTATATTATTATCGTCATTTCTATCATTATTGTCATAATTATCATCATCATTAACATTCTTGTTATCGTCATCATGTTATTATTATTATTATTATTATTATTATTATTATTAATTATTATTATTATCATCAGCATCTTCACATATGGAGCATAAGCATGAAAATTCAACAAAAACTTAGAACAAAAACTTATATCGTTGGAAATGGATTTCTTGAGGAGAGAAGTAAAATGTTCAAAATCGAAAAAAAAAAATAGTCACACGATAAAAAAAATAATGTAAAATGTTCAATAGTAGATTATATAATACACGGTGATTACAAATGATTGGAGCGATTTCATGATTTTATTGTAGCGATCTTATTTGACATATCTTCACAGAACTTTAAAGTTATGTATAAAAACTCATAAGGTTTTTTTTTGTTTTCTCCTCGCAAGCCGTGTTTCAGCTTTAAACCGAGAGAGCGCAGCAGTTATCAAAGATGGCGACAGGCGAGGACAAAGCATATGCTGTGCTTGAATTTCATTCAACTCAATCTGTGATAAACTATGTGCAACGACACTTCAGAACGAAGTTCGAGAAAGATGCACCGAGTGCCAACTCCATATCGGCCGATGGGTATGCGCAATTAAAGCTACAGGATGCCTCTGTTAAAAGGAAATCAACGGGTCGTCCTTCAGTGAGTGAAGAAAAAAGTTGAGAGTGTGCGGATGAAGTTCACACACGTAGCCCACAGAAATCAACACGAAAAGCGAGCAGAGAGCTGAACATTCCACAACCGACCGTTTGGAAGATCTTGCGGAAAAGATTGAAGCATAAACCTTACCACTTGCAACTTTCTACAAGCCCTTACGACCCATTGACAAAGTGAGTCGGTTTGAATTTTGTACACGAAATGCAGCAGTTTATGGATGAGGATGGTTTTTGTGAGAAACTTGTCCTTCAGTGATCGAAGCAACATTCTTTGTGAATGGCAAAGTGAACAAACACAATGTGTGCGAATCTGGGGCACAGAAAATCCCCGCGTTATTGTGCAGCACATTCGCGACTCCCCAAAAGTTAGTGTGTTCTGTGCGGTTTCTCAGTTCAAAGTTTATGGCCCGTTATTCTTTCGTTCTTCAGCGAGCAGAACGTTACAGGACACGTGTACCTGGACATGCTGGAAAAATTGGCTTCATGCCGCAGCTGACGACCGACAATGAGACCTTCATCTACCAGCAGGATGGTGCTCCACCACACTTCCATCACGATGTTCGTGAATTTTTAAACATGAGATTGCCAAAAAAAAACCGATGGGGATCGGTCGCAGTGGAGAGAATGATCAGAAATTGGTTGTCATGGCCTCCACGCTCCCCCGATTTGACGCCGTGCGATTTTTTTGTTTGGGGGGATGTGAAAGATTCAGTGTTTGTGCCTCCTTTACCAGTAGACTTACCAGAACTGCGAGCTCGCATAATCAATGCCTATTGAAACAAATTAATAGGGACATGTTACGTCGAGTATGGGACGAACTTGATTACAGACTTAATATCTGCAGAATCACCAAGGGGGAGACATATGGAGCACCTGTAACATCTCAAAAAAAACCTGGGGAAGTTGCTCTATGTATCTGTAAAAAGTTCGTGAAAATATGTCGAATACTACAGCTACCATAAAATCATGAAATCGCTCCAATCATTTGTAATCACCCTGTATATATGCAATTGAATTAGTATGGACATGTACGACGAATGCAAGAAGAATGTTAAGAACAACATTGTGTCCACCTGGAAGAAGAAAGAAAGGAAGACCTCGAAACCCACGGATGCAATAAATACGAATTGGAAAGAGAACAAGAGGACTGGAAGACGTGGAGTGTATGGCTAGTAAGGAGTGGAGAAGGAAAATAAAACTTTAGGTACAGATAAATGTGTAAACATTGAAAATCTGTATATAAATGAAATAATTTTAATAAAAATTATCATAACTAATGCCACGAGTGATTTCAATTTATCTAGAGAATTTGGAAATCAAGAGTGGCATTTGTTAGGATTATTTAACGAATACAATTAAGCTGTTTACTCACAAATTATTATTTAAATATAGTTATTTTAAAATATCTATATGCGCAATGTAAACGGCGATGTTTGAAAACAAATGAGAAATGTTTGGTTATGTTTCATTTGTTCATCACTGCAACTTGATAATATTATTTATTGCTAAATACGATTGCACTATTGTAAGAATGCACCCTAGTGGAGAAAATATGAAACACATCAAACTGTATTTATTACCAACGTTATGGGTTATTTATTATTTTTTAGAAACAACTCAGTAAAATCATTAGTTAATAAATAAATAATAGTTTAAAAATTATAAAACAACACGCTTTATTAGAAAACCGAACTAAAAAATGAAAAATAATTTTAATTTCCAACACGCTTGGGATAAAATTGAAGTGGTCAACAAAAAATTTATCTCCAACACATCTAGAATAAAACTAGAATTATGTACAACAAAAAAACATTTTACCATTTTAAGCGTGGGGTGCTTTTTATGGTTTTTACATTTTCTTCTTAGAGACTTTACTTTTACCAATATCTGTTTATTATCAGATATATTCATTGATATAGAGCACCACACGCTTTTGATGGTATATTTTTGTAGATAACTCTAGTTTTAATCAAGATGTGTTGGAGATGATTTTTTTGTTGGCCACTTTAATTTTATCCCAAGCGTGTTGGAAATTAAAATTATTTTTCATTTTTTAGTTCGGTTTTCTAATAAAGCGTGTTGTTTTAGTTTTTTAAACTATTATTTATTTTTTATTTTTTCGTTTGTTTGTCTAAAAGTGTAAATATCTTTAAATTCGATACTATTGTAGTATGAGCTAAAAGTAATACTCTTCTAAAAAAACCTCCGGGCCGGATTTGAAGCAGCGACCTATGATTACTGAAATTATATACCACAACAGTCCACCACTCTACCAACTGAGCTACCAGAGGATATAATATTAATTTCTTACAACGATGGACTAAAAAGTCGTTAAGTTATATATTATATATTATTTATGAAATTATTGTATTGTCATTGGTCCTTTATAAGTATACAAAGTTTCAAGTCGATCCAATGTTTTTAAGTGGGTGAAAATCGTGTTGAAAGATTTCGTTACATAGATAGATACAGGTCAAACAAATATAAAGCGTGTAAAAACGCAATTATGGAACACACGATTATCAAATATGTAGTTCGAAGGACTCTGTTCATTATTTGCTGTATTTAACGTATTTGTTGGAGAGTCATTCACTGCAAAATAACGCTCTGACCTGTTTACAATATTAAAGTGGAGGAGCTTTCTTTATTTTGGTAATCAAAGTTCGATAATTATAGAGGTGAAACACTACTGTGATTGGTTGTAAAACAACATTCGTTGAAACGTGATTGGCCATTGACTCCCATTTGGAGCATGAGTTAAATAAGATATAAAATATAAAATTAGTACCTGGTAAGTCAGTCGTCCTCAACTAAATTATTAAATTTCATCAAGTAGTTCCAATATGGAGGCCTTTCAAAAGCAATGTTTCATCTTCTGACTGACTTACGAGGTACCAATTGTATATGCAATATCTTATTACTTAATCTCAATGGTATTTTAATAAGATTTTTAAAAATGTTGGAAGAATTAAATGATCATTAATTATACTCTGTATATTTAAATAAGGTGACTCCGTGTCGCAAGGAGTTAGACGCTAATCTCTCACATCTGAGGTCTCGAGATCGAGTCTCTGTCACTCCATGTGGTATCGTGGTGGATGAATCGGAGCTTGGGCAGGTTTTTCTTCGCGTTTCTCTCGTTTTTCTCTGTCACAAATTTTATTCCACCATTCCTCCACACAATTTCGTTTCATTCATTCATCCGCACTTAAGGAACTTCATCTCCTCTTATCCCTCGACTCGACTCTGAGTTGGACACAAGTTGAGGATATTGTATGTTTATATTTAAATTATTATTTGTGCTAAACTTGTGTTGTATTATTAATTTTTATTATCATCGTTAATTTTTACATTACTATTTTTACTATAATTATTTTCTTCATAATCGCCATTATCATCATTATTATCATTAATATTATTATTATTATTATTATTATTATTATTATTATTATTATTATTATTATGTTGCAGTATGGAATTGAAATGCTCTGATATTTAGTTGGCGTAATGTACTCTGCATCCACTTGTTCCCTGAACACAAACATCTGTTATTGATTGACGTTTCCTGCATAAATAATGTACAAGTTCAACATGAATTACAAATGTCCCAAGTGCAAATATTGTAAAAAGCACACACGTAACGATACACTGGTTGTTTCTGTTATTTGCAATATCCGTCCTCTATGTATTCTATAGATGCAAAAGGTTTGCAAAGCTCTTCAGTAATGATGGATATTAAATGAACCAACACTTCATATACTCAATTCAAACAAGTAGACACTTTTTAAATTTCGAAACAATTTCATTAATTTTAAGAGAAAAGTGTTGAAGAACATTTAATCCAATCTATTCGCCTACGTCGACCGCGGACGACAGGTGTTTCCCGAAGTGGGAAGTTTAGTTACGCTTACTTCTAATAGTTGTCAGCGAGGGACATGTGGTTAATACATCGTCAAGATTCTTCTTGTCTTGTAAGCCCATGTTTTCCCTTAACAGAGATTTAGGCGCTCTCCCCCTACAGGGAAGAATTTGAACCATACTAATTTAGTTACACTTGTTTTTGTATAGATGTCACTTGATTGGTCCGTGGTCAGTGTTCCGCCTCATGCTGACATCTAGGAAACCAAGGTAGTACTAAGACGGGAAAATTCGGTAAATTTTGCTTAGAGGCCTTTTCATTCAGGCTTAAGGATCTTTTACGAGCCTGAAAATCTTCAGACTCCGGACCCACGGCTTAATGTCCCTCCCAGAGGACTTCCTCCTTGGATTTTTCCATCCTAAAAAGATCCATCTACCCCGGCCGGGTTTGAACCCGCGACCCTCGGGACCAGAGGCAAGGAGCATAACACTAGTCCACCGCGGTCGATGTCAATATTCTTGTTAAGGAAAATCGATGAACCCTAATACTTTCAGAGGCTTTTCTAAAGGGGTCGGGCCAAGTAGAATTAGAAGCCTCCTAAGAGTGAAATACAGGGCAGAGTCGCCACCACAATTGTTGGGGAAATATGTGTATAAATTAAACTGTTAAAATTATAAAAGTAATGTATTTGTGAGAATAAGTAAGATGTGAATTTTACGCCAAGTATTGTAAAACTAAATGATAAACGTACTTTTATACTTACATACTTTTAATTAAAATTAAAACAGGAATTTCATATATAATAACTTCTTCTTCTTCTTCTTCTTCCTTTCATGTGATAGACCTAGGGGTCTGTTACGGTCTCAATCCAACGTTTGGTGGTTGGTGATTTAAGATTTGACGTAGTATTCTTGTTCTGCTCATTCTTCATACGCGAGATTTCCAGTTGTTTCTGCACAGAATGAGGTTGATACTATTAACTGAAATCAACGTTCTGAAAAATCAATAAACTGTTAGTATAAACTCATGAAAGTAACAATATGAATGCATATTAATATGTACTAGGGGTCGCCCAGCGGTCCAAATTCGACCACAATTCATGAAATTTTTAAGTTTGCCACAAATACGTCATTATGCATTAATTTTCGATTTATTTAAAAAATACGGACGATAGGAAATATGTGGTATAACTTGGCTAAACCATATTTAAAAAACAATAACCCGCCATTTGACATCTGTATACTGATTATACTATTTAAATTTGCATTTGGCCTATTATTATGTGTACGGGAATATATTTATATTCCTTCCTCAATCGAACCCGTCAATGTTCTATGCCGCGGCATGATGGAAGTAGGTGCGAATATGTAAATATAAAACAAATGCAATGTTCTATGCCGCGGCATGATGGAAGTAGGTACGAATATGTAAATATAAAACAAATGCAATGTTCTATGCCGCGGCATGATGGAAGTAGGTGCGAATATGTAAATATAAAACAAATGCAATGAAATTACTGAAACAAAGATTAGATAGGGTGTCCACCGCTGTGGTCTCGAGGTAGCGTGCTGCCTTGTCACGCAGCGGGCCCGGGTTCGATCCCCGGTCGGGACAGTTTTTCTAGGTGAGGTTTTTATCGGGGGTTTTCCTCACCTCTAAGACAAATGTGAGGTAAACTTTAAGGCCCAAACGGTCGCCGAAATCATACGGCCATCGCAATCATCATAATTCATATTAGAATTAGGGACTCTCCTGTCGCACCACTATCATCATCATCGGGGCAACGTAACCCCGCCTTCCAGGCGCCCCAACCTCAGAAGTGGGTTACAAATACGTCATGCCAGGAGAGAAACCAGGAATGTCAAAAAGACAACCTGGGCTTTTGCAAAAAAAAAGATTAGATACGGTTTAATTTAAATTTCCGATTGAGGGTCTTTCCACTTTTCAGCGGTTGCCCTTTTACCAGCCGGCTGCTGGCCCTTCACATCCACATGTGTCAATCACAGAGGTAGATGATCAACAGCCAGTGTAGGGGTGACATGTGGTTAGCATGTCGAGTCCCCCAGCCGTTATAGCCGGTTCCTCAACCTGGAGCCGCTACTTATTGTAGCTACCCAATTGCCTCACGATGCTGGGTGGGCACTGGTCCCATACTGGCCGAAATACCATGAGAAAATGTCTTCCCCCATGGAGACTCGAACCAGCGTAAGCTCCGTAGCTCTGCGCCAAGGCTTCCTACCTTAACCGCTCGGCTACGGCGCGGGACTTAATTTAAATTTAAATAATCAAATGTACTCACTTTTTTAAACCACTAATGATAAATACGCGATAGTAAGTCAATTTATATTGCTGCTGCACAATTTTTTTTTACAACAATGCACTTTCAGTATGAACGTAAACAAATGAATAATACACATAAATTCCTTACAGACAATTTATTTTATTTCGTTTATTTTAATTTATTTGTAACATATATTATACATAAATTGTATTTTTCTGCACTCCCTTTCTATATGAACTTTAATTATGCCAAATATCATAGCCCTCCGTGCGCGCAATCTGCGTAAAAAGGGGTGCACAGTTTTATTATAGGCCTATATGTAAAGCGTATTAGAATAGCAAGTAGGTTTGGAGATGTATTAGACGACATATAGTAGGAAACTAAGATATTATTCGGATGGATAAAGGTAGGTTAAATATTGCACACAGACCTTTTAATTCAGGCTTGCGGTTCTTTTACGAACTTAACAATCTTCAGACTGGGATCCACGGCTTACAGTCTCTCCCGGAAAGACTTGTCCCTTGGATTTTTCCATCCTACAAATCTATCGACCTTGACATGGTTTGAACCAGCGAGCCTTGGGACAAAAGGCATGGAACATAACAACTAGACACATTAATTTTTTTAAACATTTTCCAATAGTGTTATTTTAACACAGTTCCAATAATGGATCATATTACAATATTATAATGATATTGTGAAAAGAAAAATTAATGTCAATCAGGAATCGAACCGTGGACCTCTAGTTCTCCAGACTAGTGTGCAGCCCACTGCATTTTTCTTTTCACAATGTCATTATAATATTATAATATGATCCATTATTGGAACTGTGTTAAAATAACAGTATTGCAACATGTTAAATAACATCGTTTACTGCTTATAAAAGTGTTGGTGTGAAATTCTCAAATATAGATACTTCTAAACGAAGCCGGCCGTTGGCGATGGTAGTAACACCTACCTGACAGCGGACGAAACGAGAATTATAGATTTATATATGTGGAAAGAATTGTTAATGTCTGTACCAGGTCTAGAATAGTGTAGTGGGCTGCACACTAGTCTGGAAAACTTGAGGTCCATGGTTCGATTCCTGGTTCAGACATTAATTTTTCTTTTCACAATATCTTTATAATATTATAGACACATTAAGTTGTACATTATTATCAGTGGAGTCACGCCATAACGTATTTGGTAAGCAATAAGCTACAAACCGGGAGCTCCTAAATTCGATCCCAGTGAGGTCATTATTTTCAAACCAGCCTAAACCTTCTGGGCGAAATGGCTCTGGGTACACCCAGCCTCAAAAGAAAATGAGTATCGGACGCTTGTTCTGGAGGTAAAGACATTGTGTCACGCAAGGCCGACACCAGGCTGATCTATTGTACATTGTATAGAAATGTGTGGGTCTTAGCCTAATACTATCCCGAGAGTTTCCCAAGACGTATTTTTAAAAATACATTATCATGTCCCGTACCTTAGCCGAATTGTCGAAAAGTACCATGTCTTCGAGCAGAGGTATGGGACATTTTATGGTTCGAGTCTCAATTGGGAAAGAAAATTCTCATGGAAGTTTGGCCAGCATGGGCCTGGTACCTACCTAGAACCGTATAACGGAATTAAGGCGGTAAGGCCTGGGCAAGGCTGAAACTCTATATATCTCAGGGATGTGGATCGTGGGATAAGGCGAGGTTCGAACTTAGGATAACAGGGTACCATCAGAGCTCACCGAACAACACTGGTGTCGATTAGATGATATTTATTATATCACATGTAGCACAAGACTGTTACGGTTCCAATTCCAGAACATTGGATTTAATTGGATATATTCCGGTATCTTTCACTTCGGAATGGTCGCAGGAAAGCAAGTAGCCGGTCGATGCTGGACCTATTTATTAATTTCGTGGCGATTCTATCGCGATTTGGACACTGATAATTACTGGTCTTCACACGACCTAAGTGTGATATAACACCATCACGCTGATGTTTTTAAAATGAAACACTTTATAACTTGCCGTTCTTGGCCTAACACCTTTAGTGTATCTAATGGGTCGCTTGTCTGCGACCGGCGAAATATATACGAGTCCGTACTGACGCCGGACTCTCACAATTAATCCTGCGCGGAGTCTTATGTTCATTTTGTTCCATCCGGGAACGCTGCCCGGAGTAGATACTTTCACCGATTTGCGGAATATATCCAACTCCATCTTACAATACACTTAAAAACCAATATTTTCATGGCCGAACTATAATTAGCACACATAAAAAAACGCCTTACTGAGCAGAATGATAATGACTTATGGACTCTGATTGGCATTATGGTTCCCACTATATTTCCAGGGTGTGTGAGTTTCACACGCTGGCGAGAAGTTCATTATTTATGAACACAGATGGACATGTTTTTGGCTACTGTCGCCATCTCAAACAGCGGTCTAGTGCTTTTTGTGACACACTAAAGTTGACCGTCATTTATCTGTCCTGGAAAGAGATGACTTCCAAGCCGGAAAGGGACATTACATCTCCAGCTGTGAGGCCGTATTATTAGGGAACGATTGTCCCGGGGCGTAAACCGATTTACTTACATGTGTCCATCTTCATAGAACTTGAGATACAATGGCACAAATGTCTTTATGTATACTCAAGCGTACAGATTGGTAAAAAGTTTCTCACGAAACGTTTTCTCCTGGAAGTGAACTACATATTCACAAATCAGTAATAATAAAAAATAATTAGTGCAGTTATTTCTGCTACAACCGTTAGAATTTGAGGCGTTCATAATGCATTGTGCTCCAGGTTGAGAAAACCAGTTATAACGGTTGGGAGACCCAACACCGGACCACATTCAACCCTTACTGCCGGATGACCTTCCTATCTGTAATTGACTCGTGTGATGTGAGATAAGCAGCCGATGGGGCCAAGACTCTTCTGGACTCCCTTCACCAGGAACTTAATTTAATTTATAATCGTGAGTATCGTGATAAATATTATTAATTTTGCATTATAACTAAAAAAACGCCAGGGACTATCGACCCGTAGGTCATAGCCTCGCCGTCATAACTTCTCCTCATATCCTATCCTGAGCTAAGGTTTCCATCATCCTCTGTATACTCTACGTCCTCAAATCACGGATTTTTTTCTAAATGTATGATTAGCCTACACAAAATAGTTATACGTAAAATTATGTGTATTTTGTTTGCCTGTTTTCTTTCTTGGATTTTTTTTGGGTGCATCCTCCGATGCGGCATCGTCCATGGGTCAAAATTTATTAGCGATTAACTCTTCATATAGCCACTGTCCACTTCTGGAATTCCATCCCTCAAATATTGTGTTGTCGCACGCTTGACCTTTTAAGTGAAGCTTATACCAAATTAAGTCTTAGATAATTAATTTTTCTTCGGTTTTTTCCCGTCGCAGTTTAAACCCCTCACCTTTATACGTCTTCTACTGCCCACGTCGTCCAGTCTTAAGTGGCACGATATGTCGGGGAGGGACTTTTATACTTTGTACACACATATGCATTGTGCTGACATTTTTTTTACAGTGAGGAAAAAACCCGACAAGAATTATTCACTGCAACTTTTCCGACCGGGTTCGTACCCGGCACGCCGCGTACGACGCAGGATACTACAGTGTGGAATAAGGGCTTATCTTTACTGTAATTAAAGCTATGTTATGGTTATTGTATTGTTATTGTTAGAGACTGTAAGGTTATATCATAAGTAGTGTCAGGTAGAATATTGAAGGTGTGATTCACTGGGAGATTATTCCAGAAGGGCGTGAGTCCATGTTTATCTTTGTTTTCAACAAGGAACGAATTCATGAAATTTTGAGGGTCGCGGTTTCAAACTGATCTTGCGCTTTCAAATAAAGATTGTGTTCCATGACCCATTTATTGAGTGAAATTTCGAAAACATTGAACAAATTAAAACTGTGGGTGACCTCACGATTCTTCGGCATAAAACTAGAGACTGTAATTCGGCGGGAAAATTACCCTGGCTGAAAAGAGGTCAGATCATAGAATATGATAGTCTTTTAATCTGTGATTAACACAGGTGATGTGGGGGTCAGGAGCCGTCGGTAGGCATCTAGGTTTGTCGTGCCATGAAATGTTTTTATTCGAATAATGTTTATTATTATTATTATTATTATTATTATTAGAATGTAATAATATAATAATAATAATAATAATAAGAATACTAATATAATAATAATAAAAATAATAATTAATAATAATAATAAATAATAATATAATATAATAATAATAATAATAATCTAATAATAATTAATATATTCCGACTACACTCCTACTCTCCTCCGCCTCATCTCCTCCTCCTCCTACTCCTCCTCCTCCATCCTCTCCCTCCTCCTCCTCCTCCTCCTCCTACTCCTCTCCTCCTCCTCCTCTCCTCCTCCTCCTCCTCCCCTCATTCCTCAGCCCCTTCCTCCTCCCTCCTCTCCTCCTCCTACTCCTCCTCCTCCTCCCCTTTTTCCCCCTACTCCTCCTCCTCCTCCTCCTCTCTCCTCCCCCTCCTCCTCCTCCTGTTTTCCTCTTCTTTTGTTTCTTCCCCTCTTCCTCTTGCCCTGCTCGTAAAACATTCATTTATTATTATTTTATTTTATAATCCTCTGTATTAACACATGATATTGAGGGTCCAAGTACGCCGTCTGTCTTCCACGGGCTTCTAACTGTCGCATACACAGTTAATAATTAAAAATGACATAATAAAAATACAAATAATATTATTGATTAATAGTAATTAAATTCTCGGTGACAACCATGTGGATAGAGGACAGTACATCTGGTATGCCAAGGGCTCTTTGAATCGTGCCACATAGTATTATTATATTATTATTATTATTAAATTTTCTATGACTAACTATGTGGATAGAGGGCAATAGGCGGCTAGTATGCAAAGGCTTCTAGCCTGTCGCGCCACAGATAGTTAATCAATTATTATTATTATTATTATTATTATTATATTATTATTATTATTATATTATTTTATTATTATGATTAGTATTATTATTATTATATTATTATTATTTTATTATTATTTTATATTATTATTATTATTATTATTAACCACTCGCCTCGGTTTAATGCTCAATGCACTCGGATCAATTAAGTTACCGTAATTTATTGTCTATTTCTGACGTCACAACAAACAAAAGATACGGTACTTGGAAACAAAAGCGAAGACGTAAAAACACTTCCTCTACGATTCAACTGTTAACAATAGATTACCCGCAACGAATGTACAATATTGCGAAATGTAACAACCGAGTTCGCGAGCGTACCTCGCTTCTGAGTTGAAGGCAATTTAACTGCGGCGAGTCTTCCTCTTATTTGAGGCGAAATGGGTTTCGCTGTGACTAACTCATTCGTCAATAGCCGCTGTATCCTAGGCTTCTGGCCGTCACCACACACAGATGTTATTTATTAATATTATGATTATTATTATATTATTATTATTAAATTATTATGATTAGTATTATTTATTATTATTTAAATCTCTATGATTACACATGCAATATGAAGTCAGTAGTCAGCTTTATGCCAAGGCTTCAGGCCTGCGCGCCACAGAGAGTCATTATTTTATATATTATTATTATTATTATCATTATTATTATTATTATTATTATTATTATTATTATCATTATTATTAATATTATTGCTCTTTTAGTGAACAAATTTGACATTTCGAGAGAAAATATTGACACATCAGGTATTTTAAGTAGGCTGTAATCCATGAAGCGTATCACATATGCTGCTCCCATTAATATTCGATTTAATACAATTAGTACTTGGTCACTGACTGTGAGGTTCGTGGTGAATAAATAGGAGCCAGAGATAATTCTCTTGTTTTCTCTTGCCAAAAATTCATTACACCAATTCTCTAAACATATTATGTCATCCATTTAATTTAATTTCATTTCAACGGTGTGTTATAGGTGCGACAGGCCTGTAAGCCATCTTTTTATTTATCATCCACCTTTAATGTCACTTCTCCATGCCCGACTTTTACAGTACATTCGATACAATTCTTAGGGATTACTTTATTATTAGTAGGTCTACTGTATAAGCTTAATAATTTAATGAAATTTATTTTAATTAATAATTAAGTTCTAATTTAACACCTCACCTCATAATTGTAGATTTCTGGAAGACATGTTGCAGTACCTCCGCGTATTATCTTCAGTTCCATCTAACTGTTGATTGAACAGAATCACGAAGATTTTTTCAGTAGTTCTGCGTATTATCTTTAGTTCCATCTGACTGTTGATGGAACAGTTAAATGGAACTGAAGATACTACGAGAAGTATTGAAACATGTCTTCGAAAAATCTACTATTATGAGGCGAAGTGCTAAATTCTAGCTCATTATTAACTTTATAAGCTACTGATTTTTCTTGTAAAAACAAAACTGTATTTTCTTCAAAATAAACCCTGTGTAATTTCCCTTAACGCCTAAGAGATATGAACAGGCAGGTGAATGGTGAATACTATATAACTGTGAAATACATTATCTTTATGGGAAATCAAAAGTAATAAGAAAAGTTAAGTCTGCTGAGTGCAATGGGCAGTACTTGTTGCATGAATGGGAAATGGAAGAGTGACATGTAACATCCTTGTAGGAAAACCAGAAGGAATGCGTCCAGTAGTAGGTTTGGCCAAGGTTGAGATGTGAGAATAAAAGTAACCTTGATTTGAGGGAGGTGAATTATACAGGGATAGTTGTGCACCGTGCGGAAGATATCTGTGTGTTGCCCCTGCGATATGACTCTATTCCATCGATATTGTATCCGTATCATCCTTCCTGAATTCGCCCTTTCCTCTCCTCTATCGTTTTGTTACGTACGCCGGCGCAATGCTTCCGCCGGATGTAATATAGTACTCGAAGCGGAAGGACCAGGGGTCAGTCAGCGAATTACTATCGTCGGCGTCGGGCTGACCCAGGCATTCTCCCCTTCCTGGTTTCAAGTTACGTTGCGGCGTATATCGCCGGGCTATGATTTCCTCCGGCTTCCAGGAATATGGGGTTAGCGTGGAGATGCCGTGCGAGGAACCGATATTTATTTAGGAGAGAATACTGTATCGATTGAATGATATTGGTATAAATCGTTATATTGTGGAATGCAGGCTTTCACGGCCGGTAATCATAATGTTAAAAGATTCCGGGCTATGTGGTCGTGTTCTATTGCTGGTAGTTCTTCCAGACGTTTCTCCCCTCATACGCGGAGGGTATCTTCAGTGGCGAGTGCTTCGAGGTGTTTGTTACCTTGTAGTAAACTCGGTCTGTAAGTGGATCTGCCACGCCGCATAATGTTAGTTGAGATTCGGTACCGGCGAGTTAGGTTACTCGCCATGACCCGATGATTAAGGTGCTGGTCTGAGGTATTTAGGATTTTGTGATGCGATGAGAGTATTCCTCTCATTGCGGGACCAAGTTGCAAAGGAGGGTGAGTGTGGCTTGAAGTAGTTCTGGGTTTTGAGGGATGGTTGTGAAGAGGGATAGGAGTTGTTGGACTGGGGAGCGTTGGGTGTTTGATAGAGTAGGGAGTGCTGAAAGGGTGGGAGAATTTATGTTTTGTACGGGAGTGAATATTGATGTGCTTGTAGGTGGGGTGGGAGGGGTGAGTTTTGGTGTGGTCGTCTCTATTCGTGGGTTGTTGTTTCGCCTTTAGATATTTCTTGAACGCTGGACATTGCCTGAAGCTCGCTGCATGTTCTTGGTTGCAGTTGCAGCATTTGGGTGTTGTCTGGGTGCACTCAGCAACTCAATGCTCTCCAGAACATCGCACACATTTTGTCGCCCTGAAGCAGAACTCCGCGATGTGCCCGAAGCCCTGGCAGTTAAAGCACTGAGTGCCTCCAGTCGATTTCCTGTAGTTCTCTAGGCGGACTTGAATTCCAAAAAGTTCGCTGAGATCTTCCTTCAGCCCTGTTTTGAGATATTTTGTCTTGTTGAACGTGAGGATATGGATCGGCAGTTCGATCCTTTTCTTCACGCCGTCTTGGATCACTAGTTTTTCAAGGCTGCGCATTTCACGTAGAGGTAGCTTCCGATTCATGAGTTCATCATATACCTGTTGAACTGTGATCGAGCTGGGAAGACCTTTCATGGCGAGCTTTATGACCGGAGGATTTCCATATCCATGTGTGTAGAAAGGTGTGTTCGACTCCTTCAGGTGTTTGTATGCCTGTTGGTAAGCTTTCTTAGTCGTTGTTCGTATCGTCAGGCGGCTTTGGGTGCACCGCATGGATATCTCTTTTTTGTAAGCCAGCGGTGATGCATTCTAGTTTGTATGGAGTAATTTCATCGGTGTTGACCACTATGGGTGGTGGCGTTTCTTCCTTGTCGGTATCCAGAAGTTCGAATAGGTTTCTAGTTTCTATCGGTGTATAGTTTCTCTTGGTGTAGTTCTTCTTAGCGGTATGGCGGGCGGGTGGGAGGGAGAATCCCACGTCATCCTTACACATGATGGACGGCTTCTTCGTTGTCGATTTGGTGGTTTCTACGTTGTGGAGGCTTTCCTCTAGTGCCTACTATCTACGACGATAGCAGCCATCTGCGGGATATTGTATACCCGTATTTATACTCGTGCTGACCTCTGGATAGCTGGGCGCAGTCGTAGACGTCATCATCAAACTGGCTTCTGATTGGTTCTGAACGGTCTCCTTGTTACTGATTAGTTTCAACCATCCATTGTCTAATGTGTCATACCAGGCTTCAGCTAGTTTAATTCTTTCATCTTTCCTCTCGAAATTGTCCTTGTGTTTGTAGATTTCTATGGCCTCTCCGTATAATATTAAAAAGTCTTTTCACGATTTTCTCGGGGTTCTTCCGTTTTCACAATTTCATCTCACCAACACTTTTCTCTCCTCTTTCCAACCTTTCACGCCTTTTCATTTCTCATTCAATCATTTCATATCACTCTTCACCTACTCTCATGTTAGGTAAACATAGTGGTTTGGCGAACCACAGGTGTTGAAAATATGTGGTTATGGAAATCTACAGTAATGGGAGACAGAATAATGTGTTTCCGAGTTAAGCAACAATCTAGGGGTGCAGAATATTGGCAAACGGGAGGGTTGTAGTCCCTCATTGAGGTTTATAGCTGCCGTTCCGGCTCCAAGTATAGCTGCTGTGTCCATCTTTTTCGTGGGCGTCCCCGAACTCTTTTTCCTCCTCTTGGTTGATAGTTCAGACCTTTCATAAGCAATCTCTTGGTATCCATTCTGCAGACATGTTCATATCTCTTCTATTTTAACTGTCAAACTGAATATTAAGCAGCGGACGGATACAATAGAGTAGAATGTCATAATGTTGGGAAGCACAGGTCGCAGTGCTAGGGCAGTTTATGTAACTAACTCACTGGCACTTCTTGGTCGCGCAGACACAAGCTCTCAATAGATCCTTATCCTGAGCAAATGTTTTCCAATCATTCCCTGTAAAAATCCGCTTCCCTCAAATCATGGTTAATGTTATTCTCCCATATTATTCTTGGTCTACCAATTGGGCGTTTTCCCTCTGGTTTTGCTGCAAGGAGTTTGCATGCCAATCTTTCAATGCTCATTCGTGGCTCATGACCTGCTCGTCGCAGTCTATGAGATTTAACTGTTCTTACTATATCTGGTTTCCTATAAAGATCATGTGGCTCACTGTTATGTAGAATTCTCCATTCGCCTGTCTGTTCATCTCTCTTTTCTCAAAAAAAAATCCTAAGAACTGTATTCTCAAATACTCGTAATATTTTCTCTTCCCTTAAAGTGAAAGTCCATGTTTCGCAATCATGCATATACATATATATATATATATATATATATATATATATATATATATATATATATATATTCAGTTTATATAGAAATAGAAGAGGAACTCAATGTCGGTTGCAAATTTAATAATCTATGATTATTACAGATAAATATAAAGAATGTACATAAGAGAACAGATATATTTTCATTATTAAATATTATCCTTCTGCATTAAAATTCAACACTCAATGATGACATATAACTGAAAGCCAGGAAGGAAATCCGAAAAGCCGGCAGCTTTAAAGCAAGAAATCCACAATTTCAACAGGTTTAGTGGATGTTTTATGTTACATTAAAAAATTTTTTTTTTTTTTACATTTGTGAAGCCATGCGGAGAGATGTTAAACATACATTGGAATTAAAACGCAGCACTGCCCTCTGGTTAACAAATTTCTGTGAGCTATACAAATGAAGCAAAGCAATTACAACACGAAATTTCCAAGCTCCTAACAAATGGCACACAAACGCACCTGGCGTCAGTTTTTTTTAACTAATGAATATTTTATCCGTTACCGATACAGATTCTGGTTAATGTTATTGAAGAATATTTCTCATTTTTATTGCTAGATACTACAACGCATTAAATATACTTTTTCCCCTTCTTTAACGACTTTAAAAATAATATTGATTGCTTTGTACTCTTATGTTCTAGGGAAATTAATATTTTTATATTTTGTACATATATTGTCAAGTCAATATTTTAATCAAATTCAAGGTACAGCTAAAGTGATCCCACTACATGCTTTGGGAGGCCTTACGAGTAGTAGGAAATAAAGGCTTCCAACTTTTTCTAGACAATTCGGACGATATTTCAGCCTGGTTGTCAACCTTGCGGGACGGACGCATTTACACCTAGAACATAAATGTAGTATTCATTTCCGTTAGAGAATGAGTTAGCTCCGGACCATTATCATTATTATTATTATTATTATTATTGTTGTTATTATTATTATTTTAATTATTTTGTATTTTTGTTGTCAACTGTAAATTGTATATTATCTGTTATTATTCTAACTGTAGATAATTCATAATTTTACATACGGTATGTAATATAACCCTGGTGAAGTAGAAGAGTGAATCTTAGATTCTTAACTTCATCTGGTATATTAATTCATTACTATTATTATTATTATTATTATTATTATTAATATTATTATTATTATTATTAAATATATCACATATTTAGGAATTAAAATAAATAAAAATGGGAGTTATGAAGAGGATGCGTAGCCAGCATTGGATTAAGAAGGTGCAATTTTTTTTTCGGAGTGTATACCTTCCGGGTACAAACGAACAAATAAAAAATACAAAATAATATATTTAATTTTGAAACTAACCTCAATATATTTCAGAAGAAAACTACAGCGCTATTGAAGAAGAATAGTGAAAATAATTGCAGAATGTTTAGGCTTAGCGAATTGAAATTTTTGTCAAGATTACTTCTTAACTGTATTGAAACTATTAGCTGTATTATAGGTACTAATAAAGTACAACTACACACACAGTTCGGGTTGCCTTTTCGTTAAGGATTTTTTAAGAACGTTTTGTTTGAATTTTTCATTTTTGATTGGACGATGGATATTGGAATGTGGACGAGAATGATAGTAGATTCTAGGGCAGGCCCTTCACTGCTATCATAGCATTTTCATGCTATGCTTTGCAGCTTACTAGAGAATGATAGGTGTGGTAGCTTCCCGTTGCTTTCCAAACCGGAGGTGATAATGATGATGATGATGATGATGGCCGAATGATGTTCGGGGACCGTTTGGGCCTCAAAGCTACCTGACATTAGTCTTACAGGCAAGGAAAAACCCCAAAAAACCTCACCCAGGAAGCTTGTCCCGACCGGGGATTGAACCTGGGCCGCTGCGTGGCAAGGCAGCACGCTACCTCGAGACCACAGCGGCGGACTATAGATATTTTTATTTATTCAATTATTGTTGAAATAATGCCAATTAAGGAAACAGGAAACTGTTAGGATTAAAAGAGAGAGAGAGAGAGAAAAATTGAGACAAAAGGAAATAAAGAAATATAAAAGAATAACAGTAGAATGTAGATAAAAAGAAAGTCTATGAAATATCTAAGGAAACAATATAGGCCTAATAGTATAGAGCTGAGAGGAAGGAAGGGACAAAGAAAGAGGGAAGATGAGCGAGAGGCGTGAAAAACATACTTAACGGTGATCGAATTTGAATGTGAAATAGAGGAGTAAAAATTGAACAAGAAAGAAAGATAACAAGAAAAAAAACTGGAGATGAAACTACTCAGACAAGAATTGCATTGATGTGTGGCGAAGAAAATAAATTTGCACCAACTTATTTGCTAAAGTACAGGCAAGTCAAAATGTTGTGCAGGTTTTCAGAAATTATTTATGTGAAATGTAATGAACATATAATATTGTGAGACATATTGTATGAAAGGTAAACTCTGAAAGTTTTTTTTTAAATATTCACAGATGTTCTATGTGAGCGCCTTTTGTTACACGATAGATGTCAAGCCGATATTCAATCTCCTGCCAAACTTTCTGTAGCAGTCCGCGGTCGATATCAGCAATGGCTGCTGTGATGCGGGCACGCAGTTCATGCAGTGTTGTTGGAAGTGGTGCTACGTAAACATGTTCCTTTACAAGACCCCACATGAAGAATCACACGGGGTTAGATCTGGTGAACGAGGTGGCCAATGAATGAGTTGTTGATCACCCTGAGATGCACGGCCTATCCAGCGTTGTGGTAAAGCCGTATTCAAATGGTCTCGAACACTGCCATGGTAATGTAAACTGCAGAATGAAATCTGGACTATCCGCTTCAAGCTGCGGAAGGAGCCATTGTTGTAGCATATCAAGGAAAACATGTCCGTTCACAGTACGTTCATGAAAGAAAAAGGGCCCATAAACCTTTGCATGGGAAATGACACAAAAGACATTCACTTTCGGAGAATCGCGTTGATGTTCCAGAGTTGCATGGGGGTTACCAGTTCCCCAAATCCTTACATTGTGTCTATTCACTTTTCCTGAAGGTGGAAAGTCGCTCATCACTGTAAACTACCCTCTCATGGAACTCATTCTCTCCATTAATGCGAGAAAATCAACACAGAAGGACGCTCGCAAAGCATAATCGGCAGGTTTTTAAGGCTTTGAACCAGTTGCAGGTGGTAGGGTTTCATCTGTAAAAGTTTCCGGAGAATCCGCCATACAGTTTTTTTGTGGTAGTTGAAGTTCTGTCGCTCCCCGGTAGGTGGATTTCTGTGGACTCCGCACGAAAGCATGTGCGAACGCGTTCGACTGTCTCTTCACTCGTCGACGGACGGCCAGTCGATTTTCGTTTACAGATACAGCCTGAATCCCTAAATTGTGTGTACCACTTACGAATGGATCTCCCATCCGGCGGGTCTTTATCGTATCTGGTACGGAAATGTCGTTGAACACTAGTCACGAGTTGTTTACATGGTAATCAAGCACACAGAAAGACTTCTGATCCCCAGTCAACGCCATTTTCCTTTACTGCTCTGCTGTTGACATCTTGCGGGTGAACGCGGAACTTTAGAAGTGGACAACTAAACTTTGAGAGTTTACCTTTCATACAATATGTCTCACGATATTATATGTTCATTACATTTCACATAATAAATTTCTGAAAACCTGCACAACATTTTGACTTGCCCTGTATTATATATGTCGCAGATATCTTCCTTTGTAAGTCTGAGACGCAGAAAGGAAGAGAAGACCCGGATGAACGTATTTCTTCGTACTGTCTGCGTTATTTCTTTTTATCTTCTTATTTTTCTTCACCATCTGTCAATGCAAATTGAAGAAAAAAATCTATTTTATATCCACTGAACGCGAAAGGAAATTGTACAAAAAATGAATAGAATTTCTGTATATATATATTTCATTCCAGCAAATGGTTTCCCGTCATTATTACATGTGATTTGTTTCCCAGATTTTGTTTTTTTACAGTTTGATGATGATGAACGTTTCTTAGTATTACAATTTTAAAAAAGTTAAAATAATTATTTTAGTTAACTATTTCATGTAAAGAATGTTTAAAAAATGATGGTCTAAGATGATGCACCTTTTGAGACTTTCTAAGAACAGAAATAGTAGAGACTATTTCGGTGACAGGGGCTACCGGTATTTCTTAATTTTGTTGAAGTAGGAATGTTCGACAGTTTCCCTCAAAGAATTTTCAACATCACTAGCTCGACAAAAAATAGACATAGCAGTACAACATTGATATCATTTTAAATTGAAAAAAATAACATTTTTGTCACGTACCGCCCCGAATGGGCTAGTGGTCAGAATTTCTGACTACAGTATGAGGTCCTGGGCTCGATTTCCGATCACACTATACAGATTTTTCCTTAAAGGAAAATGTTCCTGTGTTTGCACATGGTCTGGAATTTAGGTTAAGTTTAGGTTATGCATTCTCCTGGCGCTTCATTATAATTTATCACCCACCATATAATCGAGGTAACGTAACTCCGTCTCTCAGGTGCTCCAACCTAAGAAATTGATTAGAATTCCGCCAATGCCAGTGAGAAAACCAGAAATGCCGTAAAAGACAACCTAGTGGCATTGGACAAACAAACAAACATTTCTAGGGACAAAACGTCCGAATTGCGCATGCGGAAAGTGAATCCAAGAATTTCGACTTTCCGGATTCAATAAATAAGATCGTATCACTGACTCTAATTATTATCTATCCGAGTGAACCAAATGCTATTTTGAAGACAGGAGTGTAGGTGTTACAAATAACTTAGGGATTAAATTATGAAATTATGGAATATTCACCTGAAAGGTCCGTCTCCTCAACTTAATTAGTTATTTAACTGTATCGCTTTCGGGACTTGTCCCATCATCGGCAGGATTCAACTTCCCGAAAGCGCTACAGTTAAATAACTAATTAAGTTGAGGAGACGGACCTTTCAGGTGAATATTCCACAATTTTATATTTTAATTTTGAATAATACCTCAACGGAACACATCATGAATCTTATAAAAGTTAACTTCGGGGATCTAAATGTGTTTCTCAAAAAAAAAAAAACGAAAATCTGAATTAAAAAGAAAGTTTAAAAGTTTCCAGATTTTCTTGCAGTGTCGCAATATATAAGGGCAAAATATAATCAGAATTTAGAAAATAGGGAAGGAATGCATATCATACATAATTCTAATGGGAATGACACTAAAGGCATGACTCAAAATCAACGAGTAGCACTTCCGAGAATATGAACAACTTAGCACGTTCGGACAATCCACATGAATTTCGTTGTTGATGAGAGATGAAGAGGACTTAAAAAAGAATATCTGCGGCAGTGTTTTATATTTATAGATTTATTTTTTAATTACATACAGATTATAATAGCCCTGTTAATGTAATTTGTGTGACGTTCTCTTTTATATCTGCACAAGAGCTGAACTTAACAGAATATTACTTATTTCTATTGTATTGTATTATAAGCCAATGTTTTCCCTTTACAGAGATTTAGGCGCTCTCCCCCTACAGGGAAGAATTTGAACCAATACTATTTAGTTACACTTGTTTTCGTATAGATGTCATTTTGAATGGTCCGTGGTCACCGTTCCGCCTTGTACTGATATCTAGGAAACCAAGGTAGTACTAGGACGGGAAAAGTCGGTAAATTTTGCTTAGAGGCCTTTCATTCAGGCTTAAGGATTTTTTACGAGCCTGAAAATCTTCAGACTCGGGACCCACGGCTTAAAGTCCCTACCGGAGGACTTGCTCCTTGGATTTTTCCGTCCTAAAAAATCCATCGACCATGGCCGGGTTTGAACCCGCGACCTTCGGGACCAGAGACAAGGAGCATAACCACTAGTCCACCGCGGCCGATATTTATTTCTATACGAATTAAAAAAATACATTAGAATAAAATCAATTTCATGAATTATATACATTTACCTAGGAAATATATTATTAAAAGCGGGAGTTCAGCTCGTGAACAGTTTTACAGGCTACAGAGAAAGAGGTCTCTAGTTCGATTCGCAGCTTTATCCATATATAGTTCTGTTTTACATCCTCGTGGCGAAGGACCAGTCCTTACTTTTCAAGTGTTATAATTATTATAGGCTACTATTTTATATATATATATATATTAACTAGCTAATACCCGGCGGGTGCAGTTAGAATGATTAGATAAATTAAAAACTTTGTAACCCAAGTTATCAAATTATTCTAAGAGTTAGGAATTTCATTTACATTGAAAGTTTTATTGTGCAAGTGCGCGCTACGCCTAAATAAATTAAATATTGAGGGTTAATTAATTATATGGTATACACTGCGACGAACCAAACATGGCGGTTACTAGAGTAAATTTTTGAATTCAAATATCAGGTAAACGCCTACTTGTAATGGTCGGTTTCGCTGATTTTTTGACAATACGTACCTCGGTTTATTTTAACAGGATATTCCAAGTTTAGTTTTGAAATATCGAAAATTGCCAATGTAGAGCGTTTTTTTTATTTTCGTTTCAGATGAACTCTTACACCTAATGACTTTAGAACATAATAGATAACGGCTAAACTCTCGCCACATCTGAAACCTTATGTATACAATTTTTTAATAAAAGATCGGTTGAACAGTTTATAAGTCTATGAAGGAAGACAGACATACATTCGTGTGTGTAACAATAAAAATGGATAGAAATTACTTACATTTGCATCAAATTGTACAATAATATACAATAATAACTTAGAGTTTTACATGATCTTGTTTCCTTTGCGGTTCGTAACATTTAAATAACTGTCAGCATGAATTATTGTTTCTCCAATTTAAAGTTAGGTCATCTCCCCGGAGAAAAGAACTTCTTTGAATAATACTATGATGGTTTTATTAGAATTAACACTTACTATCAGCAAGTCCCAAACAGTAAAACTGACATTACTTCAATAACTGATTAATTTATAGACTCCTGTTTAAAGGGACTGCATAAAACATAATAATATCCAAGAAGAAGTATGTAAGGAATACAAATTGCTAAGAAATGCTACTCTTAAATAAAAAAAAATGAATAATAGTTTCAAAAAACTAAAACAACACGCTTTATTAGAAAACCGAACTAAAAAATGAAAAATAATTTTAATTTCCAACACGCTTGGGATAAAATTAAAGTGGTCAACAAAAAAATCATCTCCAACACATATAGAATAAAACTAGAGTTATCAACAAAAGAAAATAATTTTATCATCAAAAGCATGAGGTGCTCTTTATCAATTAATATATTTGATAATAAACAGATTTTGGTAAAAGTAAAGTCTCTAAGAAGAAAATGTAAAAATCATAAAAATCACCCCACGCTTTTGATGGTAAAATTATTTTCTTTTTGTTAATAACTCTAGTTTTATTCTATATGTGTTGGAGATGATTTTTTTGTTGACCACTTTAATTTTATCCCAAGCGTGTTGGAAATTAAAATTATTTTTAATTTTTTTAGTTCGGTTTTCTAATAAAGCGTGTTTTTTAGTTTTTTGAAACTATTATTCATTTTTTATTTTTTAGTTTTAATATTTTACAGAATAAGATAAAAATGTAAATATCTTTAAATTCAATACTATTGTAGTATGAGCTAAAGGTAATATTTCTTCTTCATAATAAGAAACAAGACCACACCAGCCGGATTTGACACACAGTGTACTATGACTTACTAAAGTTATATCCCTCTAGAGTTCACCGCTCTACCAACTGAGCTCTTACAACGATTGACTAAAAAGTCGACAAGTCCCCAATCTATTATACCAGTTTTTCATTTTTTTGGATTTTTGGATGATTCTGGCCAGGATTTTAGAAACAAAAATATGAAATTATTGTATTGTCACGGGTCCTTTGCAAAGTATACCAAGTTTAAAGTCAATCCAAATGTTTCTAAGTGGGTGAAAATCGTGTTCAAAGATTCCGTTACATAGATACAAAGACACGTTTTCTGATTTTCTCGACGATTCTGGCCAGAATTTCAGAAAACAAGGATATAAATTTGTAGTATTATCAAAAACTGAGGTACTTTTACAATAGTGTACAATTCTTCAAGTCGATCCAATGTTTCTAGTTGAGTGAACATTGTGTTCAAAGATTCCGATACATAGACACAAAGACACTTCGTTTTATTTTCTGATGATTCTGGCCAGGATTTTAGAAAATGAATATGAAATTATTGTATTGTCACGGGTCCTTTACAAGTATACAAAGTTTGAAGTCGATCCAATGTTTCTAAGTGGGTGAAAATCGTGTTCAAAGATTCCGTTACATAGATACAAAGACACTTTTTTTCTGATGATTCTGGACAGGATTTTAGAAAAAAGAAATGAAATTATGGTATTGTTACGGGCCCTTTAGAAGTATACAAAGTGTCAAGTCGATCCAATGATTTTAAGTGGGTGAAAATCGCGTTGAAAAATTCCGTTACATTAATAAATAGCTAATATAAAGCGTGTAAAAAAGTATTTAAATTCAAATAGTCTGACACGTGAACTAAAAGCCAGATTGTATAAAACGCCCTGCGTGCGCTGCTGCGCCTAAATAAATGAAAATTAATGTGTTTTTATGTTGTTGAATAAGTAAAAGGAAGAATTCATATCGTAATTATTTTTTGATACCCCGTGGTGATTACCCGGAGTTGCTCGGGAATCTACTTACCCCGATCTTCTTGCCATAAATGAGCTGAAAGATGAACATTAATATATTTTTATGTTTAGTTGAATAAGTAGAAGGAAAGATTTATATCCTAATTATTTTAAGTTACCTCATGCTGATTACAGAGCGTTCCCCGGGAATCCACTTATTCAAATCTTCTTGGCATAAAGTAGGAGAAAGACGAAAATTAATGTGTTTTTATGTTTAGTTGAATAAGTAGAAGGGAAAAATGATTATAGATTTATATCGTAATTATTTTAAGTTACTCCGTGGTGATTACCCGATGTTTTCCGGGAATCTGTTTATCCCGATCTACTTGGCATAAATGCGATGAAAGACGAAACTTAATGTGTTTTTACGTTTAGTTGAATAAGTGAAAGGAAAAAAAAATATATCGTAATTATTTGTGTATACCCTATGCCAATGAATCTACTTATCCCGATCTTCTAGGCGTAAATGAGCTGAAAGACTGATATTAATGTTTTAAGATGTTTAGTTGAATAAGTAAAAGAAACAACGATTATAAATGTATATTGTTATTATTTTTAGATACTCCGTGCTGATTACCCGGCATTGCCTGGGAATCTACGTATCCCGATGTATTTGGCACAAATGAGCTGAAAGACAACATTCGTTATTTTCAGTTATCCGTGCTACTGCATTGCTTGTCTTAGGAATCTACTTATTCCGATCTTCTTGGCATTAATGAAAGACAAAAATGGTTATTGTGAGTTATCCATAAAAGATAAATATGTGCTGTCGCGAGCTTTTTTGTAGAGTTTTTTGAGATATTCAATTATTGACTAAAAAGTCGATAAGTCCGCAACCTATTACACTGGTTTTTATTTTTTTATTTGTCCATTATTCTGGCCAGGATTTTAGAAAAAAATTATGAAGTTATTGTATTGTCATGGGTCCTTTACAAGTATACAAAGTTTCAAGTTGATCCAATGTTTTTAAGTGGATGAAAATTGTGTTCAAAAATTCAGTTACATAGATACAGGTCCGTTACATAGACAGATACAGATCAAGCTAATATAAAGCGTGTAAAAATATATAATTTAAGATTGTTATAACCTCAACCGTATAAAACAATTATGAACTTAAAAGGTATAGATTAATTCAAATGTCGAAATAAAATGTATTTAATTCATAAAACGTTTTATTACAAATATCACTAAAAAAATTGCGTAATTCAAGACGCGAACCTGCGATCTTCATTGACAGAACCAGTGACTGCGTGTTTGCCGCTGAGCTATCGGGACACGTTGGAGAGTCTTCAGTTCATGCCACATAAGACAGTAGCTCAGGGACTGCACAATTATGACTAGTTTCCTAGTTTGAACCCAGCGCTGTGCCGAGTATGGTTTAGAAGAAATGTGCGTTCAAGAGATGACTCATTTTTTTGTCGAAGGGTGTACATTAATGTTGTGTATTTCTTATGGTATAGGCAGCGTAAGCCATTCAAGAGTCCAAAGAGCTACTTTTTTTCACGTTTCCCACTACAAAGGACGATTTTTAAGAGTGTAGGAGTTGAGTATAACAACTCTCTTATAGTCTATGTTCATCCCGGGAATCTCCTGAACATTTTGCAAAAAACCCATCTCAATCGGATCAACGGTATGGCCGCGCATAAAGTACGAACGAACGAACAAACAAACAAACAAACAAACATTAATTTTTATATATTGTGACGGACCAAACATGGGTGATTGCTAGATTCAATTTTAAATTTCGAATTTCAGATAAATCTCAATTCCAGTGGTCGGATTTCACTAATAGCACAGGGCAACAAATTTTCACTTTCAGAACATTGCACAAACTTTGAGGTAAGTCCTAATATATTTCAGGTGTGCTGAAACCGATCTGTAAACGGCTTCCTTGTATCACGTCAGGATTTTTTTGTAAAACAGAGATTAGTGTAACGCTCAATGCACAAATGCTGTGGTTTTAAGACAAACATCTTTTATGATGTTTTAAGTAAAGTGATAATGCGGTCACTGTTAGAAATGACTAAATATTGCAATATTTTCAATTTAATTGTCAACTTAATATATAGTGATAAAGAGTACAGTTAATCTTCAGTATTCAATGTGATCTTGTTTTTTGCATGTGGAGCTTTTTCCTGTTGGCTTACTTTTATAAACACTTCTGTGAGTTTGCCTCTTCATCATCCAAGAGTAGTCAGCGACCATTGTGGTGCTCCACCTACCTTGGTATCTTGTTTCTAATTCCTTGAGATCTTGGTGGAATCTCTCCCCAAGTTCTTCACTGTAGTCTCCAAGATTCTCGGGAAAGTAGTCCACGTGAGAATGTAGCATGTGGACCTTGAGACTCATGTTACATCCAAGTTCCTTGAATGCATTTAACATTTTGTTTACCACGTTTTTTGTAATCTAGTTCTTTTATATTACCTAGAAACTTTGTAACAACATCTCGGAATGATTGCCATGCTAACAAATCTTTCGAATTCATTTTACTTTCAAAAGTATCATCACGAAACTGCTTCCTGATATCCGTGTCTGTAAATATACTTCTTTCAATTTTGCATTGCTTAAACCTGAGAACGTTTCACAAATGTACAAGACGCAATGCCCTTCCTTGTCCAAGGCCTTGAAAAATTGTTTCATGAGCCCTAATTTAAAATGGAGAAGAGGTAAGAAAACATCAGATGCCTCAATAAAACTCTTCTTCTTAATGTTTTTTGAACCAACATTACATTGTCTTGGGGGCCATTCCTTCTTAATCCAATGTTGTGCCTTTACCCGACTGTCCCATTCGCAAATGAAACTCGGATATTTTGTATAACCTAACTGTTAACCCAACAAGAGTGAGATAACTTTGAAATGTCCAAACATTTGCCATTTATGTTCATCATATTTTGTCTTGGACAACAGTAGTTCTACATTTTCATAATACTCTTTGTGAATCACTGGGTAACCAACTGGAAGTGAAGCATTCAAATTCCCATTATGTAGGAGGACACCCTTCAAACTACGTTTGATCAATCATTCAGTAAGGTCATAACTATAATTTCTGAGGAAATGTGATGTGATAGGACTTTTTTGAGTTCTAATCTGGGATATGTAGGTACGTTTAACCCTATAGACATAATTATATTTAAATATAAACATAAATTGCAGGTAATGTGAAACAAGCTTTTCAGAAAATTACACACATTGAAAATTCGTAATCTATAATTTCTGAGAAAATGTGACGTAATAGGATTTTTCTGAGTTCAAATCTGGATTCAGTGGGTACTTTTCACCCTACAAACGTAAAGACATTTCATGCAATGAAATCATTGTTGCCCAGTGTAATTATTCTTAATACATATCTCGGTTAATTTATAAGGTTGAGTTTGGTTGTGAAACATGGAAATTTGCGACTGCTAGAGCGATTTTTAACTTTTAGTTTCAGGTGAACCACCTAATTATTTTAGAACGTAATATATAGCGGTTACACACTCACCGTACCTGAAAATCTGTATGTACAAATTTTAATGTAGACCAGTTGAGCGGTTTAGAAGTTTATAAGGACGGACATGTATATATACTTACAATTTTCATCTTAATGGATGCTACAGGTAATGATAGATTTATTCCCCATGGAGAATATAACAGGGTGTGTCATAAGTCAGTTAACCACTACTCATGGTTGCAAGGAAACAAATCAGATTGGTTGAAACTGGAGTTTGAATACGGGACACTACTAGTGTTTGAGATTATATTCTGAAAGATCTAAATTCAAACCCCAGTTTCAACCAATCAGATTTTTTCCTTGCATCTGTTTGCAGTGCTTAACTGATTTATACCGCATCTCTAATTATTATTTTTTTTATCGCCAGTTAAATTTGTTATATCAAGATCTTAAGAGGACCACACCATCAGCAAAATACATAATTTTTATTTATTTTTCATCTACCTTAACCAATGTCTATTTTCTCTATTTTCTGTATTTTTCTCTAAAAGGAAATTGTGCACATTCTATCAGTTTAGGTGTTTGCTGTATCACTGTGTGTATGCTTATGGGCTAACATCCAAAATAGTTTAAAATTAAACTGTAAGGAAAAAAGGCAAATAACAATAATAACAGTAATAATAATAATAATAATAATAATAATAATAATAATAATAATAATAATAATAATAATAATCCCTCCATGGTATCATTACCTTGTCATGTTGGAGTGGCTTGCGTGCTTAAATGATCCTGATAGCTATGCCGGCGGTAGCATTGCTGCCGATAGGGATACCCATGCCGGACTGGTCGAAGGTGATAAGCCAGACGAAAAAAGTACCTTGGTCAAAAGAGTGATGATCTTTCACTGTAAAAATACAACCGTCAAGAAATGCGGATATGGGTTCAACTGGGGTAAAATTTTCCGGAGGTCAAATAGTCCCCCATTCGGTTCTCCGGGCGGGGACTACTTCAGGGAACCCATGCCAAAGGCTCAAACACAGGGACATGTTCCTAGGAACATGGAATGTTAGGACTTTATACAATAGCGGGGCACTAGAGATATTAACGCGGGAATTAGATAAATCGCCCTTGGATATAGTCGCTTTACAGGAAGTTAGGTGGCCAGGAGAAGGTAGTCAGGAATCAGGAAGCTTTGCATTATACTACGGGGGTGCAGAAAGACCTGCATTTGGAACGGGTTTTTTAGTCAGAAGGAGGATCCTATCCGCTATCCGAGATATTAAGTTTGTTAGTGATAGGATATCATACATAATTCTAAAGGGTAAACGACATGATTTTATAATTGTAAATGTACATGCCCCACAGAAGATAAAGATGACAAGATCAAGGATGAGTTCTATGAAGAATTAGAATGCTTATTTGATAGCCTTTCACGATATCATATGAAAATTGTCTTAGGAGATTTTAATGCAAAAGTGGGGCGGGAAGATATATTCAAACCAACAATAGGCAAATTCAGTCTTCATGAAGATAGTAACGACAACGGGGTTAGATTAGTCACATTTGCCACATCAAAGAATCTCATTGTTAAGAGCACAACATTTCAGCATAAGGATATTCATAAATACACCTGGACGTCCCCAGATGGAGAAACTCGGAACCAGATAGATCATGTATTAGTGGATAAACGCTGGCACAGTAGCATCATTGATGTTAGATCAGTTAGAGGGACAGACTGCAATTCGGATCATCATCTGGTCAGAGTGAAAATCAGACAACGGCTATCGCTTATGAGAGGAACAAACGCTAAAGATGATTCTGTAAAATTTGAATTAAAAAACTTGAAAAATGATGAAATGCGGCAAGAATACCAAATCAAAATTGCTAATAGATTTGAAGTACTGGAATCTTCAGATGACAATGTGGCAAACGAAGAAGAAAGAAACTGATATAAATAAAGAATGGGAGGCTATAAGAGATACTATTAAATTGTCAGCATCAGAAAGCATTGGTTGTTTAAAAAAGAGGCAAAACAAGAAATGGTTTGATGAGGAATGTGCCGACATTGTAAAGAAAAGAAAGCTAGCAAAAATGAAATGGTTACACGAGCCAAATGAGGTAAATTTAGAGCAATTGGGTAGTATTAGACGGGAAACCACCAAGTTACTAAAGAGTAAAAAGAGGGAATATTTGAGAGAGAAGATTAATGATCTTGAAATGAACGCAAAAAATAGGAACATTAGAGAATTATATCAGGGAATTAGTATAGAGAAGAAAGGGTTTCAGGCTAGAACAAACATAATTCGGAATGAAAATGGGGATATGATTGCAGATTCCAGGAGTATATTAAATAGATGGAAAAGTTACTTTAATCAGCTATTAAATGTACATACAGAACAGGACATTGAGGAGGATAATTTACAGACAGCAGAAATGCTAGTCGCAGAACCAAGTGCATTAGAGGTTGAAATGGCGATTGAAAAATTGAAGATGTATAAAGCATCAGGTTCAGATGAGATCCCAGCAGAACTGATAAAATCAGGGGGAGAAAAATTGATGGACAAGATACGCTGGTTGCTTAGTATGATTTGGGAAAAAGAAGCTCTTCCAGATGAATGGAAGGAAGGAATCAATTATCGTACCAATTTATAAGAAAGGAGATAAAACTGATTGCAACAACTACAGGGGCATCTCATTACTTTCAACTTCATACAAAATTCTTACAAATATATTAGTAAGCAGACTTACTCCCTATATTGATGACATTCTAGGAGATCATCAATGTGCATTTAGAAGAAACAGGTCTACAACAGATCAGATTTTTAGTATAAGACAGATTTTAGAAAAGAAATGGGAATATAATGGTACTGTACATCAACTATATGTAGACTTCAAAAAAGCATATGATTCAATTAAGAGGGAGAAGTTATATAGTATCCTGCTGGAGTTCGGAATTCCTAAAAAGTTAGTTAGACTTATACGAATGTGTCTAAATGGCACAAATAGTAGGGTGCGTGTAGGCAAACAGTTTTCAGACACTTTTGAAATCCAGAATGGGTTGAAGCAAGGAGATGCACTATCTCCTCTACTATTTAATTTTGTACTAGAGCATGCCATTAAATCTTTAGAGAATGAGGAAGGCTTACAACTCAATGGTATTAATAAGCTGTTAGTTTATGCTGATGATGTAGTACTATTGGCCGATAGCGAGGAGATACTAAAGGACAACACGCACACACTATTGAGTACCACTAAGAAATTAGGACTGGAAGTAAATATCAATAAAACTAAATATATGGTCACACGTAGAAATTCATTATATAATGGAAATGGACAGCTAATGACAAATGAGGGAAATTTTGAGGAAGTGGCTGAATTCAAATACCTAGGAACAATAATCACAAATAGGAATGAGATGCACAAAGAAATTAAACATAGGCTCAATTCTGGAAATGCATGCTATTATGCATTGCAGAGACTCTTGATGTCCCAACTCCTTTCAAAAAACGTTAAACTGAAAATATATAAAACTATTATTCTACCAGTTATATTATATGGGTGCGAAACATGGACTCTTACTTTAAGGGAGGAAAGGAGATTACAAGTATTTGAGAATAAAGTACTTAGGAAAATTTTTGGACCAAAGAGAGATGAACAGACAGGTGAATGGAGAAGACTACATAACAATGAACTACATGGTCTTTATAGGAAGCCAGATATAATAAGAACAGTTAAGTCTCGTAGACTGCGATGGGCAGGACATGTTGCACGTATGGGGAATGAAAGACATGCATGGAAGCTTCTTGTAGGAAAGCCAGAGGGAAAACGCCCAGTTGGTAGACCAAGAATGAGGTGGGAGAACAACATTAACTTTGATTTGAGGGAAGTAGATTATACAGGGAATGATTGGAAAGCATTAGCTCAGGACAGGGATGTATGGAGAGCTTATGTCCGCGTGGCCATGAACCTACGGGTTCGATAGTGCCAGTGAGTTAGTAAGTAAGTAAGTAATAATAATAATAATAATAATAATAATAATAATAATAATAATAATAATATTAATAATAATAATAATGATAATAATGATAATAATAGCAATAATAATATTAATATTAATACCAATAATGATAATAATAATAATAATAATAATAATAATAATAAACATTTTATTTAAAGTAGAAGAGTAATAGACATAAAGCCTCACCTTCCAATCAACCAATAAAGTAAGAAGTATTTGCAAATAAACATAATAATCACTAACTTACAACAAATATTACAATTAAAAGCACGTAAAATACATTTAACTAACTCAATGTCACATTCGTATCCCGTAGGTTCATGGTCGCGCGGACATAATCTGTCCACATTTCCCTATCGTAAGTTAATGTTTTCATACCATCTCCTGTACAGTTAACTACTTGTACCAAATCATCTCCGATCTCCTTCTTGGCCGGCAACTGGGCGCTTTCCTTCTTGTTTTCCTACAAGAAGTTTCCATGCCCCTTGTTTTATTCCCCATTAATACCACCTGTTCTACTCATCGCATTCTACAAGACTTAACTATTCATATTATATCTGGTTTCCTATAAAGTTAAAATAGCTCATTTTTAGGTAGTCTTCTCCGTTCACCTGTCGGTTTATCGCTCATTGGTCAAAACATTTTCCTAAGAACTTTGTTCTCAAATACGCGGGTAATTTGTTCTCCTCTCTTAAAGTAAGAGTCCATGTTTCGCATCCATATAGTATAACTGGGAGAATAATTTGTTTATATCTTTTCAGTTTAATGTTAACTGAGGGAGGTGAGACAAGAATCCCTGTAAAACAATAATAGCATGCATTTCAAGAATTAAACCTATGTTTAATTTTTTTGTGTACGTCATTCCCGCTTGTAATTATTGTTGCTTCAGTATCTCCTCACTATCGCCTGACAATAAAACATCATCAGCACAAACTAACGGCTTGTACATTGAGTTGTAGGGAACACATAGTAGAATCAACTTCTACAATAATATTATAAATGCATGTATAATTAATTTATAACTAACAAATAACACAATATATTACAAAAACGTGAGAGTACTGAACAGCTGTCAGAAGTGTTGTCAATTTTTTTTTGTTTTAAAGTACGTATTGACCTGATTTCAACAGACAGTGAATTCCAACAGCACGAAAATGAGTATATATATTTATAAATACACATATATAATATGAAAATACATGTATATGAAACTATATTATATTATTTTTTAAATTATTTTAATTCTTTCATTTTGATATTGTAGTAATAACCATTGAAGTAAACATGTTAATATTATATACAAACTTTTTTCTTATTTAATTTTCTTACGTACTTACTCTTAACTTTTCTTTATTCTCATTTTTTGTCGTTTTTCCTTCGAATATATTTACACACTCACTCACGCACGCACGCACACAAACACACACACATACATATACTACATACAATAGAAACGAACGCACGAAACAGACATACACACAAAACAGACACACACAAACACGCAAATCGCAAACAGGCTCACTCACAAACAAACATATACAAACGCAGACACACACACACACACACACACATACACGCAAATCGCAAACAGGCTCACTCACAAACAAACATATACAAACGCAGACACACACACACACACACACACACACATACACGCAAATCGCAAACAGGCTCACTCACAAACAAACATATACAAACGCAGACACACACACACACACACACACACACACACACACACACACACACACACACACACACACACACACACACACACACACACACACACACACACACACACACACACACACAATAGACAAACACACAAACATGCTCTCACACAAAAAAATATCCTTACGCTAATACAAAACAGTCAGCGACACGCACACGTAAACACATTTGCACGTAAAAAACTCATACGCAAACATAGCCTATATTCATACATACAACATGGACGTAAAAACAGAAAAACACACGCGCGCGCGAGATAGAGTAATATATGAAAAAACATACATACATTCAGACACACGGACACACACACACACACACACACACACACACACACACACACACACACACACACACACACACACACACCACATACACACACCACATACACACACCACATACACACACCACATACACACACAAATATATATATATATATATATATATATATATTATATTATATATATAGAGAGAGAAGAGAGAGAGAGAGAGAGAGAGAGAGAGAGAGAGAGAGAGAGAGAGAGAGAGAGAGAGAGTGAGTGAGAGAGGAAGGGAAATGCGGACTGTTCCTTTTAATAAATTGTACTTAAAATCGGAATTACGTTATTGTTTTTAAAACATATATTAAAATAATCTGTATCAGAGTACGTGAGTACTAATTCAAAAGAAAGGACAATTGTAATAGCAACACGGGACACGGAATTTGCAAATTGGCTCTAACAAACTTAGCTCCCCAAAGAACTTAGCGGTTTTGTGGTCATGAGCTCTGTGCAACCACTCAAATAATTTGATGTGGGGTTTTGTGGCTTTCGGAATTCGAATTGACTCTGTTGTACTGCTGTAACACAACTTCATACAAATTCGTATCATTACATATTTGATTTCATATAAAATAGTTTCATTTTATCCAGTTCCGAAGGAATGTAACTATTGATGTAGTTCTTAAGAAAATATATAAAGGAAAACACAATTAAAATTATTCGTCAATTCCAGTTAGTTGCGACCGAAAATGATGAAACTAATGGACGAATTTCTATTACCTAAAAAAAAAAAAAAGAAATATGCATGCATTTCAGACTTAAAGCGATTACATATAAAAAACCTTACAATTTTATGAACCTGTTAAAATTTTATATTAATTGTTCATTTTAAATACGTTTTCCAACTTTTTACCATACAGTGAATGCGGGCAGTGTAAAGATCGGTCTTTCAAGGAATTCCTAAAGTTGCGCTGCGATCCTACCCTTTTATACCATTGAGTTTGAAAGTTTTGAAGATAATTTATAATTTATAACTTTGAAGGTTTTTAGTTTAATTTAACTTAAAATCTTTCCTGTGAAAGTTAAATTAAGCTTTAATAAATACTAATAACCCTTTATAAATATTATAATAATTACACATATATTAAAGGAACATTTTAAGTTACCTTGAAGATTTATGTAAAATAAGAAAATACACTCAAACAATATTTTATTGCACAGTATTAGAAATACGTACACATTTTCATTAGGAATCAATGTTTCTATGCTTATTTCAACACTCAGTACTTAGTGTGTCCTCCGTGAGCTTCAATGACTGCTTTACACTTACGAGGTATGATTCGCAGAAGCCTTCTTACAGATAATTATGAGATGCTTTCCCATTCTCAGTGAATGCATTTGCTTCCAAATTCTGTGGCACAGCAGGACGCATACGAATAAATGTTTCCAGCTTATCCGACATATGCTTGATCGGATTGAGGTCCGGACTGCATGCAGTCCAGTCCATCACCCAAATTTGGTACATTTGGAGGACATCTCTGGTAGCCTGTGCTGTATAACATCTAGCATTATCATGCATTAAAAATAGGGTCCATAGCATAAGGAAAGGGTACGACATGTTGAAGGATAATGTCATTAATATAAACATCAGCTTTCAATCGCTATTGGACAACGACAAGCTCTGTCCGAGACTCAATAGTAATCCCAGCAAAACCATAACCGAACCACCACCAAATCTGTCACGTTCAATAATTATGGCTGGATCAAAACGTTCACGAGAACGTTTCGTTATACGTATACATCAGGATCCGTCAAACGAAACATTGATTCCCGTCCACTGCAAATCCTCTTATATAACATTGGTCAACAGTGATTTTGTTACATAAAAGATTTTGGGTGATTCTTATGTATTTTCATCTACTGATTCCAAAAATGAAGTCAGAAATTTTCCATCACCCACCATTTTTTTCTAATTTTGAAAATAATTATTTTCCTATTTATTAGCATTTTTGGTATATAACATGATGATTAGAAGGATTATTTTACATTTATATTTAATTTCATTGTGCCAACAATGGACTTATAATGTTTTGCGATTGTTGCCTTGAATTCATAACTTACAACAATGACATTCTCCTACAAAACTGTGATTGTATGTTTTAAGTTCGCAGTTGAATAGAAGCTTTCTTAAAAGAAAGAAGTTAATTATGTGCTCACTTCCATAGTCAAGTGAATTGTGATAGAAGTGTATTGTAAAGACTAAGTAGTGTATTGTATTGTAGTGTATTGTAAAGAGAAGAGTAAAATTGTATTTGTATAAGAAATATGTCTCGAAAGTGTGTTAACGATTGAAACAACTTCTGCTTCGTGTGTGGTGAGCTCACTTTCACACCGCAGAAGCGAAAGTTTACTCCTCTAATAAGAAGAGCTTATCACTGTTATTTTAACAACAAAATAGACCAGAACAAGATATGGGCCCCGGAAATCTGTTGTACCAAATGTGTAACACTATTAACTGGCTGGTTGAAAGCATCCCGTCATATGCCTTTCGCAGTCCCAATGATATGGCGCGAACCTAAGGATCATTTGACAGACTGCTACTTCTGCTTGACAAATATATCTGGAATAACTTCCAAGTCAACACACACCGTTAAATATCCAATGTTAGATTCAGAAATTCGACCGGTACTTCATGGGCCAGGTTTACCCATACCAATTCCACCAGATCACATAACAATGATTGAAGAACTTTCTGATGTTCAGGATTTACAAAATGATTCAGATTTTGCGGAAGATGATGATATAAATGAAACTCACTTTCTAACACAGGAGGATTTAAATGATTTGGTTCGGGATCTTGGTTTAAGTAAAAGCAAGGCAGAATTACTTGCTTCAAGATTGAAAGGATGGAAGCTACTGCAGGATGACACCAAATAAACTTTTTTCCGCAATCGCCAAAAGGAATTTGAGGATTTCTTTTCTAAAGAGAAGGACCTAGTTCTCTGCAATGATGTTGAGAATTTGTTCCAGTCACTGGGTGTTGAGCATAAATCTGAGTAGCATAATTATTCATAGACTCCTCGAAAACAAGTGTGAAAGGAGTGTTACTACATAATGGAAACATATATCCATCCATTCCTTTAGCCCATGCAGTTAGTATGAAGGAAAATTACGAGAATATGAAGTTTTTACTATCCGCTATAAAGTATGACAATTTTTCTTGGCAGATATGTGGGGATTTGAAAGTTATAGCCATCTTACTTGGGTTACAGCTTGGCTATACTAAATTTTACTGCTTCTTGTGCAAGTGGAATAGCAGAGATAGAAGTAATCATTATATTAAAAAGAACTGGCCAAAGAGAGAGTCACTTAATCCAGGATAAGAAAATGTTCTTCACCAACCACTTGTACGTTCTGAAAAAATCTTATTGCCTCCACTACATATTAAACTAGGCTTGATTAAAAATTTTGTGAAAGCAATGGATCATGATGTCAGTGCATTTCTCTTCCTCAAAAATAAATTTACAAGGATCAGTGAAGCTAAAATTGAAAGAAGGGATATTTGTTGGCCCTGAAATAAAGGAACTGATGAAAGATACGCAGTTTCAGAACAAGTTAAATATGCAAGAAGCAGCTGCATGGCAATCTTTCAAAAATGTTGTCTCAAATTTTCTGGGGAACTTCAGGTCTGATAACTACAGAGAACTTGTCAATGAGATAATTGAGAACTACAAGATTATGGGATGTAATATGTCTTTGAAAATTCACTTTCTGCACTCCCATCTTGATTTCTTCCCTGAAAATCTAGGGGCTGTGAGCGACGAACACGGGGAGCGCTTCCACCAGGACATCGCGGAAATGGAAAGGCGCTATCAGGGTAAATGGTGTCCAAATATGTTAGCAGACTACTGCTGGACACTGAAGAGGGATATTCCTAAAGCGAAGTACAGCCGAAAATCCAATTCACATACAGTTTGGGCGAGCAAATATAATTTCAGCTAAGATATAATAAATTGTAATGTATAGACACGAAACATGTTTTTCATGTGATTACTCGAAAACCCTGGGTGATGGAAAAGTTCCGTAAAACGATTTGAAATCAGTACAAAAAAGTAAGTTAGAAACACACATTTTCTCCCTTGTAACATAAAGTAGTTCAAATTTTGTTGGCCAGTGTACTCATCAAGATTATATTAAATAGAAACATGTAGCATATAAAACTTCCTCAAAGTAAATAACATAAGTAGTAATAAAACTTTATAGATAAAACATAAATATCTGGAGCCATAACAAATTTTACTATCAATCCGTGAATAGAACACCCTTCCATTGGCGGAGCTGGCAATTGACATGATTCTGAGCAAATCGCAGCCGGGCTTCTTTGTGCTGTGTTAAACGAGGTACTTTAAGGGGATTCTAGACCTCAACCTTGTATTTCTCAGTCAATTTCTTACAGTATGATCAGAAATTACCGGCCCAGTTCCTGTTCGTAAATCATTTTATAGATCTCTGGCTGTAGATGTTTGTGCGCAATGCTGATAGGACAAGACATCTATCCTGTACCTCTGTAGTCTTCTTTTTTCGGCCTTACCCGTCCGCCTCTTGAATCCACATGTCTCTCTGTATCGCCTCCATAGCCTATGGATAACGGAAAGGCTGACATCAAGCATCCTAGAGACACGACGAATGGAACGGCCATTTTCATTCAATGAAACTGCTCGTGCAACATATATTTCATTCAGATATCTTATTTCTTTATTTCTCTATATTAGCTTCAGATATCACAAAATAACAATTTCCTACCACAGACTATTCTTGAAACCTGTTTTTAAAAAAAAGTAACTCAATGAGAAGTACAGCCTTTATTGGATAAGGTCACGAATTACAGACAGAAATGGATTGATCATATGGATGGAATGAGTAAGAAGAGATATCCATTGTTAGCAAGAAATTATCAAGGAAGAGTAAGACGTGATGTTGGAAGACCTAGAAGACGTTGGGCTGATGCATTATGAAGTCGGAACGGGCAATTGCCTAATCCCTGGAGTGATGATGATGATGATGATGGACTCAATGAGCACTCACTTTGGTTTCAGCAAGTCTTGGAACTTCACTAACATATTCCGAAAAAAATTAATAAATCCCAGAAGATCTTCAATCTGATTTTAAACAATACTTCAAATCAAAACATCTGACTCTCAACAATTAAATTGTTTCAATATTATTATTTTGTGGCTTTGGTTTAAACATTTTTCCTCTAATTTCTTAAGCAGTTTATATACACACATTGTCAGCTTAAATTTCCTCACCCCAGTGCCTCGAAATTCCGAACTTCCAGCTTGTAGCGTATTGCCTAAACCTTCTTAGCTAAGGCGTGCCCCAAAAGAGAATCGAAGAAAACTCATTTTTGCTGTTCCAATCATTTTACTATATTTTAATAAGAGTCCAACATCCCAAACCATATCAGCAATACTGACATAGCTAAAACTTTATAAAATTTAAGAAGGGTTTCTCCATGGGGTTTAACTGATAAAGTCATTCTAATGATTTTACCACAAGTATGTGGAGCGGGAATGGTGTCTTAAAAATTTCAAGTTAGATTGCGACATGAAAACATTGACAGTTCCCTTGTAAGTAATGTCGCGACTGGAATACTTGTCTGTATCCTGCACTATATATAAATGCTATGCAGTAATGGTAATAATAATAATAATAATAATAATAATAATAATAATTATTATTATTATTATTATTATTATTATTATTATTATTATTATTATTATTACTTGGAATTTCAAGAGAGATGAATAAGATGATATGGACATCTCAAAAGGATGACGTCTGATAGAATCCCTAAGAAGAACATGGAGTGGAAAATAGATAGGAAAAGAAAAAAGAGAAGACTTAAGGAAGGTTCGATGGACGGTGTGGAAAGTATGAGTGAACTGGGACTTAAAGACGAGGATGTTCAAGACCGCTACAACTGGACAAGACGAATTTCTTAAGGGAGACGGAAAAACCACTGTATTGTATGTACATTCGAAATATATATATTTATAAAACAACTATCGCCATGTATAATGTAATATTCCATATTTTACAAATTACAGTACAGTAGGCCTACATGTATTTGAGAGCTTGTTAATGCATTGATACATTAATATTTCATGGTTTGATAGTGCTTTTAGTGGGTGTATTTGATCTATACCAGTATTACAGTGATGAGCATGTTATAATAACTACTATGATATATATATAGTGATTTTCGACGAATTAAGACAGTTCGTATTTATCGAACACGCGATCTTTTTAAAACAATGATCATGAATAGAAAACAGCAATGTAGGCCTATGTAAAATACCGGTTGGAAATAAAAGCGATGCATTTATTTATTTGGTCGCCGGCAGGTTTACCATAGGACAAAACTAGGTAAAATACAAACATTTTTCTATGCATTATGGTTATTGTTACAGTTTTATAATGTATCGATGAATGGGAAATGGGCATTTTAACACACGTGTATTCTAGCTTAATTCTCTGTTATATCAGATATTACTAAAATAATATTTACTCTCCTGCACCGTAGTGGTGCTGGATCATACCAATTGTTGTTCATAAATATTTTGAGTAGAAAACATAGATTGCTCAGATTAACGTATCTTTGCCCGAGCCCATAAAAGACAAATATTAATTCAACTTTCCTTAATGAATTATTAAACTTGTAATATGTTGTAATCTATACAGATCATAATCGTGGAAGTTCTTAGGAAACAGGAACTCATTTACGCTCGAGAAAAGCTTTGGAATTTCATATTCATATCTGATATTGACTAGCTACTAAATCAATAGACAAAAGTATTTAAAATCAGATAACTAAAGTTTAATGCGAGTCAAAAACAGTCAGATATAACAATGATATAAATAAAATATAATTGTTTGACATTGAAAATAAGTTAACAAAGAAAATAATACGATCATGGATCATCTACACAAAAACAATATTAACAAACCATACGTACGATATTACATTCACACTAGTCTAGCCAAGGGCTGGGGTACATAGTCCTTGTGGCCCCACCCTGACCTAAAGGACTAATAAACTAAACAAGCTCCTCTGAGCTATATCGACCTGACTCCTTCGGTAGATAAACAGATGATGATTTGATGTTAGAAGCACAGCTCTAAATGAGAGTTCACTAGGAGGGGAGTATGCGCGATAGCACGCGGCGCGTAATAGGAAAGGAGGGGGTAAGTAGGAGAGAATTTGGCACTGTTCACTAAGATCACAGAAGAAATGGAGACGCGATGACGTATTGGTTGCGCAGTATGACGTAATCCATGTATCGAAATCTTGATTTCGGTACACTCCTATTTTAAAACCCGGCACCAGGAAATCAGGGCTCCACCCATTCGAATCAATAAATGAAATACACCGGGTGGAAGTAATATAAGTAGACATATTTTAAATACGGATCATTTCTTCTTCTAATAATTATAATCACAATTTCTTATATATTTTGGCAGCAAATGCACAGATTTCTCAGAAAACATATTGCCACACACACATTTATTGGTGTATTGCTTTATACCATGGCGAATATTGGTCTGAATTTCACATAGTTTACCGGAAACGTAAAATCGAAAAAAAAAAGTTTTCATTTGGTAATTTTTTCTTTTTTTTTCCATGGCGTATTTTAGAAAAATTAAATTAAAAGAAGATAAATTAAATAAACGTTTTGATTGATACTTAACAAGCGAAATTGGTTATAATTTAGAGGAATATTATATATTTTATTGAAAAATATAAAAGAAGAAGTTGTTTCATTTCACGACTTCTATGTACTGTGTGAAACTCAAACCAATACTCGCCAATATATTTTATAAGATTTTTTTGACAAAACTGTACATTTGCGGTCCAAAATGTATATGACTTTTTGATTATATTTACCACAAGGAATACAATTTTAAAATTTTCTCTCTTACTTTACTTTCACGCAGTATATTTATATTTGATTTAACTTTGTTATATATATATATATATATATATATATATATATGCAACTGGAAGCTTTTGAGATGTGGGTATGGAGAAGAATGGAAGGAATAAAGTGGAGAGACAAAGTAAGAAATAAAGATGTGCTAGAAAGAGTGGGTGAAAGAAGAACAATGCTGGAACTCATAAAGAAGAGGAAAAGAAATTGGATTGGCTACTGGCTAAGAAGAAACTGCTTGCTGAAGAATGCCCTAGAAGGAATGGTCAACGGAAAGAAAGTTAGAGGCAGAAAAAGACATCAGATGATAGACAATATTAAAATAAATGGTTTGTATGCAGATACAAAAAGGAAGGCTGAGTTAAGGAAAGAGTGTATAATGCTGAGTTTGCAGTGATAGGCCTGCTCCTGAGCAGAACACTATGAATTGATATATATATATATATATATATATATATATATATATATATATAAAGCGCAATATTTATTTGGTGGTCTTTTCGTTAATAATAATAATAATAATAATAATATTATTATTATTATTATTATTATTATTATTATTTTACTGTCTAACTTGTCCATGTTGCCTCGAAGGTGTCGTTTTCATTGAGCTGTTCAGTCATCCGGGAAGTCCCACAGTGTTACGATAAATTTTCTTTCTGATTACAAACTGAATAACTATCGTTAGGAGACACTTAGAATGTTATGTCGGTGAACCTGTCGCATATTTATTAATTTCGTGACTAGGAGAAGATATAACAGAAAAATGGTTGCAAAAGAAGACGGAGGGCATGCTGTGTGCTAGATTTTCACATATCCCAGTCTGCTGTCACTGTAAAACTCAATTTTAGAAGAAAATTTGGCATTGATCATCGCAGTGGGTCAGTATCCGTAAGTGGTTCGCTAACTTCAAAACGAGGGGATGCATCTGTAAGCGAAAGTCAACCGGTCGTCCATCAGTAGTGAGGCTAGTGTGGAGCGTGTGAGAGAGAGTTTGACACGAAGTCCACGGTAATCCACCGTGAAAGCCAGCAGAGAATTTAAAAAAAAAATGAAAAAGTGTATGGTCCTTTCTTTTTCGCCGAGGCGACAGTCAGAGGTAATTAGTACCTGGACATGTTACAGTTATGTCTTTTTCCACAACTGGAACAGGATATAAAAAGCTCCATTTTTCAGCAAGTTGGGGCACTACCCCATTACCACTTAGATGTCAGAAACGAACTGAGTACACAACTTCCAAGAAAATGAATTGGACTAGCTGGCCGTGAAGATTTTGAATGTTTGCAATGGCCTCCATGTTCCCTCGATCTCACTTCTTGTGATTTTTTTTGTAGGGTTTTATAAAATAACAAGTGTATCAGGCACCATTAACATGTACCATTGAGGATTTTCGTGCCCGCAACACAGAGACCATTGCACTGGTGGATGGTCAAATGCTACAACGTGTATAGCAGGAAATTGACTACAGACTTGATGTGTGTCGTGTGACACAAGGAGTTCTCATTGATGACATGTGACTTACTTACAGCTGTGAACCAAATGTTTCTCTTTCTATTTCATGTTTCCCAATGAAAAAATTGTTGGAGTTCCTGTTTCTGTTGATACCAATACCATGTTTCTATGGTCTCCTAACGTTAATTATTAAAGTTTGTAATCGGAAAAATCATGTATAGTAACACTGTATTCGTGTTGTCTAAAAACTGTACATGTGACCCAAAGTTAAAATTTCTCTCCTGATAGGTCGTGTGCCTGTAAAATCCGAGTGGCGTACAATATGTAAAAGTAGCTATGAAAGAGATGTTTAAACAAAACGAAAGAAGCAAGAAAGTTTACGGGTGGGTGGTGTTCTTTTTCATTTCGCCGGTGTTAAATTGGACACATACTATACGTAATGAAAATTCCATCACGCGGGAGCTGGGTAGACTAATTCTTTACCAAGTTGAATTTGTGAAGTTAATTTAGGATATGAGCACCAGAAGATCGAATTTGGAAGATGCATTGGAAATAGAGGTAAGTGGAGATTAGGAGTGGGAAAGCGGCCACAATCACACAGACCCCTATCTATAGGTGCACCTATTACAGGCTGCCAGAGCACATACGTTACGTATTCAGTTTCAGAGTATTTATTTTGACTATTTAACTCACGCCCCAAATGAGAGTCAATGACCAATCACGTTACAATTATTTTTGATTTACAACCAAACACAGCCGTGTTTCGCCTAGAATTTACCAACTAAAGTTTATCATAATAAAGAAAGCACCTCCTTTTTGACATTCTGAATAGGTCATAGCATTATTTTGCAGTGACTGACTCACTAAGAAGTACAGCTACCAGATTGCATATACAGTGCATGAATGTCAACACATACCGCATGCGGGAGTTAATATAAAACATTTGTGGCAATTGATTATACCACAAAAAAAAACACTGTTTGCACTTTCTTAAATGCATTTCTTCCCAGAAAAATATATTTGTCATATTTACATCATAGGACATCAGAAATGAATGAATACACAGTTTGATGTGTTTCATTTTTTCTCCACCAGAGTGCATTCTTACAATATTGCGTTTCTTTGGCAATATATAATATGATCTGGCTGCAGTGACGAACAAAAGAAGCAAATGAAACGTACCAATCGTTTCTCATTTGTTTTCAAACATCGCCATTTACATTAAATATATTCCGATTGAGGGTCTTTCCACTTCAGCGGTTGCTCTTTTACCAGCCGGCTGCTGGCCCTTCACATCCACATGTGTCAATCACAGAGGTAGATGATCAACAGCCAGTGTAGGGGTGACATGTGGTTAGCATGTCGAGTCCCCCAGCCGTTATAGCTGGTTCCTCAACCTGGAGCCGCTACTTATTGTAGCTACCCAATTGCCTCACGATGCTGGGTGGGCACCGGTCCCATACTGGCCGAAATACCATGAGAAAATTTCTTCTCCCATGGAGACTCGAACCAGCGCAAGTCCCGTAGCTCTGCGCCAAGGCTTCCTACCTTAACCACTCGGATACGGAGCGGGACACATTAAATATATAAATATTTTAAAATAACTTTAGTTAAATAATGATTTGTGAGTAAACAGCTTAATTTTATTCGTTAAATATTCCTAACAAATGCCACTCTGGATTTCCAAATTCTCTAGATAAATTCACTCCTCACTTCATAAGTCGTGAATTTATCGATAATTTGGAAATCACTCGTGGCATTACTTATGATAATTAAATCGTACATACCAAGATTCGTTGCGAGAAAAAAATGCTAAAGGTTGAGCATTGAAACTGTTTTCAGTAAAATGTCAAGTTTCAAGTTAACCTAAATCCTAATGATCCGATTTTGCTGATTTATGAACTCTATCTTCGTTTTTTATTGAAATGTTACATGTCGAGTTTCATTGCAAAAAAAGGTGATCGCTAGAGGGATTATTAAATTTCCAGTCATATGGATACGAAACATATTCTCTTATTTTATGAGAGGAGAAAATATTACAACCATTTAAGAATAAAATTAAGTTTTTTTAGAGCAGAGACGAACAGACAGGTGAATAGTAAAACTACATAAACAAAAATCTACAATATTTTTATGGGAAATCTGAGGTATTAAGAATGATTAACTCTCGGATATTCGATGAGGAGGACATGTGACACGAATGGGAATGAAAGAAAGAGATGGAAACTTCTCATAGTAAAACCAGTTGGAAAACGGCCAGAAAGTAGTTCAAGAATGCGGTGGGAGAATAGCATTAACCATGATTGAAAGAGTCGAATCATACAGTGGGATATTGATGTATGGAAAAGTATATCTGCGCCGCCATTAGTCTCCAGATTTTTATGGTACTAGTAAATTCATTATCACAGTTTGTCATATTTGGCAGCCATTTTTTTAAAGAAAAGTTTCTTATTATTAAATAAGTAATACCTGTTGATACCAGATGGCATTGATTTGATTGCAAGATCTCTTCCTGCATCAAAATAGGCTTTTGATACTTTATAATTGGCCGCCAAAAATATGGGAGACAGTAAACATGATTTTACTGGCACATGGAATATGAGCATATTTTGATCTATAATAGTACATTTAATTTTACATAATAGGCTCACTTGTTAATGCATTAAATGACTGCTCAAAAAGGAATTAAGGGACGCATTGTTCAAGCTAACATATCTCTTTATGGACTATTTATTGACAATTAAGTGTAACATTAAATTGTACAAAATTCTGGTTAAACGTATAATATAATTTACGGATTTGAGATATGGGTTCCAGGCAAAATTAAAAAAATAATAAAACTTCCTAGTTTTTCGAAAGTAAAATCTTGAAAGTCGTACTTGGCCCAATAAACATTAATGGAGAATGGTGTATCAGATATAATAAGGAACTACACGTTCTTTATAAATTTATGCACATTTGGTGAATTCCACATTAAAATTCCATTTTAATTTTTTAGCCTTCACAGATAATAGGACACTACTTTTTATCTTCAAAACATTCATATACGTAGGTTTCCATCTCTTAACAGAAAATATACATGTTCTATTTTTAATAACTGTACGGTTTTATATCGGTTACTAACGTAACTGTATAATGACATGTTTTACTGAATGAGAATAAATTAATAATGTCCGTGAAATGTTCAATTTTATTTCATCAAGCAATTGTGTGTATACTGTATATATATGTAGGTGAGTTACAAAATAAGTGTACATTTTAGTCACTAATTATATTGAAAATGAGCATAACTGGCGTAACAATTAATGCTTCTGCGTGATGCAAGATTTTAAATTAAATAAATAAATATTCTTTGTTACGTAACAGTTTTTTCATATACAATATTTTGGGTTGTAGATACTTGAAAATTCTTTTAAGAATCCATATACTAATTTGGGAAGCAGGAAAGAAACTTCAATTTTAAAATTTTACTTGGAATTCACCATAACAAAATACAATGACTATATGTGATAAGATCTAATGACCACTCAGATTAGATTAGATTAGATTAGTAGAAATGGGTTCGTGTTTTAAGGCTCTAACACGGCAAAAATATTTTTGGTTCATTGTATTTACCCATTTTTGTTTTATGGAATAAATAAAATTAAATCTACTCTAGGGTGATATCTAGTCTGTTATGGTGTTCCTGTTGGACACACATCAAACATTCTCAAACATGTCTCTTTCCGCCATTTATTTAGACCAGACCAAGGTTTTGAGGATGGGATAAAATTCTTCCTTTAGCCCTTTTGTGTCCCAAGTTAACACACAGGCACGGAGTCATGAGGAAGTACAATAGTTATGCAATTAGATCACCAAAATCACATATTTTAAACACATGTAATTTTCTACACCAGACTGTGTTTTGCCTAACATGAGCTGAAGTGAAAAGTGATATTCAATGAATGGAGATTACTGTAAATGAGATGATGTGCGAAATGAAATTCTGGAAATGGGAGAATTTCACGAAAAACCCAAAAATACCTGGTGGTGGTCCAACACCAATACCTCTCCGAAACCACCAGGATTAGAACCTGAGTTCCCAGTCGGGAAAGCCGCGCACGCAGCTATAAAGGATGTAAACAAAATTCTAGAAGGCTCTTAGCCTACCATCCGGCTGCTGGCCTCACATCCACATGTATCAATCACAGAGGTATATGATCATCAGTCAGTATAGAGGTGAAAGTCGTCAGCATGTTACGTCCTCCAGCCGTTATAGCTGGTTTTCTCAATCTGGAGCAGCTACTTATTGTAGCTATTCAAATGCCTCACGATGCTGGGTGGGCACCTGTGCCATATTGGCCGAAATACCATGAGAAAATTTCTTCCCTATGGAGACTCGAATCAGCGCAAGTCCCGTAGCTCTGCTCCAAGGTTTCTTGCCTTAACCACTCGGCTACGGCGCGGGACAAAGGAAGTAAAAGCTCCGGGTAAAATAAATTGGAATATGTTAGGTCTTGATGCAGAAGGTTCCGGGAATATCCGAAGTAGACTGTGGCCCAAAGAGGGCTGTTGTGGCAACTCTGATGATTAAAGCCGTATTTATATGCAAAATAAAGCACTAAATATGCATGCAAATATGCATGGAACATGTAGAAAATATGCATCCTAAATATGCAAAAAACAGATTGTAATAAAATCAAATAAATTATTTGCTTTGTGGGCAATGTTAGCGTATTTCTGGCTGTTAAAGTAAATAAGGAAGGTTTTCATGAGGTTTTCTTGAGTGAAGCTCCTTCGTCTGTCAGTGAAGAAGGGTTTATACAATTATAATGTTCTTTCTACATCACGTGATGTCACAGGTGCATGTGAAAAACACCACAGTTCTTCTCCAGTGAACTATCTTCGGTTACAGTGTTTTCACTATCAACAGAGAGCATTTTGCTAATTTGACAAATTCAATTGTAGTCAGGATTTTTATTTAATACTTCACTAATATTATCAAATGCGATTTTAGCAATACCATAATATTATTTCTGAAGTCCCACGGGTATTTCCCTGTTACACAGATGTAAATATACACGTTACGCTTGCATTCAATGAAATGCAGAGACTTTATAAATTTAGAGTATTAATTAATAATTAAGTAATTACTAGCAATGAGCTGAAGGGAAATTTATAATGTAACACCACATTTAGGAGTAAAATATGCATTTATGCATTAAAAATCTAAAATAAGCATTTTCCTCCGGAATATGCATTTCTATGCAATAACAAATACCGCTCAAATTGTCTGTGAAGGAGCCACTTAACATGTAAATCATTTCCGCATACTTTTTATTGCATAAAACAAAACATGCATTTCTCATACCAATCCGGGCTCTACTGATGATCATATCTGAAGATAGTTTTGATATCAGCGTACTCTCAGTTTGCTAGTGACAACACTTCTGTTTATCGAAGGTATGTTTGAAATACTGGAGCTATTAGTTATGTAATGTTGATATTTAGTTGATTGCTTGTAATCATTATCAACCGAGTTAGAGGGAGTTTATTAGCCTGGTTTGTAATTCAGAGAAATACACATAATTAGTGCAAAGCGTGCAATTACCTGAATGTTTGTAATTAGACCTCGATTAGTGTTATTTATACAGGAGATTAGCAGTGACCTCCATGTTGGCATCTTTATGACGTAATTCTATGCATTTATTGCAGCTATACAACTACAAGCGGTGGCATTTGTTCAATTTAATCCTAACATTTTCTAGCATTTTAATTGATAGGGGCGTTCAAGCGATTCGAAAGTAATGCTTCGTAGTCCACCGCTATGGTCTCGGGATGGCGCCACTGCCTCGTACGGAACGGGCCCCGATTCGATCCCTGGTCGGGGCAAGTTTCATGGGTTGTGGTTTTTTCGAAATTTTTCCTCACCTGAGAGACAAATTTCAAATAAAAAAAATAGTGAATTTACATAAAACCCAAGACGGCCCCCGAACCATCATCTGGCCATCATAATTATCATAACACATTCACCACATTTAGTATAACTGTGTGTGTGTGTGTGTGTGTGTGTGTGTGTGTGTGTGTGTGAGTGAATGGCGTGTTTTGTTTTCAAGTTGTGTTATCTCGGAGGAGGCCATGGCCTCCATGTCCTTGGTGTAGTTAAAAAGTATGGGTAATCCATAGTTTAATATTCTTCTTTCGACAAGGTAATATCTAGTATAAGGCGAGAGGAAAAACTAAATTAAAAGACATAATGATCAAGCCGGTTCCATGGCGCAAGCGCTAAGACGCTCGCCTCTCATCGCTGGAGTCTCGAGATCCATCTGGCTTTCGTGGTGGACTAAACGGATCTTGGCCAGGTTTTTCTCGGGGTTTCTCTCGTTTTCCCCTGCCACAAGTTTCATTCCACTACTATTTTTTCACATACATCTCATCCATTTCGTTTATCCGCTCCTTCAACCTTTCCCTTTACAGGTACTTTTACATGCCCCACGCCACACGGGCTTTCCAGGAACTCTCGTGAATTGATTTATAACTCGGGATCACTCAAATACTTGTTTGACCGAACAAGAAAAAGACGGATGGTCAGTTCACTGCCAGATCCACCACAGTGACGACACGAAGATTTAGGACAAGATGCACCATGCACTCATAGGGAAATATGATATGAATTATTATGATGATAAGGGACTATTTTTAGACCTTAAAGTTTCCCGTTATTTGTCTTACAGACGAGGAAAAAAGCATGGAAAATACTTCTCCCAGAACAGAACCCGAGCCCGTTGCATGCGAGGCAGGAACGTTATTCCGAGAACCATGGCGCAAACCATTAAGTTGACTGTTTTTATCCTAAATTCTTTCGAACAACGTTAAACCAATATATATATAAACCAGCCAACACGGAGCGTGTGCTGCTACGCCTAAATAAATAAAATATTAAGGGTTAATTGAATTATATCGTATACAGTATACACAATGAGGAACTAAGCATGGCGATTGCTAGTCAATTTTTAAATTCGGATTTCAGATAAGCCCGCAATTCTGAAGATCGGGTTTAACCGATTTGTGGATAATAGGTATCTCGGTTTATTTTGTTAGAATATACTGAATTTCGTTGTAAAACATTTAAAATTGCGACCGCTGGAACGATTTTTAAATTTTCGTTTCAGGTGAACTACATCTAATGACTTTAGAATATATATATATATATACAGCATGAAAAGCTTCTCCATAATAAATACATATATGAGATCATCGTGATCGGTGAAACCCTGTCGAAGTCTATTATTCTCAGATATATATATATATATATATATATATATATACATATACATACGTACATATATAAAATCGAATGTTAGAGATTCAAGTGCTTTGGAACATGTTTGTACCAAAGAGAGGCGAACAGATAATTATAATTGGAGTAAACTATGCAACAGTGAGCTATATGATGTTAAGGTAAGACGGTAGGCAAAAATTAAAAAAAAAATCAATTTTTTTTTCGTAATTAAATAGTCTGTTCTTTTCTGAACATTTCTGTACATGATATTTTACTGAACGCCAATTATAAGTGCGTTAATTATTTATTTTAAAAACAATTGACAGCTATCAGCCTATAATATCATTATACCTTAAACCTTGTTTTTTCGAAAGTGAAAATGTATTTGCCCCATTATCTCAGGAACGATTAGAGATATTTAAATTACATTTTTACAGGCAGTAAACCTAGTTGTACTAAAGCTTTGGAACTACAGTCATGGTGATGTCTTGTATAGATCTTCACTTATGATATTTTTAGAAGCCTCATTTAATTAACTGTAAAAAATTCATTACAATTTATCTAGTACTTCCTGAGATAATGGGTCTCAAATTCCCATGTTTTAACATTGATGGAATAGGGCCTACCGTCTCACCTTAATGGAAAAATCAGTTATAATAAGGACATTCAAATTTTGTTGACTGCAAATAGCCAGGCCAAGAGCCATGGATGAGGAATTAAAGGGGACATGGGAACTTCCTGTAGGAAAAGCAGAGAGATCACGCTCAGGAGGTACGCCTATAACATTAACCATAATTTGAGGGAGGTGTGAATTATACAAGAAGATTGGAAAATATTAGGTCAGGATACGAATGTATAGAGGGAGCTGTGAAACTCCAGGTTGGATTCTATCTATGGGTTAGATTTTATCTCTCCTACAAACCAACCACCAATGAACCTTAAAAGTCAAATTATCGTTATCTATCTATCTATCTTTCTTCGGGTTTTTACAGCTGCTGCCGTCTTCCCGTGCCAAACCTCCAAAGCCTACGGTATTGGGCATCTTCGATGCTTAGCCCTCTAGCTTGCATTACTGTCTTCATGTTTTCCTTCCATGTTAACTTTGGTCTCCCTCTTTTCTTCATTCTATTCGGACGTCATTCATACAGTTGCTTCGGACATCGCTCATCTTCCATTCTTAAAACATGTCCTAACCACTTTAATTCCTTCTCCTCAATTCTTTCAATTATGCTTTCTTCTGCTTCCATTATGTTTCTAATTTCCTTATTTGTGACATGTTCTAATTTACACTTTCTGGCACTTCTGCGTAAATAATCCATTTCTAGAGCTATTAGTCTATTCTTGTAGTAGCCTACTTATTGATTGTCCATACCTCACTTCCATACATTGCAACAGATTCCACCAACGTTTTACCAATATATTTTTTTGTATCTTCCCAAATATGCTTATCCCATCATATGGAATTTAACGATGATATTATTTTCTACTCATTAATAATAATAATAATAATAATAATAATAATAATAATAATAATAATAATAATAATAATAATAATAATAATAATAATAATAATAATAATAATATATAATAATAATAATAAATAATGATAATAATAGTAATAATAATAATAATAATAATATTTTTTATTTTTATTTATATACAGATTTTCATTTTTATACATATTTTTGTGCCTAAAGTTTTATTTTCCTTCTTCACTCGTCCCTATCGATCCACTCCACATCCTCCAGTCCTGTTGTTCTCATTTCATTAATAAATAATAATAATAATAATAATAATAATAATAATAATAATAATAATAATAATAATAATAAAATAATAACTAATAATAATAATAATAATAATAATAATAATAATAATAATAATAATAATAATAATAATAATAATAATAATAATAATAATAATAATAATAATAATAATAATAATAATAATAATAATAATAATAATAATATAATGTATTATATCACCTGCTGGAGATAAGACCGTATTTTTTCAATTCACCAGGGTTAAATGATACAGATATTAATAATTGAGAAAAATACAAAAACCTTAATTCTCTACTAAGCTTATATAAACGCTCTTAAATCCTCTATTGCGTTTAACCAACCAGGGAAACAGCACTTCATGAAAACACTTTATTAAATTGTGAATTTGATGCATTGCTAGCTACCTTTTTTGAATATTTAATAGAACAAAGCCGGAAAAATTCTTGAAATTCACCATTACTTATGAACCGCTACTGCATCGATCCTGGGACCTCTTAAACGCGCCAGAGCGGAGCTGCAATTTGTCAAATCTGTACTGGGTGTTTTTAAATTTCAAAATGTGTGAAAGAGTGGCCAGAATAGTGATTTATGTAACTCCACGACTTACTGGCTTTTATCCAAACTCAGTGTAATGTTTGTTGGGATAAAGAAAACGGTTGACCATGCCAGAAGCTTTGTTTGTAACTTAGCTTCTCATTACAGCTTTTAACTCGGGCATTAAAACTATCCATGGCTGCGGTATAAAAAAAAAACGTTATTGGAATCTAACTTGCTAGCTATCTAAGTAGCGTATCTACCTTAACTAATTAACCAACTCTATGACTTACGGAACCAGAAGAATTGATGCCGCATTCACTAAGGGCCTCCATTGATCCATATATCTCTTTTCAGTTTTCTAAGATCCGTCCAAATATTATCCTCCCTCACAGGTCAAGGCATTCCTAACAGTATGTCTATCAACAGTTTCATTAAGGCCTATGTAACTAATTAACACACTCTCTCTTTGACTTCTTGATCTTTTGAGTTTAGCTTTACCCGCCCTAGCTAATTCAGTTACTCATATTTCCTTATACAGGGTGCTTTAAAATTCCCCCTACAAACTTCTAGGACTTGTACAGGGAACTGAGATGATAATACTGTGGCGTGTATTTTAGAACACTAACCACGCTCTGCCAAACCATTTGTCGCGTATTATTACCCCGCTCTGCTTAACTATTTGCACGCAGAGAGAGATTACGATGCTGCTACCTTCCGGGATCGCTGGGTTATGGTAATGCTGTATTTTAGCAAAGTGCTCACGATATCTAATGAAGTTAATTACAAGTAAACAGCCTGCCTCGGGCCCATAGAAGGCGGCTAACCATTCATCTTTCTTTCCTAATTGAATATGCATATAAATATGAATACTGACTATAACTTGCATGGACTGAACTAACTTCGTCATAGGATAGAGAATGATAACTCTTAAATAATACCAAGGGCGTAACATAAAAGATAAGCTTTTAATAAGAATATAAGTGTGGATTATATAAAAGACAAAATAATGAGTACATAACAAAATTAATCTTTGATCCATCGATCAAGCACAAATAATAACCAAAATATAATAGAACAATAACGTACCATTTAAACTATCACACGCATACTTGTCTAAGTCCTATTGGAAATCCTTCTTCCATGTTTACTTAGACGAAATCAAATCTAACCGTTCCTCGGTTATAATCCACTAGCTCATCTTCTCAATCACCATATTAACCTCGCCAGTTCATGGTGCACTTGAGTTGGATTCACACACTGAATCCCCTTCTAAAGAACCAAACGCCACTTAGTGAGCCGATCGAAAGATGAAGTCCGTTGCGATAACCAAGCATTTATCAGGTTCGCGAATGGAAGGGATGTGCGCAGTAGAAATGCGCGAGGAAAGGGTAAAAAGGGAAGGGGTAACCACACGGAACACAGGAACATTGGCAGGCTTCACAAATGTTCTTCAGTAGGGAGGAGCACAAAGATGTATAACTGAACCGAAAAAAGGCACTTTCGGTTCAATAGCTCTCCCTACACCCTCCGGGTAACAGAAAAGAGTCCATAGGCTTCCAGTAATGTCCAAAGAAGCAATCCCACGTTGGGAGGGGAACATAAACACTATTGGATTCCAGCGGTAACTTCAAAGCAAATCTTCCATCGTCCCCAATATCACGATCACCACACCTGCTTTCATGTAGACTATTCCAGCGCTGAAAAATATACTCCAATTTGCTTCAGCCGCCATAGCACCACATTGCGGTGTTCCAGGTGAAGACTCGGGTGACGATAATCATCGGATTGCCGGATCGCAATCCCGTTCCACCGCTTTCCAGGAATCCATAGTTCCAAAGCCACTATGTCGGTCAGCTGGGCACTCGGGGGTCGGCCGGATCCTCCAAGCGCTCGACTGCCGAACACTCCAGGCATACAGACTGTAGAACTGCCAATGTTTAAGGAAAGGTAACTGAAACAAAGAACAGGCGCAAACAGGAAAGCAGAACCATAGATATGCTAATTTAACATGTGTCATTATACAAAGTATTTAGCTTTAACATTCAGCTCTTTTCATTTATAACAAACATGCTTGAATTTACTCGATAGTATTACATATTTTTTTGACCTGCCTAAGATGTTATTTTACAATGTGGTCATGGACGCCGACTAACTTCTACTCACTCTTTTCTAGAATTTAGTTTGCGTCACATTAGTAAGACCTGAACCACCTATACAGAAACTCATTCTAGTAACTCAAACATCGAAAAGAATGACACAATCAGCCCAAACACTTATATTCATCAGTATTATATTCTACTATCCTAAACGAGCATATATACATATATATAAACAAACTACGTAAACTAAGATTGACATTCTCTAGACAGATGCCCATACCGCTGACATTTCCAACATTGAAGATTCTTTTTCGACTGCCAAGAAGGACGATTCGTCGAAGTATTAGACTTACTTAAATTGTCAGTTTTACTTCTTTCACTAAAGTCCCTCTGTCTTTCAGCAATTTCAAAATCCGCCACTTTCCTGGCTAAGAGACACATTTCGGCTACATTCTGAGGTCTTGTAGCAAAAATCAAATGCTGTCTAGTAGCCGGGGACATATTTTGCAGAATAAGATCCATTAACTTTTCTTCAGAAAATAAAGGATTCAACACAAGTGCAGCTCCTTGTATATTGGCGATAAATTCCAACAAAGATTCCTTAGGCATTTGGAATCGACGTGACACAAATCTAATCCAAAAGTCTTCCAACAATCTAGGAGGCAACAACGAACACTTCACATGTTCTAAACTTTCCATCCAAGAGAATCTCGACTTAACAACTTCACTCCAGATTTTCAATAAGATTCCTCCGATGCAACTCAAAATTGAGTTCACAAAATACTCATCGGGAACCAATTTCAATTCGAAAATCGAGTTAATTTTGATGAGGAAGACCACTAGCGATTCCTTATCTTCACCATCACAGGGATCTACCTTTCCAATCAACTCTCGGAAAATCCGCTGATTATTCTGCTCCATAAAAGAAGAAAGGTTGGAGACAGTTCCACTAGATAAATCTTTGATAGAGCTAAGTCTACGATCACTCATATCCTTATGCTGTTCTGCGAAATAATCCTCTTGAGTTGCGTTATCGACAATGAACTTACGTTTTATTAATATTTGTTCAGGCTGGGAGAGAGAATTCATATGATCTTTAAGCCGCTGACGTAATATGTTTACATCACCTTCAGCCTCTATACCTAGCAGGTTTAATTCACGAACAAGCTTGTCTTTGGATATAATATCTACCCAGCTAGGCATGTTTACTAAGTATAATAAACACAAGATGTAAACAACTATAGGCAAACGTAGTATTACATACATAAATCAGTCTCTGTTCTGGTATAAAGAAAGATGAGTTGATGTTTACGTAACATAAAACAAACACGTAAACTAATGCTTAATAACTTCAACTTAAATACAGCATATCTTTCAATATGAAAAACACAAAGCGAATGCCTTGCTACCATTTGGGCGCAATTAAACCCCAAAAAACCAAACCCTTAACCACGCTCTGAGAAACCAATTGTGGCGAGCAGTTTAGAAACACTAACCACGCTCTGCTAATACCATTTGTGGCGTGTATTAGAACCACGCTCTGCTTAACTATTTGCACGCAGAGAGAGATTACGATGCTGCTACCTTCCGGGATCGCTGGGTTATGGTAATGCTGTATTTTAGCAAAGTGCTCCAGATATCTAATGAAGTTAATTACAAGAAAACAGCCTGCCTCGGGCCCATAGAAGGCGGCTAACCATTCATCTTTCTTTCCTAATTGAACATGCATATAAATATAAATACTGACTATAACTTGCATGGACTGAACTAACTTCGTTATAGGATAGAGAATGATAATAACTCTTAAATAACAACAAGGGGCGTAACATAAAAGATAAGCTTTTAATAAGAAAATAAGTGTGGATTATATAAAAAACAAAATAATGAGTACATAACAAAAATTGATCTTTGATCAATCGATCAAGCACAAATAGTAACCAAAATATAATAGAACAATAACGTACCATTTAAACTATCACACGCATACATGTCTAAGTCCTATTGGAAATCCTTCTTCCATGTTTGCTTAGACGAAATCAAATCTAACCGTTCCTCGGTTACAATCCACTTGCTCATCTTCTCAATCACCATGTTAACCTCGCCAGTTCATGGTGCACTTGAGTTGGATTCACACACTGAATCCCCTTCTAAAGAACCAAACGCCACTTAGTGAGCCGATCGAAAGATGAAGTCCGTTGCGATAACCAAGCATTTATCAGGTTCGCGAATGGAAGGGATGTGCGCAGTAGAAATGCGCGAGGAAAGGGTAAAAGGGAAGGGGTAACCACACGGAACACAGGAACATTGGCAGGCTTCACAAATGTTCTTCAGTAGGGAGGAGCACAAAGATGTATAACTGAACCGAAAAAAGGCACTTTCGGTTCAATACTTAGAATTGGAAACCAAAATTACCGTTTCCGTACTACAGCCGTTTGAAAACATGTTTTTAACGCGACCACTTTTACGAGTAATTTATTATGAGGCGTGACACAGTATATCACTTGTTATACAATTCAATTCATTAATAACTAAAGAAACAAAATGGAAAACTTATTTTTCTCAAACACTTTTGTTTGTAGTTAAACTTAAATTGTTTTTGTCCTTTTGAAATGATGGTTAACATTCAGATCCACTACAAGTGCGGTTCGATGTGGCGACCAGCAACTTCGTTGCACACATTGTGCCTACGAATGATGCTTTGGTAAACGCATTCTATCACACCTGGTGTATCTGCAATCTCTCCTGCTGCGATCACAACTCGTGCCACCAGATTTTCTTCTGTATCTACCGGAGTGTCATAAACCAAACTCTTCATATGACCCCAGAGGAAAAAGTCCAATAGAGTCAAATCCGGTGATTGTGGAGGCCATGTAATTGGATCACCACGGCCTATCCATCTTTGTTCGAATCGTCGGTCTAGATGTTCCCGAACATGAAGTGAAAAATGAAACCGCATGTCTTGACGGACGTTCAATGGCACAGTATCTAACAACACACCCAATACTTGTTGTAGGAAGATCAAGTAGATGGGACCTGTTAGCCTGGATGGAAGCATATACGGTCCAATCACATGACCATCCAGAATACCTGCCCACACATTAATTGAAAATCTGTGTTGGAATCCCTGGACATGCGCGGCATGAGGGTTATCGTCTGCCCAGACATGGCTGTCTCGTGAATTGAGTACATGTACACTTTGTGACAAAAAGAATGGGCCGACTCTTGATCTCGAATATTTCAAGTTCTAACGCGCGATTCACACGAGTAAACTAATTGCACAGTAGAGCTACAATACGTTTTCTTTCTTCCCTTGAAGAGTATTCTTTCTAAACGCAACAAGGCAGTGAAAGCGTAGCTCAGTGATTGTGGCTTGATTCGTATATAAGAGGTCGCAGGTTCGATTCCCGGTGAGGTTCATATTTTTAATTATTAAAGTGCTTTCTATTTTATTCTGTATATTCATTCTTAAAGAAAAAAACGTACTAATTATTTGGAAGTATTAATATTTTTATTATTAGTATTATTATTTACTTATTTATATACAGGTTTACAGTGTAAAAAAACATCTTCCTTTGCCCAAAGCTTTTTAAATTTTTATCTTCTTTCTACATTCTTCTCTATCTTCTCATTCCAATTCTTTCAGACCTAGCTCCCTCATATCTCTTCTTACATCATCCATCCATTTAAATCTGGTCCACCTCTCTTTCCTTTTTCAGGTGGAATCCATTTCAAAGCTTGTCTGGGTAATGTTATCTCTGGCATCCTACGTATATGACAATACCATTCTAGTTGTCTGTATCTCACAAAATCTAATATTGAATTTTGGACTTTCATTTGTTGTGTGATGATTGTATTTCTGATTTTTTTCCAATTTAGAATGTCTATTTGAGCGTCTGTAAGGATCCATTTCGGTAGACATAAGCTTTAAACTCAAATTTTTATTCAGATGCCAAGTTTCTGCACCGAATGTTAGCGTGCTTCGAATTATGGATTTATAAATTTCTAATTTGGTTTCTATTATGTTCTTATCTCACAAAACTCCGTTTAACAATGTTATTACCGATCTGCCTTTTTGAATTCTATATTTTGTCATTTTCTTGAGGACATTTTAAGTTAATTTTGATCCCCAGGTAATTACATTCTTCACATCAATTGATACATCCCATTATTATTATTATTATTATTATTATTATTATTATTATTATTATTATTATTAGTAGTAGTAGTAGTAGTAGTATTATTATTATTACGCAGAAGTGCCAGAAAGTCAAAATTAGAACATGTCACAAATAAGGAAATTAAAAACATAATGGAAGCAGAAGAAAGCATAATTGAAAGAATTGAGGAGAAGGAATTAAAGTGGTTAGGACAAGTTTTAAGAATGGAAAATGAGCGATGGCCGAAGCAACTATATGAATGGCATCCGACCAGAAAGAAGAAAAGAGGGAGACCAAAGTTAACATGTAAGGAAAATATGAAGACAGTAATGCAAGCTAGAGGGCCAAGCATGGAAGATGTCCAAGACCGTAGGTTTGGAGGTTTGGCAGGGGAAGACGGCAGCAGCTGTAAAAACCTGAAGAAAGATAGATACATTTTTATTATTATTATTATTATTATTATTATTATAGATGACGGATAATAACAATAATAATTATTACTTTTTTATTATTGTCCATCATCTATGAGCTATTATTATGATGGACTTGACATATATAAACTAAATATTTTAATTGAAGGTTGAAAATGTTTCCTCACTAATACGTAATAAATAAATAAACACATAAATATATGAAGCTATATTATATTTTATTACTTACATTTATAGCATTATTATTCTGTACACACAATTAAATTTATACCGGTAGCTGAAGCTGAATAGTGTTACAGAGGCAGGAATATTACTTAAGATAGTGTAAAGTGAATGTAGATTATGTGGCAGGAATTAAATATTATAGGATGTATTTTGCGAAAATACAAATGAATGAAAACAATTGTGGGACGATTTGAACCCTGGCTTTTACATACATTTCATTTTGTTGCAAGTAGTTTTATCATCTACGCTATTCGAACATCTGATGCTAGTTGCCGTGTTTACTTTTACACTATGAACGAGAATTGAACTTTATTTAAAATTTGAGTAACATTGCACTTGTCCAACTCTCTTAAATATCTAGAAACACGTCTCCTTCACTGTTCTTTAACTATTTAAGACCATTAAAACCAAATACAGCGTATTTAAAACATTTAACGGTGCTTTACCTCATGAACCTCAGCTATGGCTTTTCGAGCATGCGCAATGGGCCATAACAAGAACTCTGCTTTTTGAAGCGGCTCATTCTTTTTGTCGCTAAATGTACATTCATCTGTGAAGAGAATGGGCCGTGGAAATGGGGACTCGTTGATGCAGATGTGCAGAAACCGCGTACAGAACTCAACTCGTGGAGTAAAACCGGCTGGCAGTAGTGAATGTACCCTTTGGAGGTGGTATGCATGTTGCTGTAACATCCAGTACACGCGCAGTTGCTCGTATGCTCGTTGACGGACTCCCTTAAACTTGATGCAGTACGGCCTCTTCCAATTCGGGTGTGCGGCATCTCCTTGGAGCACCACAGTCATTCCTGCCGGCGGTGAAGGTACCCCTTTCTCGAAGCCGTTGCATAATTATGGCGAAAAGGGTATGCGATGGAGTCTGACGTTGTGGAAAACGATCTTGATAAAGGCGACGAGCAGCTCTTCCATTACCTCGAGCTTCGTCATACAGAAGGATCATGTCGGTGTATTCAGCAAAAGTGTACTCAACCATGTTGCTCCAACACTGAAAGACACGTGAATGAGGCTCCAACCATCTCCGAGAGATAGAATAAATATCAATTGACATCACGTGATCCAACGTAAGCGCATCTCATCATGTAACTCGGCAGGCGGACGAATCGCGAAGCTATTACTTGTTGACGTACGTTCAGGCAAAGCCTGTTTTCAAACGGGTGTAGCACGGGAACGGTAAGTTTGCAGACATGGTTTCCAATTCCACATATTATCAACTCAGTCCCCTCTACAAGTCCCAGAAGTTTGTAAGGGGAATTTTAGAGCACCCTGTTTAATCATTAAACTAAACCAGTACCCAACGAATAGCTTTGAAAATGGAACCGGTTCCGAAAGGTCTAGCTGAATATTTTATACAAATATAATTTGTTGAGGAAGACTGCCACAACAGGTATACAATTTTTTTGTTTTTTAAATACTCTTCAACTTTGACAATATGAACTTCATAATAGTTATAATAATATATTTAGAATGTCGATTTACATTTGTAGTTAAATTCTAATAATATGGATCTCTCTTTTTTGTCTATAAATTAATAATGAACAAACTTGACTTGGTATTACGAACGCTGTCTTTATATGAGAACAGGGTAACTTTAACATGTAGATTTATGTAGTGTTTCACATGTAATAATATTTATTTTTATTTTTAATTATTGAATAAAATATTTAAAACAGAGAGTTACTGAATTGTATTAAAAGAGTCTACTGGCATTAGGATAAATTTATCCCGTTAGTAATCAATATTTATTCTTAGTGATGAAGCTTAATTAACCCTACGTCCCTTATAAACTCATATGAACCTTTAATAATAGTAATGATTATGATAATAATAATAATAATAATAATAATAATAATACTTTATTTTAGCTGGCAGAGTTAATGCCATAAGACCTTCTCTTCCACTAACCAGCGAATAGTAAAATTATATAGAAATTACATTGTTTTTACAATTTAAAAATATTATTAAAATATAGACTAAACAAAAGACAATGGGGGTGTGTTCTAATACTAGCTAATACTAACAAAACATGGAATCAACACTTTTAAACTTCATATTAAAACACAGGTGAGGTTATGTAATAAGATATTAAAAGTAAAATTGGTCCTGGTAAGTCAGTCGTCCTCAACTAAATTAGTTTTAGTTGAGGACGACTGATTTACCAGATTCCAATTTTATATTTAATATATTAAAACATGGAATATTATAAAATAAAAATAATTTAAAGTAAAATTAAATAAGTGAAGCTTCCTAGATGAATATTTATAGGTCCGTACACAATGCTGAATATAGTTGTTCTGCAGTTAATGTTTTCATTGTGCGGAACTTAAGATATCAGTTAATTTGGATTTAAATAATGATAGTGATTGACAGTCCCTGACATAACTGGGAAGTGCGTTCCATGCTCTAGTCATAGATATTGTGTAAGATTCAGAGTATAGTCATGTCCTGTGCTGCGGCATCAAAATTAAAGAAGAGCCTTGTGATCTTGTCCCTAAATTATGAAGAACCGATAAATTTTGAAAACGCGTTGATAAATAAATTGGTAAACATGTGTGCAGAATTTGGAATAGTAAAACAAGTGAATGTAAAGTTCTTCTGTCATTTAGACGTAGCAATAATAAGGCTTGAAATGGAGGAGACGGTACCAACATTAAGGAGCAAAACTCAAAGAAACTTTATAAAAATAATATAGGCCCGCTACCTTAATAATATAACTATAAAGCTTTTCGAAGTCAAAGACAACACCGTATTTATAACACCGAGGTGGATGATTTTCCAACCAGTAGTAAAGTGGTAACATATGGTGAGTATGCCGTTATAACAAGTTTTCTCAATCTGTAGCCGATACTTATTGTAGTGCCTAAATTTCTCACGATGTTGGGGGGGGGTACCGATCCCATACTGGTCGAAATGCCATAAGAAAATGTTCTCCCCTGTGAGGACTCGAACCAGCGCAAGTCCCCTTGCTCTGCAACAATGCATGATGGTTTAAACTGCTCAGCTACGGCGCGGGACAACATATTAACCAACTTTTTGATATATGTTTCAAGATAAACATTTAAAAAACTTATTTTATGAAATGTGTGAAGGGTGTCAGGTTTAAAATAATTTATTTTGTGTGGAGAAACATATGAGTGAAATGTTGAAATATACTCGAACCGCTAGCATCTGGGGAAACTTCAGGAACATTTATCACTATCCAAGCTCTTGCTCTTTTTATGTACACACAAAAAAAGGGGAACTGCGGATTTTATCGCTTCCAAGCTTCGTATCAGCAGAAACAAAACGTCAAAATCTGCGATTAAAAAAAAGTACTTTGAGAGGCGGATCAATCGGATTGTGCCTGAAGAGGGTCTGTGATGGATGGTGAGTTAATTGGTAGCAGCTCTTTCTCTTCACGCTTCAAGTAAAACAACGCCACAAATCCCCCATTTTTCTAAAAAACTCAAAACCACAGATGACAGACTAAATAAAAAAAACTTTGAACTTTTGTATGATACGTATCATACCAGTGGATAAAATATACAGGGTGATTCAGAATTCCTGTTACAATTGGTTTCGAAGTCTCCATTACTCAGAGGAGGATAATAATAGGAACAGGTGGGAATATAATAAGGTACATAGGACTTCTACACCTTCGAAATACAACTACTCACATAGAAAACTTTCCTTACTTTAGTTATTTTACCTGAGAAGCTTTTTATCATGTTTACACTATCACCATTCATACACATTAATAATAATAATAATAATAATAATAATAATAGTAATAATAATAATAATATAATAATATATAATAATATAATATATAATATGTGGAAAGCAACGGGAACCTACCACACCTACACAATTCCCTAGTAAAGCTGCAAGCATAGCATGAAAATGCTATGATTGCAGTGAAGAACCTGCCTTCGGGCAGAATTACTATGGATGGAATATATAATAATAATAATAATAATAATAATAATAATAGTAATAGTAATAATTTATTTATATACGTATTTTTAATGTTTACACATCTTTCTGTGCCTAAAGTTTTATTTTTCTTCTTCACTCGTCTCTATCTATCCACTCCATGCCCTCCAGACCTGTTCTCATTCCAGTTCTTATTTCTTGCATCCACGAGGTCTTCCTTTCCTTCTTCTTCCGATATTTTCCTGGGTAAACTTTCTTCTTGCATTCGTCGTACGTGTCCATACTAATTTAATTGCTTATATCTTATATAATCTACTACTGAATATCTGATATTCATGTTTTCTCGTATGACAGCATTTTTTTTTCTAATTTTGAACATCTTGCCGCCCTCCTCAAGACCCGCCAAAGTCTGTCCCAAGCCAAGTTAGAAAAGGGTGAGATGGAGGAGTAACAACCTCGTTAAAAAACCAGGGTTCAGTACGCGCGGCTTATAGGGCCCCTTATCTAGAGTACAGATACTGCTGCCTTGCAGTTCGTCATTGGTTTTATAAAGGCTAGAGGAAGAAAACCTTTACCAGGTTAGGGGTTGATGCATCAGGCCAGCTCCCTGTTCGTCACAAATACATAACAATGCTAAAAAGCCTGAAGATGATAATAATAATAATAATAATAATAACAATAACAATAATAATAATAATAATAATAATAATAATAATAATAATAATAATAATAATAATAATAATAATATAATAATAATAATAAAAATACTCTATTAAGCTGATAAAATTAGCTTCATGTTTCTCTTCCACTCAATCAGCGAATAATAAAATTATATGCAGTTTCATACACTAAACATAGTTTAAAATACAAGTGTAGCATAAACAACGCACAGTGTTAATGCAGTATAGTATTAATACTAAAAAAAATAAAGAATAAAATAAAATAAGAAATGCTACTTACAAAAGTAAGACATTTAAGTTGTAATTGATATCCGGGATTAATTTTTATATTTACATACGGAAAATATAGAGAAAAAAAACAGGCAAGTCACTTTTTCATAAAACCTAGAAAAAATGGTTTTATTACATCATCATCATCAGCAGCAGCAGCATCAAGGATTAGACCTGCTGGTCTGTTCCGATCTCATGTTAGAATTTGTTCTACCATCAGACTTGAAAGTACCGTGTGGCCCAAAAGTCGGTTGACAAATGGGATAAGTTTGACAGATGTTAAAATGTTAAAACTATCCACACTGATTGAATTGTCATGTTCATGGGTTTCATTTCAGAGCTAACGCAGATGCTCAAAGTGACGTCCATCCAGCTGGAGATCACGAAATTCAGCACTCACATTTGAAAGTGTATCTGGTGAAATATGCCGAATGACATTACTGATTCGGTCTTGCAAGTTTTCCAGTGATGCGGGCTAAGCCTGGAACGCATGTTGTTTTACATATCCCCAAAGAAAGAAGTCTTTGGGCGTCAAATCAGGTGACCGTGCAGGCCAAGGCCTAGGGCCACCCCGTCAAAACCACTGATATAGAAATTTCCTATTAACATTGTTTCGAACAATTACAGCATAGTGAACAGTAGCTCCATCTTGTTGAAACCACAATTGTTGCCGTCTGTTCAATGGCAGGTCATCTAGAAAGTCTAGTCGAGTAGGGTCCAGCACTTCACTGTAAGACAGTTGGTTCACATCGCCTTCAAAGAAATGTGGGCCCACAACCGTATCACGAACAAGACCACGCCACACCATTAATCTGGGGGTACCTGAGTCATTCACCTCACATATCCATACTGGATTGTGCCTAGACCAATACCAAGCATTTTGAGTGTGGGTATGACCGTCCAAATAAAATAAACACTCATCACTGAAAATAACCCGTTTAATGAAATCTGTATAGAGGACCATTGTCATGCATTGTGTGAACATGTATCATCTTATATGGACAAACTGTGGTGCTTTTAAAATTCGCCGAACACATTCCTTGTTCACTCCACTCTGCCTTGACACATAACGAATTGATCTTTTAGGGCTTGCAATAACCTTTTCAAGTACGTTAATTGTGTTTTCCTTCATCGGTAGCCGTATTTGGTCAGCCACTTCGCTTTGCATCCAGTACAGAAAAGGTACTTTTAAATTTATTTAAAAGTTTACTCACAGTTTGAAATTATGGTTTTGGTATTTCAGGATGCCGCCTGTGAAACTCATCTGCAGCCTCTCTCGAAGTTCGATGGTTATCACCGCAAAGAAATACTAATTCAACTCTTCGTTCTGAAGTAAGCATGAATGACTTCAATGTTTTATCTAATGTTGTAAACTGTATTTCTTTGAGAGTTGCTTTCTGATACAATACACGTGTCAGAAACACAAACACAAATCAATTATTATTATTCCATCCATCCATCCATCCATCCATCCATCCATCCATCCATCCATAGTAATTCTGCCCGAGGTCAGGACTGCAATCATAGCATTTTCATGCAATGCTTTGCAGCGTTATTAGGGTGTGGTAGTTTCCCGTTGCTTTCCACACCGGTGAAGGATAATGATAAGGATGATGATGATGACCGGATGATTTTCGGGGACCGTTGGCCCTAAGCTTCCTGACATTTGTCTTACAGGTGAGGAAAAACCCCGAAAAAGCCCTCACCCAGGAAACTGTCCCGACCGGGAATCGAACCCGGGCCCGCTACGTGACCACAGTTGTGGACTATTATTATCCATTGTTATAATAATTATTTCCTTTTTATTTTATTGTTTCATTGTTACCATTAATTCCAGAATAAAAATAAATTATACCTAAACTAGCACATTCTTGTTATTGAGAAAACTTCTATTTGTCAACCGACTTTTGGGCCACACGGTATAAATATTGATGTCCCCTGGAGATATTACTGGCGTCTCACATGGTAAGATATCTGATGGGGCTACTATCTACGACTCGATATCAAGCCGTCTGCTGTATTAACCCCAACAGAAAATGTACCTCTTCCGTTCTGGTGATCGTTGAGGATGTTCTCCTTGTTACCCCGGAGATGGGTCTTCATATTTGTCCTTTGAAGAATAGGTGCCTCTTCCGTGTACTTATACTGTCCGTTGAGGTTGAACCTTCTTGAGATGGTCTGCTACCATCAATTGTACCGGCTATTTTTAGGATCATATCGCCTATACTGATCGCCATTATTAGTTTACTCTTGCTCAATATTATATCACATATACGATTATAGGTGAATGTGAACAATGAAGTAACTAGAGCACCGATAAAGATAACTATTTAATCTTAACAGTGGTTCTGCGCGCTGGGCCCTAGTTTTACGCAGACTTGCTTCATTTCGTAAACAACTGCTAATACGGAATATAATAAACAATACCTTGATCTATACTTATTGTACTTAGCGAGGTATTTAACGAGACCATGGGAGAGGAAATTATAAGACACTAAATACTTAATGCTTGCAATAAATAATTAATCACAAGGATTAACTAAAATATTGAGATTTAATGAAATTAATCATATAAGTTAAATTAACAAAATAACGGCTATAATGGAAAATTATCGAAACAATGATGAAGGTTAACCCAATCTATAATAATAACTTTCTCTTTTAACAATTATATATATATATATATAAAGTCTTTTATACTAGACAACATTTGAACTATATACACTTACACAAAAACAATACTTAACTCTTAGTTCCTTAAAAATGACTAACAAAATCTTGAGGTAATGACGACATTGCCGCAACTAAACAGTTCCACTCTCGGAGAAAGTCTCTTCCTTTCTAGGAAGACTTCCGGTCTATTACGAAGCCAGCCCACCGACTGCTTCTCCCGAAGCCAGAATTCGTCTGCTTAACGTTTCGTGTCGCCGGGGACGGACCTCCTCTTTCGCGCAGTACATGCACGCAGAGGAGTGGGGGAAAGGTGAGTTCGGAAACTAGCGGACACAAAGGAGAAAGGATCGGGGAAACACAGACGTATCAAGTCTTCACAGACATTGGGGCAACACAAAAGTTCCAAAAAATTACGCATACACGGTACAAGGTCTTCATCCGTATTCCAGGGCAGGGGCTCTCGTTATACCCCGAGAGGCTGAGTCCTTGACAAAACTTTGTCACTAGTAATTAGTTTATTATATCTAACATACCTATTTCTTCAACTGTATGCTAAACTTTGAAGGCAAAGAAGCCCATGACTAATTTGTTCCTTTTAATATTTCATACTTCTAAAGTAGGCTATAAGTCCTTTTTACAGAGATTCTAATCGCACCTCAAATTCCACACTGACAAAAAAGTGATTTACTTAGTTCTTTCCCTGTACACTTTATATACAAAATACTGAATATTTATGTTATAGAGGAAAAATGTTAATTACGCAGATCTTAAGACATTAATCAACTTTCCCTGACATGAAATTTAACTGAGTTCTTTGCTCTAGCCTTAAAAATCGTGAGAGATTCTGAGTACAAACACGCTCTGCGCTGTGGCATTGAAAGTAAAGAAGTCTCTTGTACCTAAAATCTGATGGGCGATAAGCAAACACGTTGACAAATAACTTGGTAAATTGCATTCAGAATTATTCTATCGCGTATGAAACCACATCATCTCTTATTACAGGGCATTCCATAATCCTAAATGGCTAAAAATTCAATTTATAATTATATTTACAGGAGTAAAGGTGCCATTCTCGAATTTTTGTGTAGCCTTTCCAATCTATCTCGGGAAGTCCTGAAAAAAATTTAAACTTTTTTTTTATCAAGAAAGGCATTTATATATTAAAGGGACCTCAAGAAACCATGAAAAAATAAGAAAAAATATATTACTTTCATAGCTTATCAATAATGAGTGGGGATGAAATTTAGGATATTGGGACTCAATGAACACACTTCAAGAAATTACAGAGTTTTTTTTCAGTTTCAATGCACTTTAGAAAAATATATGATATGTCAATAAGTTAGAACAATTTCATAAATTAAAAAAAAAATGTTGGTTTTACATGTGGTACTGGCATAGAAACATCTTACATTTTGTGCACTCGACGTTTGTTTTGCTTCTGCAACCCTTGAAATCTGCATCTTTTGTAGGTACTATGGTGCATTTCAGTCATGTGATTAGCTCTGCTTCTTCTTATTCTCTTGCTTGGTTGGGGATGGAATCTGTCTGGCTGATTCCGAAAAGTCATCATCACTTTCTTGAGATTGATGGGACTCCTGTTTCTCATTTTCATCTTCTATTAATGCTTGTCCAAACTCAATTTTGAAGAGCCTGAGCTGTTTGACAGTTTTCAGTTTTTGTCCTTTCTTTAGTTGATCACTCCTGTATTTCAGCCAGGAATTGGTGATGGCCATGTCAAACAAATGCAACATTACACAAACTGTCCATTTTGTGGTTCGTGCACACGACGCGCAGCAAGATAACATTCGACCAGCCATATCAACCCCTCCCATTCAAGTGTTGTATTGAGCTAGTACATTTGGTCGAGGCACATTCACAAAATATTTTTCTTTTTTCGACCATCTTTTACAGTTAGTGACAGGATCAGTTCCTTGTGCAGTTGATAGCATCACAACACTCTTGTTATCATACCATTGAACATGTGTCATTTTTCCATTAGCTCTAGTGACTGAGTCATGGGAACCTCTACTTTTTCTCCACAGGTTCTTCTCATCTTCCAAGTGTACATTCTCTGGAGTTCGATTTTTAGCAGCGTTCCTGTTGAATATAGTCCTCGTTTCAACAGTTAGTCTACTAAATTTACGCTTGTAAAATATCTGTCATGATAAATGACATGACCAAGAAACAGAATTGATGACAGTTGCAGAATTGCTGCAGTTCTAAGAGGGAAATATTTGCTTTCTGGCTTGAAAATTTTATCACCTTGATAAACTTGGTAATCACAAACAATGCCATTGGGATTAGACAAAACAAAAAGCTTAATCTCAACAGGATTCGGCTTCCCATGTATGTTTCCTTCTTCAATAGCAACTTCAATTACAGGTGTTCCCAAATTGAGGACTGATGTATTGCCATCTTCCCAGCCATTGTCATCCTCATCAGAACTAATTTCTACATCAGAGTCATCCAAATTGCCCTGAATTTCCTCCCAATCTCTTTATGAAATTTGAAATGGATTATAAATTAAGAGATTAGCAACCTGCAAAATTAAGTGTTAATATAGTTACTGAGACCCAGTATATAAAAAATGGCACCATCAAGTTCACGTTGAGACCTGAGATGCTAAAATTGACACCACAATATTTCCACTTGTCTAGTATGTAAACATTTTTATTCATAGTAATTCTGCCCGAAGGCAGGTCTTTCACTGCAATCATAGCATTTTCATGCTATGCTTTGCAGCTTTACTAGGGAATTATAGGTGTGGTAGCTTCCCGTTGCTTTCCACACCGACGAAGGATGATGATGATAAGATAAATATGAATGATGATGATTGCGATGGCCATATGATTTCGGGGACCGTTTGGGCCTTAAAGTTTTCCTGACATTTGTCTTACAGGCGAGGAAAAAACCCCGATAAAAACCTCACCCAGAAAAAGTCCCGAGCGGGGATCGAACCCGGGCTCGCTGCGTGACAAGGCAGCACGCTACCTCGAGACCACAGCGGTGGACTTATGTAAACATAAACAACGAAAAAAACAAACTTACAATATTAAATTAAGCATATTTTACTTATCAATATGCAGTATGAAAAATATATGTAACACTTTAAATAAACGAGTAAAAAATGCTTACCTATGTTGAAAATACGTTTCATGTTTTTTCCCACATGCAGACATTATTATTTATTCTTTCTTACAATATAAATGAATCAAGATGTCGCCAAAGCAGATTCCATGTAGCTAGTGACATCAAAGAACATGTCTTCTTAAAGTTCACGAAGCGAGCGGTGGCTCACCTGCGAATTTTGAATATTTGGTGCTAAATTTAACACCAAAGGACTTAAGACGTTATGGCTCAATTTATTGTTTTAACGGAATATTGGGTTGGGAAGGAATTGCAAAGCCTATCTTTTCTCCCCTAACTTTACTGCAAAAAACGAATTATAAAAATTTGCTTGCACAAACCTTTAGATTACTCTATATAATTAATTTATCTACAATTCAGCGTGCCACGTATTGAACAATTTTTAAGCATATGTTGCTTGCTTATTTCCATAAAAATAAGAACGAATTTAAAGAGAACAATACAAGCTTTTACAGCACCAGACAAAATACTAATTTTTTGCTACACGTTACTAAAATCTACACAATTGCTGGATCTAAACATAGTAGATAACTAGGACCCAAATTAAACAATGAATTAATTAGATCCAATCCAGAGCTAAGCAAACTGAACACAGATAGAATTAATAAAGGAATCGAATTAATATTTTAATTAATTAATTTAATTGTATTAATTATTTAAGTATCTAGTAAACAAGTAGTAACCTATTTTTGTTTATCATCATCATCATCATCATCATCATCATCATCATCATCATCATCATCATCATGAACAAATTCGTTTTAGGCCATGTGGCCTGTACGGTAAACCTAGCGAAAATGGTCTTGATCTTTCCACCGATGTTTTGGTCTTCCTTGGTCCCTATGTCCAGTTGGGGTATATTGGAATGCCCATTTTGGAAGTCTATTTCTTGCCATTCTCCTCAGATGATTTTTCCATTCTTGTTGGTTATTTTTGTTTATATATATCATAATTAAGAACATCTTGAGAGATAGGAAGAGGCTTAACTGAACCTAAAACATTAAAGTAAAGTAAAGTGATCCCACAACAGACCCCGAGGCCCTTGGGGTAGTAGGAGGTTAAGGCTCCCACTTTTTCTAGACAATCGGCACTTTATGTCAGCCGGGTTGTCAGCCCTGCGTGACGGCCGCCTTTACCCCCAGAACAAGCGTCTGGTACTCATTTCCGTTAGAGGCTGAGTCGACCCCAGGGCCATAGTGCCGCCAGAGGGTTTGGGTCAGTTTAAAAATCCTGACCCCGACGGGACTTGAACCCTCGACCCTCCGGCTTGTAGCTCAGTGCCTAAAACCTAAAACATTAATGTTGATGAATTAATTTTGAATATGAGGAGATCCCCGATATAATTTTTCTGTCACACGAGTCTCTTAAATTTTGCTCATGCTATTTTACTGGGTTCACACGTGTAAAGAGAAGGACGTACTCCAGTGTGGCCATTTACAGTTAAACAGTCAATTTTGTTCATTTTTTCCTCGCGTCATATTTATTAAGCGGAATTAGGTAATGTTTAAGCTGTTTCTCTCCATTGCACTTTTTAATGAGTGAATCCATTCATTCTCTAGTTTCACTTTGAGTAATTGAATTACTATGTCGTGTGGCAAAAAAAAAAAAAAAAAATCTTTGACCACTTATAATTAGAATCCGGATTTGTATGGAATTAGATATTTTTTCCTCGATGTATATATCAGTCTGAGAACTTAAAATGTTAACGAATTAGGTTATTAGGGCCATTATATTTCATATTTATGTTACATATTCGGGTCAATACTATGTATTTTAAACATAATTAAATAATTTTTGCATATTACGTCAAACGCTTAATTGAATGTGCAAATGCATCTGCTTAATGACATTTTGTCACGTCGAGCGATCTTCTTACCAATAAAAAAAATAATTTATCCTCATCGACAAAAACTAACTCATAATAATATCGATAAATGTATTGTGACTAGCTGGCCCGGCGAACGTCGTATCGCCTTTAAATATTTTCACGTTAATTTTCCGATGTTTTAATAGTTATCTGCTATTCGAGGCGGAAACAAATCCAACAAATCAAAGATCATAAAAATCGGTCCAGCCGTTCTTGAGTTATAAATATTGTAACTAATCCGACTCTGTTTTATATATATATATATAGAAGTCCCGGCCACGCGTTGCTGTGGCTAAGGTATACGTTAAATTATGTTGTAGTAAACTAAGTGAGAAATCTAAATCAGAAAGTTTTTGTTTTACACAATTTTTTAGTTCTGGTACATTAACTACACCCGGTATAAATATGGGTGGTAATTTATGTGGAAGTGGTTTTGTTGATTGAGATGAATTTATGTTGTCTGCATTCTCAGTATCATCCGTAAGTGTATCATAAGGATTATGTACATTTATTGATGAAATATTTTGAGGAGGCTTGCTGATTTCATTATACTTTCGTTTTTTCTACGAACTTGTTGGCAGTTTGGATTCTCATCATCATCAAGAAGTCTCTGTATAGTAATATTATCTTGTGATATATTTTAGTAATCTTGTTTTTCATTTAATTGAGGCATGGAGATTGTTTCAGTAATATTAGGCATATTATTATAACTAACAGACTTTCTTACAGTTCTCTTATTCCGTTCCTTAGGACTTTCATGTGTTTTTAAATTGGCATTCTTCTTAAATGTAAGATTTATGTCACATAGGCCTATACCAATTTTCGGAAATTCACTTGATATCATATCATTCATGGTCTCTAGAACTGATTCGCCATATTGTTCAATGTCCCTTCTCGGTCCAGTTAAATTTAAATTAAGTTGCTGTCTTTCAGCCAGATTACTTAAAACTAATACTTACACACGAAATTAATGTTGTTATCAATATATTGAAAATAAAATAAACACAAACACACTTAAATTATGAAATAATCAATATTTGTAATTCAATTGAAATTCGCGGTTGTAACAAAAAGCACAGCTACCTGGTTAAATAATAAACCAATTACCTTACACCGTCATCTGTTAGAATCGTATGGAACTCACAGATAATTATAACTCTTTGTTAAATAATAAACAAATAATTTGCAATACAAAATAATGCTACTATAAATTTAGTTATAGACAACCGTAGGTCTCAAGTTGGATCAAACTGCACACAGTGTGCAAAATTTTATTAAAATCGGTTCAGTAGTTTAGGATTCCATCGCGGACAAACAACGTGACACGTAATTTTTATATATTAAGATTTACAGTATTTCATGGAATGATATACTTTAGGAAAGTAAATGGAACACGCTGTATTTATGCATGCAATCTGCGTAAAAACACTTTTTCCCCCCATTTTTACCTATATAAAAGCATTTTAAAAACTTGTAATCGCTTTGGAAAATTAAGAATTTCTTGTTCCCGATATTAGAATAAATAAATTGACAATTTAAACATTTTTTACGTCTCTTTGTAATTGTGATAATACATATTTTGTGATTTTTGTACATATTTCATTGGGTGGGTCTACATAAAAATCCGGCTGTACTTATAATAGTCAACTAACCATCAACTGGGGATGTACTTTAAGTGTAGAGCGAATGTTTTTTTTTTCCATATGAATATTTTCGTAACTCAGATAAACCCAATTTTAATTATAGGATTTCTCTGATTCTTTTGGGAATGGATTTTTAAATTTACTTCAATATCTATGTCGAATTTCATTGAAAAAAAAGGAGGTCGCTAGAACGATTTTTAAAATTAAGCTTCTGGTGAATCCCCCACTCCTAACGATCCGATTTGTTGTTAACGAGCTCGATCTTAATTGATTGTTGAAGTCTTCGGTTCCGAATAAAAAAGTGCGGCCGCAAAAGTGTATATAAATTTTTGTCAAGTTCATTATCAATGTCAGCTAAGTAGGATTGATAAGCTTTCTAAAAAAATATTTTATGAGTTCAACCTCAATAGCTGCATTATTTCGGAATTAGCTAAAATACGTACATTTCAGAAGGAGCTAGCAACACCTCAGAAATGTTGGTACATTTCAACACTTGGATATAGTGCAATAACCTAAAGCCACAACCCTACTTAGTTTTAAAATAAGTTCACTTGTTTGTTAAAGTTCACTTGTTTGTTACAAAGACTCTAACTTATAAAACATTACAGAGATTGAAAAAATAATTGAAACCACACATTTTATGGTACAACTCTTTTATACAGTTTCGTTAACCTATGGGTACATTTTTTTTCTTTCTGATGTTTAGGCTATTGTGTGCCTGTACTGAACTTAACTGTAGCTGTAGTTGCGGGGCCAGGCTTATCATATTTGACCCGAGTGACATTCAAAAAATAACTTTTTTTTTTTTTTAGCTGGACGCTACAGTAACTGTAACTGGGATTTTGTTAGGAGTTTCAATGACAACAGTTTTGAGTTATGTCTATATACTTGTCTATAAGCATTTTTTTACCCAATGCCATCAGATTGTTCGTATGACATTTCTGGTATTCTCTCTACACATTGGCGGAAATGTAACCCACTAATACGTTGGGACTTCCGAATGGCGGAGTTACGTTACCCCGGTGGTATAATAGGTGATCAATGATAATGAAGAGCCAGGAGAGTTCTTAAATTTAAACATAATCTAAATTCCAGACCATGGGGGGGGGTCACAGGAATAATTCCTTTAAGAAAAAATTCCTGTGGTCTGACCGGAAATCGAACCTGGGACCACATGAACTGTAGTCAGAAGTTCAGACCAATAGCCCATGAGGCTGGTCTCTAAATAAATAATCTTCTTCAAAAAAGGAACAGAGTCGCAAAAAGACACTAAATGAAAGAGAAAGGTGATTTTTGAAGAGGATTCTGTCAAGTTTTTAAACTACTGCAGATAAAGTGACTGCATAATTAATTCTATCAGAAGAATGAGGGGAGAGCTACTCGAATTATATATTTGTGGTAGAGGAAGAATTACAGAAGGAATGCAACAAATCGAAAACAGTGATGTTGATGGCAGAACATTGTGAAACAGTCTGAAGAACCAACATTTATACTTTTCCCAACTACTGGTATAACGTATGTCTGGAGAACATTAAAATAAACTTACAACTCAGACTGCTTAGTGCCTACAGACACGGTACAGGGTCAATAAAGGTTTGGACAGCAACATCGTGGTATTCTGTAGATCCTATTTGCACAGTGAATGGCAAAGCGACTGTTACGGTATATGTTGATATTATAAAGAATATTCACTGGTAAAGACATTGTTCCCCACAGGTAATGATTTTTTTAAGATGGCAATGCCCGTACTCACACTGCTGGTTGTATTAAAGTTGGTTTCAGGAAAATAAAGAAGTCATACGTCTACCTTGGCCAGCTCTATATTCGGATCTGAATAATATTAAGGGAATATGGTGTTAATTGGAAACTAGAGCAACGACAAGATTTTCACTTCCTTCCTCTCTTAAAAAGCTGAAAAAATCTCAATCAAGAATTGTACACGTCACTCAGTTACACTGTAGAATGTATTCATAAAGTGTACGAATCAATTCTAGGAAGAAAATGGTGCTGTTTTACAGTTTTGCAATAAGTTTCCATTATTTTCAATACTAACAAAATTCTTACAAAATTTCCGTTGAGATAAATAGTCACAGAATAAAATATTAAAATATATGCCTGGCAGGGGCCGTCGTCCTCAACTTGATTAAAAAAATAACCAGCTTCCATCATCATTCATTATAATTAATGTACGCGGGAGGAAAATCTAACCACGCTAAACAACTTCATCAACGCCGCCCACCACATGGATACTATAGAAAACGCTCTTACGATAATTGTTAAAGAAAGAAATCCTGCGAAGATAAACATTTTAGAGGAACTTTAAATTTTAAAGGAAAAAAACAACGATTTAATTTTAAATGAGAACACACCCAACTCATTCAACCCTCTATACGGAATTGCAAAACAACAGTCGGTAACTATCGACGACGCTGGAAGGCCGTTGATGTCAAATACGTCGTAAAACATCATCTGCTGATGATAGAAGCCGCCTTACGAAAGGCCTAAATATTTTTAAAATTGTAACCTAGTTGAGGACGACGGCACCTGCCAGGTAGCCTATATACAGTATTCTAATACTTTACTGTGTTCCATTATTTTGTGTATCCCTGTATCTCTTATAAGAGTAAACTTACTAGTTCACGTCAATTTCCAATAATCAAGTTCCTTTCTCAGTGAACTCTGGCTTAATACGGAAGCTTTTTGTTACCAGATAATTAGTTTTCTATTTATTAACTCAATTGTAACCTGATTCCTACTCTAAAAGCTAAAAATAAGTCTACTTTCCGGTATCTAAAGATTCCCAATAAGTGTTTGCCGATGTCCTCTACATAAAACTATTTATTTTGTAGACATATAATAAAAAGAGTTCATATAATTTTCATCACTGATTTGTTTACGTTTACAAATATGCATAAGATTTATAACCTGCTATAATTTCATTTATGCGACTACTGTAGTAACAGATGCCGAAAATTTGAGGCACGTGAAAAAAACCTTATGCCTGAAGAAAGAGGCCACTGAAAGCTGTAATAATAATAATAATAATAATAATAATAATAATAATAATAATAATAATAATAATAATAATAATAATAATAATAATAATAATAATAATAATGAAGGCTAAAGGTTGCATAAAACTGGAAAAAACTAGAAATGACATAAAAAGAGCTTAACATACAATCCATATTGCTACAGAGACAGTTGCTTCGAGAGAAAATTATATTTCCTAAATTCCGATTGGATTTTATTGGTTGATTTTAGCGAATTCCGGATACGTTACTGAGCTTTTTTAAATGAAAAATAGTTTTTAAACATGTTACATATTTTCATCGATTCTGTTAGTAGACACAGAAAATAGCCTTGACAAAAATATATGTGTGTGTGTGTGTAAACGGTCTAGCGGCCGCAATTTTATTTCGGAACCAAACCAGGTGTAGAGCTATTCCATTGACGCTGTTTAACCTCTAGCCTTATAGGTACTCTCACGTGCTACGTGCCACTCGGACCTTGAAGTGACACAACTAATCGGTAGAGGGATTTTAGCTATGGATCACATACATACTTTTTTTTTACCACATAAGGACATGGAGGGTCTCCCCGAATAAGGGTTCAGCTCATTGTCAGACCCTCATCTGAAACAACACACCAATCACACTTATATTCATACTAAACATGGCGAATGTGATAATGATGTTTATGATAATGTTCGGGGACCGTTTGGGTCTTAAAATTTCCTGACATTTACTTTACATGTGAGGAAAAACCCCGAAAAAATCATCACCTAGAAACTTGTCCCCACCGGGGACTACTCCGAGACTACAGCGGTGGATCGGTGTGCAGTAGTATAGACACACATACATACTCGTACATAAGGACTTTATTAAACTAAAAGTAAGATACATACAATGTTATTTACAAATATGGATCGTACGAGCAGTAAGCCATACGTGCTGCTGACAGTCCGTTACAATAAGTTGATGTTTGGTAATAATATACTTAAAAAAACAATAATATTACAATTAGATAACAATATATATTTTGTAGATGTTATACGAAAATGGAAAAAAATCAAGTCCAATAGAAATACAAATTAATAAGGAAATGTATATGAATATTTTAATGTATGCAGACGATCTGGTAATCATACAGAAGTCAGAGGATGATTTACAAAGAGCCATTTACATGTTGAATCAATTTAGGACTCTATTATAATCTCAAAGTCTCAACTTCAAAAACTAAAATTATGGCTTTTCAGGGAAAAGTGCCAGTCAGAGCAAAAATAATGATCAATAATGAAATAATAGAACAAATAGCACATTTGAACTATCTTGGTTCACATATAACATATAGCTATGATTGGGATATACATAATAAATTAAAAAAAAAAGTAAAGTGATCCCACAACAGGCCCGGAGGCCCTTGGGATAGTAGGAGGTTAAGGCTCCCACTTTTTCTAGACAATCGGCACTTCATGTCAGCCGGGTTGTCAGTCCTGCGTGACGGCCGCCTTTACGCCCAGAACAAGCGTCTGGTACTCGTTTCAGTTAGAGGCTGAGTCGACACAGGGTTTGGGTCAGTTTAAAAATCCTGACCCCAACGGGACTTGAACCCTCGACCATCCGGCTTGTAGCCCAGTGCCTTAACCACTACGCTACGGCGTGGCCTCACATAATAAATTAAACCGATATAAAATTATATGTGGCACCATAAGAAGAACCCTCCGAAAGACTCGAAGAGAAACTCAGCTCGGGTTTTATAAAATTATGGCTGTTCTTGTTCTTTTATATGGATCTGAATCTTGGGTACTTACAAAAAATATATCTCACACATTCAAGCCACTGAAATGAAATGTTTAAGATCTGTAAAAGGATGTACACGCATGGATAGATTACACAATGAATCAATAAGAAATGAACTGGAGATATTTTCAATAATCGATAAACTAGAAAAGCACAAATACTAATCGAAAGAACATTTAGACAGAATGGGCAATACAAGATTACCCAAAAGATCAATACCTACAAACCAAATGGGAAAAGATCTTTGGGACGGCCAAGGAAACGATGGACTTGAGAACGGAACAGGTCAACATTGACCTAATCCTGGAAAGGAAGAAGAAGAAGAAGAAGAAGAAGAAGAAGATATCAATACAATTACATTATACGTTAACTTAGTTATGTAGAATTATTAAGAATTAATGGTATTGCAATTTAACATATTTATTTATTCCTGAATAAGTGTTGTCCTTATTTTCCGAGTTTTGTCCAGAAATCTACCCAAGTTTATCCAATTTTCTGGGTTTACCAGTAACTCGTAGCAAGCCAAACTTCCACGATTTGAATTTAGAAATCTTTCCGGTAATAACTGATGCCTCCAATATTCTAAATCGTTACATTTCCCTAGTATATGTATCTCGTCAAAGCTCCCGCACATTGGACATATTCATTCGCATATCGCGATCGTCGCTAATTTTTTAAAATTTCCATGCCCCTAACCTGAACCAAGCAAGCCCTGATCTCTCTTTAAATCCTAGATTGAGTATGTAAAATTCTTTTCCCCAAACTTGTTTTAGGTCTCTTTGTAAAAACAGTGATCGTTTTCCCGCACATTCGGCCAAAATATTTTGTCGGTTTATATCTAAGTACCTCCTTCTTATTTTTCTCCACACATTCTTGCGATTTTCAGTCCTTTTTTTCCCCATATCCAACCCATCCCAATCTTTTGGAGTTCTCTCCTAACCTCGTCTGCCTAGAATTTCCCATTTGCGTTCCTAATTTGCTGGTCGTAACAAATTGCTCTGAGTATTGTTTGTTCACCTTGGATTAGCCGCAACCAGTACTTGAGTACACGAATTTTGCAGTTTATGTCGTCCTGAAATGACCCAAATTCATATAAAATTCCACTGTTAGAAATGGCCTTACTAAGTCCTGAAATATATTTTAGAAAATGCGTATATACCTTATTTAGTATTCCGTTCTTTGAAACCCCAAATCTCACTACCATAGTGCATTACTGGCCTCACCATCGCTCCATACGTATTTTCTAACGTACTAACTGGAATGTCGGGCACTCTACCCAGAATGCTGAGAATACTATTAAGATGTCCCCTCCCTTTCAATAATGCTATATCAATATGTTTCTTCCACTTTCCGTTCATTTTCAACGTCGTACCAAGATATTCAAAATGTTTCACGTTTTGAAGTATTTGATCTCTGTATTTCCATTCCTCTGCTCTACCATAAACCGTCCCATTGTTGAATGTCATTGTGTTTGTCTTACTAATATTTACAGTCAATCCCCAATTCCTATATATATATATATATATATATATATATATATATATATATATATATATATTTATTTATTTTAAAAAATGATACTTAGGTGTGGGTGCGCATCCGAAGAGGAAATTTGTTAATAGACCTAGCGGGTCGCAATTTTTAATTTTTCGCAACGAAGCTTCGAAGCTCGGCATATGCCATTGAGAAATATATAAAAAAACTGCGAAATCCGACGATTAGGTGCGAGGTTTATATGAAAGGCGAACTTAAAAATAAGCTCTAGCGGCTGTCATTTTTTGTTTCCACCGTAAAAAAATCTAAAAAAACCGGCGATTTAATTAACAAAGAAAGGTATATTTTGTAAAACTAGCAAAATCGGACCATAAATTGACTTGTTTTGTAATTACCTTAGTTTACGCAGTTCCTGCGAGACGCACTTTTAGGTTGCAGTCACGCATTTTTTCCACTACTACGAATCGATACGAATGACGTCGAATGAAAACGAATATTTGAATCAGCTGACAAGTAGATATAAACATTTAGGTAATCAGTGTATTTACCATTTAATCAGTATTTGTTAACGTATTGACTCAATTCGATAAACATACATAATATCGTCTCTCTCTCTCTCTCTCTCTCTCTCTCTCTCTCTCTCTCCTCTCTCTCTCTCTCTCTCTCTCTCTCTCTCTCTCTCTCTCTCTCTCAAAATGAAAAATACCTGTAGTTCCCTTTTACCTGTTTATAACAGTTTACCATACAAGTATCAACAACTCAACCAACTTGAAATCTCTAAATCATGAGATTCACAAAAAAGGGCAAGTGATCCCGCTACAGGCCATAGGAGAACCATGGGGTAGTAGGATGTTAAGGCGCCCACTTTTTCTAGACAATCGAAACTTGATGCCAGCCGGGTTTTCAGCCCTGCGTGACGGCCGTCGTTATCCCCAGAACAAGAGCCTGGTATTCATTTCTGTTGGAGGCTGAGTGACTTCATGGCCATGGTAATACCAGAAGGCTTGGGTCATTTTAAACATCTTGTCTTCACCGGGACTCAAACCCTCGACCTTCCAGTTTGTAGCGTATTGCCTTAACCCCCCATAAGATTCACATCCATTTGTAATATATCAACATTTTCTTGTTGCTTTTAATGCGCGAGTGATTTCCAAATCACTGATAGAGGAATTGTAAATCAAGAGTGGCATTTGTTATGACTATTTAACGAATAAATTCATTATTTACATATAGTTACCGGTATTTTAAAATATTTATCTACTTAATTACTTAATGTAAATGGCGATGCTTGAAAACAAATCAGGAATGTTTGGTTATGTTTTACTTCTTTATTCACTGCAAGCTTAATCATATTATCCATGCCAAATAGGATCGCAATTAGCGATAACCCACTGGATCGCAACATTGTAAGAAAGCACCCTAGTGGAGAAAAACTGAAACATCAAACTATATATTATAAACAACATTATAGGTTATTAATTTATTTTTTAGTAAACAACTCAGTAAAATTATTATTTAAAAACATAATTATTCAACACACACTTATCAAATGTGTATATCGAAGGAATCTGTTTATTATTTGTTATATTCAATATATTTGTTGGAGTGTCAGTCACTGCAAAATATTGCTCTGACCTGTTCAGAAAATTAAAAAGGAGGAGCTTTATCACAAAAGCAGGAGCTGGTAAAGAGAAATCGATAAAGAGCTAGGTGAAACACTGTCATTGGTTGTAAAACAAAATTCATTAAAACCTAATTGGTCATTGACTCCCATTTGGGGCATGAGTTAAATAGTCGTGAAAAATAAATTCGATTAAATTAAATGATTTACATTCATATGCACTTCTCTTTGTTATGGGTAATTTAATTAGCAATACCTTTGATGTTAATGTATGGATTACTTTTCGCGTGCGTAGACGGTTAACTCTAGTGATTTAGGAATTTTGACTAGAGATCTTCCAAGGAATCACGTATTAGCAATGATAAATATTTGACATGAGTCTCTTACATAAAGGAGAAATTACAACTGTATGTAATATCATTTCCCAGTAGAGAAAGGGTCGCCCCTTCCGTTGAATCCGCCGTTCCGAAGGTTTCCTTCTCCGCCATTGTCACCTTTAGGACTTCCACTTAATCCCGACAAAGAGTTGGTTTTGGTACTCCCCGAGTATTTAATTTCCTCGTAACACCTATATCTAGGAAGTATTCCTCCATCCACCACCTGAGGAGGCTACCGATGGGAGACCACAACTCCACACGGGTTAGCAGCACAATATTCCCCACATAAGAACATCCATAAAATAACTTACCAATCACCAGATGGAGTAACTCAAAACCAATTAGACCATGTTTTGGTAGACACAAAGTACGTGAGATATATAACATGCAGAGGTCCAGATCTTGATAGTGGCCATTTTCTAATAAGGATAACATTTAAGACAAGAATTGCATGTTAAGAAAGAATAAAGACAAAAATCAGGTAAGACAGAAATTTGATGAAGCAAAACTTAACAATCCAAGAATAGCTCTCAATTTTCGGGAAGAAACAAAGAAGTTTTTAGAGGAAAGATCTTCTAGAGATAATGGCATAGAGGAAGAATGGAAACAGTTAAAAGAATGAAAACAAACGGTAGCAGGAAATGTGATCGGAACTCAAGGAAGACATGAGAAGAGATATTAATGGTTTAATGAGGAATGTCGAGATATTTTAAGGAAAAGGAATAAAGCAAGAGAAAGGATGTTAAATAGAAAGACACGAGCAGCGACAGAAGAATATAAGAACGTAAGGAGAGAAGCAAATAAAACACTGAGAAAAGAGAAGAAACAATTTGAGGAAGAAAAGTTAGAAAAAATGCAGACATATAGAATAAGAAGTGAGAGTAGGTAGTTTTATCAAGGTGCAAGGAGTTTTAAATAAGGTTATAAACCAAGAATAACCATGTGTAAAGAGAAAAATTGTGAAATAATAGGAGACGAAAGACTGGTGATGAATAGATGGGTACAATATTTTAAAGAGCTTTTAAATAAACCAAGTTTAAATACGGAAGATAAAAAACTTGAAATTTATTGACTATAAATTAATATACGGAGACCTACAAGAAATATGGTAGTCCCTATATGATGCTAATAAAAGACTCAAGGGGAATAGATCTCCGGGCTTCGGGTGGAATAACTGGTGAATTATTTATACATGCTAGAAGAAAACTCTAGGATAGGATATATAGATTGATCTTCATGATCTGGCATAAATAACTGATACTAGAGGACTGGCAAACAGCATTCATATATCCAATACCTAACAAAGTGATAAATTAAAATGTGGAAATTACAGAGGAATATCCCTACTAAATGTTTGTTACATAAAAAGTATTTACGAGCATGATTACAATTATTTGGAAAAATACTCAGAATAAATCTTGGGAGACTATCAATCAATGTGGTTTTAGTAAAGCATGAACTACCACAGACTATATCTTCCAAATGAGGCAGATTTTGGAATAAACGTTTGAAGAGAATGTCTTACTACATCAGCTTTTACAGACTTTAAGCAGGCTTATGAGAGTATAAATCGAAATAAATTATTAAATGTCATGGAGGGATTTGGCATCCTATCCAAATTGATAAATTTAGTTAAAATAACACTACAGAAAACTAGTAACCAGATAAAATTTAATGGATAAATGTCGGAGAGATTTGAAATTAAGAATGGATCGAGACAAGGGGGTGCTTTGTCAACTTTATTACTTAACTTGGCCTTAGAACAGTTAATAAGAAGCTTACAGATTATTCCAGTGGGAAGCATCATGAACAGATCCCTACAATACCTATCCTATGCAGTTGATTTTTAATGATAGCTCGGTCTTTATCAGTATTAGAGGAATCCAATGGAGAACGAAACAAAGAAATTAGGTTTAGGGGTAAATTTAAATAAAATTGTATACATGAACACCTCGAAAACAAGGGATGATATCTTGAATAATGAAATATTAATAAACCCTGTAAATTATAAGGAAGTAGAAGCATTTAAGTATTTATTGCTTGCGTTCGATTCATTTTCAATATCCGCCGTTATGATCATATTTCCGAACATTTCAGTAATTTCTCTTGGTTCCGTCTAACTGACAGACGTAAATTGCAGTATCTTTCACCCTTCAAGCAGGAATCGATTATTAAAATCGTTTATGATTAATATAATCATTATGAAAAAAAACTTCTGAAATGATAAATAGAATTATTCCTCATCGTAATCCATTTGTACTTTTCAAGCTTCTGAATTCCTACACTCCTAGTTATCTGGCGTCCAGATTTGAGAAGTTATCTCATTACCACGATATTGACATTAGGCCACAAGATAACAGTCTGCTAACAATCCCTCTTCATTGCACTTCCACTTATTCTACTTCCTTCACATTAGCCTCTGCCCGCTCCTGGAATTTCCTTCCTCAACACATCAGGTGTTGCCGCACACTTTGCACTTTTAAGTCACGCTTATACAGTTACCTGTTGTTTAATAATTAATTTTTCTCTATTTATTTAAATTTATACTATGCCATTAATTATTTTTTCTCGTTTTTTATATATGTTGTACATATTATATTTAATTCGTTAAATCTAGAGCAAATCAAAATACATTTTAAATAATAATTGTATTGTATTTGTAACATGTCATCGTTTATGTTTATTGTAATTTAGATGCAAGGCTATATTTTGTACTTTTTAAAACCTGGTTGAGTGGCAGACAATGCCTTAAGGTCTTAACTCTGCCAGTTAGAATAAAGCTATTATTATTATTATTATTGGTTATCTAAGATAATGATTGTAGTAAAGATATAAAAGAGAGAATAGTAGCAGATAACAGATGTTATTATGCTTTGGCAGAAGTAATAAGAACACGGTGCCTGTCGAAACAAACGATCTACAACACAGTAATAAAACCTATAGTTATACATGGATGTGAAGCCTGGGTTATGACGGAGGAAATAAAACTACAGTTGAAACGATGGGAAATGAAGATATTGAGGAGAATTTATGAATTAATAAAAGATAAAGATAGATGGAGAATAAGGTCAAATAATTATATAAATCAATTGTATAAGGGAGCTAACATAGTAACTACAAAAGCCAAAAGAATAAAATGGGCTACATGTGAGCAGAATTGATGGTTGTAGACGATTAAAAAGATTTTGATGGATATCCGAGAGGAAGAAGATATAGAGGAAGACCGAAGTTGAGGTGGGTGGGTGGACTGTCTGGAGGAAGACCTGCGAAGGATGGGAGTTAGAAAATGGAGCAAGAAGGCAGAAAATAAGGAAGAATGGGCTGTCATCGTCAAGGACGCACTAGTTAAACTCGAAGAGCTGCATGCCAGCAGAATAAGAAGAAGAAGTAATATCATTATATAATCTAACAGCGTAACAATACTTCAAAACAACACAATATATGTTTTATACAATATTGAATGTTCCAGGTTTATGTATCAAGGAAGTTACATAAAAACCTAATCCCTGGTAGTAATTGTTTTATTTAATAAATTGTCATCTCTCCTGAAAATACCATAGTAACAAGGACTTCTTTATCAACATTTATTGCTGTTATCTTATGCATAACTAAGCATTTTCAACATTTAGTGCTATTTTATTAAAATTATAATATACAATTACGTACCTTAAAGGTCCGACTTCTCAATTTTTGGATTACTAAAAAACTGCAGACCTTTCGTGACTAGTTCCATCATCAGCAGAAGGAAGAATATCTATTTTCGTCAACCGTCGTTTAAGTACTGGCTTGTTTATAATAATCGTATAGAAAATATGAAAATGCACCTTCTTCCTTCTGCTGATGAAAGATCTACATTTTTTAAAATAATAATATAAGAAGTTGAGGAGACGGACTTTTAACGTACATAATTCTATAATTTATATTATAATTATAATATTGTATATATTTTTTATTATATACAACTTTCCTCATTAGAGGATTGCCTCTAGGACAAAGTGATACAGACAATTAATTTTTTGAATTTATGAAATACATTTTGTAAATACATTACAAAAATTGAAATTGTAGGCCTAATTTAAGTATACATACTACACAGTAGAAATTTTGTAAAAATGGTTTCTTAAAATTGTAATTGATCCTCTAATCGCAGCGATGGCAATTTTAGAAAGATACACCCTGTCCAAATCAAGGAATTCCAAAATTTGGCTAGGAATCCTGGTATAGTACCTCTTGCCCCGATCATCAGTCCTGTACAGTTATACTATCTAGTTGGTATTTATCTTCGTAATAGTCAATTGTTGGCTCATATATGGCTTTCTTTTCAGAGTCAACTTCCTCAGGTTGGCCACTATGAGTCTCAAAACGAATTCTGCGGTCTAATATCATACCAGTTTTAGAAGATGGTCTAAATGCAATAATATCTATTCGTCTGCAACTCCCATTAGTGGCCACACCATGAACTTCCTCATAAACTGTGTATCCAAAATCTCGCAAGGCTTCTGCCATCATATTTCGAATAGTGTGGTGCCGAATGTTTCTGAGTGATTCTCCAAACGGACAGGCCTCAAGGACGTGTGCAAGGGTTTCGTGCTCTCTGCGACAACGTCTACAGAGGGTATCGTCCCTAGATCTGCCCGGGAAAGAACGCACCGCCGATACATTGGTTTGCATTTTAATCGCTTCTCTCCATTCGGAACAAGACAATCCCTGATGATCACGGATCCATTGATTTGCCTTTTCCTTTATGAGGGAGTTGACTCCAGAGAACTACTTCTTTGTCTCTTAGTTGTTTCCTGGGTTTCCTTGCATCTGGTAGAAGAGTCACTAGGTTCAATGTTAAGGTCTCTCACGCATTGTAAACTTTCCTCTTTTACGTTTCGAAGAGTAGTAATATATGTATTTTGTCTTGGTAAAGAATGTGGCAAATATTTATATGCTGTAATTTTGTTTTCCACGTTGCACAACATAAACCAAGTCCTTTTTTCCGACGTTCAGTATATAACATGTGATCAGGGACATCCATCGGAAAATGTAAAATTTCTTTAAGTCCACATCTCAAACGTTTATCACAATCCACTAAAAATGTTTTTGATATTTGATTTGGTAGCACTGTTTGAAACGGGTAAATTAGAGTTGGAGATATGGAACAATTTAAAACTGTACATTTCTGATCAGGCTGTAACAGCGGTGAAGCAATGAGAGTTTCAATATTATCCCGTAATTTAGTAAGGGTTTGCTTAGAATCAAAAGTTATATGATCTGAAAAGTTGACACCTAAATAACGAATAGTGTCAGTGATTTTATGGGCACGAATTGCATGTCCATCAAATTGGAGATCTGTTTCACATAGTTTGCCTTTCTCGATTGAGAGCACTGCTGATTTGGAAACATCAATTTGAAGGCCTATTTTCTGAAACCGCTGTAGAACAATTCTTGTCAGTTCACTGGCAGCTGCTGATCTTTCTACACATCAACCGAGTTTTACTATGAAAATTATTAACGTTGATTAAGTGTTATTTGTCCCCAAATCCATCTAAGAGATTAAACAACCTTCATGTAATAAAGTCTCATTCAAATTGGTGGTGTAGGCGTAAATAGCGTACCCTCTCCTTGTAAGAATAAATTAAACACCACGACGCGAGGTCTAGAAGGCTTTGGCTGATGGCCTTCACATGCAATGTGTTAATCACAGAAGTTTTCGATCATCCAGCCAGCATAGTGATGGTAAACATGTCGGGTCCCCAGGTTTATAAGTTGATTGTCTCAACCTGGAGTTGCTACTTATTGTAGCTACCGAGATTCCACACGATCCTGCGTGGACACCTGTTCCATACTGGCCGAAATAAAATGTGTATGCCTTTGGAGACTCTAACCAGTGCTCGTCCTGTTGCTATGGATCAATCTATAGGACTATCTTGCTTTAAAACGCTGGGCCTCGGCTCGGAACCAATTGTAAGTAGGTTAAAAACCACATTCATATCTCAATCAATTAAATTTTATTTTATTTTATTTAAGAACTTAGAAGTTATCGAATTCGAGCAAACTATAGATATGGTTGTAATATGATTATATTTCGACTAAATAACAATACAATATTCCTATAAAATTGTTTTTATGAATACGAATAATTAAATTTCAGTGATTTTTAGGATAATATAGAGAAGAATATCTGTTATAAATTTAATATATCCTATAGTTTCTGTTTATAAAATACTTACCATCCATATTACAAATACCACATCTACTAGAAACTGTATTTTAAAATAATCCTAGATAACATTGTTTTATTTGAATATGACAGCAAAATAAATGCTTCAACTATTTTAGAACAATATAATGGTTCATAGAAATAATAATAACAATATTCTGCGCTTATATTAAAAAATATTAAAAAAATTAATTAAATAACTTTGTTACCAGTTTATCAATGAAGTGAACCTGCCATTAAATATTGATCTTTTTATTTTCTGCGAGGAGTGGGGGCAACATAGCGTAATTGGTTAAGGCAACACGATACCAGCCGGATGAAGACAGTGGGTACGAGTCCCAAAAGAGTCAGGATTTTTAAACCGCCCTGAACATTCTGACGGTACCATGGTCCAGGGATAGACTCAGCCTCTAATTAAAAAGAGTACTATATATATGTTCTCGGGCTGAAGGGGGCTGTCATACAGGGTTGATAACCGGCTGAAATCTCTTGCCGATTGTCTAGAAGGGTGGGAGCTTTAACCTCCTACTACCCCAAGAATTTCCTGAAACTTGTAGCGGGATGACTTTACCTTACCTTTACTCCCTGTAACAGCCAAAGATATTTCATCTTAACAAACTTCAAATGTTGCATACAAATTTTACTTTATTTTATTTTTTTTCATTTTAGCTTGGTACAGTAAATATTCAATCAGAATTCCAAGAATTTGGGCTCACCCAGGAGATAATGCAGAGCACTCAACAATAAAATTAAAACAATATGGACATTCGACAACATTTAAAAAAGAGTTCATTTGCAATGAAATTATGTAAATAAATATAGAGTAAGTCCGTTCCCTGCCATAAAAATTCTAAATTTTGCGAAGGTCCCGATATCAGCTATTCTAAACTGAGTTTTCTATGGTTTCCCAGATACAAAGAACAAAAGCTATAATAGTCCCCAAAAGACTGTCATTGCTGTACTTTCTCAAAACGACTAAAATTAGAAATCCACATCAATAACAAGAATAAAAAATAATCAAGGCATTCTTCAAAATTTCAATATATATATTTCTGCACTTCAATTCAAAATTACCGGAGTAAATGGACGTTTTGTCTAGGAAACTGGACTGGGTATGATTCTCAGCATAGACCAGCGAAAGGAGAGCCGCCACTGCCACTCAACACGAGTCGCAGACAATTCTCTTCTTTCTCTCTCGTGGAAATAATATCAAGAGTATTTGCGTTTATACAATAAATAGATAAATAAATAAATAAAATAAAAATTTCATTCAATTAACGCATTTTAACTTCTCACGTTCTAAGAACTTTTATGTGTCACACGCCACCCGGGCTTTGCTGTGACACGACCTGTCGGGAGAGAGATTTTAATTATGTTTTACAAACGTAGTTTTTTGACCACACAAGAACGTGGATGGTCTCCCCGAATGAAATATCAGCTCAATGTCAGGGTCCCCTCCGAGATAACAAAACATTAAACGAAACACATCATTCACACACACACATTTATACTAAACATGGCGAATATGATGCTGATTATGATGGCCAGATGGTGTTCGGGGACTGTTTGGGCCTTAAAGTCTCCTGACATTTATCTTAAAGTTGAGGAAAAACTCCGAATGGACGTACGAAGCAGCAATGCTATCCCGACACCACATCGATGGATTAAAATAAAAAAAATTGCCATTTGATCAATCAATGAAACGAATATACCACATATTTTATTCCATCTTTATTTCCTGTAACAACCAAACATATGGATGATTTCTTAATGAACCTCATATTTTCATCAACATTTTTTCATCACTTTCATTATTTTCTTAGTTTAACATCTCTATTCGTATGCACTTTTATGTACCTAACGCCACCTGGACCCTACAAGAATAATAAACCCATTAAAATTAATTGTATATGAAATTAATATTAATGGAGCAATTTTTTGAATAGTTATGAGAATAAAACAATTATTTCATCTTAGTGTCAAGAGAGAAATATCTTCGCAACACAATTTTCTTACCTCACAAGGCCTCCCCAGATGAGCGAACAACTCAATGCCGGGGCCACCTCAGAGATAGCACGCATATTTAATATAAGACAAACAATTTACTCGTACATTCATACAAGTGGAGATTATATGGATGAGTATATATGACAGATGTTGCTCGGGGATTATTTGGGTGTTTAGGTTTTCTGGCATTTTTGTTAGGGCGAGGAATAAAAGCAGGGGAAAAAAAAATCTACCAGCAAACGTATCCGTTCGGTGATCGAACGGAGGCCAGCTGGATTTAGAGAACTACATAACCCCTAGTCTCAGGGGTGGAATATTTTACTTCTATGATATACAAATACTGGATTTGAAGCAATTTTAGAGTAAAAAATATACATTCTTCAGATAAAAGTCAGTATCCATCCATAGTAATTCTGCCCGAGTTTCACTCCAATCATAGCATTTTCTTGCTATGCTTTGCAGCTTTACTAGGAAATGATAGGTGAGGTAGCTTCCCGTTGCTTTCCACACCGGTGAAGGATGATGATGATTATGATGATAATGGCCGGATAATTTTCGGGGACCGTTGGGCCCTAAGCTTCGTGTCATTTGTCTTACAGATGAGGAAAAATCCCGAAAAAATCACCCAGGTAGCTAGTCCCGACCGGGGATAGAACCCGGGCCCGGTGTGTGACAAGGCAGCACGATACCTCTAGACCACAGCGGTGGACAAAAGTGAGTGTTTCTCTATTACAGACGTAATATGCAGGATAACGGAAATATGCAGACATAATTAGACGGGCTAAAGTTACAGTAGTGTAAGTCGCAGGTTTTTATTTAAAAAAAATAACATAACTCATAAGTTACAATAATAAATTCCGCAACAGAAACACTGTACTGTAATGTTATCATTTTAGGGATGACATCTGAATCCAAATTTAATATAGAGGCTTGAATTTAATGCTTAGACCCACAGTAGTTACAGTCCCTGCACCGCACCCGAGAGATCTAAGGCATCACGTATTGGCACAGAGCTACGGGACATGCGTTGGTTAGAGTCCTCATTATGTAAGATATTTTCTCTAGGAGTTTCGGCCAGTAAGGAGCCGTTGTGAACGCAGGTTCGAGAGGAATTTTGGTGGCTACAATAAGTTGCCGCTCCAAATTAAGAAAATCAGCTATGACAGATGAGGGTCCCGACATGCAAACCATCTCATTATTGGCTTGCCTACTAGGCGCTTTCCTTCAGGTTTTTCTACATGCACTTTCCATACACCTCTTTTATTCCGCATTCGTGCCACATGTCCTGCCCTTCACAGTCTACGAGACTTCACTATTCTTATTATATCTGGTTTCCTGTAAAGATAATGTAGCTCAGCGTTTAGTAGTCTCTCCATTCGTCAGTCCGTTCATCTCTTTTTAGTTCAAAATTATTCCTAATAACTGTGGCGGTTAACGCAACCACGCTGACTGCTACCAAAGATTGCACCGTATTGGTGCTGGATTAAACTATTGTTGTTGATAAATACTTTGAATAGAAAACATAAATTGCTCAAATTAAGATATCTTTGCCCGGGCCCATAAAAGTCAAAGATTAATTCAACTATCCTTAATGAATTGCTAAACATGCAATATATAGTAAGCTACAGGCTATAATCGTGGACGCTTTAAGGAAAGAGGAACTCGCATACGCTCGAGTAAGCTTTGGAATTTTACCTTCATATCTTAGACTAGTTACTAAATCAATAGACATAACTATGTAAAATAGATAAATAAAGTTTAATGCGAGTCAAGAAACAGTCAGATATAACAATGAAATAAATAAAAGATAATAGTTTGACATAGAAATTAAGTTAACAAAAGAAAATAATACTATCGTCGATCATCTATATAAAAAACAATATTAAGAAATCATACATGCAATGTAACATACACACTAGTCCTGCCAAGGGCTATACGCACATGGAAAGTCTAATTACGCTAAACACATAATAAACGCCGGCCATAGAGTGAACTCAATAGAAGACACCCTTACAATAGTAAACAAAGAGGGAAATCCAACTAGAATCAACATATTGGAAGACCTGGAAATTATCAAGGAAATAGACACAAGCTTTTAATAAATGAAAGCACTCGCAGAGTAAACAACCCACTATACGATATCGTCAGGAAGAAGCTTTAGTCACGACAAAGCCACATTAGGACCAGCAGCATCAAACATCAACCTGGATGCTGTAGAGAAGAATGAACTTCTGCAGATGGGACGGATGTCCTGAAAGGCCTACAGGCATAAAGATCACATATTTTAAAGTTGAGGACGACGGATTTTACCTAAGAAGGTATTTTAACTTATTTTATTTTACAAGGGCTGGGGTACATAGTCCTTGTGGCCCCACCCTGGCCTAAAGGACTAATAATCCAAAAACAAGCTCCTCTTGAGCTATATCGACCTGACTCCAACGGTAAATAACTGATGATGATCCGATGTTAGAAAACACAGCTCTATATGAGAGTTCACTAGGAGAGGGGAGTATGCGCGATAGCACACGGCGCGTAGTAGGAAAGGAGGGGGTAGGTAGGAGAGAATTTGGCACTGTTCACAAAGATCACAGACGAAATGGAGACGCGATGACGTATAGGTTGCGCAGCATGACGTAATCCCAGTATCGAAATCTTGATTTCGGTACATAACTTTATTCTCAAATACTCGCAATCTTTTCTCCTCCCTTAAATTAAAAGTCCATGTTTACCAACCTTATAATATAACTGGGAGAGTAATAGTTTTATACACTTTCAGTTTAGTGTTTTTTTTAGAGAAGTTGGGATGACAAGAGCTCGGGAGAGGCGAAACGCCGTGTGCCCGTTAGGTTATAAATGAAAACCCCTGTATTAGTATTAAGAAATTGGGACTGGAAATAAATACAAATAAAACTAAATATATGGACACACATTAAAATATATTATATGAAGGAAACTTTGAAGAAGTGACTGAATTCAAATACCCAGGACCAATAATTACTAAAAGGAATGAGGTGCACAAAGAAATTAAGCATAGGCTCAATTCTGGAAATGCATTCTATCATGCATTGCAGGGACTCTTGCTAGATTCCGCCACTTTGACCTCGTGCAACTGCTAGCAGCGGCACTCGGCAGTACTGTATCGTCCAGCAAATTGAACAAGCGATTGAATCTAGAACAACGATTTTTTGTGTGTAGAAGTTATTTTCATTATAAAATCACCAAGCCATGTTCGCACAGAGTATATTCAAAAGTTCCCTAGTTAAGTGCCTCCTTCCGTATTTAGAATTCACGAGATTGTGAAGAAATTTGAAATCACTGGTTTTGTGTTTAAAAAAAAGAAAGCAGAAACGTACAGTTTTAACAGAGGAAAAGTTAGACGAAATAAGCACAAGTTTTGAACGTAGACCAACAAAATCCATGCCATAATTAGCAAAATTGGTGGGAATTTCAAAGTCTTCTGCACATGGAGCAACTAAATTATTAAAACTAAAACCTTATAAGTGTACACGTGTCCATTGTTTAAAACAAGGTAAATGCAGAGAGGTACCGAAATGACATTTTGACCCCATTTTTTTCGTGAACTGACAGAAGAAGAGAAATCATACAAAGTATGGGTTGTTTCAACAAGATTCTGCTACTGCTCATACAGCAGAGGAGTCCATGAATAAAATAAGGGAAATGTTTCAAGATAGAGTGATTAGTTCTGGTGTACAACCCTCTCGCTCCTCTGATCTAAGAGAGTGTGGGTTTTGCTTGTGGGGTAACCTGAAAGACAAAGTTTACGAGACAAATCCTCATACATTGAAAGAACTAAAAAAAAAATATTACAGATTAAATCGGAAAATAACAGTGACCAACTTAATCAAGTGAATCAGAATGTGTTTTCCCGATATAATGCCCGTTTAGCTGAGAGTGGAGACATTTCGAGCATCTTCTACAAGGTAAGCTTTACGCGCGGAGTATATGTAGGAGCAAAGCTGACTGTGGTACACCCAACTGCGCACAGGCAAAACGCCGTGTGCCCCGTTAGGTTATAAATGAAGAAACCTGCACACACACACACACACACACACACATATATATATATATATATATATATGTGTGTGTGTGTGTGTTGGTATTATCTCGGAGGTACGCCTAGCATTGAGCAAATTCCTCTTTATTGATAAATTCTTTAGATACAAATGGTGATTTAAATATTAATAATTTTATTTTTCTTGTTCCCTTATTTGTAATATCTGTAATATTTAACGTGTTGTATATTACTCTATATTGACCTAGCATACTATATGCTCTTGACAATAAATAAATTATGAATTATTAATTATTATTTATTGTTTGGAGTTCTTGGGTGAGAGAAACGGTTAACCTATAACCTATAATTGGGTGGGTTATTAAATTTATTTCCTGCGTAATGTATTAATTTTTATATCCAACTTTTTTATTTGTAATGAATTGCACATGTCACTTCCAATTACACAGTTGGATTTAGCATTGGTGTTCGATGTTATTTCAGAGTTCGAGACTCTACAAAAAATAAAATCACTTGCTGACGAAAAATAGAATAAATAAAAACAGTTGTTTTATTCACATGAAATATGTCGCTATTATAGCACGCATACGATTAAGCTAAAATTCAAAACTGGAAAAGACATTTAACTATAAACACGGTCAATTTTGAAGAAATGGAGGAGCAATACAATTACAAACAGAAATAAAGTATGCTCAACTCTGGCAACGCATGCTAATAAACGTAGTTTTATTTTCTCTAAAAAATTAAATTAAAAGCATATAAAACATATAAGTCAAGATGGATGCAACATGTTCATCGAATGGAAGATCACAGAATACCCAAACAAATGTTAAGATATCAACCTGCAGGAAGAAGAAGACCAGGACGTCCACTCAAAAGACTTCTGTATGGTGTTTCTCTTGAGGCCGAAACAGGTCAACAAATGGCCTAAATTCGTGAATGTACTATGATGATGATGATGCATATAAAACGGCGATTCTTGTTGTTATATGCGTGTGAAACATAGTATTTTGCTCTAAGAAAGAGGAAATATTATGAGTACCGGTATATAAGTGCGGATGAAAAGAGACGGTTTTGCGGGTTTTTTAGGTAGTGGCATTTTTATAATCCTAGATATGCATATTAGATATTAAAAGTAGAAAAGGACAGGTTATGAAACGAGGAAACTGTTCTCTAAAACTCAACGAAATGCGACTATTAGAAATAAGAAAGCTGAATTTGAAACAGGTAAAATTTAAAATATCTCACGTACACGTAATTCTAAGTAAGGAAGGTCTGTCGCCAAGAAATTATATAAACTAAGCGAATTCCTTAACAGTTCGAAATTATGTTCCTATTTTGATGATTTTCGTAATATATATTTCATTCATTAAATTGGAGAAACTCAATTTCTGATGCCAATTTATTAAAAAGTGTCCGGCAGCAATGAAAACAAATTATGAATAACCATAAGTTATTACCTATTTGAATATTATTGTATAATTTGACACCAATTTAGTAGTGTCAACCGATTAATTTTTCAATTGCTTTATTAAAATAATAGAATTTTTATTTTAATTCTAAGTAAAATTAAAAAGTATTATTACAATTATAAATTAAATTAACTGATATCTTTTTTTGTCTAATGCCATCAGGTTGTCTTTTATGACATTTTTGGCTTTCTCCTCTGACATTAGCGGAATTGTAATCCATTTCTTTAATTGAAACACCTGGAAAGCGGAATTACGATACTCCGATGTTATGATGGCTGATAAATGATAATGAAGCGCCAGGATAGTACTTAAATTAAACTTAACCAAAATTCCAGACCATGGGCAACCACACCTTTAAGAAAAAATGCTATGGTTTGATCGGGAATCGAATCCGAGGCTTCATGAACTGTAGTCAGAAACGCTGACCAATACTCAATGAGGCTGGTCTATAGGATACATTTCAAATTTAAGGGTATGGCACACATTGCATGTGTATCTTTAAAAGATCAAAGGAGAAGTCAGGACACCAGAGACGAATTACGAGTATATAATATAAACAACAGAAATAAATGTAAATGGTTTGAATATGTACAAAAAATGCGTTTATCAAAACAGATACTTTATTATAGATCTGAAGGCCGAAGAAATGTACGAAGACCGAAACGACATTGGAAGGACGATCTGTAGCATATTGTGCAGCGGGGAGCAGCGGACCGGGTCAATAGGCCCACACATTGAAGAATAAGATAATGTTGACATACATTGCTACAAATTAAACGTGCCAGTGGTTAGGGTCAATTTTTAATTTCGGGTTTCATGTAAAACTGCCACTTCTATTGGTCGGGTTTGGTTGAATTTTGGAGAACGTCTTCCTTGCTTTATTTTAATGCTTTCATCGATTTACTTTTAAACATAAAGAATTTGGACAAATAGAACAATTTTTAAGTTTTAATTCAGGTGAGCTCTTACATTTAACATTCCGATTCTGGTGGTTAACGAACTCGACCCTACTTTTTCAAATAATTTGCTATATGCTAAATTTAGTTCCGAGAAAACAAAAATTACGACCGCTATAGCGTTAAAGGACACACACACACACAAGCACATATAAGCATATATATATATATATATATATACATACTAGCGGACCCGGGAGACGTTCTTTTGCCCGAAAGTTCAATTCTCGTGTCATGGCCGGACGATAAAAATATGTTACTTTTTTACCATAAAATTCACTAATTAAGATGTACTTAGATATTAATAAATGAGTTCGCAAGAAAATTCCTGTTATCTGTTGTGCCTCAACAAGCGTGCATGATGATGTCACATAGCTGTCGTACGGAATATGTCGACAATGCAGATATCACTACACATCTGACATCAAATAAATTCCTATAATCCAATCGCAGTGTCACATACAGAGTCCAATTGTGAATCTAAACTATCCAGGAACGCACTCAAAAAAAAAAATCAAAATCGGTCCAGTCGTTTAGGCAGTTATTAATTTTGGATTTCAGGTAAACTTCCACTTCTAAGTGTCGGATTTTGCTCATTTTTGACAATACCTACCTCGGATTATTTTAATAGGATATACTGAGTTTCGTTGTGAAACGTCGAAAAATGTGACCGCTAGAGCGATTTTTAAATTTCCACTTCAGATGAACTCCTCTACCTAATGGTTTTAGAGGATCCAATTGTGAATCTAAACAATCGAGAGATCCAATCAAACACACAAAAAAATCACCAACATCAGTCCAATCGTTTAGGAGGAGTTTAGTGACTTACACGCGTACAGAAGAATTATATATACCGTATATATATATGTCATGGTCATTTTCAGTGTCTACTAGATAGAATCAATGAAGATAAAAAACCTCAGTATCTTCCATCCATCGGAATTTTCTAAACACTAAATTAGTTTGAAGTGTACTCGTGTTTAAGGGTAAGTGAAAAAATCAGAACAGAATGCTGATAATAATATTCTATTGTATATATGTCTGTTTTGAATTAACTTACAGTTAATTAGATACGAGTATAATTGAGATTTTAGAATCAAATAAAAAAAAAAGAACAAGTGATTTCTCCTTCGTTAAAATTTATTTCGTTTGGAAAACTTGAACTTGAGAAAAACATTTTTATTTCATCAATTAAAGGATTGAAAAGTTAAAGAGTTTAACTAGAAAGAGCATTTTTATGGGAAATATATTTCTCAACACAAATATTGTCTTACTCCTTTTTTAATTGAGTTCTGTAACTAGCTGTTTTTAAACTAGATTTAGAGTGCTACATTTCATTGACGTAATAAATTATACGCATGCATGCAATTATGCATTACAGGTACCTCTTGTGATCTCAAATTCTCTAAACTTATATTTAAAAAATGTATAAAACGCCGATTCTTATATTATCCTATATGGATGCAATGTATGGCCTCTAACTTTAAGATATTAGAGTATAAGCCCATTATAAATGTTTGTGAATAAAGTAATTAGAACAAATAAGGCTAATGATAAGATAGGAGTAAATGTTAATGATTTGAGATGTGTAAGATTAAACAAATAATTACACTGGTCAACATGATTTTTGTCTCATGAGTAGGCCTACCAATAATGCAGTTTTTATCGTGTTTTCAAATATGTATTCGGAATTTCTCCATCACCCACAGTTCTTTTATTTCAATTTCAATTAATGGATTTAAATAATAATTTTTTTAATGAACGTTTTTTCATCCATTTGTCCGTTGTAAAATAAAACCAAATGAGCTAACTGAAATGATTTTAGCTATGCAAACGAGATATCAAGGCAAATGGAATCCTAATATGCTGACCGATTATTGTTGGACCATCAAGAGGGATGCTTCACAGGCGAAATATAGCAGAAAATCGTCATTTATTACTTTCTAGGTGAGTCCGAATGTTCGAATATTGTGAAGTTACGAATGTAGAAAATATTAAAGTGTTTGAAATTATAAATTCCTGTCTCTCAGAAACCTTGCGTGATGGAGAAAAACCGATAACATATTTCAATTCAGGAGAAAAAGTACTATCAGAATAACATATTTTTCTTTCTGAGACAAAAAAAAAGTTTCTTTTTTGTTGCTCAGTGTTATTGGAATATATTAGCCCAGGATATTATCGATGTAAGGAGAGCCTAAGCCCGCGTGACCATGAACTTCTCAAAGTACCAATGAGTGAGAGTAAATAGTATTAATATAATACTCTTAATGTATGTACTCTTGATGTTTTTTATTAGTGCAGGTCCTTCACTGCAATCATAGCATTTTCATGCTATGCTTTACAGCTTTACTAGGGAATTATAGGTGTGGTAACTTCTGTTGCTTTCCACATCAGATTATGATCATAATGATGATGATGATGATGATAGCTAGATAATATTCGGGGACCGTTTGGGCTTCAAAGTTTCCTGACATTTGTCGCACAGGTGAGGAAAAATCCGCAAAAAACCTCACCCAGGAAGCTTGTCCCCTCCGGGAAGCGAACCCGGGCCCGCTGTGTGACATGGCAGCACGCTACCTCGAGATCACTGCGGTGGACACTTAATAAATAATGATAATAATAATAATAATAATAATATTTATTTATTATTATTATTATTTATTATTATTTATTTAGCAGGTTTTAAAATGTATCACAATTAATCTATATTTCTTCCCCACATCTTTGCTATTCCAATCTCCACCGTCCAATAATTTTTCCATCATGTTGCTTAAAATACCAACAATCCACTTAATTTTAACCATTCTCTACTTCTTCTTCTAAATGGAATCCATTTTATTCTTCTTCTTGGGAATCAGTCTTCAGTCATTCTTTTGATATGACCATACCATTTAAGTACTTTTTTTAAAATGAATTTCAGAATTGAAGTTTAAATATTTATCTTTCGTTTAATGAAACTATTTGTTAAAATAATGATGATAATAATAATAAAAAATTACGACTATGAAAACGATAACAATGACAAAGACGATAACGATAACAACTCAACGATGGTAACGATAACGATAACGATGATGATGTGATACTGATAGTAATATTTACAACAATAATATGAATAATGATTTATTTTATCTGTTGGAGTTAAGACCGCAAGGTTTTCTCTTCTACTTCACCAGGTTAAATTGTTATTCACATATTAACAATAAGCAATGAATTATTTACAGTATAAATTAATAACAGCCAATATAATACGCGTAAACAATGTACAGATGGTCAGGAAATTATAAAAATATTAAAATAACGATCATCAACAACAAGGATTAAGCCCAATGGCCTGTTCCGATCTCATTGTAGGTCGAATTGATCCTTCCATCTCTTCAATGGTCTTCCCAACAATCTTCTCCCTTTTGGTTTATAATTATACATTCTTCTTGGTATGCGCTGTTCATTCATCCGTAATACGTGCTGAAGGTAAGCATTTTGATAGTATTTTATTCTTTCACAGAGATTAAATATATTAAGTTCTGTTCTTATATCTTCGTTTTTTCTTTTTATCGGTACTTCGGTATCCTGCTATTGCTCTCAAATAATAATAACAATAATAAACTAACTCTAACTCACTGGCACTATCGAATCCATAGGTTCACGGCCGCGCGGACATAAGCTCTCCACATATCCCTATCCTGAGCTAATGTTTTGCAATCATTTCCTGTATAACCTACTTCCCTCAAAATATAGTTAATGTTATAATCCCACCTCATTCTTGGTTTACTAACTGGGCGTTTTTCCTCTGGTTTTCCTACAAGAAGCTTCCATGCACGTCTTTCATTCCCCATACGTGCCACATGTCTTGCCCATCGCAGTCTACGAGTCTTAACGGTTCTTATTTTATCTGGCTTCCTATAAAGAAATTAATAATAATAATAATAATAATAATAATAATAATAATAATAATGACAATAATAATAATAATAATAATTCATTCAATTTGAGAATTTTCCTCATCATTGAGGGTTTTCTCCAACCAATCTTGGTAATTAACATGAGTTTAAAAAAATACATAAATGACTACGGACTTATAGACTATCAATTTGTAACAAACATTCACAAATTTCTTTTAATTAAAGTTCTCCATCGTTCTCTGTCCTCTGTGTCTTCATCCGTTACACCAAAGTTCCTCATTGAATTCTGAATATTATTCTTTCAGGTTGTTCTTGGTCTTCCTTTTCTGCTCCTTCTTTCAATTTTCCATGTATGTACGGCCTTTGGTAGTCTTCCATCATGTATTCTTCTTACGTGCCCATACCATTTTAGTCTTCTTTGTTCAATCTCATCCATTATAGGCCTCCTACTTCTTTTTGCATTCATCCATTTTCTAATTAATAATAATAATAATAATAATAATAATAATAATAATAATAATAAAAACCTATGTATGTATATACCCCATACGTCCTCGTGGATATAAGGACTTTCCCCTAGCGGGAGTATTTTGACCAAACTTATTTAGTTAAGCTTGTTTCTCTACATATGTCAGTGAGTGGCATCTGGTCAGCACATCGCCTCAATGGATATATTTGACAATTAAAATAATTTTTGGATAGGGAACGTCGGTTAACTTTTGGTCAGAGACACTAATTCAAGATTGAGGTTCTTGTACGAGCCCAAAAATATTCAGACTCGGGACCCACGGCTTGAAGTCCCTCCCGGTGAAATCGTCCCTTTGATTTTTCCATCCTAAAAATCAATCGAACCCGGCCGGTTTTGAACCTGCGACTTTCGGAACTAGAGGCAAGGAACTGTAACTTTACTTTTTTAAAGGTTGAAAACATAAAATAATATAAAAAACGATGTTTTATTTTGATACCTAGAGCACGGTTATATATTATATTTTTTACCCAATTCCACCAGTTTGTCGTTTCGACATTTTAGTTATTTCTCCTGGCATTGGCGCATTGTAACCTAGTTCTGAGGTTGGGGCGCCTGGAAGGTGGAATTACGCTGCCCCAATGATATGATGGATGATGATGATGGTAATGATACGCCAGGAGAGGTCTTAATCCGAAATTTAATCTGATGAGGTGAATATGAAAATGATGGCCAGATGATGTTCGGGAACCGCTTGTGCCTTAATGTTTCCTGACATTTGTCTTATAGGTGATGAAACACCCCCACCCCCAAATAGAAACTCACCCAGGAAATTTGTCCCGACCGCGCATCGAAGCAGGGCCCGCTGAGTGAGAAAGCAGAACGCTACCTAGAGACCACAGAGGCAATATTGTCACGAGTGATTTTCAAATTATCGATTAATTCACGACTCACGAAGTGAGGAGTGAATTTATCTAGAGAGTTTGGAAATGAAGAGTGCCATTTGTTAGGACTAAATAAAAGGAATAAAATTAAACTGTTTACACACAAATAATTATTTAAATATAGTTATTTTAAAATATTTATATATTTAATCTAAACGCCGATGTTTGAAAACAAATGAGAAATGTTTATGCATCATTTGTTCATCACTGCAATCAGATCATATTATTTATTGCCAAAGGATCACAATGTTGTAAGAATGCAACCTAGTGGAGAAAAAAATGAAACACATCAAACTGTTTATAACCAACATTATAGGTTATTAATTAATTTCTGAGTCCTATGATGTAAATATGTCAATTATATTTTTTCTGGAACGTAAGTACCTGGGAAATAACACGTTTAAGAAAGTGCAAAGTGTGGTTTCTTTTTATTGTGGCATAATCGATTACCACAAATGTTTTTCTATTAAATTCCGCAAGCAGTATCTGTTTACATTCGTGCACTATATGTATAATCTGGTAACCGTATTTCTTAAAGAGTCAGTCACTGCAAAATAATGCTCTGGCCTATTCAGAATGTTAAAAAGGAGGAGCTTTCTTTAATATGACTATTTAACTCATGCCCCAAATGGGAGTCAATGACCAATCACGTTTCAATGATTTCTGTTTTACAACCAATCAGAGTCGTGTTTCACGAAATATTTATCAGTGTTAGGATTATCATATATTAAACAAAGCTCCTCCTTTTTAATATTCTGAACAGGTCTGACCGTTATTTTGCAGTGACTGAGCCTATAACAAATACGGCTACCAGATTGTATATAATAGTGCTTACATGTCAACATTTGTAGCAATTGATTATACCACCACCAAAAAAGAAACCACTGTTTGCACTTTCTTAAATGTATTTTTTCCCAGGTAATAATCGAGAAAAATATAATTGTCATATTTACATCATACGACATCAAAAATGAATTAATATACAGATTGATGTGTTTCATTTTTTCTCCACTAGAGAGCATTCTTACAATATTGCGTTCCTTTGGCAATAAATAGTATGATCTGGTTGCAGTGATAGACAAAAGAAGCAGTAGAAGCGTACCTATCGTTTCTCATTTGTTTTCAAACATCGCCGTTTACATTAAATATATAAATATTTTAAAATAACTATAGTTAAATAATGATTTGTGAGTAAACAGCTTAATTTTATTCGTTAAATAGTCCTAACAAATGCCACTCTTGATTTCCAAATTCTCTAGATAAATTCACTCCTCACTTCGTGAGTCGTGAATTTATCGATAATTTGGAAATCACTCGTGGCATTACTTATGATAAACTTATTTTGATACATTCCAGGTGAAACACGACTGTGATAGGTTGTAAACCAAAATTCATTGAAACGCGACTGCTCATTTACTCCCATATGGGGCATGAGTTAAAAAGTCTAAGAAAATATTTATTAAACTTATTTCTAAATTGTTTTGTGAGACAGTGATTGATATAGAAGGGGGGTTATTTCCAGAGACGTGTAGACGATATGGAAGAATGAGGAATAGTGTGATATTCTTGGTACGGTTTATGGGCCAAACAAGTTTATAGTCGTGTTACTTTAAACAAATCACGGTCGATAATCACTGAAATATTTACGAAATAATATTGTCAGATGTGATTCCCAATTGTTCAGAAATTATCGAACCTTACCCATAAATGTTTCTGATTTATAAGCTACAGAGAACAGAAGGTCGTTTTACCAAAATATTGTTACAAAATAAATTTAATTAAACAATCTATCTTACTCAGAAATCTAGGGGTTAAATACCTTGCCTCTGGTCCCGAGGATCGCAGGTTCAAACCCGACCATGGTTATGGATGGTTTAGGATATTTTGAAATTATAAATTCGTGAATGTACTATGATGATGATATAATAAAATTGTCCAAGAGAGTCCACCGCTGTCGTCTGGAGGTAGCGTTCTGCCTTGTCACGCAGCGGGCGGTTTCGATTCCCGGTCGGGCCAGGCTCCTGGGTGAGATTTTTTTTCGAGGTTTTTCTCACCTGTAAGACAAATGCCAGGAAGCTTAGGGCCCAACGGTTCCCGAAAATCATCCAGCCATCATCATCATCCTTATCATTATCATCATTATCCTTCACCGATGTGCAAATCAACGGGAAGCTACCACACCTATAATTTCCTAGCAAAGCTGCAAAGCATAGCATAGCATGAAAATACTATGATTTCAGTGAAAGACGTGCCCTCGGACAGAATTACTATGGATGGATTGTCCAAGAGACAAGTCCTCCGGGAAAGAATTTAAGCCATAGGTCCCGATTCTGAAGATTTCCGGGCTCATTGAAAATCCTCGGGTTAATTACGAGCCTCTGAAAAATAAACCGTCTTTCCCATCCAAATAATGCCTTAGTTACCTACTAATTTGCCTATTTGAGGTTATGAAGGATGGATTTGTGGCCCAAATAAAGAAATTAAGATCTTTGCCAAATTTTTCGCCTTCTGAGTGACTGTGCGCCACTTTGCTCCAGTTGTGAATTATTATCGACAAGTTCATATCTCAAGTGGTATTGAACATTATTCTGGCTATCAAATGTAAAATAATAATCATTTTGTAATCTGCGATATAAAATATTTTATTTCTGTACTATTACGAATGTAATGATCAGGAAATGTGGCACTAATGCAGATTGAGAGAGGGGCATGTAAACTCTTTGTATGAAAACTAGAAGGAAAGACCAAGAATGAGGTGGGAGAATAATATTTACCGTGATTTGACGGAAGAAAAATTTATGGGATTACGAATATACGAAAAAAATCCCTCACATCCAACAAATGCCCACTATGCAGGTGATCAATTAGACATAGAAAATTCTAAATTTGATCGAGATAGTAACTTTAGTTATTTAGGTTCCATGTGTAATCAAGACAATGGTATCAGTTCCGAAATTGGAAAGAGAATTTCCTTGCTAATAAGAGCTATCTTGGACTTGTAAGATCTAACTTGTTAACTTTTCAAAATAAAATTATTATACATGTATATAATACTCTGATCAGACCGGTCTTCACATATGCTTTAGAAACCTGGACCTTAAACAAGAAGGGTAGAAATAGATTAAATGTCTTTGAGAGGAAATTTTTGAGAATTATATATGGCGACATATGTCCACCGCTGTAGTCTCGAGGTAGCGGGCCCGGGTTTGATTCCCGGTTGTGGCAGTTTTTCTGGGTGAGGTTTTTATTGGGGCCATCATCATCATCATCATCATCATCATCATCCTTCACCGGTGTGGAAAGCAACGGGATTCTACCACACCTACAATTCCCTAGTAAAGCTGCAAGCTTAGCATGAAAATGCTATGATTGCAGTGAATTACTATGGATGTGGCTACATATGGTCGTTTGAAATTGGCTGGACATACATAAGAATGGTGGAATCAAGTCCAGGAGGTTGCAGATGGAGAGGAAGACCGAAAATCATATAGGAGGACGATGTAAATAAGAATGCCGCAGCCTATTTAAGTGAGAAATTGGATGTGCGCGGCAAGGAACAGGGACGAATGGCGGAGACTTCTTCGGACAGCCAGGACCCACGATGGGTTGTCGTGAAATATGATGATACGAAAACATTCGCTCAGGAGAGGGATGTATGGAGAGCTTTTGTCCCCGCGGGAATGAACCCACAGGTTTGATATTGCCAGTGAGTTAGGTAGAATTGTGTTCTTGTGTAGTCATACGATTGAGCAGTATCTGAACAACCCTCATATCACCGATAAATCTATTTGTATATCTATACACAACAATACGTTTCAGAATATAGATAAAACTACATGACTGCACACTCCTTGCCATTGTAACTCTCTCCCAGCTGCGTGTATGTGTACATTTTTTCAAGCACATCTCTCTGTGAATGACAATACAGGAAAAACTTTCAAGCATAAAAATCAGGGGTGAACAAATTTATACCCGTATATTTGTTCGCTAAAATTAATCAAAACATGATCCTCAAGCCAGTATTTGATCATATATGGATGGAGAAGGTTTCATAATTGGAGCACCATAATATATACCCTTGTTCTAATATCACAGTTATTCGTTGTACATTACGGGATACTCATGCCGGACAGGTTGAAGGCGACAAGCAAGACGAAAAAAAAAATCGTGGTCGATTTCACCGTAAAAAATACAATCGTCAAGAAATGCGGAAACGAGTTCGAATGGGGTAAACAACTCTAAGAATGTGGAACTGGAACTTAACATCAATAAAACAAAACATAGGACGACTCATAGAAATATATTACATAATGGAAATGAACAGCTAATGAAAAATAAGACATTTTGAAAAAGTGACTGAATTCAAATGTGTAATCAAAATAATCACAAATTGGATTGAGGTACACAAAGAAATTAAACATAAGCTCAATTCTGGAATTGAATTCTATTATGTACAGTATTATAGGGAATCTTGTCCCAACTTCTATAAAAATGGTAAAATGAAAAAACAAACTGTTATTCTCCTAATTATATTATATGGTTGGCAAACGTAGACTCTTAGTTTAAAGGGGGGGGGAAATATTAGGAGTATTTTAGAATAAAGTTCTTCTGATAATTTTTGGACCAAAGATACATGAACAGACAGAAAGACTATACACAACAGTAAGCTATATGCTCTTTATACGAAACCAGATATAATAAGAATAGTTAAGTTTCGTAGACTGCAATGAGCAGGACACGTGGTACGAATGGAGTATGGAAATGGGGCATGAAAGCTCCTTGTATTAAAACCAGAGAGAAAGCGCCCAGTGGAAAGGCCAAGAATGGAGAATAGCATTAACCATGATTTGATATAAATACATTATACTGGGGATGATTGAAAAACATTAGCTCAGGATAGGGATGTATGCAGAGCTTATATCCGTGTGGAAATGAACCTACGAGTTCGAAAGTGCCAATGATGCGATCTTAAGGAACTTAAAATTACACGTGGGAAAAGATTTGGTTATGACTGCTTTATGCTATTAGTCGTTCAAAATATCTCTGCAGGTGCAAGAATTGCGAAGCTCTCTTCGTTGCTACACCTGACGTCATCTAAGGCAGTGTTCACTGTCAGCGTCCCACGTCCCATTCCCCTCTGCACTCATAGATAGCAGTGTCACGTGTTCTATTCCTGCATTAACACGACTGCAGTGCCCTCCGTCAACAACTGCGCTTACTCCCTAAACGGGTAATACAACAGTGAAGTATGTGATGCATGCGATGCAAATGAATAATAATAATAATAATAATAATAATAATAATAATAATAATAATACAAATAAATAATAATACCAATATAATAATAATAATAATAATAATAATAATAATAATAATAATAATAATAATAATAAAAGCTTTAGAATTTGAAATGGATTCTTTAGGAAAAAGGAAAGGGGCATCAATCTCCCAAATAATCCGGGATGAATAAATTAAGTGGTTGATGGAAGCAGAGGAGAATGTCATGGATTGGATTGGAAATAAGGACTTAAAAATGGTTTGCACATATAGTGAGGATGCTACAACATTGATGGCGTAAAACATATTTTATTGGCCGGAAGAGATATTCGAGCTAGACCAAGAAGATCATAGTTCGAGAAAGTTAAAATAAGTTTAAAGGGACTTGGAAGAAGAAAGTGTTGTACATCGACTTGGAACAGTCAGGCAGCTTGAGCTGGAACATTCCTGAATAATAATAATAATAATAATAATAATAATAATAATAATAATAATAATAATAATAATAATAATAATAATAATAATAATAATAATAATAGTCTAATGGCTATTAGAGATGAGCATGTTAAGTAGCTTAAGTATATGACCGTAGAGGAAATTTTTTAAATTTTTTATTGGAAAAATCTTAGGGAAAAGCACATTAGGAAGATATAGGTATAGGTGGGAAGGTAAGATTTAGATGCATCTTCGGGAACTGGATAATTAAGATATAAACTAGGTTCAATTTGCTGACGATAGGAATCATTGGAGGGCCTTAGTGAATACAGCATTGTATAAACTATTTACATATATTTTCCCCTAGATTAGACTAGACCTTTAATCTAAACTAACCTACACTAAAAAGCAGGGGAAAAAAACTAATACCAAACATACGATTCCCAAAGATTAATAAACGTACGCGCACAATTACTAGACACAAAATGAACCTAAGGCGCGTTGGAGTGAGCGAAGGTTAGGTTTGTTATATGTAAATAGTTATATTAAATTAATTGCAGATTACCTGTTAGAATCAGTAATTCATGAGTTTACAAATATCAAAATATATACATCTAATAAGACATTTCGGTGTTTTACCGCACAATAACAGTAAATTCAGGGTTTAGGGTAAAGTGGGGGAATTCCGATCCTGGATGTGACACCGATCACGATTTTATTCAGAAACCGCTATTATAATCGCATTCTGCATATTCTTGGCATCTTCTGCGAAGTGTTTCAAGCGTTGTGTATAATGTCCATGCTAGTTGAGCAGCATATTGGCAGTGTGATAAAAATTTTGGGTAACATGTAGGCTACTTTTCTTGTAAGGAAGCTAAGCTGATTATTTTATGCCAGGCAAGTAAGGGATTTACCATTTAAATGTATTAATTTTTCAGATTGTGATAACAGGGTGAATATTAACATGAAATACTTTCTCACAGTTTCAACATATAATTCCAATACGAAATGGTGCCAAATTATTTTTTTCCAACATGGCATATTGCAATAACTCCTTTCAATTCTAATCGCAATTATTCCGAGTCGTAGAAGTGACTCAGCATTGTTAGAATATATTGACTTAGGCTTTCACGGCCGGAGTTAATATGATGATCTTGTAGAAGATTTCCGGGCTGTTGGCCGTGGTCTTGAGGCTTGTAGTTCCCCGACTTTCGCCAGTGACTGCGTCCGGCATCCTCAAGGGTCGTCTTGAGACTGGCAATTTTGTCAACTACCTGCCCTATTTATACAGTTATCCGCGACGTGTTCTCTGCGCTGTCCGTTACTTCGTAAATTGTATCTGCCTTCCGGTTTGTTAGCATTAGGGTCTTCCATTGCACCAATGAGTTTGCTGTCTGATGTTCTGGTAGATTGTTCTTGTAGGGGTTTACATCTGGCTTTTTTTAAGACTGGTATCCATGCTTTGTTGACTTTGACAGTCCTGGTGATATTCCACACAAAATCTTTGCTGCCCTAGATACATATATCTCTGACTGCAAAAACAATGCCTTTCTCCACATTATCCTTAATTGGGAAGGAACAACATTAATCGACTGTGACGTTATAGCTATGTAGGACTTTCCTCCCAGGCGCTAACGCCCCAACCTGACATGATGGATCATTCCATCGCAAATAGGTGATTTACCAGCTATTCACCTTAAGAACTGGACGGCCCCGACCGATTTTTGGCCATTTTTCGATATATTTTCTTAATTAAATTCACCCCTACTCTGATAAGGTTTTCGGTGGTTTTCCTTGGCGTGAAGACGAATGTCGGAGTAGGTCCCTAATCTCCACCAGTAGATTTAATACCTCCCAAACTTATTCTAAATTCAAAATTTATGGACAAATGATCAAAATTAATCTCCCAAACCTAAAATTATAAACTTTTCGCCATACTCATAACTAAAATTTTATTTTATTAAGCTACTCTGCTATTGGTTTCGGTGGTTTCCATAGCGATAAGGCGAATGCCGGAGTAGTTCCCTAGCTCCCACCAGTAACTTCATTATTTCCCAACCCAGCCGGGAATGAGGAGGGGAATTAAACTTCGTTTCTGGGGCTGGAATACCACCTTCGACGCCTTCCTGAGGAAGCGCGAACTTCGAGGGATCGACCACACTCCGGCGTGCAATAACAACTCGGATACAAGCAACGCACATTCACACATCTCTGCCACGGTCCTACACTTTAATACACTCTATATTTGTTTCTTCGGCTCTAACCTTCAAAATTAACGGGGCAAAAGGGCGAAAGCCTTGGTACCCGTGGATGACCTCGGCCATCCAAAAGGGAAATGTCTGTGGCCGCAGCAGCATTTATTGCTGCTGCCGCATTCAGCGACTCCTATGATCTCAGACGCTGACTTTGAATGCTTCTTCATTTCTGTTGTAACTATTTTGATGTTTGAATATTTCAATAGCTTCTCGTTGCAGACGGGTAAAATAATGTGTGCAGTTATATAATATATCTGTGTTGTTGTATTGTACTGTATGGCCTTCAAGTAGAGAGTGTTCTGCTACTGCCGACTTTTCCACTTGTTTAAGACGGCTGTATCTTTCGTGTTCTTTAAGTCTGGTTGTGATGCTGCATTTAGTGGTGCCTATATACACTTGGCCGCAACTGCACGGAATCCTGTATATGCCTACTGATAAACACATACATATGGTAGTATATTATCTAACAACGCTCTTTAACAACACAGGTCATTACCGCCACAAATTTAAACATGTGTCCACAGCAGTGGTCTCGAGGTAGCGTGCTGCCTTGTCACGCAGCCGACCGGGTACGATTTCCGTTCGGGACAGGCTCCTGGGTGAGGTTTTTTTCGGGGGTTTTCCTCACCTGTAAGACAAATATCAGGAAACTTAGGGCCCAACGGTCCCCGAAAATCATTCGGCCATCATCATCATCCTTCACCGGTGTGGAAAGCAACGGGAAGCTACCACATCTATAATTCCTTAGTAAAGCTGCAAAGCATAGTATGCAAAATGCTATGATTGCAGTGAAAGACATGCCCTCGTGTACAATTACTGTGGATGGATACCGAGTCTTTTTTTAACTGAACATGTCCTCTTCATTCATTTTTCGTGAAAAATCAAAGCTCATAGCTCATAAATGTTTATTTTAATTCAAACACTAGTTTCAATGGGAAGTATTTAATTGGTTAAGAAATGAAGAATTTTCCTATAACAAATCGAAACTATTTCTTTAAAATGGACATATTCAGTTTTGAAGAAAATCTCTTTATGTATAGAACGTTTATTTTACGCCTTGAATAAGGGAATGTATATAGGCTATATATATTATATATATAGATAAAAAGTTCAAAGTAGGGTGATCACTATCAAAATAATAATTGTACTGAGATTAAATAATAAAATTATATAAAACAATGTAACTGTATACCCCTGGTGGTAAGAGAAAGATGTTTTGAGTCAGCCAGCATCCTAGCGCTGGACCATACATACGTGTATTCTACAGTTGAGTGATTTCAGTCTCAACAGATAAGAGAAGGGAGATACAGTCTGTTATGTAGGCCTATAACAATAACTGTTATTATTTGCAGCACTTTCTCTGCATTTAGCTCTCTTCGTGATCGTCTGAAAATACATCGCATAATACTCCACAACACTCGGATGTATTCGAGATTAATTTATTAATTTTGAACATTCTCTTTATCTTCTTCTTCTTCTTCATCTTCTTCTCCTTTGTCTTAGTTCTACGGTTCAAAGTAAATCTTGGCCTCCTTCACAATAGCCTTACAAAGTCCCCTATCCTTTGCTTTCATTTTACAGTTTTTCTATTCCAAACTTGTAATCTTCTACTCGGTGTCGTCCATCTATATTTTCCTTTCTAGTAGTGCTATAGGAATCCATTCTTATTCAGATACTGTTGTATGGGTTTTAAGACAATGTGCAGTCTAAATTTGAAGAGAAAAATATATGCCTAAATCGGGATTTGAACCCAATATCTCTGGTTCTGTACACCAGTGGTTTAATGATTTAAGCTATTAGGTATCATGATTTAAACATAGATTCTTCTCTTATACTAATACGATTTCCTTGCGCCAGGAGGCAGTGAACATTTGTTCCACTATCTTTCTCTTGAAATTTAATTTGTCATTGAGTGAGAAGTGATACATTAAATATTAGCTTTACTTGCTAGAAATGTGATGTGTCGATTTCTATTTTAAAGTGCTGCTACCTGGCGCACTGAAATCGTATTAATATAAGAGAAAAATCTACATTTAAATCGTTAAAGCACTGGTGTACCGAACCAGAGATATTGGGTTCAAATCCCGATTTAAGTATATATTTTTCTCTTTAAATTTAATTTGTCATTGAGTGAGAAGTGATAAATTAGTAGTAGTAGTAGTAGTAGGACTTTATTAGACAAAAAGTAAGATATTTACAATATTATTTACAAATATGGGTCGCACGGGCAGTAAGCCGTACGTGCTGTTGACAGTCCGTTACAATAAAGTAATAATTGGTACTAGTGTAAAGAAAAATAAACAAAAACAGCAATAACATTACAATTACATAAAGAAAACACAATAAAAATATTACCATTAAATAATAACACAATAGCATTATACACTAAAAACATTAACATTACAATTACATAAAGAAAACACAATAATATTACAATTAAGTAATAACACAATAGCATTATACACTAAAAAAACATTAACATTACAATTACATAAAGAAAACACATTAATATTACAATTAAATAATAACACAACAGCATTATACACTAATTAATTTATATATAATTGTTAATAATTAATGGTACTGCATTTTGATAACATATATTTTATTCATGAATGAGTGTTGTCCTTATTTTTCGCGTTTTGTCCAGAAATTTACCGAGGTTTATCCAATTTTCTGGATTTACCAATAACTCGTAGCATGCCAATCTTTCCCCCCGATTTGAATTTAGAAATCTTTCCGGTAATAACTGACGTCTCCAATATTCTAAATCATTACATTTTCCTAATATATGTATCTCATCTTCAAAGTTCCCGCACATTGGACATATTCGCATATCGTGATCGTCGCTAATTTTTAGAAATTTCCATGCCCCTAGCCTAAACCAAGCAAGCCCTGATCTCTCCTTAAATCCTAGGTTGAGTATATACGATTCTTTTCCCCAGACGTGTTTTAGGTCTCTTTGTAAACACAGTGAGCGTTTTCCTGTACATTCGGCGAAGGTATCTTGTTGGTTTACATCTAAGTACCTCCTCCTTATTTTTCTCCACACGTTCTTGCGATTTTCAGTCCCTTTTTCCCATATCCAGCCCATCCCAATCTTTTGGAGTTCTCTCCTAACCTCGTCTGCCCAAAATTTAACATCTATGTTTTTAATTTGGTGGTCGTAGCAAATTGCTCTAAGCATGTTTGTTCACCTTGGATTACTCGCAACCAGTATTTGAGTACACGAATTTTACAGTTAATATCGTCCTGGAATGACCCGAATTCATATAAAATTCCACAGTTAGAAACGGCCTTACTAAGTCCTGTAATATACTTTAGAAAATGCGTATATACCTTATTTAGTATTTCCGTTCTTTGGAAACCCCAAATCTCACTACTATAGTGCATTACTGGCCTGACCATAGCTCCATACATTTTTTCTAATGTGCTGACTGGAATATCAGGCACTCGACCCAGAATACCGAGTACACTGTTAAGTTGTCCCCCTTCCCTTTAAATAATGCTATATCAATGTGTTTTTTTCCACTTTCCGTTCATTTTCAACGTCGTACCAAGATATTCGAAATGTTTCACGTTTTGAAGAACTTGATCTCTGTATTTCCATTCCTCTGTTCTACCATAAACCGTCCCATTTTTAAATGTCATTGTTTTTGTCTTACTAGCATTTACAGTCAATCCCCAATTCCTACAGTATATTTCCAGTAGGTCAAGACCTCTTTGCAATCCCTTGATTGTCTTGGAACAGATAATTAAATCATCTGCATACAACAGGACTGGGATTCTAACATTTCCTATCTCCGAGCCTCAATTTCTCCTTCTAGCATTACGTCTACAATATCATCAACGAATAGATTAAATAGCATTGGTGATAAAATGCAACCTTGTCTCACTCCCCGATTGGCTTCGCTGCTCTCTGTAATGTGCCCTTGGTCTACTTTTATACAAAATTTAACATATTTATAAATTGACATTAAAGCATGTATCATTTTACGAGACAATCCTTTCCGATTTAATTTTTCCCAAAGTGCGCTTCGGTCCACAGTATCAAACGCCATCTTAAAATCAATGAATGCACAAAATAATTTACCCCCTTCATTTTCAGATTGTCATCAATTAATGTTCTAAGAACAAATAGGTTGTCCACCGTGGAGTACCCTTCTCTAAAACCTGCCTGATATTTTGAGAGCCTATTGTTCTCTTTAGCCCATTGTCTGATTCGTTCGTATATTATATATCGAATGTACAGTCTTCAGACGAAGTGAATATAAATTCGGACGAGGCACGAGGAGGAAAATCCAACCAATCACACTCATAAATGAAGGAACTGATATGTCACGCATCAGTGTGTTTTATTTCAGGCGTATTCTACTGATTGTGCATCAGACTTGAGAGACTGAAAGGTTCAGATAGTGCAATCCCTCATGACGTAATATGATGCGTAAGACATTCCTTGGTTGCTTTCATCTGAGCTGTGGATTGTAGTTTTTGGGTTATCAGCCCCACGATCCAGCACCCAACCTGGAGGACTAAGGTACCCCATTTAGACTTGGATCATCACTTTTGATCTCTCTGCCATGCGATACTGTACCACTACCTACGCTAACGCTATCACACCATACAAGTCACTACTACAGTAAATATGAGATATCACCCAGAGGTTGTAAACAACATACGCTTGTTAAAAATTCTAAATAGGTGACTCCATTTGTTACATAAGAGTAAAATATGGTCTTTTACTTTTACATGGAAAGAAGATTGCGAGTATTTGAGAATTAACTTGTTAGGAAAGAGAGAGACGAAGTCAGGTGAATGGAGTAAATTTTATAAAAGCCACCTACATGTTCTTCATGTCGGCTCCAGTAGTCTAGTGGTTATGGTCCTTTCCTCTAGTCCCGATGATCGTGGGTTCAAACCCGGTCGGTAAAGATGGATTTGAGGATGGGAAAATTAAAGGGACAAGTCCTCCGGGAGGGTCCCGAGTCCGAAGATTTTCAGGCTCGTAAAAGATCATCAAGCATGAAAAAATAGGCCAAATGAGCAAACTTTTACCGACGTTCTACCATCCAATTTATACCTTAGTTGCCTACTGGATATCTCTTGAGGCAAAATGCCGATCACATGTCACTCACAACATTTACCTATAAGTAAATAACCGCAATTAAAATAGATTGGTTAAGAAACCCCTTAGGGGAGAACAGGGCACAATTGGGCTGTAAGAGGCATAGGATGGATAGACATGATAGTTATCGGAAAAGCATATATCATCATCATCATGAACAAATTCGTTTTAGGCCATGTGGCCTGTACGGTAAACCTAGCGAAGATGGTCTTGATCTTTCCACCGATGTTTTGGTCTTGAAAAGCATATATATATATATATATATATATATATATATATATATATATATATATACAGTTAATTCTCGTAAACTGCGATGGGTAGGACATATGTCACGAATAGGGAAAATAAAAGAGGCATCTAAAATTCCATTAGGAGAACCAGGAAAACATCTAGAAGGTATGCGAAGAATGAGGCAGGTGAATAACATGTTGCATCATAAGCATTTAAAACGTTACTTGAAAGACCTTCAAAGTGATTTGACTTACGAAGTGATTAAACTGAAATTTTTAATTAGATGAGGACGACTGAGATATCAGGTACACATTTTAATACTGTAATTTTTTTTACATAATATCCTGAACGGAGATTCATTACGGATTTTAAAAGTACTAAAAACTATAAAACTCATCGGTATTATCGAACCCTAAGGTTCAAGGACGCGCGCCCATTAGTTCTTCGTAGGCCTGCATCCCTGTTCTGACCTAATGTGTTCAAATCATCCTCTGAATAATTGAACTTTTCCTCAAATCGTGGTTACTACTCAATCTTAGCCTATTGGACACTTTTCCCCCTGATTTGCCTAGAAGAATTTTCCATGCCCTCTTTCATTTCCCTGTCGTATCACATGCTCTGCTACGGGTAGGCCTATTACCTAAATCTTATTACATCTGATTTCCGTTAAAAATCTTGTAGCTCACTGTTATGTAGACCTAGTCTTCTTCATTCACCTGTCTGATCCTCTATCTTTGGTCCAAAAATTTTCCTAACAACTTTGTTCTCAAGTACTCGAAATCATTTTTCCTCTCTTAAAATAAGAGGGCATGCTTCACTTGTTTATAATATAGCTGGAAGAATAACTGTTTTATATATTTTTATTTTGTTTCTTTGTGAGAAGTTGAGATAAACAGATTCCCTGAAATGCAAAATAGCATATACTATTCCAGAGTTGAGCCTAAGTTTAATTTATTTCTGTACCACATCCCTATTTGCAATTATTGTTACCAAATATTCGAATTCAGCCATTTCTACAAAATTTTTCCTCACTTGCCATTAATTATCCATTTCGATTACATAAATTAATTTTATTATTTATTTCCAGTTCCAGTTTCTTAGTGCTATGTAAGAAAATGTGTGTATGTTGGTTTTAGCATTTTCTCGCTATAACTCTATCTCAGTAATTAAAAGTAATTATTTATTGTCAGACTTCCTATATAAAAATAAAAAATAAACAAAATATTTATACTAATGAATTTTTTCATTTAATTGCTTATTGTAAAATGTTGTGTGACAAATAAAATTGTCTCTGAAAAAGAATAGCAATTAATACAGAGCTAAAGTGTTCGTTATGTTCACACAAATTAAATGTACGTTACGTTGCTGAAGGCGGTAGAAATATACGGGTAGCGTGCGGGAATGGACGTACACTTTAATGGATCTACATTAATAATGGTAAAGTTGGAGCCAGGGTTTGTGTCATTTCATTACTGTTTGTTATAATAATAAAGGCACATGTTCGCACGAATAAAATTAAATTTTACAGTGTGCCCTGTCTCATTTGTTAAACCAAGTTCACCTTGTCAATTTGTCCTTCTCTCACTAACTGTATTTACTACATTAATAATAATAATAATAATAATAATAATAATAATAATAATAATAATAATAATAATAATAAATAATAATAATAATGATCTATCCATCTATCTTCGGGTTTTTACAGCTGCTGCTGTCTTCCCGTGCCAAACCTCCAAAGCTACGATCTTGGCCATCTTCAATGCTTAACCTCTTGCTTGTATTAATATCTTCATGTTTTCCTTCCATGTTTAACTTTGGTCTCCCTCTTTTCTTCTTTCTGGTCGGATGCCATTGATATAGTTGCTAGTTGCTTTGGCCATCACTCATCTTCCATTCTTAAAACTTGTCCTAACCACTTTAATCCCTTCTCCTCAATTCTTTCAATTATGCTTTCTTCTGTTTCCATTATGTTTCTAATTTCCTTGTTTGTGATATTTTCGAATTTTGACTTTCTGGCACTTCTGCGTAAATAATCAATTTCTAGAGGCATTAGTCTAATCTTGTTGTACTTATTGATTGTCCATACCTCACTTCCATACATTGCAACAGATTCCACCAATGTTTTACCAATACATATATTTTTTGTGTCTTTCCAAATATGCTTAACCCACCCTATGGAATATATTTTGCTACTCAATTCAATTCTATGTTTTATATTCTCTATACCTTCAATGTTATCCATAATTATTCCCAAATATTTAGTTTGTTTCACTTGCTTTATTTGGATTCCTTCTTCCAATATTATATTTTCTTTATTGCCAGATATTCTGTTTTTTTTGTAAATTTATTTTGAGACCCCATGATTCATATGTGTTTTTCAACCTTTTTATCATGAATTCCGTATCAAATTTGTCTTGCGCTGAAACCAGTTGATCATCAGCAAATTGTAATGTCAGCAAAAATCTGTTGCCTATTGGGATACCCATACCTTTGCAGCTTTGTTTCCATTTCATTAATATAAATTCTACATAAATATTAAATAAAATTGGTGATAGACTGCAACCTTGTTTCAATCCCTTTGTGGTTTTTATAGGATTAGATATTATATTTCCAATTTTAACATAAGCGGAGTTATCTTTATAAATTTGTTTAATAATTTCTATTAGGTTTCTCTCAAATTGTATTTCTCTAATACTCCCCATACTTTGTTCCTCGGAATTGAGTCATAAGGTTTCTCTAAATCTATCATTGTCAAATGGATTTCTTCTCCAACTGCAGTCCGTTTTTCAATTAACTGTTGGATTACATATATATTGTCAATTTATGACCTTCCCGGCCTGAATCCATTTTGATCTCCTATTTTGTCTTTAATATCTTTTTGTAACTTTGTTTTTAATAACTTCGTAAATATTCTATATAATGTGTTATTTATGCTTAGTCCTCTGTAGTTTTTTGCGTCTCTTCTATCGCCCTTCTTGTATATAGGTATAATGTAGCTTATTTTCCATTCATCAGGAGTCTTCTGTATTGCAATGCACTTATTAAACAAGTCCCTCAATCGACCTATTATATATTTGGGCCATATTTAATTAACTCATTGGGTATGTTTCCTGGTCCTGGTGCCGTTTTATTCATTAGGGTTTGAACATCTAATTCTGTATCTATTATATCAAAAACATGATAATGATAATAAGATAATAATGATGATAATGATAAGATAATGATAATGATAATGCTGATATGCAACGATAACAATGATGACAATGAATGGTGAAAAACATTGATGATAATGAAAACACTGATGATAATGATAATAATGATAATAATATTAATAATAATGATATTAATAACAATACAAATTTTAAATACAGATTTTCAATGTTTACACATCTTTGCGTGTCTAAAGTTTCATTTGTCTTCCCCATTCGTCCCTATCTATCCACTCCATGTCCTCCAGTCCTCATGTTCTAATTCCAGTTCTTATTTCTTGCATCCATGAGTTTCGAAGTTTTCTGTTTCTTCCTTCTTCCAGGTGGACGTCATTCCAATGTTTTTCTGTGTAACCTTTCTTCTTGCATTCGTTGTACATGGCATACCAGTTTAATTGCTTATATCTTATATAATCTATTATTTAATATTATTTTTTTCTGCTATGACTTTTTTTTTTAATTTTAAATATTTTGCTGCTCTCCTCAAGTAATCCGTTTTCATCGACACAAGTTCTTGTTGAATTTCCATACTTCAGCACCATATGTGACAGTACTTCCCACTATTGAATTATACATTTTAACTTTTTTCTCCTGGTTACATGTCTGTTCCATAGGACACAATTTAACATTGCTGTTATATAATAATAATCCATCCTTAGTAATTCTGCCCGAAGGCAGGTCCTTCACTGCAATCATAGCATTTTCATGCTATGTGTGCAGCTATACTAAGGATTTGTAGGTGTGGTAACTTCCCGTTGCTTTCCACATCGGTGAAGGATGATGATGTAATGATAAGGATGATGATGGCCATATGATTTCGAGGACCAGTTGGGCCTTACCGTTTTCATGACATTTGTCTTACAGGTGAGGAAAAACCCGGATAAAAACCTCACCCAGAAAACTGCCCCGACCGGGAATCGAACCCGGGCCCGCTGCGTGACAAGCCGCACGCTACCTCGAGACCACAGCGGTGGACATAATAATAATAATAATAATAATAATAATAATAATAATAATAATAATAATAATAATAATAATAATAATAATAATATAATAATAATAATAATAATAATAATAATAATAATAATAATAATAATAATAATAATATAATAATAATAATAATAATAATAATATAATATAATAATAATAATAATAATAATAATAATAATAATAATAATGACAACGAACCGTGTAGGCCTAGGTATACGTAATTTTGTTACTTATTTTATCTGCGACTTATTCTACTATCTGTTTTCTGGGACTACCGCAATTCTTTATTTCACTTCCCTCCTTTCTAGATGACCTAAATCCAGATGCGAGTTACGTGATATTCGGACTTGAAAGCCACAACTTGTTAACAGTCGGCATAGCTTTGGTTCCGTTCAGATTGCAAGGGATGCTGTGTGGATCCCTTGGCCTAAATATGTTTTGTAATGAAGACAGTTGTGGAAATGTCTTTTGGATTTAGGCAAGCGTAAAATACAGTATGAGTGGTAAAAGTATGTGTGCTATTATATTTTTGATTATTTTTGGTAAGTATTTACGATCGAGTATTCAGGATTTGATTTTATTTATAGTTTTGTATAATTTATTTTTATGGATGAAGGAGAAGAAGAAGAAGAAGAATAATGCATATTATGTCAGAGAATTCTATTATTTATTTGTTGTATTTATTACTGTTTTACTTCGTTTAATTATATACATTTCATTTATTTTCTGTTGCATCCTGAATGAATAAATGTTTAAGTAACGACCAGAACCTAAGTTACATGATCGTATGTGCGTATTCATAGTTTCCCCAGGCTTCAGCTCATGTTTGCGAGATGTATGACACGATAAGAAAAATAAATGCCTGGACGGGATTTGCACCCGGATCTCTGGGTCGGTATATATATATGACATGATAAGAAAAATAAATGCCTGGACGGGATTTGAACCCGGATCTCTGGGTCGGTGTATATATATATATATATATATATATATATATATATATATGATTAGAAAAATAAATCCCTAGACGGGATTTGTACCCGTATCTTTGGGTCGGTGCATATATATATATATGACATGATAAGGAAAATAAATGCCTGGACGGGATTTGAACCCGGATCTCTGGGTCGGTGTATATACATATATATGTATATACACTGCTCAAAAAAAATTAGGGGATATTGTAGAATAACCTATTAAGACTATGTTTTTTGGAATAGTATTAGATGCAATCACTTTCTATTATTCCAAGATAATGTAAATAAGAGTTTGAAGTTGTTACGTAACCTCGGTACCACACCAGAGGGCAGTGTCTGTACTGTTGATGTGAAAGGGTTGTGTGGGGGTGAATGTTTTGTTGCTGTTTTTAAATCCAGTCCAGTTTTCAGTTAGTGAATGACTTGCCTTAGGGACTGTGATGCCTCGACAACGTGATTTACCTGAAACAATGGCTTGGAGGGCCATAGGAAGGATGGAAGCTGGACAGACACAACAAGAGGTGGCACAAGCCATTGGGGTGTCTCAAAGCGTGATTTCCAGTCTTTGGAATCATTTTCAAAGAACATACTGTTCACAGAAGAGCCGGACAAGGTCGACCAAGGGCAACAACAGCAAGGGATGACCGTTACCTCTTGTTTAACAGCCCGTCGGAATAGACAGCAGAATGCAACTCAACTGCGAAATACACTTCAAACAGCAACAGGACGCAGGGTGTTCAACTCAAACTGTCCCTAATCGACTGCATGGAAGTGGTCTCTATGCCCATAGGCCCATGGTGTGTACCAGGTTAACTCCACAACACCGTAGAGATCGCAGAAACTGGGCGGAGGAACATCGTGGGTGGAGGCATGCTGAATGGAGATCAGTTCTTTTTCTGATGAGTCGCGATTCAACGTGGAATGTGATAGTCGGCGTGTATTCATCTGGAGAGAAAAAGGGACACGAAACAATCCAGCTTTTGTACGTGAAAGATCCCCATATGGTGGCGGTGGATTGATGGTGTAGGCAGGAGTCAGTAGTGTTGGACGTACGGACCTCTACGTTATCCAAGGTGGTACTTTGACTGCGGTAAAGTATAGAGATGAGATTCTCCGACCTTTTGTCGTGTCTTATGCTGATGCCATAGGTGATTCTTTTCTTTTTATGGACGGTAATGCACGACCCCACAGAGCTGGCTTCGTGGACGACATGCTGGAAGTGGAGGGTATCGAGCGTATGCAATAGCCAGCTTCCTCCCCGGACTTAAATCCGATTGAGCATGTGTGGGATGCATTAGGCAGGTGCATTGCAGGCAGACCAGCACCTCCCACCAACTGTTCCAGAGCTGCACATTGCTCTTATGGAATAGTGGCCACGTATCCCCCAAGAACTCATTGCTAACCTCATTGCATCAATGCCATACAGGTGTGAGGCAGTGCTGGCCATTCGAGGAGACCATACACCATACTATAGAAACATTTTCACCCATGTTAATGTTGCTTTGTTTGTTTGCCATATTCCTAATCAGGATCTCTTTGACATCTGGTGTGGTACAGAGGTTACGTAATGACTTCAAACTCTTGTTGACATTCTTTTGGAGTAATAGAAAGTGATTGCATCTAATACTGTTCCTAAAAACATGGTCTTAATAGGTTATTCTACAATATCCCCTAATTTTTTGAGCAGTGTATATATATATATATATATATATATATATATATATATATATTATAAATATATTTTTGACAATTGGCAATGAAGGCAAATATGATATGAAAAGAAAATGAATGCTTGAATCGGGATTTGAACTCGAGTCTCTAAAGTCTGTACCTTTAGCGCTCTAACCAACTGAGCTACCCAAGAATTCCAATTCAAACATACAATTTTATTATACATGTAGTATTCTCAATTCACACAAGAGGTAGCGGAAATTTGTTCCAACTGACATCTGGTGGCTAACATAACAGTTAAGCAAATTTTTAGAGAATATTTACTTTATAGCAGTAACGCTTGTATATATAGATATTTATAAATATATTTTTGACAATTGGCAATGAAGGCAAATATGATATGAAAAGAAAAATGAATGCTTGAGTCGGGATTTGAACTCGAGTCTCTAAAGTCTGTACCTTCAGCGCTCTAACGAACTGAGCTACCCAAGCATCCCCCATTTCAAACATAAAATTTTATTATACATGTAGTATTCTCAATTCACACAAGAGGTAGCGGAAATTTGTTCCAACTGACATCTGATGACTAACATAACAGTTAAGCAAATTTTTAGAGAATATTTACTTTATTGTATGTTTGAATTGGAATTCTTGGGTAGCTCAGTTGGTTAGAGCGCTAAAGGTACAGACTTTAGAGACTCGAGTTCAAATACCCGACTAAAGCATTTATTTTTCTTTTCATATAATATTTGCAATCATTGCCAATTGTCAAAAAAGAGAGTTAAAATATCTATATATACAAAACGTTAACTGCTATAAAGTAAATATTTTTCTAAAAATTTGCTTAACTGTTTAGTTAGCCACCAGATGTCAGTTGGAACAAAATTCCGCTACCTCTTGTGTGAATTGAGAATAATTCATGTATAATAAAATTGTATGTTTGAATTGGAATTCTTGGGTTAGCTCAGTTGGTTAGAGCGCTAAAGGTACAGACTTTAGAGACTCGAGTTCAAATCCCGACTCAAGCATTCATTTTTCTTTTCATATCATATTTGCCTTCATTGCCAATTGTCAAAAATATATTTATAATATCTATATATACAAACGTTACTGCTATAAAGTAAATATTTTCTAAAAATTTGCTTAACTGTTATGTTAGCCACCAGATGTCAGTTGGAACAAATTTCCGCTACCTCTTGTGTGAATTGAGAATACTTCATGTATAATAAAATTGTATGTTTGAATTGGAATTCTTGGGTAGCTCAGTTGGTTAGAGCGCTAAAGGTACAGACTTTAGAGACTCGAATTCAAATCCCGACTCAAGCATTCATTTTTCTTTTCATATCATATATATATATATATATATATATATATGATAAGAAAAATAAATGCCTGGACGGGATTTGAACCCGGATCTCTGGGTCGGTGTATATATATATATATATATATATATATATATTACAGGGTCGCGGGTTCAAACCCGGCCGGGGTCGATGGATTTTTTAGGATGGGCCGTGGGTATCCAGTCTGAAGATTTTCAGGCTCGTAAAATATCCTTAAGCCTGAATAAAAAGGCCTCTAAACAAAATTTACCGAATTTTCCCGTCCTAGTACTGCCTTGGTTTCCTAGATGTCAGTATGAGGCGGAACGCTGGCTACGGAACACTCAAATGACATCTATACGAAAACAAGTGTAACTAAATTACTATGGTTCAAATACTTCCCTGTAAGGGAGATCGCCTAAATCTCTGTTAAGGGAAACATGGGCTTACAAGAAGAAGATATATATATATATATCTTAATATATAAAATTTACGTGTCACGTTGTTTGTCCGCGATGGAATCCTAAACTATTGAACCGATTTTAATAAAATGTTGCACACTGTGTGCCGTTAGATCCAACTTGAGACCTACGGTTGTTTATAACTAAATTTATATTCGCATTATTTTAATTGCAAATTATTTGTTTATTATTTAACAAAGAGTTATAATTATCTGTGAGTTCCATACGATTCTAACAGATGGCAGTGTAAGGTAATTGGTTTATTATTTAACCAGGTGGCTGTGCTTTTTGTTGCAACCGCGAATTTCAATTGAATTACAAATATTGATTATTTCATAATTTAAGTGTGTTTGTGTTTATTTTATTTTCAATATATTGATAATAATATTAATTTCGTGTGGAAGTATTAGTTTTAAGTAATCTGGCTGAAAGACAGGAACTTAATTTAAATTTAACTGGACCAAGAAGGGACATTGAACAATATGGTGAATCAGTTCTAGAGACCATGAATGATAAGATATCAAGTGAATTTCCGCAAATTGGTATAGGCCTATGTGACATAAATCTTACATTTAAGAATAATGTCAATTTAAGAACATATGATGGTCCTAAGGAACGGAATAACAGAACTGTAAGTCTGTTAGTTATAATAATATGCCTAATATTACAGAAACAATATCCATGCCTCAATTAAATGAAAAACATGATGACTATAATATATCACAAGATGTTATTACTATACAGAGACTTCTTGATGATGATGATGATGAGAATCCAAACTGCCAACAAGTTCGTAGAAAAAAACGAAAGTATAATGAAATCAGCAAGCCTCCTCAAAATATTCCATCAATAGAATCCTTATGATACACTTATGGATGATACTGAGAATGCAGACAACATAAATCCATCTCAATCAACAAAACCATACGGAAAATTAACGTAAAAGTAGTTAAAGGCGATACGAAGTTCACCGGGCCATCTAGTATATATATATATATATATATATATATATATATATATATAGAATATAATGTTTTCTACTGAAATATTCTATTAGGAATTTGTATAATTGAAAAATAAAAATACTAGTAGAGTTATAATGAAAAGGAAACACATGTATATAATGGGCCCAGGCATAGACGTAATTATTATATTAATAAGTAAACATAAGAGATGTTTCAGCATAGAAAGTTTAGATTGTAGAATCAAAGGGTAAAGTGGTGCAATAATAATAATAATAATAATAATAATAATAATAATAATAATAATAATAATAATAATAATAATAATAATAATAATAATAATAATAATACAATATGCTCAGTGGCTTCTAATTACAGGCTTGACGTTTTTACGTGCCTTAAATCCACGACATAGAGCTCACGGTTATTTTTGTCTTCCGAAGGAAGGCATATTCAAGGCGTTTACGCCCTGAGAATCCATCAAAACTTGTCGAGTTTGCTAGTGAAAAATCATTTTTTTATTAGACTTTGTAAATGTAGGAAGATAGTTTTAGAACACTCTGTGTATATTGGAGAAGTAGACGTTTACGCTTACTAAATAGCAATCTGAGGTGTAGAAATTGCAGTAAAGCTGTGTTTGTATTACCATTGATCGCTATCGCATTGCAAATTCAGCTGCTGACTGAGTATCCTTCAACAGTTGTCCCATATCGTTTTACGTGACATGTGCAATATTGGTCGATTCCAGGTGTATCGAATATCTGAATTCCTCCCCACAATCTGATCATTCTCACCTTATCCACTCAAGTGCAATATTGCTACTAATATAATCACGACACTAGTAATGTCCTTATTTATCATTTATCTCGTTTACACATTCAACCACAGCTCCATTCCCTTCATTTAACATTTTATAGTATTATAAACTATTGTCTTGCTATACCAAATTCTTAAAAACAAAGTTAAACTAAAAATATATAAGTGCCAAAAAAAAAAAAGTCCGTCATGTAGGAATTGCTAAACTAACAAGGAGAGTATACGCTCTGTGTATCACCAAATTAAATACAATTTTGTGAGTTTAAAGAACAAGACCTACTGTTTAAAATCATACCTGTTTTAAGGAGCTAATGATCCCTCGTTTTGGAAATTTTAGCAATTCTTTGAGTATACTCCCCTTTAGGTGTAATTTCCGGTAGATACTGTGTAACGGCATACCTTAATGTGGATAGTCACTGGACTGTCACATAGGTGCTACAGGTTTCCAATTCTGGTCGCTTTTTTTCTTATTACTGTTATGATTAATATTTCTCAATATTTTAAACAAATTACTAATTAACTAATATTGCATTGTAAAGGATAAACAATACAATATTTGTGTGTTCATAGAGACCGGTGCGACCACTAGAGGGATTAGAAATTAGTTTACCACATACAAACAAATATATAAATATAGCAACATTAATGAAAGTAGCAATAGTAATAATAATAACAAAAAATAACAACAATAATAACAATAAGAACAATAATAATAACAATAAAATAACAGCAGTATTAACGTCATCAATAACAATAATAATACAAACATAGAATAATAATACCCAGTATTACTGTAATAATAGGACTGACTAGGAATCGAACCTAGGGTACCAATGTGACAGTCCAGCAACAATCCAGATGAGCTACGCCGGTCATACAGGTTCCAGTAGTTCTTTTAATAGATACCTAAAGGAAATTTGTTACAAAGAATTGCAAATATTTCCTAAACGAGGGGCCATTAGCCCCTTGCACCACGTATGATTTATTTCAATAGCATATACTGAGTTTCGTAACGAAAAAATATTAAAAAATGTGACATCTAGAGAAATTTTAAATATTTGTTTCAGTTGAACTCCTAATAGTCCGATTTTCTTGGTTAACGAACTTGGTGTTACTTTTCTTAATTTATTGTTGTATACCTAGTTTGGTTCCGAAAAAAAATTGCTGCAGCTAGAGCGTTAACAGATAAGCATATATATATATATATATATATATATATATATATATGTGTGTGTGTGTGTGTGTGTGTGTGTGTTTGTGTGGGTGTAAAAATTCTTTTTAATTTACTTACTTGTTATAGTGGCTACCAGAGTGCAGTGATAATGAGTTCTCGCTACCTCTCGTAATAGGGAATATTTATAGAGAAAAATACACGTTTGTACGAGGATTCTCGGCAGCGCACTGAAGTATTAATTCAGAATCTGGGTTCAAATCCCCGTCCAAGCATCTATTTTTCTTTTCATGTCATATATCATCATCATCATCATCCGGTATCATGGCAGCTGCCGCCGTCTTCCGGAAACCAAACGCCATTCCTCTCTGTCCATCCATTGATCTTCCCCTAATCCTCTGATATTCATAGCTGCTTGTACCCCTTCTATCCAAGTTTTTTTTTCGGTCTTCCTCCTTTCCATTGGGATCCATTCCATAACAATTTTTGGCAATTTTTGCTCTGGCATTCTTTTGACATGGCCACACCACTGTAATATTTTCTTTTGTACACACATAATGAATTCAAACTCCACCGACAAACTTTCAGAAGCTGTTCAGGGATGTTTTCTGATTGTTTTGATGTAAAGAACTCATGACCTCCGGTGGCTCATTATCGAGTAATTTCATTATTTTCGAAATGTATAACTCAACCACCTTTGTATCCGTTTACTAGGAATGTAATAGTTTCCCAATTGCAGTGTTACCTTATTTGAAGTAATAGTTCAAAATGTCCTGCGCCATAATCATGACAAACTTCACAACGACGTCTACGGTCTAGCATCCCAAGAGATTGACGGACATCGTCAGCGGCAGCTACAAATCCTAGCAACCAGGTCAATACTGGAGTCACGTACACCAAGCTCTTCACTTGACTCCAGAAGAAATAGTCCTTGGGTGTCAGATCTGGTGACCGAGCTAGTCATGTATCAGGACCAGAACGACCACATCTTTACCCAAACGATTGATCAAGGTATTCCCCAACATTCACTGCAAAATGTGCTGGGGAATTTATCGTATTTTCGCTTTATTAATTATTATTATTATTTAATTTACTGCCTCTTAATTAATGTCCTAATTCACTTATCTTCCGCCTCCAACATTAGAAGAAGATGTAATTTCGGGTCCTTTCCCATAATGTTGAAGCCACACAATTCAGAATAAACTGAACTGTGTAGAATATACATTTTTGCTTGTGCTGGACATATCTGTGTGTTGCCATGCGATAGCTCTGTTCCATCGGTCTCTGCTAGTGTATGTGCCTATTCTTTCCGAGTACACCCTTCCACCTCCACTTCCTTTGTTACTTGCGCCGGCGCAGTGCTTGCGCCGACGTAATATGTATCCGCGACACGGAACGATCCTGGTCACAGATTTAGGAAGTTCCGATCGGCAGCCATCCCTTTTGCGCTTATCTTGAGTTACGGCGTCCACGCCGAATTATTGGTTTCCTCCATTCTCCTGCAAGAGGAAAATTGACTTGGAAACGTCATAGAGGTATTAATCGTCAGTTAGGAGAGAATGCTGCATGAATGTTATTTGGTACGAATTGTTCTTCTTCTTCACTTCCTGGTTTAGGCAAGAGTTGCTTGTTCCGTCTTCACTAATAGATCTAAGACCATCCCTTCCGAGGACGTCCGACATCTCTTCTTCCTCTTGGAAAATAATGGAAGATTTTATTTGGTAATCTACTTTCTTCCATTCTTTCTACATGTTCTTTGCACTGTATCATGTTGTTAAATATCTTTTCTTTTATGGAATAGATCTGCAGTACTTCACGGATATCCTCGTTTCTTATCTGGTCCATTCTAGTGCAACCTTTTACTCTTCTTAAAAATTTCATCTCGGCTGCTTGGATTTTACTTTCTTGTTTGGTAGTGGTAATCCAAGATTCACTCCCATACAAAAGGACAGGGACAGTCATTGTTTTATAAAATTTTAATTTTGTTTGTTTATGGGCTTTATTATTCATTGTTCTTTATTATTATTTTTATTATGTCATTTAGTAGGACTGCTTATATCATTTGTTATTTATGTATTCAGTTGAGGGAACTATTTATTTATTAATTCGCATTATATTGACTCATATTCGTATTCATTTAATATATATATATATAGTAATTTTATATATGCTAATTTATTATTTAAACTGTAGAACACTTGAACCTTGGTTTAGCAATAGATTCATACCATATTTGGTGTCCCCGTCAAGTACTCATGATTGTAGATTATTTATTAGCTCCAATTAATATATTCATTGAGATAGATTATAAATGCCCAGTAGTTGCCCTGCCTAAAGTAATGAAACAACTCCGCGAATATCATGGGCCCAGCCACGGAAATACTCTGCTTGTAAAGTTATTTGGTTTACTGTATTTATATTCTAGTTCTCTGTATTCACGCGACTCGTTATGCTAAGTCTTATTGATGGACTTTGGCGTGCGCTATAATCTATGTCTCTTGTAGTTATTAATTTGTTTAAAGAACTTAAAACTATACCCAGAGCATATTAGGCCCCCTTTAACCCCGTACAAAACACATACAAGACGGATGAGATAACAAATGAAATTATTCGGTAATGAGCCACCGGAGACAATGGGTCCTTGTATCAAAACTCTCAGAACAATGTGTGAAAGTTTGTCGATATATTAACTTTTGGAGTAGAAACCTTTGTCCGCAAACGAACTGTTTTCGTGCTGCAGGTACATATTTGCATTAAATGTTTGAATCTCTAACGTCTGCTGGGGATAAATCGATAACAGTTTAATGTTTTATGACTGAATTGATTACATTTATACAGCCCAACATTTACTGATTTCGTGACAATATCCAATGTGAAGATACATATGAAAGATACTTCCATTTCTCGCTGTAAGAATAATTATAGGCAAACTAAGTGAACTTCTTATTGTACTTAAACATTGTGGTTGGGTACTTATCCACTAAAACAATGTTTCAATGCGGCGACCACCAAACTCTTTGTTCACATTATATCTGCGAATGGTGTTCTGGTACACTCTCTTCATCTTATTCTTATGGCGAGTGTTTAGTCGCTATCTATTATTCTCTGAAACCAATATGTATAGGAGTTCATCTGAAACGAAAATTTAAAAAATCGCTCTAGCGGTCAAAATTTTTAGATGTTTCACAACTAAACTCAGTATATGCTATTGAGGTAGATATTTTCCAAAAAATCAGTGAAATCCGGTCATTAGAAGGGACGGTTTACCTGAAATACGAAATAAAAATTGACTCTATACTGCTTTCGATCTGAGTTTATGTTGTACTGTAAACAAAGTCACAAAATGTATGCTTCCGCAGGCATTTGTGATTGGCGGAGCGATGGTAGTATTTTACGTGCCATCTGACTTGTCAAATTCCGGTGGCATTATACTTTTCATCAAAACTTAAGATCCTTGCCTCACACCACTACCTCAAATCGGCTATTAGCGATACTTTCAAACCTTTTGCTGTAAGCATTTCAGCAGCTTACTCGCAGGACAATTGTTGATTTTCTTCACAGGTATTTAAAAGCAGGATAAGTAGGGTTGCCTTTTGTTCACTGGAATGTATGAGTGGAAAAGAGAACGGGTGAGTCCAAGGTATTTCCTGGCAATGAGGTGCTAAAGTTTTGGCAAAAACTATAATTTACCAAAGTCGCATGCATCTACACATATTTTAGAAATTACAAAAATATTATTTAAAATAACAAACTTGATTAGGCCTAAACGTTTTTCAATTAATTTCGAAAGAGGGAAGCGGCAAAATAGTTATGCTACTAATACACTTGATGTCTATTATCTATGCCAACGGAGTTGATAGAAGGGACGTCATTTTACTACCCCACTACTGTAGGGATGCATACAATAACTAGGCCAAAGCTAGGAATGTGGCTGTTACCAGTTATAAACCAACTCCCCCAAAGCTGTGAAAACCAGAAAATAAAATATTATAATTTATCCTTTTTTCACCGGATTTTTGTAAAACATATGATATACAGTTTTTAATTCCAGACTTATTTTGTTATACTTTGCATTTATATTAAGATTTCTATAACTAATATAATACAAAACTCACAGTTTTAGTTTGATAATTTGCGGGGTGGCAGACCGGCGGAGGGCCATCTATTGTTAATAGTGTAGTTCAGTACTGACATTGTTTTGACAGCACAAAAAACATTCGTCTTTCTCAGTAGACTGTTCTTAGTTCTAGCAGTGTGGTGGATTTTAGAATTGTCTTCAAAATTCAGTTAATACATAATTTATTTAGTAGAATTAAGTGTTTAGTTAGCGTTTAATAGATTGTTTTTATACATTTAAAAAATATTTAAATAATAATTATTTTTTTTAGTAATACTTAGTGCTTAGTTATTGTGTGATAGATATAAGGAAAACACAGTTAATCGTTTGAGAGTGTATATATATATATATATATATATATATGATATGAAAAGAAAAAAGAATGCTTGAGTCGGGATTTGAACTCAAGTCTCTAAAATCTGTACCTTTAGCGCTCTAACCAACTGAGCTACCCAAGAATTCCAAGACAAACATACAATTTTCTTATACAGGGTGCGGCAGCATAACTTCCTTTTTTTAAAACTTAATAAAATGCATTGTATGAATCAGAAAATTTTTATTCGTTTTTTATAATATAGGCACATACATAAAGTTTTGTTTTACTCAGTTTTGAAGATCAAATCAGGTAGGTGACGTCCCCCATTCTCCATACACTGAGTAAACCGATTTCTGGCGTTTGTCATGACTCCTGCCAGCATAGCAGGCGTTATGTTGGCAATTTCTTCCTGGATGTTGGTCTTCAAATCTTGTAGGGTCCTTGGACGGTTCACATAAACACGGGATTTCAAATAACCCCATAGAAAAAAATCACAAGGGGTCAAATCGGGAGAGCGGGCCGGCCACTTCAAATCGCCCCTAATTGAGATAAGGCGCTCTGGGAAGTGTTCCCTCAAAACAGTCATCGATGCTCTTGAAGTGTGTGCCGTTGCACCGTCTTGTTGGAACCAAGTGTCCCCTAAGTCCAACTCATCTAGCAGTGGGAAAAAAAATTCCTGTAACATGTTTACATACCGGTCCGAATTCACTGTCACTGTGACTTCATTTTCCTCAAAGAACCAGGGACCAATAATTCCACTTGAGGAAATTGCACACCACACTGTGACTTTAGGTGAATGCAAAGGCCTTTGATGCAATTGTCGAGGATTGGTGTCAGCCCAGTAGCGCATGTTTTGTTTGTTGACGGATCCACACAAATGAAAATGGGCTTCATCACTAAAAAAAAAACAATAGCGTCCTCAGGAACGACTTCCAGAAGAACCTCACACGCGTTCCTCCGAGAATTGAAGTCACGTTCAGAAAGTTCCTGCACAATTGCCATCTTGTATGGATGGAAATGAAGATCATCATGAAGTATTCTCCTTACAGAACGATCGGAAAGTCCAAGGGCAGAAGCATGTTTGCGCGCAGAACGCCGTGGTGATCGCAACATTGAAGCTCTCACTACCTCAATGTTCTCAGGTGATCTAATCGGCCGAGGGACTCCAGTTCTTCGTCTTGTCGCACTTGCAGTTTGTCTGAACGTAGTGACCCACGTAACAATTGATTTCCGGTCCGGAACAGGGGCCAACGGGGCTAATTTAAAGCGATTCCGAAAGGCGCGCCGGGTTGCGATCACAGAACATCCGCTCGAAAAGTAGGCCTCAATGGCAAACGCACGCTCCTCACTGTTCCAACGCATGATGGCGACTGAACTGTGTCAGGACAAAACTTTATAGTCCCCCCTCTCGAACGAGACCACAAGCGCTCCGCTACGACATCAACCGACTAAATGGCGCACATTTTAAAAAAGGAAGTTATGCTGTTGCACCCGGGTAGCGGAAAGATCTTCCAACTGCCATCTAGCGGCTAACATAACAGTTAAGCAAATTATTAAAGAGAATATTTACTTTATAGCAGTAACGCTTGTATATATAGATATTATAAATATATTTTTATTATATATATATATATATATATTAGTTTCGGTATACATTTGAACATAATTTGGACACAGTAGAAGCTGGGATTTAAATATGCATACAAAGGAGATCTTAAACAAGTAGAAACAAAAAAAAATTGTATATGCAGATACAAGTTTTAAAAATAACAATTATATATTATATTACTATTATAACTTTTCGAATTGTTCACTATATAATCCAATATAATTTTATTTTCATAACATAATTTAGAAGACTGATGTATTTGTAACAGAGAGTAGTAACCGTCCTTGTTCTTTCTTTAACTAATTGACTGATTCTGCTAGTGGAGTGAATGAAAGGTGTAGGATTCTGTATCAACTGGTTTGAAATAGAGATTAGTATCAAACACGAGCGGCCATGTTCGATAATCTGGAATATCACCTCTTAGTCTGTGTGATGAAATGGTTTTTTATTTAAGTTTATATGAATTTAAAGTAAACTTACTGGTCACCAGTGTCCTTTTTTCATATGTTATATTGGGTTTTGTTACTTTATGATAATTTTTGCGATAATTTTTGTTCATCTACGCCGCTGGGGCAAACAAACAATGTCATTAGGTTCATTGTGGCCAAATGAAATCACCACTTAAACCTCACCAAAGCTTTCTGTTTACATTACAACCTAAATTAAGGACGAAAAGAAGTATTTAGCCAGCGCCCCTGTTTGGATTGTCGACTTGTATACCATATAATTAAAATTAACCCGTAAATTTTCTTTTTTATCTTAGTGAACTAAAAATAAAAACCCCATTAATTTTATTTTCGGGGTAAGCCAAAGCACGCCGGGGGTATTAGCTAGAATAAGATGATTATAGGAAAAAAACGCAATTTAATAAACTAACATTTCCGGGTTTAAAACTTTCAGATTAGTGGCCCTTGAAGAAATGTTGGGGTTTTGTAATATGCTCAGCTAATTTCCATGTTATTCAAAGTGTCTTAATATTAAATAGGAACTTAATAATAACTATTTATTAGTTAGTTGTTGCTTGTTACTGTTATCACATCAGCGACTGACAATTCGAAGAAAATACTTCGTGAGCGAGAAGAGAGGAAAAGACACTACGGATGCAATGACAACAAAATATTGGTCTGCAACGGAGTCGTCACCAGTCTAGTAATCCACGACTGTTATCATATACTGTGTGGTGAGAAAATGTCCCATGTTCTGAATGACATGTGTGCAATGTGTAACAATCCTTGCGATAGGTATCACATATACAAACATACAGCACGGTAACAATGTTTCAGTGAGATAATCAGACTAAAAAAAAAATCATATGCACTTTGTAAGCATTTATTGTTTTATTTTTATATTTCAGAAATTTAAGATACTGTAATAAAAAATTGCGACCGCGACAGGACTCGAACCTGCAATCTTCGGATCCGAAGTCCGACGCCTTATCCATTAGGCCACGCGGTCAACTGCTTAACGCACCCCGTACTTCCTGGATAAGTTATCTACTTTCATTCTTAATCGTGAATGCAAATGAATATTTCAATCAGTCTGCGTCATTATTCCAATATCTTAATACTAGGGCATTCCACAAGAAATGGCAACACTGTTATAAATCGGCGATCCTTGTGGTGACCATTGCAATCCTCTAGTATATTGTTGAGCTGTCTTTGTTGTATAAATCTGTAATATTGAAAGTCTTGAAATATCAATATTTTGTGATACATTCGCTATTTCTCACATTTAGTAAGAAATACCGCCCTAAAAATATGTTCAGTAGAATTTGTTTAGAATGTGGAATTGGGTACACGAACATCTACCAAATTCACCAGAGATGACTTATTCTAAAAAATTAAAGAACTTCTACGAGGCATTCGATTTCAATCAAGAGTTGATATCCCGAAAGCTTTTGATCGATTAGATGAGAAAGATATCCAGAAATGGTGCTGCAGAAGGAGTGCGCCATCTTCCAAGGATTTGGCAACGTATAGTTGACTAAATGAAGTTCGTAATATCAAAAAAAATAACTTAATTTTTTTGAGGTGTTATAGCACTCTAGCCATTACTTATCAAATGTATGTCATATATTGTAAGCAGGTCATTATACACACACGTAATTATGTTTTTTTTTCCTCACATATTTTACATGAAGATCCTACTTTTCTGTCAATTGTTGTCCCACTTTTTATTACACACTTTATATTAGCTTGACCTGTATCTATCTATGTAACGGAATCTTTCAACGTGATTTTCACCCACTTAAAATCATTGGTTCGACTTGAAACTTTGTATACTTGTCAAAGACACGTGACAATACAATAATTTCATATTTTGTTTCTAAAATCATGGCCAGAATCATCAGAAAATCAAAAAAAGTTATTTGTATCTATGTAACGAAATTTTTTAACACGATTTTCACCCACGTAGAAACATTGGATCGACTTGAAACTTTGTATGTATGTAAAAGACCCGTGACAATACAATAAGTTTATATTTATTTTCTAAAATCCTGGCCAGAATCATCAGAAAATCGAAAAAAGTGTCTTTGTATGTAGGTAACGGAATTTTTAAACACGATTTTCACCCACTTAGAAACATTGGATCGACTTGAAACTTTGCATACTTGTAAAGGAGCCGTGACAATACAATAATTTCATATTTGTTTCTAAAATCTTGGCCAGAATCGTCAGAAAATTAAAAAAGTGTCTTTGTATCTATGTAACGGAATCTTTGAACACGATTTTCACCCACTTAGAAACATTGGATCGACTTGAAACTTTGTATACTTGTAAAGGACCCGTGACAATACAATAATTTCATATTTTGTTTCTAAAATCCTGGCCAGAATCATCAGAAAATAAAAAATAAATAAATGAAAACTGGTATAATAGGTTGCGGACTTGTCGACTTTTTAGTCAATCGTTGTAAGAGCTCAGTTGGTAGAGCGGTGAACTCTAGTGGTATATAATTTCAGTAATCCATAGGTCGCTGGTTCAAATCCGGCTGGGAGGTTTTTTAGAAGAGTATTACTTTTAGCTCATACTACAATAGTATCGAATTTAAATATATTTACATTTTTATCTTATTCTGTAAAATATTAAAACTAAAAAATAAAAAATAATAGTTTTAAAAAACTAAAACAACACGCTTTATTAGAAAACCGAACTAAAAAAATGAAAAATAATTTTAATTTCCAACACGCTTGGGATAAATAATTTTACCATCAAAAGCGTGGGGTGCTTTTTATGATTTTTACATTTTCTTCTTAGAGACTTTACTTTTACCAATATCTGTTTATTATCAAATATATTAATTGATATTGAGCACTCCACGCTTTTGATGGTAAAATTATTTATCTCAAGCGTGTTGGAAATTAAAATTATTTTTCTTTTTTTTTCAGTTCCGTTTTCTAATAAATCGTGTTGTTTTAGTTTTTTAAAACTATTATTTATTTAAAGTTAAGACGCCAGTTTCATTGGTCTATTTTCGAATTTTGTATAGGCCTATGCTTCTTTCACTTATACCAGGGTGAGATAATAGACACACTCGGAATTTTCGCACTTCTCAAATTAAATTTAGAATTACTTCTCAGGTTGAGAAAATAAACTATAAGTGCTGAGAAACCCGATATGCCTCGTTGCATGTCACCTCAATATCGGGTGCATGATCGGCCACCTCTGTGATTAACGCATGTGGATATGAGACCAGTGACCGGGTGGTAAGCCAATGACTTTCTGGAGTTAGCTAAAATTACTTCTGTTTTGCTTGATTTTAATCGTTTACGCGCTTGTGTTTTTGAACTAGTGCCACCAACTCGGCCATCTTTTGAAAATTCTTGACTCATAACAATTTGAACGATATTCAGATAATTCCACTGTTTCTAATGCAATGTCGGCAGCGGTGGTGTAGTGGTTACCTTTAGTCCCGACGTGTGAGGGTTTAAAACTGATCAGGGTAGAAGGAATTTTAGGATGGAAAAATCTAAGGCACAGTTCCTCCAGGTTAAATGAGATATTGATGACTTCATTTTTTTTGTAAGCCCATGTTTTCCCTTTACAGAGATTTAGGCGCTCTCCTCCTACAGGGAAGAATTTGAACCATTCTAATTTAGTTACACTTGTTTTCGTATAGATGTCATTTGGAGTGGTCCGTGGGCAGCGTTCCGCCTCATACTGACACCTAGGAAAACAAGGTAGTACTAGGACGGGAAAATTCGGGAAATTTTGCTTAGAGGCCTTTTCATTCAGGCTTAAGGATCTTTTACGAGCCTGAAAATCTTCAGACTCGGGACCCACGGCTTAAAGTCCCTCCCGGAGGACTTGCTCCTTGGATTTTTCCGTCCTAAAAGCCCATCGACCCCAGCCGGGTTTGAACCTGCGATCCTCGCGACCAGAGGCAAGGAGCATAACCACTAGTCCGCCGCGGCCGACATGACTTTATTTTTAATTTAATAATGTTTTTTACCATCTTTGACAATTATAATTCGTAAATAGACCTGCTTATAATTTTCAATGTTGAAAAATCCCCTTCCATATAGCCTTTATAATAATATATTATCCAAAACCATACTGTTTTCCTGTACTTTTTGAATGGGTAATGGGAATTATACTATATTCTGAATATCTGTTATCTTTATGGATATGGCTGTTCAATTGGATGCATTCCTGCGCACCAGAAGGGATGTTAACAATGTGTTTTTATTTGATCGCGGACATTCATCGAAGAGCAGTTAGGCTATGTTTATCTTGGTGTAGTGAAGGGAGAGGATTGTTTTACCTAATTTTCTGTGGAGACTTCACAACGGCCTTATTCCTCCCCAACCAATGGCAACACACGCGGTTACCTTATCTTGGCCATGTCCTGCCAACCCCTGCTTTCACGCAGCCTTTCATCGAATTAAACTAGAACACAGTTATTACAAAAAAACAACCTTCTCTTGTCCTTCCTTCTATGTTAACACAGTACAATAAAGCCCTGCCTAATCTAAGCTTGGGTAAAACAAACACATATATATATATATATATATATATATATATATATATATATATATTTAATTAATCTTTTTGACTTTGAGCAATGCAAGCTTAACATGACATGATATGAAAAATAAATGCCTGGAAGGGGTTTGAACCCGGACCTCTGGATTGATATTCCAGTGCGCTACCAATTACGTTACCAGGCAAATCTAGTATAAACATTTATTTTCTTTATATATATATATATATATATATATATATATAATAAACATATTATTACGAGAAATAGCGGAAACTCTGTCTCCACTACCATCTAGTAGCTCCTATACCAAGTAAGCAAATTAAAGATAATGTTTTTAATTTATAGCAGCGACGCTTTTTCGATGTTATAATTATTTTTTTTTACATTGAGCAATGCAAGCTTAATATGACATGATAAGAAAAATAAATGCCTGAACTGGATTTGATCCCGGATTGATATTCCGGTGCGCTACCAATTACGCTATCAGGCAAATCTAGTACAAACATATCCCCGACCGGGGATCGAACCCGGGCCCGCTTCGTGACAAGGCAGCACGCTACCTCGAGACCACAGCGGTGGACTATATATATATATATATATTGTAACTATATTTTTGACATTTGGGAATGAAGACAAATATATGAAAAGAAAAACAAATGCCTCAGTATGGATTTGAATCTGAGTCTCATATCATATTTGCCTTCATTGCCAAATGTCAAAAATATAGTTATAACGTCTAAACATACAAGCGTTACTGCTATAAAGTAAATATTCTCTTTAAAATTTACTTACCTGTTATGGTGGCCACAATATGGCAGTTGGAACGATATCCCGCTACCTCTCTTATAAATTGAGAATACTACATATATAAGAAAAAAATAAATGTTTGTGTTAGGATACCTGAGTGGCTCAGATGGTTAGAGCGCTAACGTACAGAGTTTAGAGACTCGGGATCAAATCTCGACTCAGGGATTTATTTTTCTTTTCATATATATACTCTCTATTATTACGAGAAATAGCGGGAACTCGGTGTCCACTACGAACTAGTAGCTACTATAACAGTAAGCAAATTAAAGAGAATATTTTTACTCTATAGCAGTGACGCTTTTTCGATGTTAAAATTAAACCTTTTTGACATTGAGCAATGCAAGCTTAATATGACAAGATCAGAAAAATAAATGCCTGGACGGGATTTGAACCCGGACCTCTAAGTTGATAACTCAGTGCGCTACCACTTACGCTATCAGGCGAATCCAGAACAAACACGCAGTGGAGACCGAGTTCCCGCTACATCTGGTAATAATAGAGAATATATATAAGAAAAATAAATGTTTGTTCTGGATTCGCCTGGTAGCGTAAGTGGTAGCGCACTGAGGTATCAACTCAGAGGTCCGGGTTCAAATTCCGTCCAGGCATTTATTTTTCTTATCTTGTCATATTAAGCTTGCATTTCTCAATGTCAAAAAAGTTTAATTATAACACACATATATATATATATATATATATATATATATATATATATACCGTATATCCTCAAATATATTTCAAAATTAACAGGTATTTAATATAATTGTTTGGGCATTTTCGAAATTTGGCGGAATATAAACCTCAAATTGGGAATGAATCATATGAGATACATTGGTTTAAATTATTAACCCAATTTTTAATAAATCAGTGTAAAAACAAAGAAGCAAAAACTATTTCAATTTGTTTAAATTACACATTTTACAGTAATTACTAGGGTGAGGATTTTTATGTAATAAAAGATAAGATTGCAATACGATAGTATATATTATTCAACTGTTTGTGTGCGAAACCAAGATGAAGACAGATTCTTAAACTGTTATCCCTACGCTTCTGAACGAGGCAGATTTAAATTTGTTCAAAGAAACCGAAAACATTTGGTAATAGATCGGGAAAACCTCTTATGTAGCATAGTAAATATTTAAGGAAAATAGGCAAATACAGATGAGAGGGTCGCAAATTGTATTTTCTAGACGAAACATGGGTAAATGAATGCCATGTCGTTTCTAAAGTAGACTCTCAAATAAAAACTAAAAAACAGGCATTTCGATCAGGCCTACCTACTGGACTGAAAAATCCAAATGGGAAAGAAAGGTGCCTAATTGTACTTCACATTGGATGTGATGAAGGGTTTGTGGAAGGTGAGAAATTTATTATGATGTCTAAAAAAGTTTGTAGATATTAGTGAAGAAATGACAGGATAGGTTTTTGTAAAATGGTTTAAGAAGATTTTTACCTAAGCTTGCTCCAAACAATGTCATTATTACAACTTATTACCATAATGTGAAATTGGAACGTATGCACACTAAGCAGTGGCTTAAGGGGTGATGGGTGAAATTTTCGACATTTTCGGTCAAATTTAGTATGTTTTGTTTTTTTTTGTATTAAAAATACTAATGTACCCTAAAGTATAAGTTGGCGAAGTTTCAGTGTCCTATGGCGCATGTAAGTCTCCCTAATGACTGTAGGAGGGAATGTATGGTACATTATAATTTAACTGCATGCAATCTTTCAAATTGGCTTTTCCACACTTTTATTTTCATTGCATTTCAATACATTCAAATCAAAATAACATTGACACATTTAATGATAGAAGCTCGAACTTTTAACTGCATGTCCCACACACTATGGCTAATAATTGTGTACATGGATTTTGATACAAAGCTAATAGTTTTTTAAATAAAAAATAAAATATGTATAGTATAATTAAAAAAATTAATATGCGGAGAATTTATATATTTTTTCTTCCTTTATTATAATGATATAGAAAAGTTAATATATAGTGTTCTTCTAAATGAGTCAGTGGTCGTGTAGAAAAAAATTCAAGAATTTTACTAAAAAATTATGAGACTTATTAAAAATGTTAATATACAAATTTGTAAATGGATTTTCTTCAATAACGCAAAAACATTTAGGCCCAGAAGGCTGAACCTTTAATATAGTATTACCTATTATGGCATGAATGTGTGTACAAAAAGTCAAATATGTAGCTTAAATAATGTAGAAACTAGAAATTTCACCCATTACCCCCCTCAAAAATGACATAATACGAGTAAAATGGTTGGACACAAAAGGTATCGAATATACAAGTGCCGTGATTAAAGATGAATTTATACACAAGGTAAAGAAAGCGAACGTCCACAAATTGTACGAGTATGACATGTTTGAAGTGAATATACTGGCGGAACAAAGTGGGCACATAGCACTGTGCTATTCCCTTTTTATCACTGTACGTTTTCTTTATCGAGTCAGTGTGCAGTCAAGGTAAGGGGTATGTCGCTCGTGGTAATAAAGCTTTCAAAATGAGTGAAATCAGCACCTTACATCACGAGGGACTACGATTGGTAACGGCTGATATGTGGCGGTAGTTCATACACAAGTGGAGAGGGAAGAGGACAAATTCTAAATTCTCATAATTTATATGACACCAATGTTGACTCTCTCGTTATCAATCCATGAGACACCAGCAGTAGAAACAGAAGAAGATGATATATATATATATATATATATATTCATTCATAGTGTTCTGCTCAAGAGCAGGTCTTTCACTGCAAACTCAGCATTCTCCAATCTTTCCTTGACTCAGCTTTCCTTTTTGTATCTTCATACAAACCATTTATTTTAATATTGTCTATCATCTGATGTCTTTTTCTGCCTCTAACTTTCTTGCCGTTGACCATTCCTTCTAGAGCATCCTTCAGCAGGCAGTTTCTTCTTAGCCAGTGGCCAATCCAATTTATTTTCCTCTTCTTTATGAGTTCCAGCATTGTTCTTCTTTCACCCACTCTGTCTAGTACATCTTCATTTCTTACTTTGTCTGTCCACTTTATACGTTCCATTCTTCTCCATATACACATCTCAAAAGCTTCCAGTCGCTTTTCCTCATTCCGTCGTAATGTCCACGTCTCTGCACCATATAATGCTACACTCCACACAAAGCACTTCACTAGCCTCTTTCTTATTTCTCTTGCCATAGGTCCGCAGAAAATGCTTCTCTTCTTGTTGAAAGCTTCTTTTGCCATTGCTATCCTCTGCTTTACTTCTTGACTGCAGTTCATGTTACTACTGATAGTACAACCCAAGTATTTGAAGCTCTCCACTTGCTCAATGGCCTCATCTTTAATCTTCATGTTTATCGTCCTTTGTTTCTTTCCTATAATCTTGACCTTCGTTTTATTTATATTTATCTTCATCCCATAATCCTCGCACTTATCATTCAGCTCCATCAGCATGTTCCTCTGAATGTAGTCTTGGTGGAAAGGCCCTGCGGCTAGCCAAATTAATGACAAGCGGTGAGCAATTCCTTTTGACTCTCCAGGATGTCCTAGAAAGGAGAGCCCCGGGTTCCTGCTTAAGCATTAGCCCCGGTGTAAATTAGAAAATGAGTAAGTACCGATATTTGATAATAAATTAAAACGAAAACCATCATTCTAACCTGCATGGTAGCGATGATGTGCTCCGACTAGTATATGAATTCGTAATTTTTGAATATGGCGCTTGTGGCCGTCAGCCAATCAGAGGCTGGTGATTTTTTGAAGCTTGATTTTTTGTATTAATTTATTAGGATATCATGTTCGAGTGATATCCATGGTGTTCTTAATGCTTGTTTAAATCTAATACCGAGATATTATTAGTTTAATTTAATTTAAAATATATTATTGTCACGAATTTGTATTAGCCATTCGCGTGGCTGTCTGGGGATGCCACGCCCCTTTTTTGAAAATGTGTTATTTTGGACGATTCGAAATATATATTGATGTTATTTCGATTCTGTGATATATTATGTGGTCCATGAATCATTTGACGTGTTTTCAATTAAGTTTGATTATTTGAAGTGCCTAAAACCCAGTCGTGTTTCTGAGCCAATCCGGAGGCTGTGTGATATTGCCACGCCTATTTTCGCGGTTTCTCGCGAGTTTGTACATTAGCAGCCCAAAGTCGATCCAGAGAAGTTGTGCACCCTATGATGGAATATAGAAGTCCGAAAAAACCAGCGCCAAGTCGAAATGAAATCTTTCTCATCCTCTTTACCCGGCTCAGTGAAAAACTGGGAATGAAATTTACTGGTGGGAGCTAGGGGACCACTCCGGCATTCGCCTTCACGCTAAGGAAACCACCAGAAACCTTTAGCAGAGTGGTTATCTGAAAAGAAATGATAATTATATTTATTATATTTTCTAATGATATTCTATGACACAGGATGATGCCCATCGGTCATCCGTTGCGCCACGTGCCATAGATGTGTAATTTTTAAAGTTAGAGGTATAATTTCGTTAAATAGCCCATTAATTTTGAATTTAGAAAAGTTATGGGATTTATATTTACTGGTGGAATCAAGGGGCCTACTCCGATATTTATCTTAGCGCTAAGGAAACCACCGAAACCTTAGCAGAGTAGGTTTGAAGTTAGTGAGAATGATCGAAATATGGCCAATTCGGTCGGGCCTTCCAGCTTTTTAGAGGTGATTAGCTGGTTTTTCACCTGTTTATAGTTAATTAGGACGGTTCTTATAGGCGAATAGCCGTCAAAATCACCTGGTATGTCGATATTCAGGAGTATATGTCAGACATTATTTGTGTCTATGCGATCTTTTACTGTGTTTGCCTACGGCAGGCCATTCAGGTATTGTCTGCCTGGGTGGACGATTTCTAAAGATCACTTCTTCCATGGGGGGATAGAAATCCACTACATGACTGTGTGTCGGACTTTTCGGAGGAAAGTCGAAGTCCTCCTGTTGTCTTCGACTTTTGGTTTCCAGTAGGTTTATATTTATATCCCAACTGTCAATTTCACCTTCGCCCCAGCCCATGGTCAGGGTAAGGTTAAAGGAACCTGATCTCTGTTCCTGTTGAAGTTGTTCAAGAAGTTGGCTAACAATATCGCCAAATTTGTGCATGAGATTTGAGTCATGCGGATATGTTGGGCAGTTGTCCCAGCATAGGCATTCTGATGGAGTGCCTATCAATTTATTTTCCTTCCTCACTGGGTTTGTTGATGCCTGACACTTTTTATCTGCTCTAGGCAATATTTCAGTTTGTGTTTCCTGATCAGTAATGTATATGACATTTTGCTGATCGTCAACGATTTCCTCCTCTGGCTGAGAGGGAACCGGTTTTATTTCCTGAGAGTTGAACTCAGGTTCTTTGCTATTAGGAACTCCAGTTTTCCTAGAGTTTCTATTTTTCCTTTTCCGTGATTTTTGGCTCTCAGATCGAGGAGCGGCTGGCTCGACTCTAGCTGGAGCTGTTAGTCTTTCAACAGCAGGAGCAGATGGCTCAACTGGAACTGTTTCAGACCGTTGGGTTGCAGTTTGAGCTGCACGTCGATAGAGCTCTATTTTAACTTTGTAATAATAGAGTCTTCTTATTTTCAGGACCTCGCAGGCTGTGGAGTCATCCACCAAGACTGCCATAAACATTGGCAGCGGGCCTTTGGTCCTTCCGGATGTCATATTGACTACCTTCAGGGCCGTGCAGCATGTTCCTCAATGTCATTGCATCTTCTGCTAGCAAAGCCATATCATCAGCAAATCTTATGCATTTTACTCTTCTTCCTCCCATGTTTACGCCTCCCGCATTACTGAAGCAGTTATTCATTAGGTCTTCCAGGTAGATGTTGAAAAGGGTAGGTGATAGAGGACATCCTTGCCTCACCCCTCTTCCAATTTCTCTTCCCTCTGACATTTCTTCTCCTATCTTCACTTTTATTGGCTGTTTCATATATATATATATATATATATATATATATATATATATATATAGTCTTCTTTTCTTTTGTCTTAAATGTATTCGCTGTCATAAAAAAAGAAGAAATTGAGGAAAATTCCACATTATTTATTCGTATCATCATGTATTCAATCAGTGTTTCTATCACTGACACTTCAGTACACAATTCAGTCATATGGCAGGCAAAAGTAGCACCACGGTCCCCAATAGACGGAGTCTATGCAAGTTTGTTTACATCACATCTGGAACTTAGCTAGTATATGAAATATCTGTATTGCAGTCTTACCTGTTATTACATAAAAATCCTGACTGTAGTAATAGCCTACAGTTTCACATGATTTTGCTTCATTGCGGTCCGACATAGGCTACTTAATAACTGACATACTATTATTGTTTCGCCAATTAAGGGTAATAATTTTTGTTTTATGTTACGAGCCTAAGTATCATCTAGTAGGAACACTTTCTGTAATAATAAAGCTTGTTTTATCTGGTAGAGTCTGGAATACCACTCTACCGGATGAGATAAAATTAATAATAAATTTGTATTATAACTAAATTACAAAGAAGATAAATTATTACATAGCATGTCCACAACGTAATTACCATATAAAATGTGTTGATTTAGTCTACATTTAACAATAAAAGACAAAAACGTAGATAATAGAATAATGAACATGAAGCTACTAACGACATAGAATAAATTTCATTGTTTGAAGGAGAAAAAAAAAAATCCAACAAGTAATTGTATGTTTCACTTAGGCCTACATTGTGAAATATGCGACATACTAATAGTCGTAAATAAAATAATAATAATAATAATAATAATAATAATAATAATAAAATAATAAAAATGATAAAAATAATAATAATAATAATATAATAATAATAATAGTAGTAGTAACAATAATAAATTCTATAGTTGAACACATTGGTATATTCGAGGCTTATTAAAGTATTTTCTTACGTAACAACAGCAATGAATATTTATCATCAATTATATGGTTTAGGCCTGTTGGTCTTTCCTGACTTCAAGTTTTAAACCAGTCATTCGCAACATGATCTATATTAATCCAAAGGAGGCGACTTTGACCTACAAAGGGTCCGCATCAAAGTGATGTAGATGAATTTTGTAAAAATTCAATATTAGAAGGGCAGGGAATCCATCCGAAATATAAAAAATTGGGGCATATGGTTTACGAGACAAATAAATAAATAAATGCGGACTTCTGTTTTAAACCAATATTCCTTCTTTTTGTAGGTTTTCATGCAGTTCTACTTCCTTCTGGTTCATACTGTGTAAATAACCTAGGGAGTCTATTATTTTCCATCTTGTTAATTTGGTCTATGGATTCTATTTTATGGAGTTCAATTTATTCTGTTATGCTGAAAACATTTAATTGTTCCCTAATGATGGCATTTTTCAACTTACCTCTTACCTTCCAGGTGGCTATTCATATTTCGATAGATTTTCGTTGTAGCTTTTTCCTTCCCAAATGCCGTCTTCGCAATACTATTCAGCTATCTTATATATAATAACCAGTAATAAAAATGTTCTCTAATTGCGTTACGAGTGCTTACACAGTCGATGAAAGGGCTGCTTTCTTAGAGCTTTCGACCTGGTTCTTCTGTGTACGAACCCTGACAGAGAGGACTGTTGCTTCCGCTCTTAAAGCGGTATTTGGAATCCATGGCCCCCTGTAGTCAACTCGCAGATCACTGCAATCATCTCATGTATCGCTGTGCAGAGGATCCCATGACACTCTGTGGTACTGCATCCTTAACAGATTTTATCCATCTTTATAGAGCCACCTCGGCGACTTGGACGTGCCTATCAAGGTTACATGCAGTCAGTTACAATAAAAGTTAGCTCTGTCTGCCGTGGACCGGGTCAATAGTCTCATATGATTCCAAGACAAGAATGTTTATACTCCACCATTTTAAATAATTCTTCCATCCTAAATTGAGCTCAAGTGCAGACGACGTTTCATCTATTATTGGACAGGATTATTTTTCTGAATGAGATTACTTTCGGGGGTTTTCGAACACTGCAGATTAGGTAGTTTTCTTTTAAAATTCAAACTGTACCAAATAATGGATTGGTATGATTAGTTGTCACAACTTCGTCTTTAAGATACAATATTCTGATATTAAAAAAATACAGTGCCTTCAGTATAAGTCGCAACCTAGCGTCTACAACCAACCGGCAGGGCAAGCGGTCAAACCACCCCCGCTTCGTGGTCAATGAACTGGCGGGTGAGCATAAAGCATGTTTCATTTGTATTCTTTTTAACCCCTATTTAGTCATTTGTGTTATTTCTGTAACTGTAAGGTACAGACGTCTTTGGTGAAGTGTTTTCCGAAGTTTTTTTAATCAACTTGTGAATTTGTGTTCAGTTGTGACGGTGCGGATTTCAGTTTAACATAATGTATACCACTTAATAGAAGGTGTTTTTAGTTTTCACGTATGCAAAGAAGAAATCTTACAAAAAATGTTGCCGTAAATTTGCCCTCCAATTCTGTCCCAGCAACTGTCCCAAATAAAGCACGATTTCAAGATTATTCAGCAAATTTTGTCACCGGTTCTGTGAAAGACAAAAAAAAAAAAAAAACAGGAGAAGTACTATACTGGCAGTGGAAAAATTTGATGGCATCGGAGCACTTTTAGAGGCCAGTCCGAGAAAATTTATCTCGCGTTTAGCTGTCCAGTCGGTTTTGTCAATAGGATCGGCCCATTAAGCCACGAAATTGTTAAAATTAAAGAAAAAAAAACATAAAATTACACAAACTCAACAATCCTGATTACAACAGTAGAATTAATTTTTGTAACTGGCTTCTGAAATTTACACGTGATATACACGGTATAATCAATCACGAATTGTTTTTTTTTTTTTTTTTTTTTTACTGATGAAGCTTGGCTGCATATAAGTGGATATGCCAATTCACAGAATGAATCAATATTGGAGTAACGACAATCCTAATGTGCTTCATGAATCACCTCTCCACGATGCTAAGATTGGTGTGTGGTGTGTTATCACGTCTAGGAGAATATTCTTTCATTACGGAACAGTCGATTCACATTTTTACGTCAGTGGCATATTACCTCAATATTTTGAACAACTAAATGAGGAAGAAAACAATTATTGATGGTTTATGCTAGACAATGCGACAGCCGAGTGAAGTACAAGACGCATGTTTGACGAACAAGTGATCGTTAATCGGCTTCCGCATTCTCCGGATCTTAATCCGCGTGACTTTTATCTTTGGGGTATGTTAGAACATAAAGTGTACATCAATAATACAGGAACATTAGAGGAACTTAAAGTAAATATTCGAATTATGTTCTCCAAGATTTTAAGGCTAGAGGATTAAGATCAATTATTGATTATTTCTTGGTAAACAGGAAATTGATACCCTGGGTCACAGATGTAAGAGTATATAGAGGTTTCGATGTAGGAACAGATCATTTTCTCTTGACATGTAATATAAAATTATTAGAAAGATGGAGGAAACCAACAACAAGAAAAATTTACAATGAAGAAACATATAAAGTGAATTTATTACAAGAAGAAAGTATAAGAAAGTTGTATGCAAATAGATTATCTCAATACATATTACAGAGAGAAATAAATAATAATATAGAAGAGGAATGCAGCAACATCGATTGGGCTCTAAAGAAAGCAGCATATGAAGTTCTAGGATTAAGAAGGAAAAATTGTAAGAAGAGAGGACTAAGAATATGGAATGACGAAATTAAAACAGTTATAGAGGAAAAGAAGAAGGCATATTTACAATATTTACAAAAGAAAACTGAAAAAACAAAATAAATATATTATAACAAAAGAAAGGAAGCAAAGAAAATTGTTAGGAAATCCCACCAAGACAGTTGGGAACGATATGTATCTAATCTAGAACATGATCTACATGGACGACAATGGACTGCTTATAGAACAGTTAAATATTTAAATAAATTAGAAAAAGAAGCTCCATATATAACTACATCAATATCAGAAGAACATTGGATAGAATATTTCAGAGACCTGTGGTACAACGAGAATGAAAACGAAGAAGAACCAAAAATGTGAGAATTTGAAAGTAGATAAAATACAAATGGAAGAACTGGAAGAATCGCTCAAATTAACAAATAATAGAAAAGCTAGCGGACCAGATGACATCAATTCACAACTAATTAAATATGCAGATATATTCTTTAAATTAAAATTCTTGAATTTTCTTAATATATGTTGGGTGAATCATAATATACCAGCAACATGGAGGAAAGGTATAGTAAAACCAATTTACAAGAAAGGAGAAAGAAACCAACCATCTAATTACAGAGCATTACCCTCCTAAATAGTGGATACAAAATCTATGCTAGAATAATAGCAAAACGAATACAACGAATTACTGAAGTAACACTAGCAGAAGAACAAAACGGGTTCCGAAAAGGAAGATCTTGTACCGATGGACTATTTGCCCTGAATCAGATAATAAACAAAAGACAAGAAAAAAACCTAGAAACACATTTGTTATTTATAGACTTAGATAAGGCATTTGATCGAGTAAACAGGGAAATATTGTGGAATATCCTAAAAGAAAAAGGCCTCCCTATTCAGATTGTAGAAACTGTTAAGAGCTTGTACTATGGAACAAATATTTGTATTGACCCACAGTTGACTAAAAATAAGACATTTTTTCAAATAAACCAAGGAGTACGACAAGGTGTTCACTCTCACCTATATTATTTAATATTTATATGGACGATATCCTAAAAGAATGGAAGAAGGTTTTAACTAATGAAGGAATATTAATTGATAATAAAGATAAAATAAATGCTTTATTATTCGCTGACGATGTTGCACTTTTAGTAGAATCTGAAAATGAGCTCCAAATGTTAGCATATAAATTTAAATTAATAGCCAATAGATATAATTGTAAAATATCAATAAATAAGTCAAAAGTAATGTCATTTATTGGTAAATATGGAATTAGATAAAAAATTGTACTGGATAACAAAATAATATAAGAAGTATCACATTTCCAATATTTAGGATGTGATATAACTTATAGAGAAAATAAAGATATAGAAAATAAAGTAAATAAATTTCAGGATATTTGTGGAACCCAAAAAAGAACCTTAGGTCGGAAAACAAGGAAACATACGAAACTTAAATTATATAAAACAATGGCTGTTCCTTTGTTGTTGTATGGAAGTGAAAATTGGATAATGAAATCAAGGGATAAAAGCAGGATACAGACTGCGGAAATGCTGTTTTTACGTAATGTGAAAGGATGCACAAGAGCGGATAGAATAAGGAATGAAACTATACGAGAAGAATTAAATATATATAAAATTGAAGATAAAATCAGCGAAAATAATAAGAAATGGACAGAACACTTAATGAGAATGAACAACGAAAGAATACCAAAAAGAACCTTCCTGTATAATCCCAGAGGAACAAGAGATGTTGGCCGACCACCTAGAAGATGGACTCCACTTTTAACTTCGCCGGAACAGGCTGCATAGCCTAAACCTTGTAGTAGAAGAAGGTTTTAAGGCAGGAATTGAATAGCGTGTTTCAAAATCTACTTCGTCGGTGTGAACGTTGTATTGAAGTTGAGGGACGTTGTTTTGAACATCTTTTGTCTTAAGGTAAGGAATTAACATCACAAAAATCGATTTTATTCAATTTCAATCTCTAATTACTTTCACAACTACTTAGATTTATTTGGTAATATAACCATGCGAGATTCGTGGGACGAGCGGTTGCCGGGCGCTAGGGTTGGTCTTAAAATGAAGATCCTATAGTTACAACTACTGTTATTTCAGATTCAAAATGACACCTGAAAAAAATTCTGTTTACTAGTATTTCTCAGTTAATTTTCACAATTTGAATATTTTTTAATGATACGTTTTCTGTTCTGTTTTTAAATCATATATCTGCAAAATGTAGCATATTTTCTTACGTAACTATAGGTTACATTTATACTAATTTTATCAGAATACTGGAACTTTAACTTATTGGTACAATTTTTAGAAGAAGTATTTATGTTACAAAATATATTTTGTTATATTTTGTTTATCTATAGATAGTATACTTGCATGCAAAATTTCATTAAATTATCTTAAATAGTCGTGAAAGAGGATTGAAAAATACAAGTTATGGAAATCAAGCGGCAACTTACTGAAGGTTACATGGATGGAAGATATATAAAGGTCAAAGTCAAATGAAAAGCTGCCGCGTTACAGGTAATAGCCCAATCAGTTATCAAGTTAAATTTAGCTTTTTACAGAAACAAACAGGAAATCACATTTTACACGTGAAAAAATAAAGAAAAAATACATTTTTACCATAAATGGATCTTCTACCCCATGAGGCAAATTTCAGGATACTTAAGGCACAATAGTCCGAGAAAACCATCTGGCCATCATAATTATCCGTATTATATTCGCCTCGATTAGATAAAACACATCCAAAATTTTCAGTAGAAACACGTAGACTAAGGTTCCCATGATTCTTGTTGTTAAAGAGTCAATGAGTAAAATAAATACCAATCATTCTCATTGCAAGTGCAGCTCTCAAACAGACACATTCTTTAAATCTTGGTAGCATATATATTAAAATTTACAAGCAGACAATGATTATTGTTGTATTCATTTTCATTAATTTTCGCCTTCTCTAAAAAAGACTACAGAAGAAAAAACATTTACAGTAGGCCTATAAACTAGTTTTCAGTGACTGCGTACATGGAAAATTGTTTTTGATTAGTGTGTATGAAAAATTAAACTTTTAGAATTCATTTACAGTATTAAAAAGTTTATTTTATTTTACAGAAAACTGAGAATATAAAAGTTTCTGTACAGAGTGAAACAGAAGGGAAAAAAATCATTAACACAATCGGCTCCAGGGGAATTTAAGTTTATGTTATTTTGGAGAGGGAAAAAAAGTTGAAAGTTAAAGATGGAAGTTAGATAAATAATACAAATGTTGTGGACAAATGAATATAAAAGTGAAAACCCAGAAAAATTAACAACTTTACTTGTTTAAAAATCTGAATTCATATGAGGAATCATGAGAACATTATAATTTATATGGACTATAAAAATGCTTCAATCAATGGAAAATACAATTCAACAAACTAAATATACTTTGTTACTTTTTTTAATTGTCGGCCATTTTTCCTATAAGCGAATTTCGAAAGATTGCAACTATTGCGAGTTTTCTCATAGTAAAAAATACAAATCTTCAATACTCTACTTATTACACAATATAATTATGTTTGTTAACGCTCTAGCGGCACATTTTTTTTTCGGAACCAAACGCTGCATATAGCAATGAATTAAAAATGTAAGATCGAGTTCATTAACCAACAAAATCAAACAATTTTAAGTTGTGATTAGCCTTAAGCGAAAATTTGAAAATCGCTCTATTTCACCCACTTGCGTTGTCAAACATGTAGGTTCATGGCCGCTCGGGTATAAGCTTTCCATACATCCTTATTCTGAGCTAATGTTTTCCAATCATCTCCTGTATAATATACTTCCCTCAAATAATGGTTAATGTTATTCCTTCACAGTTTTGTATAGGCATATTTTTAGTTTAATGTTTTTTGAAAGGAGTCAATGTAATGTACTATAGCATGCACTTCCAGAATTGAAGATAAGCCCTATGTTTAATTTCTTTCTGCATATCTTTCCTGTTTATAACTATTGTCCCTAGGTATTTGAATTCAGCCACTTTTTCAAAATGTCCCTCATTTGTCATTAACTGTTCGTTTCCATTATATAATGTGTGACCATATATCTAGTTTTATTGATGTTTATTTGCTGCCCCAATTTGTACGTGTTACTCAATAGTGTGTGTTAGCACTTAGTATCTCCTCAATATCACCTAATAATTCTACATCAACATAAAGTAACATTTTATTCATGCAAATGTGTTTTAGGCCTTCTTCATTTTCCAAAGATTCGATGGCATGCCCTAATACAAAATTGAACAGTCGAGGAAATAGTGCATCTCCTTGCTCAAACAGCAGCAATTTTCATTTTATATAACGAAACTCGGTATATGGCAATTAAATAAAACAAGAAATGTATTTGGGGCACGCCGTAGCGTAGTGGTTAAGGCACTGAGCTACAAGCCGGAGGGTTGAGGGTTCAAGTCCCGTTTGGGTCAGGATTTTTAAACTGACCCAAACCCTCTGGCGGCACTATGGCCCTGAGGTCGACTCAGCCTCTAACGGAAATGAGTACCAGACGCTTGTTCTGGGGGTAAAGGTGGCCGTCACGCAGGGCTGACAACCCGGCTGACATAAAGTGCCGATTGTCTAGAAAAAGTGGGAACCTTAACCTCCCACTACCCCAAGGGCCTCCTGGGGCCTGTTGTGGGATCACTTTACTTTTATGTATTTCTGAAAATCACCGATATCAGAAAAATAATAGAAGTTCCAATTGGTTGTCGAAATTAAAAATCTCTCTAGCAGCCGCTATGTCCGTTTTTCGTAAATAAAGAAGTCAATTAAAAGATGAAAGCCGTATTCCGTAAACCAGCAAGATCGGAAATAAATACGACTTGTTTATGAATTGTTAGTTTACGCAGATCCTGTGCAATGGCCTTGTTTTGCCATTTTGAATGTGATTGGTCAAGTTGTACGTACACTTTGTTGTGGCCGTTCCTATATTGTAGGTGCTGTTAAGTCATGGAATAATACTATAAGGAAATATTAGTGCAATTTGCTCTGAACAGCGGGATTATTAATTTATTCATTGCAGTTATCTACTTAGATTAACAAACAGAGATTACAGACCGCATATAATATTAGCCCCTCTGCTACCTGATATTACTGCACTTTATTGTGGCTTATACTGACTTAAGACAACTTAATTTTATTCTGTCCCATTTTCACATGACAAAATAAGGTCAGTACTTGTTAATATCATTATATGTGCTCTATGTATTGATAATACTGTATTTCATGTATCCAATCTTAGCGACAGAGAATTGCATTCTCTCTCACTTATTTCCAAACTTTTGCACTTTTGCTCTCCTAGTTACCTAGTGCCCCTTTGAGTAGTTTTCATCACAATTTTGACACTAGGTCACTAGAAAATCTGCTAAAATGGCTTTTTATAAGATATCTTTGAATTCTACTGCTTTTAGTGTAGCCACTGTAAGATTGCTCATTTAACGTACTTGTTTTCCTATGTCAAACAATGAAATGTATTTGATTTTTATTTGCATATAATTTAGATTTATGTTTACTAATTCGTATCTTTTATTCGTTCAACTTTCATTAAATCAACACGTATAATACAACACCATATGCAATAGTTGGATGATACCCAATGATTGGGGAAAAAATTATAATCCCAATTTTGAAAAAGGGAGAGAAAAACAAACCAGAAAACTACAGAGGCATCAATCTATTATACACAACACAAACTCTTCACTAAAATTATAGCAGATCTTTTATCGAATACATTACCACTACTAGATGAACAACAAGGATTTCGAAAAGGAAGAATGCACAGATGCCATTTTTATATTAAAACAGACTACAGAAAAATCTATCGAATTTAACATCCCAGTCTTCCTATGTTTTTTGGATCTGGAAAAAGCATTTGATCGGATAAGATTAAACGACATACTCAACATATTAGAAAACAAGAATGTATATAAAAACCTCATCGCAATCATCAAATAAATTTATTGTGGAAACAGTACAACCATCAAATATGGAAATAGTAAATCTAAAGAAATTTTAGTCCAGCAAGGAATACGATAAGGAGACTCATTAAGTCCCATATTGTTCACACTAATAATGGATAAAATCATCAAAGAACTAAAAGTTGAAGTTAGAAAAGGGATTAAAATAGGTAACAAAGAGCTGAAGATAATAAACTATGCTGATGACACAGTTCTAATTGCACAAAGTGAAGATGATTTACAAATGCTATTACACAAATTTAGAATCTTTGCATCAAAATATAACATGAAAATCTCAACAAAAATAAAACCAAATCGATGGCAATATCCAAGGACCCACGACGTGTTAAATTAGAAATAGAAGGGAAAAGTATAGAACAGGTCATGAAATTAAAATATTTAGGAATAGAAATTAATAGCAGCAACAGAATAACAGATGAAATCATATATCAAGCAAATAATGCAAACAAAATATCGGTATGTTTAAACAATACTGTTTGGAAAAAATAAAAAATGTAAGAATAGATACAAAAGTAAGAATTTACAAATCTGTCATAAGACCAGTTCTAACATATGGTTGTGAATGCCGAACAGAAACTCAAAAAAAACAAAACAAACCAATGAAACAACCGAAATGAAAGTTTAAGGAAAATCGTAGGAAAATCGCTGAGAGAGAAAATTCGCAGCTCTGTTATTAGAGAAGAATGTGAAATTGAACCTATAAACCTCTGGATAAATGATAGAAGACTAAACTGGAACGATCACATAGATAGAATGGAGAACAGTAGATTAGTGAAGAAAGTACGTGGCTGGACACCTCAGCGCCTTTAGGAAGACCACAACAACGATGGAAGGATGTCACCATACCCCGGACCTGTAGTGAATGAACACGCAAAAAGCTGCCAGCTTTTATGCGTAGAGGAAGAAGAAAGAAGAAGAGTATTTTGTATGGTATGTCTAGTGATACTGTACATGTAATAACATGTTACTTTTATATTATCTAACTTAAACGACTAATTTATTATAAACTCATCTAACTTGGTTGATCAGTAGATAAGGTCTCAAGGCTTCCATTCTACTGATAAATAATAATACTACTATTACTACTACTACTACTACTACTACTACTACTACTACTACTACTACTGCTACTACTACTACTACTACTACTACTACTACTACTACTACTACTACTAATAATAATAATAATAACAATAATAATATATTATTTTTATATCTACTTACAATTTTGCTCATCCACGTATCTGTAATATTGATATTGATCATGTACAACAAATGTCAATGTTTTTTAATTTTGAAAATTAAAAATAATAATATGTAATGGTTATTATTTGCGTTGCACTGGCCACTTATTTTTCGTTTTGAAGAATTTTGTATTTGTTTTAAGACATAGCATCTGTGCTGGTTCCTATATTGCATGTACCTATAGTACTATAATTCACTTTTAAACATAGCGTGGCGGCAGTACGCCTTTTCACAGCCTGAAAACTCTCTCTACTTCCTGCCTGCACCGGAAGTAACAGCCGCCACTGCAGCGCTACTCATCACGCGACGGGAGGTCTCACAACTGCAGTCTACCTGATATAATAACTTCACTTTATTACTGGACGAGAAAATCAAGAAAACAGCCGATTCTAGCATTCTTGTGTCTATTAAGAGCAATCACGTACCCACCCCCATAGAAATAAAAATAACTTTGCTTTCCGAAGCATCAACATTTGAGAGAGTTTTATGGACTCTTAGAAATAGCTACATGTTTTTAATGAAATCTTCTCTAATTGAAAAACTGTTAAACATAACCTTCAAAATTTTGATCTAAACAAAGACGGCACCTTCTCTTCTAGCCCTTATTGTAGGTTCATAGGATCTATGCACTTTTAGCGCTGTCGTCGGTTTTAGAAATGTTAACGCCTATACTCACTCTATTCCACGAGCTGTCCTCCCACCATGTCAAACAGCAGCCATGAAGCTTTCCGAGTAGGGATGTTGTCAAAATTATCCCAAACAATGTCATGACTCTTGAATGTTGAATAATGTATGGTAAATTATTAACGATTTGTAGGAAACATATATTCACCTGTTTGTTTCTTTTCATCGCAAAATGCTATTACTTGATTAATAATATTTATTTAATCGCTTCATGCTACAGTATTCATATTGAGTTGGCAACGCTAGATTGCAAGTGAAAATGATCTGTCCCGCAAGAAGGCTCAAAATTGTGAGTAGTAGGGAGTGAGAAAGGGAGAGATACAAAAGAGAGAAATAAGAATGCAGTGAGGGAAAGTATTTACCGAGGCAGAAAAGGTTAAGTTTGCATATATTTCGGGAGGCATAGATCCGATGGTTAGACAATACAAACTATGATACGGCTATTTATCAAATAATTGGCATGGTATTTTTTTTTCTACTTCAGGGGGTTAGGTATTTCAGCTTGTTCCGGCCCCAAAAATGCTATATATTTTGATGGATCATTTTTTGTCATTGGTCGTCCCTCACTTCTCCGTCCTTTGGCTTTGTATAACACTGCTCCTTTTTTTTCTGTTATCTGTTGGTTGTCGGTTAAATGGTCTGTTCATTTTGTTCTATGCTCAACTATTTCCGTACAAGTTACATATATTTCATTCTTGTCTTGTTTCATCATTTGTTTTTATCTATGAAATTGTAACATGCTACAGTTCTCAGAACTTCGTTCAGCAGATTGTATTCGCAGGCGGTCCTTTAACTTTCGAACAACACTGCAGTCACTACCATAGCAAGATATGTTAAAATGATATGGATGGAAACATACTTCTAAACACATTTTCATAACGTTAATGATAATTTTGAAATAGCAAAAAAACTTTCTACTGTTCTCCTGTATCATCGACAAGAACCATAGAACACCTTGCACAATGCCCTGCTTTGATTGGAAGCGAGATAAAAAATGAATATTAGTAACAAGCCTCCTTCTTTAATGTTTTCACATATTATTTTTTTACATTTCTCACTGCATTTGCGTTTGATGAATTTGGTGTATTATCATCAATATCCAAGCCATTGCATATGAACAAATAAATATGTCGATGATCAGATTGTCATGGCATATTGTGAGGCTAATCAACATCGAGGAATACCGGTATATAAATTAAAGCTATGGCTGAATATTAAATAATGTTTTCGCTCGTAAGATTCGGAAATTGAATTTTACAAATGAACATGGAATATATTTTATTGAAAGGCATGTCCTAAGAGTTTACATTTTGTGTTCAAATAGTCTGCCCCTTGTCTCGTTACATTCATGATATATTCGCAGCAACGACCTTACAGTTCTATCGAGAATAAAAGGATTGTATTTGATGTGGTGAAATGCACAATTTATTCGCGCAATCAGTTGAGTTCAGGCGCCACTTCGCTTTTTATACACTACATTTCTGGCATGTCCGCAAAGAAAACTATAGGACTAGACCAATTGTCATCTTCACCAGTATGCAGAACTCATAAATCATGTGTTTGGGAATATATGTTCCTTAACAAAAAATGTCCCTATCTGTATACCCTATTGTTCCGAAAATTTTAGTGGTAAGGTCCTGTAACACCCTGCAACAAGTGACTTACTTTATTATTAGTCCTTGATAACATCACCATCATTAACGAGCCAAGAATAAAGATCCAGTGGCCTGTTCTGGTCTCATTATCCATATAATACTGTTCTTTACCTTGGCTCAGTTTCCCAACTGGACATTACTTTAATATTAAATTGGACAGTTTCTGTGGTCATTAATCCAATAAGTAGTCTCCATTTATTTATGCAATTTTGTATTTTTCAATGACTTGTTACAACTTTAAATTCTGATAATATTTCTATGTTTATGATCTCGCCATGTGTTTTTTGTTTTTCTTTTCATGAAATTGTATTTTAGTGTTTATGCTTATAAATAAGGTTACTGAACACTCCTTACCCAAGTGACATATACAATAAAACATGTACGTTTTTTTAAAAGTTTGGATACCTGAAGTTTAATAATGTAAATGGAACATTTTATCAACAAAAAGTAACACATTTTCAGCTATATAGAGTGTGAAAACGTTGAAAACATTTTTAAAAGCCAACCCATTTCCTTTTTACTTTTATGAAAGTTAGATCCTGGTTATTTTTATTTGTATATAAAAGTTACGTTTCATTTAATTTTTGGGTTGCTTTTGGGAACAGTTTAATAGTTATCTTCTTTTATTACCTTTCTTCAAATTAACAACAAAATTACAACACCTACCATCATCTTAATTCAAATTCTCAGTTTCTGTTAAAAACATTAATTTAAGAAATTTTCTTCACACAAATTCTGAACATAAGACAATTAAACTGATACCACAGCAACAACAAAAAATGAAATTAAATAGATGATATTTACAATGAAACTGAAGAAAACAACTACCTTTCAGGGGAAAAAAATTGCCATTTAAAAATGATGACGACGATGTCGCATTTTTAGAATAATGGCTGAAAATTTTGTTACTTTTTTTTGTAAGACATTTCTCTTAAAATATCAAACTTGACGTGTCTGACTATAGGGCAAGTCAAAAGTTCCTCCGGGTTTTCTTGAATCTGTAGAACAGTAACGATAACAGACATGGCGAAAACTCTTGTCAGAGGAAATTATATATTTCCAACTCTTCATATATACCTTACAGGTGTTCCATATGCCCACCGTTGGTGACTCGGTAGACATCGATCCTATAATCCAGCTCCCGTCATACATGTACCAATATCTCATGGTGAATACCACCGACTTGACGCTCAATCCTTTGTCACAGTTCTGCTAAATCGAAGGGCATAAGGGGGGACGATCACATGATCTTTAACATAACCCCTTAAACATCACAAGGGTTAGGACAGGTGACCTTGGAGGCCATGGAAAAAGAGGAGAGTCGCCTTGAGAAGCATGTCCAATCCAACGGTGGGGAATTGTATCATTGAGGTACCCACGGACATCATGATGAAAATGAGGTGGATCCCCGTCTTGATGATAAATGAAGTCTCGACTGTCTTCCGTAATTGTGGCATCAGCCACTACTGAAGCATATCCAGGTAACAGTGAACTGGTAACAGTGTGTGCCGCAACAAATAATGGACCGTAAACTTCCGTTGTCGTTACAGCACAAAACACACCGACTTTTGCATAAACGGAGTGAAGTGAAATAAGAGAAATTCTATCTGTTCCAACTCTACTGCAACAAGTGACAATATTGTGCATTGACTTTATCAGATCTAATTCTGTATTACGAGTTATTATCTTATTTTATTTTCAAATAATTAAAAAAAATACAACACTGAACACTTTGATTAAAACAAAGTAGCTACATATACTAAGAAAATAATTGCTTAGATGAAAAAAGTTAGTACTGGATTGTCAGTTTAGATGAATCCGTAAAATAGGGTCAGAATATTTTATTTTAATACTGAAATGTTCCGTTTTTACTTATAATTCTATTTTATGATGTTCTCGCCATTTAAAAAAGTTATGGTACCTCTCGCACCAAGAGAATGCCGGTCACAAAAAAAAAGTATTTTCTTGATGCTACGGTATTGTGTACTCATTGATGTTCCTACTTTTTCTTGATTAATTCAAAGTTGTTAACATCTGTTTACTTTAAACCTAGATGAAACGGATGAGACAATCTTACTATCATCAGGTAAAATACATTGTCATATATTTATTATTAATATTATTATTATTATTATTGTTATAATAATATTTTTATTATTATATCATAATTATAATTATTATTGTTATTATCATTATTACTATAATTATTATTGTTATTATTATTATTATTATTAATAATATTATTACAGGGACTCTTGACGTTCCAACTTCTCTCAAAAACCATTAAACTAAAAATATATAAAACTGTTATTCTCCCAGTTATATGGATGCGAAACATGGACTCTTACTTTAAGGGAGGAGAAACGATTTTGAATATTTAAGAAAACAATTCTTGGGAAAATTTGTGGACCAAAGAGAGATGGACAGACAGGCGAAAATGGAGAAGACCACACAACAGTGAACTACATGATCTTAATGGAAATCCAAATGTAAAGAGAGCAATTAAGTTTCATAATCTAATCACATCAGTGATGGGCAGGATATGTGGCACGAATTTGGAACGAAAGAGGGACATAGGAACTCCTTTTAGGAAGTTCAGAGGGAAAGCACCCAGTAGGTAGGACAAGAATCAGATGGGAGAATAACTAACCACGATTTGAGCGAAGTACAATATACACGGATAATTGGTAAACATTAGCTCAGGATAGGGATATAAGAAGAGCTTAATTCTTCGCGGCCATGAACCTACAGTTTCGATAGCCTCAGTGATTGTTAGTTATTATTATTATTTTAAAATTTTCACTATGTCTAAGAACAGCATTAGATTTTTTTATCATAAACTTAACTACAACAAAATTATATTGTATATAGGGCCTAATAATTAGAGTTAAAATTACATTATTTGGCAATACAGAGTGCTCTAAAATTCCCCTAACAAAATTCTAGGACTTGTATTTAGAATTGAGAACCATGTCCGGAAACTTACCGTTTCCGTGCTGCAGCAGTTTGAAAACATGTTTTTAACGCGACTACTTTTACAAGTAATTTATTATGAGGCGTGACACAGTACATCACTTGTTTTACAATTCAACTAATTAATAACCAAAGAAACAAAATGGAAACTGAATCATGACTTGCATTAATAATCCCGGATACACCCTCCATAATCAATTTTGCAGTTTTCAAAATTTTGAAAAATTTCAACATAAAAAAACACCAAGTCTTGGAATATTCGATAGGCAAATTTTCGATTTAGACGAATTGCGAAGTCATTACTTGTTGTTGAGACACGTGACGCATGTTCAGGCAATGCTTGTTTTCAAACGGCTGTAGCACAGAAACGGTAAGTTTCCGGACATGGTTTCCAATTCTAAATATTATCAACTCAGACCCTTATAAGGTTCTAGAAGTTTCTAATGGGAATTTTTGAGCATCATGTATGTTAACATAGGAAGATGCAAGATTGTAAAAGGAATTTACCAGATTACCTTTAAAGTTTTCCTTGCAATTAATTCACTCTGTCACTGACATAGGTGATGCGCTCCAAGTGTTTTAAAACAAAAAGTAAACTTAATTCCAACATCTTGCAGTAACCACATATATCAATGATCCACGCAGTAAAATAAATTTTCTCAGAATGTCAAAGTTTAATCCTAAAGTTATATTGAAAGAAACTGTTTTTAGTCAACATAGTGTCTTACATTATATACTATTACATATATTACAAGAAAACGTTTTGCGAATAGAGCACAAATAGCTAAACGAAACATCTGTAATACATTGATTTTCTATAATTAATAGAGTCAGGCGCAACTGTGAGGATATTCATAATATACAAAATAAAACAATTTATCTTAGTAATAATTCCGTTATAAGAGTCAGCAATCAATCTGGGATGCTTCCAATCAAACCAAAGCTCTGCATCAGATTGATTGCTGACTCTGTTAGCGGAACTACTAGGTATATTTTAAAAAAATGTACATTGTTATTCTATTCACTCAATTTCTACCAAAATAACTGTTTTGTTTCAGTCTAATGTTTTTGGTAAGGCGAATATATTTTAATAAATTTAAAACAGGTAGCCTTAAAAAGTGACCATCATGATTGAAGCATCGACATGTGTTGGTAGTGTACACTGTCGAAATGGTAAATTCCCCCTAAGCCTCCACATCTTCCCCAAATACTTTTGTCTCTGTTTGGGAAGAATTGTTTCTCTCTTTATACATAGCTTCTTCTTCTTCTTCTGCTTCATGAAATTAGGCCTTTTGACCTGTTTTCACATCAAGTGGGATTTAATGAATCCTCCCATCTAGTAAATGGGCTTCCAACATTTCTATGTCCTATTGGTTTGTACTTTAGTAACAGCTGAGGGATTCTATCTGTAGGCATTCTCTTGACATGTTCATACCAGTTGTTTCTCATGTTGACAATTCTATTTGTTAAATTGAAAATATTTAAGTCCTTCCTAATATCCTCACTTCTTTTCTTGTCCAAAATTGTCACACTCGCTACTGAACGTAGGAACTTCATTTCTGCAGTTTCTATTTTCCTTCTGTCTGAACGGTTTAAGAGTCCAATTTTCACTTGCATATGTTAAGACAGGCACTGCCATAATATTGTAAAATTTTAGTTGTGTGCTCCTCAAAGTTTTATTTTTCAGTGCCCGTCTCATAGTGCCACACATTCTGTAAAATCTATTTAATTTAATATTAATATCTTCCTTCTGACAGTATGATACGTTGCTTCCTAAATAATTAAAATTGTTCACCTATTGTATTATACTGCTATTAATACTGATTTTACACCTCATATGGTCCTTCCCGTTGAATGTCATTACTTTCGATTTACTTTCAGAGAATGTCATATTGAATTTATTTGCTATTTCGTTTCATTTATATGCTGCTATTTGTAAATTGTCTTCTGAAGAGCTAAGAATTGTCTGATCGTCTGCAAACAGTATGGTATTTAGAATCGTACCGCCAACTTAAACTCTGTGGTTAAATTTGATTGCCATTGTACAATGATCTCGTCTATATATATATATATATATATATATATATATATATATATATATATATATATACTAAAGAGTGCAGGAGATAGCGGGCATCCTTGTCTGACCCCTTGATTAATTTCTAATGTATTATCGCTCATTGTACCTCCTTTATCAATCATTATCATCAATCATTATACATAGCTTATATGGCTAAATGTTTCCTGTAAGGTTGCTAAAAGAGTTAAAAAGTATAATTTACAGTGATTGTAGCTTTCTTAGCAGTGAACATATTTATAAAGAAAAGTAACTAGAAAAAGTTAAAGAAAATATTTCATATGTTTAAACTCTGTTTGGTGGAGAACATTACAAAAAATAGAAAATTACAAATATATCAAACCATAATTCAGACCATTTTAACAAATGATTCTGAAGTTTGGCAAATTCCTACTAGGGAAATGAAAATAATTTTAAGTACAGAAATGGATGTTTTAAGATCAACTGGAAAATCTAGAATGGGTAGAATAAAAGAAATGAGGGAACTATGGGTGTGCAAGAGGAGTCGGACATCATAGACATTATAGAAAAGAAAATATTACAGTGGTATGGCTATGTCAAAAGAATGCCAGAACAAAGATTGCCTAAAATTGTTATGGAATGGATCCGAATGGAAAGGAGGAAGACCGAAGAAAACTTGGATTGAAGGGGTAAAAGCGGCTATGAATATCAGAGGACTGGAAGAAGATCAATGGATGGAAGAGAGGAATGGGGCGTTTAGTTTCCGGAAGACAGCGGCAGCTGCCATGATGATGATGATGATGAAAAAGATCAGGACTTTAACAGCAACAGTGAATCGATGTATGTCTGATCTTTAAAATATAACTTTAAATTATTACACAACCTAAAGATGGGGAAATTTCTAGAGATTGTTTACATATTATAGGCGAAGAAGGCGGCCATGAATGATTACAGAATAATTTATTAGTTTATATTTCTCCACTGTTATGCGGCGTATTGTTGATATATCATACACTGCTATTGGCAGGACATGTTGCACGAATATGAATGACAGAGGGACATGGAAGACCAGAGAGAAAGTGCCCAATAGGTAGTTCGAGAATGATGATAAAATAACATTGACCATGATTTGAGGGAAGTAGATTATGCAGGAGATGATCGGAAAACATTACCTCGGGATAGCGATGTATGAGGAGCTTAATTCTGCGCGGCAATGAACCCATGGGTTTGATAGTGCAGCGAGTTAGTTAGTTTTAGTAATGAAACTTGGCCATACGATTTAATTAACATGAACATCGTAGACTAGCAATAAATTCGAGTTGATGGGGAGTTCGCTTAGTTCACGAAGTTGATGTGTGACAGTCTATTAATAACACTGGTGAACATGATATATACCAATAGTTGTACTTAATGCAGTTTCTTTATCGTGTTTTCAAATATGTAATCGGAATTTCACCATCACCCACAGTTTTTTATTTCAATTAATGGATTTAAATAATTATTTTTTTAATAAACGTTTTTTCGTCCATTTGTCCATTGTAAAATAAAACATGAGCTAACTCAGGAGATTTCAGCAATGGAAAAGAGATATCAAGGTAAATGGAATCCTAATATGCTGGCCGATTATTGTTGGACCATCAAGAGGGATGCTCCACAGGCGAAATATAGCAGAAAATCATCATTTCTTACTTTCCAGGTGAGTCCGAATGTTCGAATATTGTGTAGTTACGAATGTAGAAAATATTAAAGTGTTTGAAATTATAAATTCCTGTCTCTCGGAAACCTTACGTGATGGAGAAAAACCGATATCATATTTGAATTCAGGAGAAGAAATACTATCAGAATAGCATTTTTTTCTGAGACAAAAGAAAGTATATTTTTTGTTGCTCAGTGTGATTAGAAATATTCATCATTTTCTGAAGCTTTGGTTACTGCCAGTTAAATACTATTTATTTGCAGGGTTAACTGTTTTTGCGTTATTTTATTCTTAGTATAAACGTATTTTCGCAAAATGAGGACTTACAATCCTCATTTTATATTTTTAAAAATTCAAGTTCAATTTATATTCAAGCAGAATTAGAGTGTTATTTTTCTGAAGCAGAGAGCAAGTTAAAGGAGGAATTATTAGCCAGAATTAAGTGCAACATACTGCAACAAGCGAATCGCATCCACTTTAATATTCATATTGCCCAGAGTAGTTTACATGCATGAGACCCACTCACTTGATCGGCTTAAAATACCGCTCTGCAAAATATAAACATGCGGGCTGCTTAATAAAAACTGCAGCAGCTCTCTTCAAACCGCAAGCGTTCATACACTGCAGTACACAGCATGAATCACTCAGTTTTCTGTCGCGCAATAAGTGTGGCCCATGTAAGTTGCATTCAGAGGAGCAGGAATTTGAATCAACAAACTACAGAACAAAAACAGTTTAGATTAATTTATTTCTCTTGGCTACCAGTGAAGAGAAGAGAATTGAGAATTATTTACAATCAAAAGCCCAAGTATAGAGAAGAGGAAACAAATCATATATATATTAGCTACATCCGGCGTGCGCTGCTATACCAAAATATATGATGTGTTTTTGCATTTAGTTGAATAAGTGAAAGGAGAAATAAATATAAATTTATATCGTTATTATTTTTAGATGCCCCGTGCTGATTACACGGCGTTGCCCGTGAATCTACGCATCCCGATGTACTTGGCATAAATGAGCTGAAAGACAAAATTTGTTATTTTGAGTTATCCATAAAAGAATACCCGCCTGCGCTGCTATGCTTGCCCGGGAATCTACTTATCTCGATCTTCTTGGCATCAATGAAAGACAAAAATGGTTATTGTGTGTTATCCTTAAAAGATAAACATATGCTGTCGCGGACTTTTCTATAGAGTGTTTTAAGATATTCAATTCTGTGTACAATAGTTTTGTGTATTTGTTATGGTTTAGGCAGCGTAAGACATTTAAGCTTATAAAAAGCTACATTTTTTCACCTTTTTGCACTACAGAAGGTGATTTCTAAGGGTGAAGAGCTTGAGCATTAAAACTCTCTTATAACCTATAACCTTCCCGGGAAAATCCTGAACATTTTGCAAAAAGCCCCATGACAATCGGATGAATGGTATGGCAGCACATGCTTGCCCGGGAATCTACGAGTACTTATCCCGATCTCCTTGACATCAATGAAAGACAAAAATGTTTATTGTGAGTTATCCTTAAAAGATAAACATATGCTGTCGCGGACATTTTTGTAGAGTTTTTTTTTGAGATATTAAATTCTGTGTACAATAATTTTGTGTATTTGTTATGGTTTAGGCAGTGTAAGCCATTTAAGGGTAAAAAAGGGACTTTTTCACATTTTTCGCTACAAAGGGTGTTTTTAAGGGTGTAGGAGTAGAGTATCTCAACTCTCTTGTAGCCTATTTCATCCCGGGAATCTCCTGAACACTTTGCAAAAACCCCATCACAATCGGATCAACGGTATGGCCGCGTATGAAGTACGATCAAACAAACAAACAAACATTCATTTTTATATATTAGATTAAACTGTAGTTAATAATTCTTTGCATTTGTTTTTAATTGTTTGTTAAAAATTAGAGAATAATTATTGCAACTGTTATTATTATTAAAAAGTAAGTATATATAATTGTTGTTTTTGTTATTTATTATTAAATTATAGTAAATAATTCTTTGGATTTTTAAATTATTAAATATTAGAGAATGATTATTGCAACTGTTTTTATTATTAAAAAGTAAGTAAATAATTGATTTTGTTATTTATTATTAAACTGTAGTAAATAATTCTTTGCATTTGTTTTTAATTGTTAAAAGTCAGAAAATACTTACTGCAACTGTTTTATTATTAGAAAGTAAGTAGGCCTACATATAATTGTTGGATCAGAAGCCTGGATACATAAAAAACAAGATCTAAGTAGGATAACGGCGGCAGAAATGAAATTTTTGAGATCTGTTAAAGGGAAGACAGGAAGACAGAATCAAGAACACATCAATAAGACAGGAACTATGAAATGTTGCTGCAATACCACTGATACTACGATATATAATATAAGACAGAAACAATGGAATCTAACACATAGACAGAAATGAATGAATATAAGAATATCCAAAACAAATACCAAAACTCAAACCACAAGAGGCACCCGAGATGTGGGGCAGAACCTAAGAAAGAGATGGGCCTGAAGTCGAAAGGGGTCAACAGACCTAATCCATGAATGCAGATGATGATGATGATAATTGTGATGTGGGTTTAATGTATTTTATTATTAAACTGCAGTAAATAATTCTTTGCATTTGGTTTTTAATTATTAAATTATTTAGTAAATCTATTATTGAAACTGTATTTATTATTAACAAGTAGCTAAATACTTTGTTCTGTTGTTATTTATTATTAAGCTAATAACCCAGGCGTGCGCTGCATACACCTAAATACATAGTGGGCGTTTTTGCGCTTTCGACTATTACAATAAGTACAATGAATAATAGGCTAAATATAAATTTATAATACGTATATTATTTTTAGATAAACCACCAATTCCGTGCTTGATATACACCAGGACGCGTTGCTGTGCATCTAACGCATCCCGATTAAGTACTTGGCAATAAATGGAGCTGAAACACAAAATTCCTTATTTTTGAGTTAGCCATAAAAGAATACCCCGCCGTGCGCTGCTATGCTATGCCCGGGAATCTACTTTTTCCGATCTTCTTGGCATCAATTGAAGACAACAAATGGTTATTTGAATTAAGGTTATCCTTAAAAGATACACATAAGCTGTCGCGGAATTTTCTGTCATACGTTTTTGTCTTTTCTCGATATTCAATATCTGTGTACAAATAAATTTTTGTGTATTTGTGTTACTGGTTTTCAGGCGCGCGATATCCATTTGAACCCGAAAAAACACTATTTTCTTTATCCCGTTTTTTCCCTACCAAGGGTGTTGTATTAAGGGGGAAGGGGGCTTGAGCCTCTAACCTTCCCGGAAAAATTCTGAACATTTTGCAAAAAAGTCCCATCACAATCGGGTGGACGGTATTATAGAGCACGCTTGCCCAGGATTCTACTTATCCCGATCTTCTTGGCATCAATGGAAGACAAAAATGGTTATTGTGAGTTATCCGTAAAAGATAAACATATGCTACCGCGGACATTTTTTGTAGAGATTTTTGAGGTATTCAATTCTGTGTACATTAATTTGGTGTATTTCTTATGGTTTAGGCAGCGTAAGCCATTTAAGCGTCAAAATAGAGAATTTATTTCACTATTTTCACTACAAAGGGTGATTTTTAGGGGTGATGGGGTTGAGTATTACAACTATCTTATAGCCTATGTTCATCGTGAGAAACTCCTGAAGATTTTGCAAAAGGCCCTATCACAATCCGCGCATAAAGTACGAACAAACGAGCATTCATTTTTAGACTATATATTAGATTAATACTAAATTGAAGAAATTAATTAATTGCAATAGGTAACAATATAAAGCAAAATAAATTTAAGAGAACGTTTGAAAATATAAAACTAACTCTAATATACACTAAGAATTAATGCAGTGGAGAGTGATATAAACAATAATATAAATGCATTAAGGAATAATAATATAAACCAAAATAGATTCAAACATTTTCTTTTGTAGATCTCAAAAGAATCATAGTGAAAACTCTTGTGATGTCACATTTTTATTATTGTAACATCTTAATAACAGATGTTAAGAATAAACTTGCACTACAATATAGTAGTGTTCATAATATGAGTACCAGGTAACAGACATACACATTAAATTTTCATAATTATGGCAGTATTTTTCATCGTTTTTCGAAAGCTAATGATTCTATCTCCATGATTGTAGTAAATTACTTTTTCTTACTCTGCTATTCAAACATAAACGTACAAACCTACACCAAGTTGCTTATCCTCTAGCTTTCAACTCTCTTCAATCATAAACATTCTGGTAACTGTATCCGTCTCGGTGAATCAAGGCGCGTGGCAGGAGGTAAGATTACCGAGTGAGGGAGAGAAGTAGTGGCTATGCAAAACAATTTTCTTATTAATGATAAAAGTAACATAAATTATATAAAAACAACACTATTCTATAATGAACACTCCAAACATATGAGAAAACATAAATTTTCACTAACACAGAACTAGTAGAAAAAATCGACGTGTAGTAACTATTATGTTTTCAAAACTGAGTGTAGTTGCTGGCAGTACCTGCAACTCACCCCTCCCCTCTTTTCGCACCTTACAACATACACTCAGCACATACGGCTACATAAGCCAGAACTGAACTATATGGGATAATCCATATCAAATCGGGCAGCAAAAAATCTTGCAATTTATTATTTAAATTTTATGTATCCTTAAATTTAGTGAATACATTTATAAACGTATTAATATCGAAATATAATTTTCATCATTAATAGGTTCATAGTTATAGTCTTTATAGGAAGCCAGATATAATAAGAACAGTTAAGTCTCGTAGACTGCGATGAGCAGGACATGTTGCACGTATGGGGAATGAAAGACTTGCATGGAAGCTTCTTGTAGGAAAGCCAGAGGGAAAACGCCGAGTTGGTAGACCAAGAATGAGGTGGGAGAATAACATTAACTATGATTTGAGGGAAGTAGATTATACAGGGAATGATTGGAAGGCATTAGCTCGGGATAGGGATGTGTAGAGGCCTTATGTTCGCGCGACCATGAACCTACGGGTTCGATAGTGTCAGTGAGTAAGTAAGTAGTTCATAGTTATGACGATCTAAAATTATCGTAAGTATGATAAACTAAAACGTTTGACTACTATTTTTGAAACAATAAATAGCAAAATTTGTTTCAAACGTATTTATATAGGTGATATCACGTAGTTTAAGGGTGTTATTTTTATAATTAGGATATGTTTATTTTCGGTGTAAATTTTCTATTTTATGGTGGTTTACAGCAGCACATACCATAAAATGAAAACGAAAAAAAAAAGGGGGGATATTATCCACATAATAAGGATCAATTTCCATCAATTATTTTTTCGGTGGGATGAATAGTTCAGACAATATAAATGTTTTTCATTGTATTTACGTTGAAACCTGGCGGATCAAAGAACAGGTATTTCACTCCACAACCAAGGTCGCGCGCGTAGTTCTCATTGAAACATCTGACCCGCTTCATCAGCGATTTTTCTGTCATTAAATCTAATAGATTATTTAAATCATTAGAAAAGTTCCATTGTTGGATTATATGAACACATTACTGTTTTTCTGCTACTTATATACGATATATATAAGTAATTAATTCTTGATAGCTGTTAAGTGTGGATTGTCCGTAAGTTGTAAATTGTATTCACCAAAACATGACTGAATACATTTAAATAATGATTAGTTTCACTCTCTTATAAAATTTCTTTCATTAATTCTGCGAGGGCAGGTCTTTCACTGCAATCATAGCATTTTCATGCTATAATTTGCAGCTTTACTAGGGAATTATAGGTGTGGTAGCTTCCCGTTGCTTTTCACATCGGTGAAGGATGATGATAATGATAAGGATGATGACGACGGCCGGATGATTTTTGGGGACCGTCGGGCCCTAAGCTTCCTGACATTTGTCTTACAGGTGAGGAAAACCCCCGAAAACCCCTCTCCGAGGAGCCTGTCCCGACCGGGAATCGAACCCGGATCCGCTGCGTGACAAGGCGAGACCACAGCGGTGGAAGTATATTAATGTGATATTTGTAATTAAGTACAAAATATGTTTGTTTTTGTATATTGTGTGCTACACACGAAACAAAAATAACTGTAAATATACATTACGAAGGTCCACCGCTGTGGTCTCGAGGTAGCGTGCTGCCTTGTCACCCAACGGGCCTGGGTTCGATTCCCGGTCGGGGCAGACTCCTGGGTGAGATTTTTTTCGGAGTTTTTCCTCACCTGTAAGACAAATGTCAGGAAGTTTAGGCCCCAACGGTCCTCGAAAATCATCCGGCCATCATCATCCTTATCGTTATCATTATCATCATCATCCTTCACCGGTGTGGAAAGCAACGGAAAGCTACCACACTTATAATTCCTTAGTAAAGCCGAAAAGCATAGCACGAAAATGCTATGACTGCAGTGAAAGACCTGCCCTCGAACAGAATTACTATAGAATATAGAGACTCGCTGATTTCCTTCCCTCTGAGGGAACGCTACATTCAAATTGTTACGCCTTTAAAATTCCATTGGTTCCTATCGAGTTTGAACCAGCGAACCTCGGAATAGGAGTTGTGCAGAGTAACCACTAGTCTACGATGATGATGATGCAATAATAGTAATCATGATAATAAAAATAATGTAATGATGATAATAACAATAAAAATGTTTGGAAGTGCACAAAGGACTATTACCAAGTAGCTCCATCGTTGTTTGTACGAGCGATCGACCTTTACTTACGCGAAAGGTATTGAGGGCAGACTACACATAGTAGATTTTAAGGAAAATAGTTATTTTGGTAGTTTCCTTTCATCCCACCACTTTAATACTAATTACAAACAATTAACTGGTCATCAGGTAATAATCTGGTATTTTTTGATTATGTAAAATGTTTGGTGTGAAAGGTCAATTGCATATTAATTGTATTTACGCCCTTCAGAAAAACGTAAGAAATTAATATACTAATTTTCAAGCGATAGAGCATAAAATCATCTATAATGTGACTATCTGTTCAAGTTGAGGGAACAGTTATACTTCGAGAAATTTATTTAATAAAATCATCATCATCATCATCATCACTCCAGAGATTAGGCAATTGCCCGTTCCGACTTCATAATGCATCAGCCCAACATCTTCTAGGTCTTCCAACATCACGTCTTCCTCTTGCTTGATAATTTCTTGCTAACAATGGATATCTCTCCTTACTCATTCCATCCATGTGATCAATCCATTTCTGTCTGTAATTCGTGACTTTATCCAATAAAGGTTGTACTTTCAATTCTTCTCTTATATCCTCATTTCTTATTCTATCAAGTCTTGTACATCCTTTTACTTGTCTTAGGAATCTCATCTCCGCCGTCTGTATTCTATCCTTCTGTTTTTTCACTGGAGCCCAAGTTTCACATCCATACAATATTGTGGGAACCGCCATAACATTATACATTTTTATCTGGTTTCTTTTCTAATTTTATTTTTGAATGTGCTCTGTATTGTTCCACACACCGTATGAAATTTATTTATTTTGGAGTCAATATCTCTTTTCACATTGTAGCCAATATCACAGCCCAAATATTTGAAACTAGACACCTGTTCTATACTTTGATTTTCTAAAATAATTTTGGATCTCACTGTATCTCTTCCTCTAAAAGCCATGGTCTTCGTTTTCCTTACAGAAATCTTTAGATCGTATAATTTACATATTTCGTTTAATGCATGCATTGATTTCTGTAAGCCGTCTTCATTTTTCTGTATTATGATTACATCGTCAGCAAATAGAGGATTATTTATGCACATTTTATTATCCATTCTTATTCCTTTAACAAAATATAACCTACTTTTTAAAGCAACACGATACATTGACAGCTCTATTACTCTTTAATTTCATCAAACGAAGACCTGAAATTCGGTTCAGAGATTCAGTATATCATAAAGTTTCACCGTAAAAAAATGTAAACTTTTAAAGATGTGAGTTCAATTTTCACAATTTTTTTTGCCGATTTCGTATGGAATGTCCCATATGCGATCGCAGCAGAACCTGCAACTTGACTTCTAACTCATATAGGACTATCATATCCACTGAAAGACTATGGATCTCCTTAGTAGGGACTAGGGCTGCCGGTCATTAGTTTATTTTATAATAATTTTATATCGCTTAATCTCTTAAATTTGTTAAAATATACTTAAATCTCAAATATAATATTGGCTTCTCCGCAGATAAACTAACGGTTTCTGATATTTTATATTTCTATTAATATTAGCTTGATTTATTTTAATTCCAGTTTAATTTGTATAAATATCGACTTATTTACTGCCCGTTATAATATGACATTTTTTCTATAATTACTTCATATTTTTCACTGGCTGAGTGGAAGAGAAGGCCTGAACTGTAGGTCTACTATTTTAAATAAATTATTATTGCTGTTATTATTCTAGTCTACTTTATGTCCGGATATCTATATGTGAGCACATGGATGCTCCCTAGCGGGAGTTTCTTAGCCAAGCAAATTTAGTCTTCCGGGTTGAATGGCGTGATCCAGTTTTGTTTAAACTCTAAGTTTCGTCTACTACTGCGAATTGTCAGGAGATTCTGCGTGATCTCTGTGAACCCCGCAGAATCTCTTTGAGATGTCTATCACAGTAGTAGACGAAACGTAGAGTTTAAACAAAACTGGACCACGGCATTCAGCCCGGAAAATCAACTTAACAAGAGTCAAGACACCGGCCGTGAAAGCCTAAAATTCTACACAAGCTAATTTAGTTACGCTTATTTCCATATATATATGAAGTGATTGTTATTAGATTATTATCTTGGAGCGGAAAATACCGTACTAGTACTAGCACTAGAGGAAAGGGAAAACCTAAAGAATGTTGGATGAATGGTGTGAGAAGTATGAGTGAACTGGGACTTGCAGAGGAGGATATTCAGGACCGCTAAAACTGAGAAGGCGGATTTCTTGAGGGTGATGGAAAACCATCCTATTGTGTATAAATTCATAAATAAAAATTATTATCATCATCATCATCATCATCATTATTAACAAAGGATGAATTATCAAACTTCAGTTGTGGATTTAATAGAAAACAAACAAGTGGTCATGTAAAAAAGAATGACAAAAGACAAGAGTCCCAGAAAAGTACCAGAATGGGTGCTACTTCGTGGAAAAGAAGAAGAGGAGGAGGGGGAGAAGGACGAGCAAAAATAACGTGGATTGATAGTGTATTGAGCTGCCTGAGGGAAAAAGGACTGGACGATGGAGATTGGAATGACACAGAGATATAGGGGAGAATGACAATATATTAATTGGGCGCTGGAAGATGTTGTGAAACATTGAGAAACTGCTAAATAAATAATTCAATAAAATTATCATATTATTACTAGCTAATACCGGGCGTGAGCTGCTACGCCTAAATGAATGATAATTAATGTGCTTTTATGTTTAGTTGAATAAGTGCAAGGAAAAATAATCATAAATGTATATTTTTTAGATACCCCGTGCTGATTACCCGGCGTTGCCCGGGAATCTACTTATCCCGATATTCTTGACATAAATGAGCTGAAATACAAAAATTAATGTGTTTTATGTTTAATTAAATGAGTAGAAGGAAACTTGTATATCGTAATTATTTTTAGATACCCAGTGCTGTTTAAGGAATATACTCATCCCGATCTTCTTGGCATAAATGAGCTGAAAGACAAAAATTAATGTATTTCTTATGATTAGTTGAATAAGTGAAATGAAAAATAATTATAAATGTATATCGTAATTATTTTAAGATTTCCCTTACTGATTACTCGGTGTTGCCCGGGAATCTACTTATCTAGATATTTTTGGAGTACATGAACTTAAAGACAAAATTCGTTATTGTGAGTTATCCATAAACGAATAGCCGCCATGTGCTTTCTATGCTTGCACATGAATCTACCTATGTACTTGTCTTGATCTTCTTGGCATCAATGAAAAACAAAAATGATTATTGTGAGTTATCCGTAAGAGATAAACAAATGCTGCAGCAGACATTTTTGTAGAGCTTTTTTGAGATATTCAATTCTGTGTACATTAATTTTGTGTTTTGGTTTAGGCAGCATAAGCTATTTAAGCGTCCAAAGAGCCGCTTTTTTAATGTTTTCCACTACAAAGGGCGATTTTTAAGGGTAGTAGTTGAATATCACAACTCTCTTATAGCCTGTGTTCATCCCCGGAATCGCCTGAACATTTTGCAAAAAGCTCCATCACAATCGGATGAACGGTATGGCCGCGCATAAAATACGAACAAACAAACCAACAAACAAGCAAACAAAATTCATTTTTATATATTAGATTAAAATAAAGGAATATAGGCTAAACTCGAACAGATTAATAATATTTTCATGGGATTAAATCTTGATAGCCCTGGCGATGTAAGCTTGTGCACCCTTTAAGCAATTTAGGTAAAATGTGTGGACGTAGTTGCAGTGGGTTAGACCAGAGTCAGTGCAAGTTAGAGAAGATTGTATCGTCATGGTGATGTGGACCAACAACAGTACGTAGTGCTTATCCCATCCGCGAATCTGCTCTAGCAACTTAATTAGCCTCGAGTTGGACACATAAATTCAAATTAACTTATGCAACTGTTAACTTTACTTGCAAAACTATAGCGTCCTGCACAACTACGTGTTACAGCGGAATAACTGTATCGCATTTCTAACTGCATTAGAATGTCCTCCGCTTCCTTGATTGCTTCCAACTGATTGTATTCTTACAAAAAAAGATAATGCAGACTGAATAAGTGATTCGGTAAAGTACATGTCCATTTATCGACAGCTCTACATCCTGTTTCTCACATTTTTTCAGAGTTCAATGACTTTTAGAGCGACTTAAATTTTGTAATATGAGCTACTGTAAACCAATCTTTATTCTCTTACGTCATCAGGTGTAATCATGACAAACAAAATTTTATCTCTGTGATTAAAGCATTTTTAAAATATTAATAATAATAATAATAATAATAATAATAATTAGAGACCGGATATTAGGGAAAATGCCTACGGTTATTTATTTTAGACATTGTAAAATTCAGCTTACAATGCCTATAAATGCCTATTTGCCATTTTTTCTCAAAATTAACTTAACATTTCAATGCGATTAATTTAAATGGACAAACTTCATGACACATATAATTGCATAGAAACCATTAAGTGACTGACAATATTATTTTTGATGTTGATAACGCTGAATTCAGCCTGTAGTTCTCGTTTACAGACAGGTGCTTCAAGGAGAGAGTGATGCGACATGTATGTGGCTTATCTTTTATTTTTTTTTACCTTTAGAACAGTTGTTTTACGATGCCTAAAGAACGGACAACAGTAAAATGTAAACTGACTAATTTCATGAAAGAATTTGATGCGGAAATATTATCAAGTGACGGTTCAATATTTTTTTTGCAAAGTGTGTAAAATTTCAGTGAATTGCGCGAAGAAGTGCCATGTTTCGCAAACGTACATACTGCAAAACATAAATATGCTCTTTGTAAAAAGGCAAAACAAGTTCCAAAATCATCTCTGACATCTTGGTATGCTATTGACAGCATATGTTTATATTCTTTACGTAAAAATTTATTATGTCTATTTTTTTGTAAGAGCCTATTTTGATTTTTTAATGCCTATATTAATGATTTTAGTGCCTTTTTTGCCTGCCTATTTTAAACTTTTTAAGTGTCTATCACCCAGACTCTAATAATAAGTAAGTTCATAGCCACATGGTCTTCGTACAACTTTATCCTGAGCTAATGTTTTCCAATCACCACCTGTAAAATCTACTTCCCTTAAACCATGGTAATATTATTCTCCCACCTCATTCTTAATTTACCAACTGGATGTTTTCATTTCGGTTTTTCTACAAGAGGCCTCCATGCCCCTCTTTTCATTCCCCATTTTTGCCACATATCCTGCCCATTGCAGTATACGAGACTTAATTGTTTTTATTACATTTGGTTTCCTATAAAGATCATGTAACTCACTGTTATGCAGTTTTCTGAAATTTACCTGTCTATTCATCTCACTTTAGTACAAAAATATCCTAACAACTATATTCTCAAATACAGGTAATGGTTCATGTTCCGAATCCATATAATTTAACTGCGAGAATAATAGTTTTATATATATATATTCAGTTTTTTTTATTTTTATAGAAGTAGGGACCATAAGAATCCTTGTTATGCACAATATTATGTATTATCATGCATTTACAGAATTGAGCCTATGTTTAATTTTTTTATGAATCTCATTCCTATTTTAATTATTTTTTCTTAGATATTTAAATTCAGTCACAAAATTTCCCTTATTTGCCATTAACTATCCACTTCTATTATATAATGTATTTCTATGTGTGAACATATATGTATTTTTGTTGATGTTTACTTCTAGGTCAAATTTCTTAGTGTTACTCAATTCAGTGCGTGTTGGCCCTTAGTATCTCCTCGCTATCGCTAAATAACACTACGTCATTATCATAAACTAACAACTTATTAATAAAGTAAAGTAAAGTAAAGTGATCCCACAACAGACCCGGAGGCCCTTGGGGTAGTAGGAGGTTAAGGCTCCCACTTTTTCTAGACAATCAGCACTTTATGTCAGCCGGGTTGTCAGCCCTGCGTGACGGCCGCCTTTACCCCCAGAACAAGCGTCTGGTACTCATTTCCGTTAGAGGCTGAGTCGACCCCAGGGCCATAGTGCCGCCAGAGGGTTTGGGTCAGTTTAAAAATCCTGACCCCAACGAGACTTGAACCCTCGACCCTCCGGCTTGTAGCTTAGTGCCTTAACCACTACGCTACGGCGTGCCCCCAACAACTTATTAATACCATTGATATGTGAATATTAAAGAGGAACTAAAAGTACAACCACTTCTTCAACAAATAGAAGAACACAGGCACAATTTAACAGAACATCTGCAAAGAATGACATAGGATAGGATATCAAAGATGGCACTGATGTATAATCCTGGAGGACGAAGATCGGTAGGAAGACCAAGAAAGCGCTGGGCTGAACAGATGAGAGATGAGAACAGGCATAGACCTAATCCGTGAAGTTTGATGATGATGATTATGATGGTGATGTAGACCTCCTTCATCCTCTAAAGATTTGATGGTATGCTCTAGTACAAAATAATAATAATAATAATAATAATAATAATAATAATAATAATAATAATAATAATAATAATAATAATAATAATAATAATAATAATGAGTCAATATCTGGTCTTGAGAATGACAGCTTGGCTGTGGAAACGTGTTGACCATTTTAAAACATTAATTGGTGAATTGGGTATATTGACTGTATATATATATTTTTTATATATAATATTAATAATAATAATAATAATAATAATAATATATAATAATAATAATAATAAATATTCATAATGATAACAACAATGTTATTATTATTATTATTACTAATATTATTATGATTATTATTATTATTATTATTATTATTATTATTATTATTATTATTATTATTATACAACTTTGGTTGGAGGAGAAACGAATGAGAAACACTGCATTGTAGAATATTCCTAAATAAAAAAAAATTATTATTATTATTATTATTATCATCATGTAATTGGCACTATCATACTCGGAAAATCATAACGCCACTGACTTAATCATTCCATTCATCCCTATATTGAGATTTTTCAAACATACCAAGATTTTTTCCAAACATCCTCTATATAATTCCGCTCCTCAAATCCAGGTTAATGTTTCTCCCATTTCATTCTGGTCTACCTACATGGAGTTTTCCCTCTGATTTTCTTACAATGCAGAGCATCAATAATTAAAACATTATTATTTTTTTATTCAATGCCGAACATCATACGGTCATCATAATCATCATTCATATTCGTCTTAGATTAAGTTTAAGAGTAAGGATTCTATTGGCGCACCATTATCATCATCACCTAACATATCGTCGGGGCCCCAACCTCAGAAGTGGGTTACAATTACGCCAATATCAGGAGAGAATACTAGAAATGTCGAAATGACAACCTAGGGCATTGAATAAAAAATAATAATGTTTTAATTATTGATGTATTGTATTGTAAGAAAATCAGAAGAAAAACTCCATGTAGGTAGACCAGAATGAAATGGGAGAAACATTAACCAGGATTTGAGGAGCGGAATTATATAGAGGATGTTTGGGAAGATTAATTAAATCTCACTTGATGCGAAAGCAGGTCAAAAGGCCTAATTTCATGAAGTAGAAGAAGAAGAATAAGGAACAAAAAATTATTATTATTATTATTATTATTATTATTATTATTATTATTATTATTATTACACGAGAGCAATGGATGGAGCGAGTCTAGGAATTATGAACAGGAAGAACTTGAGAGAAATGTGTTCAAGACAGAAATTTGTGGAGGAATGAAATTACCTTGGGCTGAAGGAAAACTACTGTAGAAATGACATTTAATAATAATATTACCATAGTAATTATTAAATAAAGTTGTAAAAAGCTTAATACATTTATTCTGAAAATTACGCTCAGTGTTATGTTTTGTACGTGATTTATCTTGCTTTTAAATCGCATTCCTAGTTTCATAATGACATTTTATGATATTTACATTTGTTGTATTGCATAATAAAATGTGGGAATGGAATAAAAAATAAAATCTAGAGAGATAGAGCAAGAAATTATCAGCAATAAGCAGCAGTTGTTCATGAACAGTGATAAGTGTACATGAAAGTTAATAATCACGCGATAAAAACAGACGTAATAAACACGAAATAGTTCTGTTTATTATGCATTACTTTAACAAAAACATATTTAAACATGTCTTAATAATTCTTGTTGCATTTGTGATAATGTAGGGGATTAAAAATTACATAAAAATATTTCTTTAAATTACGATTTAACCCATATACTGCGGAGTAGTGTTCAACATTCAATAAATTCACTCTTATCACTTGCTTTCATATTTCTTCTTCTTCTTCTTCTCCTCCTCCGTCTCCTTCTTCCTCTTCCTCCTCTTTTTCTTCCTCTTCCTCTTCTTCCTCTTCCTCTCCTCTTCTTCTTCTTCTTCCTCTTCCTCTTCCTCTTCTTCCTCTTCTTCTTCTTCCTCTTCTTCTTTCCTCTTCTTCTTCCTCTCCTTCTTCCTATTCTTCTTCCTATTCTTCTTCTTCCTCTTCTTCTTCCTCTCCTTCCTATTCTTCTTCTTTTACTATTCTTCTTCTTCCTATTCTTCTTCTTCCTCTTCTTCTTCCTCTCCTTCTTCCTATTCTTCTTCTTCCTATTCTTCTTCTTCCTATTCTTCTTCATCCTCTTCTTCCTCTTCTTCCTCCTCTTCTACTTCCTTTCCAGGATTAGGTCAATGCGACCTGTTCCGGTCTCAAGTCCATCGCTTCCTTGGTCGTCCCAAAGATCTTTTTCCATGCGGTTTGTAGGTGCTGATTGTTTTGGGTAATCTTGTATTGTCCATTCTGTCTAAATGTTCTTTCCATTGGTGTTTGTGCTCTTCTAGTTTGTCGAGTATTGAAAATATCTCCAGTTCATTTCTTATTGATTCATTGTGTAATCTATCCATGCGTTACATTCTTTTACGGATCTTAAACATTTCATTTCAGTAGCTTCAATGTGTGACATATCTTTTTTTTGTAAGGACCTAAGATTCAGATCCATATAAAAGAACAAGAACAGCCATCATTTTATAAAACCTGGGCTGAGTATCTCTTCGAGTCTTTCGGAGGGTGCTTCTTATGGTGCCACACATCATTTGATATCGGTGTAATTTATTATGTATATCCCAATCATAGCTATACTATGTTATATCTGAACCAGGGTATTATTTTATCCTCCAATCAAAATGTCGTTATATCGCAGATCTATGTAATATTAAACATATCGTACCATGGAACATCTTATTTTTCATCTTAATTCATTATCACACTCTCTCACTAACTCACTGACACTATAGAACCCAAAGATTCATAAGCTCTCCATACATCCCTGCTTTCCAATCATCCCTTGTATACTTCTCACAAATCATGGTAAATGTTAGTTTCCTACCTCATTCTTAGTCTATCTACAAGGCGCTTTCCCTCTGGTTTTCCTATATGCAGTTTCCAGGCTCTTCTTTCATTACCCATTCGTACCACATGCCCTGTCTATCTCAGATTAACAGAATTAACTGTTCTAATTACATTTAGTTTCCCATAAATATCGTGTTTCTCACTTTTAAATAGTCTTCTCCATTCGCATGTCTGTTCATCTCTTTTTGGTGCAATTTTTTTCTAAGAATTTTATTCTCAAATATCTTTCCTCCTGCAATAAAGTATGGGCCCATGTTTTACATCCATATAATATAACTAGAAGAATAATAGTTATATATATATTTTTTTATTCAGTTTAAAATGGAATTCACCACCAGTGGAAATTAGAAGCTGCTGGACAAGCCTCTTTCAACCAAAAATTAATATTTCCACGTGTATTTGTGGCTACTGTAGTATTTAAAACTATTGTACTTATTTTTACGTAACTTCTATGTTCATAGTGGTCTATTTAGTATTAAGTTTAGAAGTAATTATAGTGCAGAAATGCATAATTCTACATGTAATACTGGCCAAGTGGAATGTAAACTTTATGGCCTTAACTCTGGCAGTTTAAATAAAACCAACACTATCATCAGTATCAGTTTCATGAATTAATCCTCATAAGGTTAATCCAATCTGATTCCCTAACACTGTTGATTACATCTTGTCTTCGGTCTTCCAACGTTTCTTCTACATTATGGGTTGTAGATCATCGTCCGTTTTGGTATGCGATCGTTTCTTCATACATGTTGTTTCCAATTATTTCTACATTGTTTTATTTTGTCTATTAATTTAATGATGTTTAGCTCCCTCTTTATATCTTCGCTTTTTTCATCCAGGATATTATGCCCCGCAACAGATCTCAAAAATCTCAGTTCCGTTGTTTCAATTTTTAGTCTTTTTTTTGTCAGTACCTAAAACACCGTACCATAATGACACCGCCATTATTATTATTATTATTATTATTATTATTATTATTATTATTATTATTATCATCATCATCATCGTCATAACAATTTTCGGATACTTTTGAAATTCACAATGAATTAAAGCAAGGAGATGCACTATCTCCTCTACTATCCAATTTTGTATTATGCATGCCAACAAATCTTTAGAGGATGAAGAAGGACCACATCTCAACGGCCATTGGTTTATGATAATGATATAGTATTATTAGGGGATACCAAGGAAATCCTATGGATAACACGCACACTCTATTGAGAATCACCAAGAAATTGGAACTAGAAGTAAACATCAATAAAACTAAATATATGCTCATACATAGAAATACATTATATAATGGACAGTCAATGACAAAAGAGGGCAATTTTGAAGAAGTGGGTGAATGCAAATACCTAGGAACAATAATTACAAATATGAATGAGATGCACAAAGGAAATGTACACAGGGTCAATTCTGAAAATGCATGCTATTATGCATTACAGAGACACCTGTCGTCCTAACATATACAAAAAAAAAGTTAAACTGAAAACATATAAAACTGCTATTCTCTCAGTTCTATTATATGATGCGAAACATGGACTCTTACTTTAAGAGAAGAGAAAAGATTGCGAATATTAGATAATAAAGTTCTTAGGAAAATGTTTGGACCAAAGAGAGAAGAACAGGCATTTATTTAATAATAACAATAATATTAACCATTATATTAGGGAGATGAATATAATACAGGGGATGATAGGGAAATATTAGCTCAGGTGTTCGAATATATAAATTAACTTATTGAATTATGTAATGTTTAGATGTATTAATTAATTTAACAGATAATTAACTTGTGATTATATACAATAATAAATATTAAAACAAAGTTAATAAGTATTTTTTATATTAAACTTTGAAGATTGGTTACCTAACTTTGGTGTAAGGAGCTATTACCTGGTAAGCTAATTTAATTGTTTTTAAAAGTTTCTAAGAAAACATTAATTTCAAATATAAATTTAATCTTACTTTTTCTTTAGAAATACAACGTTCATTAATAAGATACTGTATTAAATATAAAATTGGTAAGAATCAAATTAATCGTGAATTCTTCTTACCTCATACTTCTAGGTTTTTTTTGAACACAGCACCGCAGTATCGGCGACCATCGTCACCAGCGTCAGCTGTTTTGACGACTGTCAATTTTTTTCTTTTGACAGTCCTGAAAACAGCTGACAATGGTCGCCGATACTGCGGTGCTGTGTTAAATAAATAATAGTTTTAAAAAACTAAAAGAACACGCTTTATTAGAAAACTAAAAAAATGAAAAATAATTTTAATTTCCAATACGCTTGGGATAAAATAAAGTGGTCAACAAAAAAATCATCTCCAACACATATAGAATAAAATTAGAGTTATCAACAAAAAGAAAATAATTTTACCATCAAAAGCGTGGGGTGCTTTTTATGATTTTTACATTTTCTTCTTAGAAAGCTTACTTTTACCAATATCTGTTTATTATCAAATATATTAATTGATATAGAGCACCCCACGCTTTTGATGGTAAAATTATTTTCTTTTTGTTGATAACTCTAATTTTATTCTATATGTGTTGGAGATGATTTTTTTGTTGACCACTTTATTTTATCCCAAGCGTATTGGAAATTAAAATTATTTTTCATTTTTTTAGTTTTCTAATAAAGCGTGTTCTTTTAGTTTTTTAAAACTATTATTTATTTTTTTATTTTTTAGTTTTAATATTTTACAGAATAAGATAAGAATGTAAATATCTTTAAATTCCATACTATTGTAGTATGAGCTAAAATTATTACTCTTCTAAAAAAAAAATCCTCCCCAGCCGGATTCGAACCAGCGACCTATGGATTACTAAAATTATATACCACTAGTTCACCGCTCTACCAACTGAGCTCTGACAACGATTGACTAAAAAGTCGACAAGTCCGTAACCTATTATACCAGTTTTAATGTTTTTGATTTTCTGATGATTCTGGCCAGGAATTTAGAAATAAAAATATGAAATTATTGTAGTGTCATGGGTCCTTTACAAGTATACAAAGTTGCAAGTCGATCCAATGCTTCTAAGTGGGTGAAAATCGTGTTCAAAGATTCCGTTACATAAATACAAAAACACTTTTTTTTTGATTTTATGATGATTCTGGCCAGGATTTTAGAAAATAAATATGAAATTATTGTATTGTCACGGGATCTTTACAAGTATACAAAGTTTCAAGTCGGTCCAATGTCTCTAAGTGGGTGAAAATCGTGTTCAAAAATTCCGTTACATAAATACAAAAACACTTTTTTTGATTTTCTGATGATTCTGGCCAGGATTTTAGAAAATGAATATGGAATTATTGTATTGTCACGGGTCCTTTACAAGTATACAAAGTTTCAAGTCTATCATATGTTTCTAAGTGGGTGAAAATCGTGTTCAAAGATTCCGTTACATAAATACAAAAACACTTTTTTTGATTTTATGATGATTCTGGCCAGGATTTTAGAAAATAAATACGAAATTATTGTATTGTCACGGGTCCTTTACACGTATACAAAATTTCAAGTCGATCCAATTATTTTAAGTGGGTGAAAAACGCGATGAAAGATTCAGTTACATAGATAGATAGATAGATAGATAGATAGATAGATAGATAGATACAGGTCAAGCTAATATAAAGCGTGTAAAAAAAACATTGATATATGAGGTAAGAAGAATTCACGATTCATTTGATTCTTATCAATAAAACCGCATAATGTTAAAAATTCTCAAATTCATTATATACAATTTGTACCTGGTAAGTCAGTCGTCCTCAACTAAATTATTAAACTTTAAAAGTGTTGATTGAACCTTCACTAACTGAAATAAAAAAACCGACCACGACAGGACTCGAACCTGCAATCTTCGGATCCGAAGTCCGACGCCTTATCCATTAGGCCACGAGGTCAACCGCTTGCTCTGCTTTCAGATACTTAGCACCCCTTATTTCTTCGGTAATTAACATGGTTTCTGGAATTTTGAGATTTCTCTTGAACTGCTCCTTCTTCTTCATCGTAATTTAATCTGTAACCATGTAGACAGTCTAATGCGCCCTATTCCATCCGGGCCTTATAATAGCAACAACCTGTCGGGAGAGGGATTTAAACTTCGGATCACACAAGACATGGAGGATCCCCTTGATTAAGTGATCAGCTCAATCCCGGACCTCCTCGGTGATAACACAACATTTAAGGCGAAACACACCATAATAATGGTGATTATGTTGGCCAGATGATATTCGGGGACTGCATGGACATAGCATTTGTCTTACAAGCGAGGAAAAAGTCCCGAAAATTATAAAAGAACGAGGATACCCACAATAGCTTATAAAACTATACAATGTATTTATCTTACTTACTCACTGACACTATCGAACCCATAGGTTCATGGCCGCGCCGACATAAGTTCTCCATACATCCCTATCCTGATCTAATGCTGTCCAATCATTCCCTGTATAATCTACTTCCTCAAATCACAGTTAATGTTATTCTCCCACCTCATTCTTGGTCTACCAACTGGGCGTTTTCCCTCTGGTTTTCCTATAAGAAGCTTCCATGTACGTCTTTCATGCCTCATTCGTGCCACATGTCTTGCCCAACGCAGTCTACGAGACTTAACTGTTCTTATTATATCTGGCTTCCTATAAATACCATGTAGTTCACTGTTATGTAGTCTTCTCCGTTCACCTGTCCGTTCATCTGTCTTTGGTCCAAATATTTTCCTAAGAATTTTATTCTCAAATACTCGTAATCGTCCCGCGCCGTAGCCGAGCGGTTAAGGTAGGAAGCCTTGGCGCAGAGCTACGGGACTTGCGCTGGTTCGAGTCTCCATGGGGGAAGAAATTTTCTCATGGTATTTCGGCCAGTATGGGACCGGTGTCCACCCAGCATCGTGAGGCAATTGGGTAGCTACAATAAGTAGCGGCTCCAGGTTGAGGAACCAGCTATAACGGCTGGGGGACTCGACATGCTAACCACATGTCACCCCTACACTGGCTGTTGATCATCTACCTATGTGATTGACACATGTGGATGTGAAGGGCCAGCAGCCGGCTGGTAAAAGGGCAACCGCTGAAAAAGTGGAAAGACCCTCAATCGGAAATACTCGTAATCTCCTTTCCTTCCTTAAAGTAAGAGGTATTTATCAGTAAACTAAATATCTGTTAAAAATAATTTAAGCTTACAAAAAATATTTCTGTTAACCAATGGTGTAGTCTGTCACTCACTCTTTTTAATATTCATGTTGCAGATTTAATATACAAATGGAAACAACGGGCGACTCATTGTTTTTAAATAACACGAATTATATATTTAAACATACTTCTGTTTGGCGATGACTTGACTTTTATTCAATATAAAAAGTCTTCACTACAAATATCATATACATGCGAAACATGGACTCTTACTTTAAGGAAGGAGAACATATTACGGATATTGAGAATAAAGTTCTTAGAAAATTCCTTAGTTGAAAGAGAGATAAATATAGAAATGAATGGAGAAGACTAAAAATTTGTACGCTACATGACCTTTATGGGAAACCGATACAATAAAGTCAAGCCTCGCAGATTGCGATGAGCAGGAGTTGTGGAACGAATGGTGAATGAAACCAGAGGAAAAGCGACCAGTACGTAGTCAAATAATGAGGTAGAAACTATGATTTCAGAGAGATACTGTATATTATACAGGGGATGAATGGAAAACATTACCCTAAGATAGAGGAGTAGGCGCAGACATGAACGTACGGAATTCAGTGAGCTAGATAATCAGTACGGATGATCGGGTCCATTTTTTATTCTTTGAGGATATCTTCGATTCTTTTTTGATAAAGTGGGAAATATCTGACGGTTCTCATGGAATGCAATTTTATTTCTTATTTATTTATATTATTTTTTATAGTTTATTATTATTATTATTATTGAAAAAGAAATATATTTATAAGACCATTATAGAAAGTTTTACAGTATGTCATATGGATCAGAGACATGGGCAATTAAAAGGTGCCAAGCTAACAAGTTATTAGGAACAGAGATGGATTACTGGAGAAGATCATCGCGGAAGTCCAGATTAGAAAAAAATAGAAACGTTGACATTAAAAAAAAAATTAAAGTTTAAAAAAATGTATTGTAGACAATTGAAGAGAGATAATTAAGATGAGTTGGACAACTCAAAATAATGACATCTGAAAGAATCTCAAAGAAGAACTTGGAGTGGAAAATAAATAGGAAAAGAAGGAATGGAAGACCTAAAGAAGGTTTGATGGACGGTATGAAAAGAAGCATGAAATGTTATAAATAATAATATAGAAGTATGAGAGAACTGGGGCTTACAGATGAGGATGTTGAAGATCACTACAACTGGAGAAGGCGAATTTTGAGAGTGGCGGAAAACCACTGTATTGTGAATAAATTCAGAAAAAAAATACTATTTGCTTCTAATCCATACATTTGGACCATGACTTTTGAGATGCCCTGTAAAATAAAGAGGAATAACACCATCTTAATGCGAATAAAGTAAAAAGAAAGAAAACACAACTGTATGCAATAAAGAATGTGCCGTGTGTAATGGTGAGTAACTGTAGCTGATAAGTTGCAGTGCAATGAGTGGTCTTAGTTGTAATGTTATTGCGGTAATAAAATAGTGATATTAGTACTTACCTACCTCCTTTCACGTGATATCATGAACCCATTTTATGCAATATGCACTAGATCCAAGGATCTGTAAAGAAAAACGAAATAAACGTTTAAAGACTTTGCATGTTAAAGTTGGAAGTTTATTTCTTGAAGAACACGATGTATATGACTGAGCAGTTTATCATGTTAAGTTACATGCGAGACGACACCTAAACTTTCATGCATAAATTCTCCAGGGGTTTTCCTTTTTTGACATCTTACCACACGATATGAGCTATTATTATACTATCTTATATAATGTACTCGCTTCTATAGATTGTAATAAAATAAGTTATATCAAGTTAACTAGAAAGCAATGTTTTTCAGTGGCGTGTTTTATTTATCCTCTAATTCAGTTGTTCTCAACTTTTTTACGTCGCATATTAAACTTCACGCGACCCATAGTTAAATTAGTACAATATAATCACTGATGAAAACATAAGTATGCCTTCTTCCTCTTTTTCAGCTTTCCCCCAGTCATAGGTTTGCCGTCTTCAATTTCCATTTATTTCTATCATTTCAATCTCCTTCTTCTAAAATTCCTATCGTCCATTATAGTTCTGACATAGGTTTTCCATTTCTATCTTGGTCTGCCACGTTTATTTCTTCCAGAGGGTGACCATTGGTATATATTTTTTGGCCATCTTTCATTTTCCATTCTTTGTACATTACCATACCATTTAAGAGTTTGATTTTAAATCCTCTTAACAACAGACGTGGTGACATTCATTTCTCTCCTAAGGAATTAATTTCTTATTTTATCCTGTCTTGTTTTTTTTAAGGCTTCTTCTAAGATAATCAAATCCAACTTTATAATTTTATTCTTTTGTAATTCCATCAAAGACCAAGTTTCACTTCCATATGACAAATGTTATTATGCTCTTATAAGTTTTCATTTTAGTTTGCTTTGTAATATATTTGTTCCAAATTATTTCATGTAATGCCTTAGTTGCATTTTTTGCCATTTAATTTTAGTTTGTACATCTCTTTCGCATGTACCTAAACATGATATATATATATATATATTTATTTATTTTATTTTTTTTTATTTATTTATTTAGCCTGGTGGTGTTAAGGCCATGTGGCCTTCTCTTCCACTCACCAGGACAAACATATATTACATAAGAATATAACAATCTTAATTAACTCTAATATTAAACACTAAGTAAAAATTTGATCAAAAGATAATATATAATATACATATTACGATCTATAATACAACCAGTTAATATTAGTTAAAATTAAGACTAAAACTAATAATAAAATGTATACAAGCAAGACATATTAAATTGTCCCTGTCTAGTGTATATAAAAAACAGGAAAATAATGAGATATAGAAAACTAATTTTACGATTATACAATATTTAAAACAAAACAAATAAAAATATTTGTTATTCTTAATATTATTTACATAAATAATTAAATATATTAATATTGCTAAAAGAATACTATCAGTGAGGTGTATAAGTTAGTTTGTTATTAAACAATTCTTTAGTTTGTTTTTGAAGGATGTTATAGTTTGACAGTCTCTGACATAGGGTGGAAGGGAATTCCATGTTTTGGTAAGTGACACCGTAAAAGATAATGAATAATATACAGTGTGATGAGGCGGGATATAAAGGACAATATGCTGATGGGATCGAGTGTCAAGATTATGTGTGTCGGATAGTCTGATGAAGCGGCGTGATAAATAATTAGGCGATGATGTGTGAAGTATTTTATAGAGAAGGGATAGGGAATGGACAGTTCTACGATCTCTTAGACGAAACCACGATAATTGTTCCAGGGACGGTGTAACATGGTCAAATTTGCGAATACCACAAATAAAACGTGCGCAAGAATTATGAACACGTTGAAGTCTTTGAGTGGAAATAATATTTAAGTCTGTAAAAAGAGTGTCACAATAATCAAAATGGGGCATTGCAAGTGTTTCTACTAACATTTTCCTAAGGGCGAATGGCAAACAATTTCGTACACGATTTAATGAATGTATTATTGAGAAGACTGTTTTGCATGTATGGTTTATTTGTGTATTCCAATTTAAGTTTTTGTCAATAAATACTCCTAGAATTTTTACTGTCTCACTATAAGGGATTTGAACTCCGTTTAGTGACACATGCGAAATTGTGTTTAGGTTAATTGTAGATAATAGTCTCTGATGACCCATAATGATTGATTATGACTTTTTAGGATTTAATTGCAGTCCATATTTAACTGTCCAAGTCATTAGTGAGTCAAGATCCTCGTTAATTTTGGCAACAGCGTCATTTAGTGAATATTTGTCTGTGTGGATGTAGATTTGCATGTCGTCTGCAAATAAATTATGTTTGCAATGCTTTAGGGAGTTAGATATGTCATTTATGTAGATTGAAAAAAGCAAAGGTCCAAGTACCGAACCCTGTGGAACCCCCAGCTTTACGGAAGGACCAAGAAGAACATGATGAACAATAATATATATATATATATATATATATATATATATATATATGTGTGTGTGTGTGTGTGTGTGTGTGTCCGTCCAGCGCTGTACTCTCGAGGTAGAGTGTTGCCTTGTCACGCAGCGAGCTCGGGTCCTCACCTATAACACAAATGTCAGGAAGCTTAGGGCCCATTGTTCCCCGAAAATCATTCGGCCATCATCCTTATCATTACCATCATCATCCTTTACCGGTGTGGAAAGCAACGGGAAGCTACTAAGCATATAATTCCCTAGTAAAACTGCAAAGTATTGCAGCGAAAGACCTGCCCTCGCGCAGAATTACTATGGATGGATATATACATATATATAATTAAAAATAACATTCGGATATATTAGTAGGTTACAGAATAAGTCAGTCACACGTATATTAGGTCATAACTCGTTTACGGCCATATTGAACAACCTCCTTACACCGTTGTAGCTGTGGAGACCTTTCAGGTACTTTCAGCAATGAAACAGTGTTTCAGGTTTTAGTCCTTAAATCATACTTTTCTTGGGTGCAATCAGGCCCTTCGTCGTCTCGTCTGTGTCGCGGCCCATGACCATAAGGACTGCACGGTTAAGACCGAAGCACAGAGGAATCCAAAGTTGTTTAAATATGCAAACTGCGAGGAGTTTGACCTTGCATCCTTCCGTGGCCGTCCAGTTTTTAAGGCAGATCAAGAAACCTATCTTATGGTCCAAAAACCATTCCCTATATCTACAGTACCTAAATTCCAAACTCGTACCTTCACACCGGTGAATGTCAATCCAACTATATCCTATACTCAGGCATTACAATCTGACACTTCTTCTTGAAACCCTAATGAGATCAACACTGTTCAGGCCCAGATTCGGCTAATGTCAACACCACCCCTTAGTAGTCATGTGGAGGCAATGCTCCGGGATATCCAACCCATGTTGGCTGGATTACAAAATTAGTCTTCATGAACAGACATATTAACTTATGTTTTACATACCCCTGGATGAACAACCACGAAAATTGTGCGAGGTTCCCGCACAATCTGACACAGATGTCCAATATTGGTGAAACAATTGACCATCTACTATCCAATGTGCTCCAATGTGCTCCAACTTATTATCAACCATGAAAATCCAATTGTGTGCAATATAGGGCGTATGCTACAGCAACGTACTGTTTATCGAATCATATTTACCAGACCCCGTTGACGGTCCACTTCCATGAAATGAGAGCTGTGCTACAGCTAGAGTAGTGTGACTCATTTCTTGCAGCAGGTGTTCAGACTCTCTGCTTGTCCGGCTGTACGGTTTCTGATTCCCTGCTGTAGAAAGGAAACACCTCATTTCATCCATATCAACACCGGTACTACGGCTAAACACCTTAACGCCGCAAACACGCGATGGCTAAGTGGTTAAGCTCCATAACGAACACCACTATGAAATTTGACTGCCAGGGAGCCGAAAATGGTTTTTAGAAGCAGCACGCTGGGCAATGCCAGTCATTGTCACCACTCAGTCAGTCAGTCAGTCAGTCCTCTCCTAGAATAGCGAGGCTCATTCTGCACTGTTTAGCTTTCGGACTCTCGGCTCACCGGCAGTGCAGTTTCTGACGCCCTGTTCTAATGTGATAACATCCACATTTCACTTCAACCCTTGAGTTGTCAGGCAAAACACATCTTGCTCCCAGATGACTAGAGTGAATTACTAACAACCACATCTCGATAGCCAAAAAGGAATTAGCTGTCACGAAGTCTAAATAGGCTCCAGTACTCAGCGCACTGGACTATGCCAGTTATCGTCACTACAAGCAACAAGCAGTGAGACCATATTATTGCTCATTTCTTTGAACATTTCTATCTCCTATAATATGTTTATCTTTGCTATGTTTCTCTTTTATGTATTACGATTTTAGAGTTGTTTCTATGTTTATATATGATGATCGGTTTCAGTGATGTGTTAAACATAACTGAATTCTGCTTCTGCGTATTAAAATATTTATTTATTTATTTATTTAAATATAACAGTACCATATGACGACCGGCTTCAATTACATGATTAGTATTACTACGTTATCATTCTTCGTGCTAAAAATATTAAAATGTTCTTCAAACTAACAAAGAAAGTTTTGCAGATGACTTTTTTTACGGTGACGGGTAGCAAGCCCGAGTACCATCCTCTTACCCAGAAGCCATGAGTTTGAATTGGATTTCCTTCCTTTAACTGCATTGCCTATCAAAGCTAAAGAGCCCTACCTTCCCTTGTTGACAGCTGCCCAATATGGGTACAAGCTCTGCTTCTTTGTGGGCTACCTCAGCTCTTCTCACCATTTACTATCCGTCAAACTAACTAGGCTAAACTTCTCCAACATGGTCGCCTGGATCACTGATATTTACATCCTGTTTTGTGGATTGACCATATAACAATAGTAACAAAAAGTTATATATAAAACAATGTTCTTCTTCTTCGTCACGGTGTTAGGCTTTTTGCTAGCCTGTTTCGACTCCAAATTGCTCCTCTTTCAATACTTTCTTTGATCTTCCCAAACTTCTTCTTGCTCTAGGTGAACAGTTATATGCTGCTTTTGGTATTCTTTCTCAGTCATCCTTGCTAAACGTTCTTTCCAGTTCATTCTGTATTTCACTATTATTGTGTTTATTTCCTCTACTTTTAGTTACTGTCTTATTACTGTGTTGTGTTTTTTGTCTGTTCTTTGATATCCTGCTATTTGTCTGAGGAATTTAATTTCAGCAGCTTGGATTCTGACAGATTGTTGTGTTGTCAGTGTCCATGTTTCGGATCCGTAAGTAATAATAGGAACTGTTATTGTCTTGTATAATTTCATTATAGAATCTTTTCTGGCTTTATTTTTGAAAGTTATTTTTAGTGTTCCTGTTATATAATTAAACTTATTTAGTTTATTATTTATATCTGCTTCCGCTGTGTATGATATTTCGCAACTCCTATAATATAAGTTCCTATAGTTATATTTTGTCACTTGTTCTATTGGTTTATTTTCTAATATGATCTTTGTACGAACTAGTTCAGCACCTTGAAAAAATGTTTGAAAGTACTTATTACATATGACTCTGAAGCATGTGGGCTAACAAGAAAGGGGCTCTAGAGATGGACTTCTGGAGAAGAAGCTGTGGTATATCTAAGCTATAACACTGTACCGCGTATGCGTAATTTTTTGAACTTTCGTATTGCCTCTATGTCTATGGAGACTTGTTACGTCTGTGTTTCCCCGATCCAATCTCCTTTGTATCCTCTAGTTTCCGAACTCACTCCCCTGTGCGCACATACTGCGCCGAAAGAGGAGGTCTGTCCCCGGCGACAGGAAACGTTAAGCAGTCGGCGTACTGGCTCCCTATAGTCTGGAAGTCTTCCTAGAAAGGAAGAAACTTTCTCCAAAAGTGGAACTGTTTAGTTGCGACAATGTCGTAATTACTTCAAGATTTTGTTAGTTAAGGAACTAAGAGTTCAGTATTGTTTTTGTGTGAGTGTATATAGTTCAAATGTTCTCTAGTACGAAATACCTAATTATTATTATTACTGTTAAAGGATAAAGTTATTATTATTATTGATTATGTTAACATTCATCATTGTTTTGATAATTTTTCATTATAGCCGATAGTTTGTTAATTTAACTTACATGACTATTTTCATCAAATCTCACTTATTTTAATTAATCATTGTGATTAATTATTTATTGCAAGCATTAAGTATTTAAAGTCCTATAATCTCTTCTCTCATGGTTTCATTAAATACCTCGCTAAGTACAATAAAGTATAGGTTAAAGTATTGTTTATTATATACTAGCAGTTGTTGTTTACGAAATGAAGCAAGCCTGCGTAAAACTAGGGTCCAGCGCAGAACCTCTGTTAAGATTAAATAATTATGTTTATCGGTTCTCTATATTTATTCCTTGTTTACATTCAGCTATCGTATCTGTAACGTTATTGAGCAAACGTAAACTAATTTAATGGTGATCAGTATACGGCGATAAACACCCAAGACAGCACAACACGCACCTAAATCAATTGATCTGACAAATTATGAAAATTGAAGGGAACATCATAGAGATAATTGGTGCGGTTAGAGTAAGTGATATTTTTCTCAACGAAACAAGTTTGATGCCTAATTACTTTCTTGAAGCATAATTTTATTTATTGGCAATTTATTTATTGGCAAAGGGGTATACGTGCATGCGTTAGGAGTAGATAAAGTGTGATTATCATTTTTAATTACTTACTATTTACTTATACAAAATCAAATGTAAACATGTTTTTCTCAATACTGTAAAATTTGCACTTGCACCCCTTTGCTTCTAAACGTCTCAATTAAGACAAAGTGGCTAGTGTGGTATGGTCATCTGGAAAGCAAGAAGAATATGGAATAGCACTCCCCCATGCAGATGGAATAAAATAAGACCCAAGAAGCGTTGGATTGATGGTGTTTATTCAGCCAAGCAAGATCGAAATCTACAAGGTAATGTTTGGCAGGACTGTGGAACATTATGACGACGAGCACTAATTCTCTCTTCCCAGATTTTGAAATAACAGGGGAATTAATATTGTAAAATAATTAACAGAAGTGCGATTTTCACGTATAAATACAAGAAGTAATGGAATCACTTAACAGATATTTTGTACTGTAATTAAATGAGTGTAAATACAGCAAGTAATTATCTACGTCATATGTCTCTTTGAACTCCCTCCCCCTTTTCCCACTTACCCTGGGGTGAAGTCACGCAATTAAATTTGTTACACATTAAAACACGCAATTTCTTGTCTTTATTACTCCTACATTCAATCTGATGTAATTGGACGCAGAGGTTGAAAGTTTACTGTGCCGTGACTCTTTTTATTGGACGCTTTCACTAACTAGAGTGCGTTGTGCGGTCATTTTACTTCACAGGATCACCTATTTTATTGCATGTACACCAGATCATTGCCTTTCATTCAGTTCAAACTCTTTCATGTACCTAATTTTAAAATACTTTATCACAGTCAATTTAATTTATATTTGGGAACAATGGAAGCAAATACTGCGTTGAATTGCGAAATAGGGGGGAAATATCATCATCGTCCATTCACGAATTTAGGCAACCGTTAGCGTTTCCGGTCTCAATAGAAACACCACGCAAAAGCCTTTTGAGTGGACGTCCTGGTGGTCTTCTTCTTCTTGCAGGTTGGTAGCTTGACATTTGCTTGAGTATCCTGAGATCTTACATTCGATCGTCATGTTGCATCCATCTTGACTTGTAATCAAAAATTTTGCTTTTTAAATGTTCCACGCGTATTTTTTAAAAAATATTTTCATTTTTTATGGTGTGGTAGTGTGTATCCTGTAGTCCTTCGAATATATCTCATTTTAGCAGATCTTAAGTCTCTGTATATCTTTCTGTTATAATGTCCATACTTCGCTATAATACAAGAGTTGCAGGAGCCAGTGTTTTATACACTTTCAATCTTGAATGTTTTTCGACAAACTGTGGCTTGAAGATAGAATTAATCCTGTCGGCCGCAATGGACTAGTGGTTATGCTCCTTGCCTCTTGTCCCGAGGGTCGTGGGTTCAAACCCGGCCGCGATAGATGGACTGTTTAGGATGGAAAAATCCAAGGAGCAAGTCGTCCGGGGGGGACTTTAAGCCGTGGGTCCCGAATCTGAAGATTTTTAGTCTCGTAAAATATCCTTAATCCAGGATAAAGAGGCCTCTAAGCAACATTTACCGACAACAACATCCTAGAAATACCTTAATTTGAATGCTAGGTGTCCTATTGAGTCCACATATTGATCTCATGCCATTCATGACATATATGGGTAAATAAGTTAATTAAAATTAACTTGGTATAGTAACTCCTAACAAAGGAGAGACTATGACTCAACAATGAGCTAAGCCATTATAGATACTTAGAAAATCCTTAAAAATGTTGATATTTTTGTATTTACATCCTTTTCTTCATCCTATGAGATATTGCATCCTTGATATGTAAAATTATTCAATGTAATCTATGTGTTTGCAAGCACAAAAGGATTGGTGACAGAGATAGACTTTTGGGGGAGGGCTTCTAGAAATTCAAGAAGAGACATAATTGGAAATACTGAAATCAGAGAAAGAATGGATGTTCAAGAAGATGTACAAGTTATTGAAGAAAGAAAACTGAAATGTTTTGGACACGTAAAGAGGATAGGCCTATCAGATGACAGGATACCTAAGGTGATATTAAATTTTGAAGATGAGGACAACAGAAGAAAGGGCAGACCAAAATAACAATGGATTCAAGGAATGCATAGGAGTATGGTGTCGATAGGATTAAGAGAGTGATGCAGGGAATAGGGATTTGAGGAGGAGTAAAATTTACACTGGGTTGTATGAAAACTACTGTATTGTAGAAAAAATCCTAATAAAGAAGATGAAGATGTAACCTAACTATTCGTCAGCATCTTATGTCTTCTGAGTCCAACAAAACGAACCTAGGCCTCTCGAACAACAGTCCTTCATTTAGTTAATCTCGGATTTCACCTTTCAGTTTCTCACATGCAGACTCCTCATATGGGAACTGTCGAACATATTACGCCGAAACATATATTGTAATTTCTCCCAGAGAAGCGTTGTGATACACCAAGACCGGTGACGAAAAAAACAGCCGTTTTTACTGCATGGAATTTAAATCCAGGCCAAACCTTTGATTTAGACTACAGGAAGTAATACAACTCCTGCTTTGGTGGAATAGAAAACCCTTAAGGGTTGCAAGGAGTAGTGAAGTGTCTCATATAACCTCTCGTACTCAATTCTCAACCTCACCTTCTCGTGGTGCAACCTGTTTTAACAAACGAGGCTCTGGGGATCGAGTCATGGCGGTATAACCGTTCAAACTAATACTGAGTAAATGCAGTATTGAAACAGGTCCAGATGCTTAAAGATGGCAACCCCATCGCTGGACTTACCACCTCCTTACTAGCAACTAGTTGGTGGTACATTCAATTGCTTTCAAGCCTGATAAAAGGAAAAGCCAGAATTACCGCTTTCTCAGGCCGTAACAGTTCTTCTAGGACTAATACCTGGCAGGATGATGATGATGATGATGATGAAAACCCTTAAACCTGCCGTCCGCACCCCTCTCCGCCTATTCAAGCAGAGACGTCCATCTCCTTTGCACAGTGGCTTCTGGCTTCAATTTCTGTGCCTTGCAATTAAAAGCGGCAGATAATTTTTTGGGCACGGCCTTGGTATATCACAACGCTTTTCTGTGAGACATTTGAAGTTAGGTTTCGGTATGCAATGGTTGACGGTTCCTTTGTGTAATTCAATTAAGTTAAGATTAATTTGATTTACGTAAATAGGTTAAATATAACTGTCTACATCAAGTCTATGTATATTTTATATCTATCTTTAATTTCGGAGTTAAAAATAATTTAAGCATTACTTCATTGCTCATTCATTCAACATATTGCAAAAAATTATACTAAACGGTTTAATAAATTCTACAACATTTTCATGGTCCAATAATTTTTCACCATCTTCCCGATTGCAATTTGAGTTTAAATCGCATTCTGCGACTACAATTGAAACTAATCTGTGATTTGATCTCCTATATCTCTGCGTCCACGCGGATTGTAGTTGAGCATTTTAAGATAACGGTGGGCTGGCCTGTAGAACATGCTGTCGCTATTGTTAGGTAAAGTGATTTCACTGCAGGTCTTAGTAGGTTTTTGGGGTAGTAGGAGTTTTGACAATCGGCACTTTATGTCAGCCAAGTTATCAGCATTGGGGTGACGGCCGCCCTAACCCCCAGAATAAGCGTATGTTGCTCATTTCCATTAGAGACTGAGTCAACTCCAGCGCCATAGTGCTAACAGACAGTTTGGCTCAAATTAAATATCCTCGACCTTCAAGTTTGTAGCGTATTGCCTTATTGATTCATATGTTCTTCGCTTTTTATATGGTTCCTCATTGTGACATCTGAAAGAAATCTTAGGAATCTCATTTGGAAAGAATTTATTAAACACTTAATACCTTGGGCGCAGTGTCTAACATTCACTAGTGTGTGTAAACAGTTATTCACATATAATCCTTAAGGGTATAGTTGTGTGGGACGGTCAAGAGCACGATGGAGAGATCAGTTTTCTACATAAATATAAGAACATATTATATGGCTCTAAGCCCAATCACAATATCTCTGTGGGAGATGGAATCCATTGCTCACTCTTCTGTCTATACACTCCACTTGGACCAAACAAAACTGCTTTTGATGGAGAAATAAAGGCATTTCATACTGCACTACCATAAATTATATGCCGTCAACAAACCAATGACCGTATTGTCATTTTGTTTGATTCCGAAGCTGTGAAGCAGAATCTTTCACTAGGACTCCTAGATTAAGAAATAATAAATTAATTAATTAGGACGTATATTATTATAATGTTAAATCTCTATTTGATGAAATAATCATCGCAGGTATATGAAACGTATATGAAATCAAACCGTGAGAACACGAGGATTTTGATTTTCGTATCATCAAATAAAAATAAATTGAATCAAACGAAGTTGATAGAATTAGGGATAAACGATCAGTCGGTAATTACGGAAAACATTGAACAAGTACATGGTACCGCTTTTGTCAGGCGACAAGTACATGAAGCGGCCACAAAAGAGTTAAAATTTAAGAAAATTTATTGTACTAGAGGATTACTGGACATTTCTTTGTGGACCAGTAATCCAAGATCTTAAACCGAGCTTCGCTGACAGGCCATGAACAAAGCAGTGATGTATGGGTTGGAAACTACAGCGTGGAGTAAACATCTCATTATAACGAACTCGACAAACCGCGAGGACGCGAAGCCTAGCAAACAAGCGGGAAAAGGCCACTGACCCAAAGGAGTTATATCATAAATTTAGACCGGGATTCCCTAGGGCACGAACTCTTGTTAGAACTGTATTCACGATGGGAGTGTCCATACAGGGAACATGGTGGATCCTTGTCCAATGGAAAGACGGCGATTCCTTCTTTGGTACTAAGGAATCGTTGTCAACCAATATAATAAAGTGTTGTATCGCGACAAGGTAATGATCTCATGACGACACGAGGACAGAGAGAGGGTAAGCGAAGTTTACCTTATACCTAGCAATAATTATGTTAAGTTAGTTCAGAGTTCGGCGTCCTGAGTCCGGCGGAAATCACCGAGGCGGGAGTCGGGACAGACTCACCGACATGGCCATCAATTAACAAAATACAAACATAACTTCACTTATAATTTATTCATCCGTGATAGATCATAAGAGATTCCATCTTGGATTCTGAATGCGTTCCTGCGGCCAATACCTTGTCCGACTTTAATATGTCTACAATCTTATATGTGTATCCAGTGTCCTTAAATTAATAAAGCCTATTTATTAAAATTCATCTCGCGTAGTCTTGCGCCGGCCAGCTCCTTGCTTATCAATAGAGAAATAACCTCAGCTCTACCAATTTCCAACCTGGGCGACCTAAATTCTCATACATGGAGAAATCCTTTCGGTACTCCTGGCGCCCAACATCCTTTATTACCTCTTAAACCCATAATACCCTCCTAGCTGCTATACAAGCAATAACATATTTCAAATCAATTCAAAGCAAATAATTAGTATATTGCAAGAAAATACTCATTGATCTTTTAAAAAATAAGATAGCAGTATTAACATGGATACCATCTCACTACGGAATCAATAGAAAAGAAGTAGCCGATATACTGGCAAACTGTGGAGCAATGTGTTTACAGAAACCTAATTCAAACAAATCTTACCGCTCTAGCAATCATTTATATCAAACATACAGTAACAAATACATTCTCAACCAATCTTCAGATCCTAATACAAGAAAAACAATGGAAAAGCACCGTCTATACCCAGAAGCACCTCGAAAGGAAGCTGTAGCATATATTTGACTAAAAACACAGGACATGATTGTCTTGTAGCTCATCTTCATCTAATTGGAATTTATAGAAGTCCTATTCGCCTATTGTGCTCCACGAACACATGGACAGAAACGGCCTACTACAAAACCAGTTACATCAGTCTACGACGCTGAAGGATGAAAGAGCCATACTTTGTTTTGCTACGATGTTTTAATGTTTCAATTTACTGTTTTCAGTTTTTTATTACTCATACTTATGGGCAATGACTTCTGTAAAGCCCGCTGCATTTGTATAAATAAATAAGGAAATTCATATTTTTTTAATGATCTTAAAATTGTGCCAGATATGTTTCGGAATGGTGATTTTTTTCTTTCAATTCAAAGTTAATAAGAACAGTTAAGTCTCGTATGTAGATTGCGATGGGCAGGGTATGTTGTACAAATGATGAGTAAATAGGTGGATGGAAACTTCTTGTAGGAAGACCATAGTATAAGCGCCTAGTACAGTAGGTAGAGGGAGAATGAAATGAGCTTTGATTTAAGGACGGTGAATTGTAGTGACTGTATAGTTTACGATTTTATCACCTAGAAGATCATTAGTATATTAAATATACAGTGAATGATTGGCTTACATTAGCTCAGGATAGGGATGTTTGGAAAGCTTAGGTTAGCGCGGTTCATGATCTCAGGTTCGATAATATCAGTGAGATAGATAGTTTTATACATTCATCCTCTTCCATGTTATGTTATACCAAAATTTTAAAAATTATTTTATCTCTTAAGCTACTGTATATGGGCGAGGCAGTATTGGAACTTCGGACCACCTTACCCTAGTTTAATATGGTTGAACAATGAATCTTAGAAGAACATATACAGTATATTAAATACGGACTCCAATGAAGATACTTAGATATATCTTAAAGTTGTAAACAGAAGAATTATTATAATTGCGCTTTTATCAGTCTAGAATATCTCGATCGTTTAAAAATAGAACGCAGTTTTAGATAATTAGATAAAAATCATAAAACATTGCTACGGAACTTGCAAAACAAAACAGCTCAATGCAGTTTTATAAACCATTTTATAACTCGACAAGTCATATTTTGTAACGGAAAAAAAACTACGAATCGGAAGACTGCACTCAGAAAATATCGTAATAAAACATTCCAAAAGATTAATAAATTGGTCTGGTATCCTCACGTTAAATTAAAACATGTCGTGAAAGAGGTAGGTCAGTTTGTCATACATTCATTCATAGTGTTCTGCTCAAGAACAGGTCTTTCACTGCAAACTCAGCATTCTCCACTCTTTCCTTGACTCAGCTTTCCTTTTTGTATCTCCATACAAACCATTTATTTTAATATTGTCTATCATCTGATGTCTTTTTCTGCCTCTAACTTTCTTTCCGTTGACCATTCCTTCTAGAGCATCCTTCAGCAGGCAGTTTCTTCTTAGCCAGTGGCCAATCCAATTTCTTTTCCTCTTCTTTATGAGTTCCAGCATTGTTCTTCTTTCACCCACTCTGTCTAGCACATCTTTATTTCTTACTTTGTCTGTCCATTTTATACGTTCCATTCTTCTCCATATCCACATCTCAAAAGCTTCCAGTCGCTTTTCCTCATTCCGTCGTAATGTCCACGTCTCTGCACCATATAATGCTACACTCCACACAAAGCACTTCACTAGCCTCTTTCTTATTTCTCTTGCCAAGGTCCGCAGAAAATGCTTCTCTTCTTGTTAAAAGCTTCTTTTGCCATTGCTATCCTCTGCTTTACTTCTTGACCGCAGTTCATGTTACTACTGATAGTACAACCCAAGTATTTGAAGCTCTCCACTTGCTCAATGGCCTCATCTTTAATCTTCATGTTTATCTTCCTTTGTTTCTTTCCTATAATCATGGCCTTCGTCTTATTTATATTTATCTTCATCCCATAATCCTCGCACTTGTCATTCAGCTCCATCAGCATGTTCCTCAATGTCATTGCATCTTCTGCTAGCAAAGCCATATCATCAGCAAATCTTATGCACTTTATTCTTCTTCCTCCCATGTTTACGCCTCCCGTATTACTGAAGCAGTTCTTCATTAGGTCTTCCAGGTAGATGTTGAAAAGGGTAGGTGATAGAGGACATCCTTGCCTCACCCCTCTTCCAATTTCTCTTCCATCTGACATTTCTTCTCCTATCTTCACTTTTATTCGCTGTTTCATATAAAGACTACTTATGAGCCTCCTCTCCTTCCAGTTCACGCCAATTTTCTTCAAGATTTTCAGGAGTTTATTCCAATTTACTCTGTCAAAGGCCTTTTCCAGGTCAACAAATACTGCATAAACGTATTTATCTTTTTCTATATATCTTTCTCCTATTGTTCGTATCAATCCAATTGCATCTCTTGTACCCTTTCCCTTCCTGAAGCCAAACTGTTCTTCTTCCAATTCGCTTTCCATCGTAGAACGTAAACGTCGATTCAGTATTCGCAGGAGAATCTTTGCAGAGTGTGATATCAAGCTGATAGTCCTGAACTCCTTACATTTCTTTGCATTGTTTTTCTTCGGTATTGGTATTAACACTGTCTCAGTCAATTCTTCGGGCCATTCACCTTCTTTATATATCTTGTTGCATAAACGCAGAATTTCCTTCTTTCCTTCACCCAAGCATTTAACTAATTCAATGGGGATTCCATCTACCCCTATTGCTTTACCATTTTTCATTTCCTTAATTGCTAGTTCAACTTCTTCCTTCAGAATTGAAAATCCTTTTTCATCTTCTGATACGTCTTCTTCATTTTCTATATCCAAGTTAGCCGGACGATTTCTTGTCTCATATAGCTCTTCTACATATTTTCCCCATGTATTCATAATTCCCTGTTTGTCTGTTATTTCTTCATTATTTTCGTCCTCAATCAGCCACATAGTTTTCCTGCTCTTCTTTCCATAGTCCAAGCCTTTAACTTCCTGGTACATTAAATCATATTTTCCTTTCCTCTCCAGATTCTCTAGTTCTTCACATTTCTGCTTCATCCATTCTTCCCTTGCCTTGTCAGTTTCTCTTCTAAGTTCGTTGTTTAGTTTCCTGTAGTTTCTTTTGGCTTCTTCTGTATTGCTATTTTTCCATTTTCTTCTTTCTTCCATCTTCTCCAACATTTTTTCTGTGACCCAAGGTTTCTTAATATTCTTGCTCTCTTTGTATCCTATTGTTTCCTCTGCAGCTATCTGTATACAGGTTTTCAAATGACTCCAGTGTTCCTTGGTATTGCCATATGAGATTTCCATGGTAGAGGTTTTCTCCTGAAAATTTTGTTGGAATTTTCTCCTTTCCTCTTCAGTTTTGAGTTTCTCCAAGTCAAACTTCTTTGTTGCCTGTCTTCCTCTTATCTTCTTCAGGCAAATATCTACTTCGCCTATTAGTAGGACATGGTCTGAATTGATATCTGCTCCTGGTAGGGTCTTCGCATTTTTCAAGCAATTTCGGAATCTTTCCTGTATCAGTATGTAGTCGATCTGGTATCGTTTGTTGTCCATAGGGCTTATCCATGTGTATCTTCTTCTTTTATGCTGTTGAAACATTGTATTTCCAATTATCATTGAATTCCTTTTACAGAAACTCACCAGTGATTCGCCTCTCTCATTCCTTTTTCCTAATCCATATCTTCCAACTGTACTTCCATCATGTCCTTCTCCAACTACAGCATTCCAGTCACCCATTAGGATAACACATGCCCCCTTCTTCTCTTTCTCAACAATCTCTTCTATCTTGTCATATCTTTCCTCCACTTCTTCATCTGCTAACCCACTATGGGGCATGTAAATTTGCACTATCACCAAGCCCACTTTTTTCCCTTGTAACCTCACCATTATCATCCGATTATCCACATAACGCACTGATATCACTTTTTCTTTCACACGTGGTCCTAATACTACACCGACACCATGATTTCCTTTAGAATCACCACTGGAATAAAACATTCTAATTCATCACTCACTAAGTCACCACTTTGTTCCCACCTCACTTCTGATATTCCCATCACATCTACTCTGTTTCTTTTCATATCTTCCTTCAAGTTTTCCAGCTTCCCGGCTTGCAGAAGAGTTCTCACATTCCAGGCTCCAATCCTTAGTCTTCTTTTCTTCTGTTGTTTTGACTGTATGATGTCTCCTTCCACAGTATCTCCCTCCTGGACATCCGAATGGGGAGATAATTTACGTCCGGAGTCTTTTACCGTGGAAAGACTCATCATGCCATGTTTGCAGCTTTACTAGGGATATATAGGTGTGGTAGCTTCCCGTTTATTTCCACATCCCACTCTCTCTTTTGCATCTTAAAATCTTAAAAGATCTTAAGAAGGTCCCGAGGGGCCCCAACTTGGAGGTGAGGAGAGTGGATTTGGCTAAGTTAGACCCTCCGGACTTCACCGAAATTCACCCCAGAGGTTAAATATCAGTTCCATCAGGGTTTTTGACCAGATCAAGGATCTGGAAATCCCAATTAGCCTCAGCCCCCCTGTCATACATAGGCCCTAATAATATTTTGTAATTTGTAAGTTTATATATTTAGAATTATTGGTGTGCTACATATGGACATATATGATTCGTTATTATATTGTTGTTATAGATATGTATATTGTTATGGTAATAATTTAATACAGGGCTATTCAGAAAGATGGAACGGACTTCAAACATTTATTTCTTCCAAATTACAAAAGAATAGAAACACAATAACAAAGTTCCTGGAAAGAGAAAAGTTTGAAGTTCCGATCATTGCAAGTGAAAATCCTATGTCAGTTATTGAACATGAAAGAGATTCTCCGAAGGAAAACGTCTTCTGTGCCATATCTGTTAACAAAGTTTATGGACGTTTCTTCTTTTTGGAGAAACGGTGACAAGAGTAATCTATCTACACATGCTTGAAAACTAGTTATTTCCTCAACTTTAAAATTATTTTATCTTTATGCAAGATGGTGCCCTGCCTCATTTCTCTAACCACGTCCGACGTTCCTGAATAACACCATTCCAGGACGTTGGGTTGGAAGAGGAGAGCAGAAGATCAACTTCATTGCCGGTGGCCTCCCAGGTCACCAGACCTAACCCCCGTGTGATTTTTTCTGTGGGGTACGTAAAATACCATGTTTTTATCCCCCCATGTCTGGCACTATTGAAAATCTGCGACATCGAATTGTTGAAGCTGTGAATTCGTTAACTAGAGACCAGCTGATTCGTGTGTGGCAAGAAATGAGCCATCGTTTTGATATTTGTCGTGTAACATATGGTGCTCATATTGAATGCATAACATAATGAAATATGAACTTCTCTTTCCAGGAACGTTGGAATTGTGTATCTATTTCTTGTAGCTTGGAAGAAAGAAATGTTTGAAGTCTATTCCTTCTCTCTGAATAGAATTATATATAAAAATGAATGTTTGTTTGTTCGTATTTTATGCGTTGCCGTACCATTCATCCGATTGTGATGGTTTTTTTTTGCAAAATGATCAGGAGATTCCCGGGATGGACACAAGCTATAGGATAGTTGTGATACTCAACTCCTACACACTTAAAAATCTCCCTTTGTTGTGAAACACGGGGGGGGGAGGAATAGCTTTTTGGACGCTAAAATGGCTTACGCTGCCTAAACCATAAGAAATACACAAAATTAATATACACAGAATTTAATATTTCAAAAAACTCTACAAAAAAGTCCGCGACAGCACATGTTTATCTTTACAGATAACTCACAATAGCCATTTTTGTCTTTCACTGATGCCAAGAAGATCGGGATAAATAGATTCCCGAGCAAGCGTGTGCTACCATACCGTTCATCCGACTGTGATGGGGCTTTTTACAAAATGTTCAAGATTTTCCCGAGAAGGTTGTAGACTATAAGAGAGTTTTAATGCTCAAGCCCTTCACTTTTCAAAAATCACCCTATGTGGTGAAAAAAACAAATCGTGAAAAAAATGTCGCTTTGTGTACGTTTAAATAGCTTACCCTGCCTAAATCATAACAAATACACCAAATTAATGTACACAGAATAGAATATCTAAAAAAAAAACTCACAATAACAATTTTTGTCATTCATTGATGCTAGAAAGATCCGGATAAGTAGGTTCGCGGCCAAGCATTAGCAGCGCATGGCGGGTATTCTTTTAAGGAAAACTCAAAATAGCGAATTTTGTCTTTCAGCTAAATGCATAGATTTCCGGGCAACGCCGGGTAATCAGCACGGGGTATCTACAAATAATTACGATATAAATGTATAATTATTTTTCCGTTTACTTATCGGTATTCAACTAAATACAAAAACACATAATTTATTTAGGCGTAGCAGCGCAAGCCGGGTAATAGCTAGTATTTCATAAAATAAACGCATAATTCATTTACTTCCATTTGTAGTACAACACTATTTATACTTTTTACTGACTCAGTTTATGATAAATATAGCATTGCGATTACAGCGCTCTATGTAGTTTGAATAAGACAGTTCACTGTATCACATTATAACTTTTAAAAAAATTTGATTCAGACTATTGACAGGTTGTTAACAAAGTAATAGAAACACAACTTTTTCTGGTACACTTATTGTCACGAGCTTGGTTAACCTGCATGTCTTGTCAGACACCCATTTTTTCTTTCAGAAGTTTACTCTGAACCTGCACTGTTCTCAGGCATTTCCCTACCTTAGTTGGTAGCTGTGGATCCAGGCTTATGATGTCTGAGTAATTTTCCAAAGGGAGCAAATTTTGGTACTCGGTTAGCTGGAGCTACAGTACTGAATCTGGCATATTAATGTTAAGGCTTTCAAGACAACAATTTCTAAGGTTTATGTCTCCATTCGTATATAAAGGTAAAACATCTTCTGCAAAAAAGTAACAACTATCGCAATCAAAAATTAAATGAAAGAGATAGGGGAGTTTTGAAGAGGACTGTTTAAAAAAATAAATATTGCAGATAAAGTGACTTCAGAAATAGTTACACATTTAATGAAATGTGTTCTACAAGATCAATGAGGAGAGAATGCACTATTGGATACTTACGGCAGAGGAGCAATTAGAATACCAGTGATTACAAACAGGAATGTAATAAAGAAAAACACAGCGGTGTTATGGACACAAGTCCTGGATTGGTGATGATTATAAAAATGTAATATAACCCTTTACGATAGGATATGTCTTCCGAACACCAAAATAATTTTACAACTCACACCACTTTGTGACTACAGTTAAACATAATGAAGGATCAAAAATTGTTTGGGCAGCAATATTCGGTATTCTGTAGGCTATATTGTAACAGTGAATAGAAAACAGACCAATAAGACGTAGGAGGTCATTCTAGGAGATTATCTGCACTCAATAGAACATACGTTACTCCTCTCAGGCCATCATCATCATCATCAATCACGGATTAAATCCATGTGGCTCGTTCCGGTCTCATAGATTCTCATTCAAAAAGTTGAATCCATCTCTTTTTCGGTCTACCAATATTCCTGTCTCCTCTTGGTTTATAATTAAGTATACTTTTTGAATCCGATCATCTTTAAGTCGTTGAACATGTTCTTTCCATTTTTTCTAAATTCTTTTATTTTATCTAAATGTTTTAAAATATTTAGCTCATTTATAATATATTCACTTCTTCTTTTATCTAGAAGTTTGCAGCCAGCCACACTTCTCAGAAATCTCATTTCAACTGCTTCTACGATCTTCTATTCTCTTTTAGTTAAAACCCAAAATTCACTATCATACAATAGTAAGGGGACTGCCACTGCTTTAAAATTTTAGTTTTGTTTCCATTCTTCTGTTTTTAAATATTATTTTAATTGTGCCACATATATAATTAAATTTATTAAGTTTGTTAAACAGATCTTCATTTTCAAAATAGGAGATTTCATAACCAAGGTATTTAAAATGTTTTACTTGTTTCCCCTCCAGAATTATTTTAGCTCTCACGGTATCTGATCCCTTAAAAGCTAAGATTTTCGTTTTACTTCTTGATATTTTCAAATCATAATTCTGTATAATGTTATGTGTAATATCCTCTCAGGTAATGCTATATTTCAAAACGACACTCTACACACACTGCTAGTGTATTAAATACTAGTTTCAGGAACATGAAGAAGTCAAGACGTCTACCATCGCCAGATCAATTTCCAGATCTGAATATTACTGAGGCAATGTGGTATGAATTAGAAACTAGAGTAAGGAAAATATTTGCAACTGTTTCCTCTCTTAAAGAGCTATAAGAAATTCTCCATGAAGAATGGTACAAGACGATGATAGAACATAGGCCTATTCGTAAGTTATATGAACAATTCCAAGAAGATTATTCTTGTATAGAAGTAAATCATCTTCTGCAAAAAAAGGAAGTATGGTCACAAACAGAAACTAAATGAAAGAGACATGATATTTCTGAAGATGATTGTGTCGCAAAATCATAAAACTACTACAGATAAAGTGACTGCAAAATTTAAGTATGTCTGAACGTGTGCTTCGTCAGCACTTTTTGATATCGGCATGATAATGGTTTCAATATTTGTAAAATCTATCAAATATGCGCATATACTAATGATATAGCTGTTTTGACTAGAAATCTTCCAACACTTAAAAATGTATTTGTGGAATTATATCGGACTGCAAGAAAACTGGACCTAATAGTAATCCAAGAAGATACAATGTATGGTAATTTCTACCTCAAAAAATAAAAGAACTCTTACAAATATTACAATATATATCTTGACATTTGATGGTGTAAAACACGCTATTTAGGCTTACTTATATGTGGAGACTGTGACAAGAGTGGGTGTTTTGAAAGACTGAATACAGTTTGGAAACAGGTTCTATTTTGCGAATATACAACTATTTAAGAATCAGTTGATCTCGAGAAACCAAAACTCAAAATATGTAGCAACTTGATTCGCCCTGTAGTTACGTGTGGCTCAGAGATTCGGACCCTTACTAAAGAATCATAGAATAATTTGAGAACACTTCAACGTAAAATTCTCTATTGAATATCTGGATCACTAAGAGGATTGTCGATGGAGAGCTATACAATTTATTTGAATATTTAACTCATAATCCAAATGATAGTCAAATGACCAATCACGTTTCAATTAATTTTGTTTTACAACCAATGACAGTCGTATTTCACACCGCTCTTTATCGATTTCTCTTTATCAGGTCCTGCTTTTGTGATAAAGAAAGCTCCTCATTTTTAATATTCTGAACATGTCAGAATATTATTTTTCTCCAACAAACACATTGAATGTAGAATATAATTAACATATTCCGTGATTTTACCGAGTTGTTTACTTAAAAATAAGTGAATAACCTGTAATGTTGATTATAATTTAGTTTTATTTGTTTTATTATTTCACCACTAAGGTAGCATTCTTACATTATTGCGACCCTATTTGGCAATAAATAATATGATCAAGATGCAGTGAATATACATAACCTCACATTTCTGATTTGTTTCCAAGTATCGCCGTTTATATTAAATATATTACTATTTTAAAATACCGGTAAATATATTTAAATAATGAGTTTTGAGTAAACAGCTTAATTTTATTCGTTAAATTGTCTTAGCAAATGCCACTCTTGATTTCCAAATCCTCTAGATAAATCCACTCGTCACTTCGTGAGTCGCGAATTTATCGATGATTTGGAAATCACTCGTGGCATTACTTATGATAAACAGGACATAATGAAATGTGTTAAAGTCCATCGTATAAGGTGACTAAAACAAAGTAATAAAATGTCAGATACACATATGCCATTAAGAATGTTATAAGAACATATAATTGTAAAAGGAAAGGAAGAAAACGAACATTTATAATACAACTGTCAAAAACACAATAACATATGATTCAGAGATATGGCATTTGAAATCAAGAACAAAAACACAAATTACATGCAACTGAAATTGACTTCTGGCGACGGTCGAAAGGATTTCGAGGAAATGGGAAATTATAAATCTTTATATATAAAAAATTCAGCCTGCGCATGTTTATGTTTCTAAAACTCGAAAAGTAGTTGGTCGATTGAACTGAACACAACGTTGCGTACAAATATGCGCGAGTTTTTATATACGGTCGTTTGTGTTTTCCCGGGTTTTATGAGTTGAATAGGAAAAGTTATTGTACAAGTTTTCAGGTACGGCGAGCGTTTAATTCGCTGATCATTATTCTCTGAAACCATTAGGTGAAGGAGTTCACCTCAAACTAAACTTTAAAAATAGCTCTAGCGATCGCAATTTTTGATTTTTCACTACTAAACTCAGTATATATTATTAAAATAAACCAACATACATATTTTTCGAAAATCAGTGAAATCCGACCATTATAAGGGGGGGGGTTACCTGAAATTCGAAATAAAAATCGATATTAGCTACCGTCAAGTTTGGATCTTCATAATGTATACCAAATAATTTAATTAACCCGTAATTTTCATTTAACTTATTTAACTAAAAATGAAAACACATATTGCATTTATTTAGGGTTGCAGGACACGCCGGATATTCGCTAATAACGTTAAAAAGAGAAAGTATAAAGATCCAACTAGAAACTATCAAAACAAAACTATTAAGAGATGGTTGAGACATATGAAAACAAGACACATTACAGAAGACGATTTATGAGTGGAATTCGACAGGAAGAAGAAGGATATCAGAGGAGGAGAATACGAAATCTAACATGGACACAAGGGGAGTATTCAGAATAACGAAGGGAAGATCAGAAAAGTTTGAGGAAAAGAGGCTTGGAAGAAAAGGTCATGGAGAAATAGAGAGGAATGGAGTTTGGCTATATAATATTGAAATGACCACAAGGAGATACCAAATACTTTGTAAAACCTAAAAAAAAAAAAAAAAACTGTTTGGTGTTAGACAAAGACGAAAAACTGTTATCAAAACCTACCCGGTTGTACCGCCTGGGGAAGGTAATCATGCTAAGGATTTGGCGATGGAATAAAATATTAATAGTAACAAACCACTGAAGTGCTGCTATCAGATACGTGCACCAATTTCTTCCTGGATCAAATTGTCTGGGAAATAACTTGAACGGCTACCTGCTTCGTTTACCTGGATTTGGGGTAGGTCTAAATTCAAAATTATAAAGAGCAAATTTAACAAAATTAAAGATTCCCAACATGAAAATTAACCAATCCTAAAGAAAATTAACTCTATTAACCCTAAATTAACAAATCTACAAACTACTTTGCTAAGGTTTCTGGTGGTTTCCTTAGCGTAAAGGTAATTTCCGGAGTAGCCCCCTTTGTCCCACCAGTAAATTCAGTAAGTTCCATATCGTGCCGGGAAAACTGATTGTGAAAATATGATGATTTAATTTCTATTTGGAGCTACAACTGCAGCCTTCTCAGCTCATGGCGTGAACTTCAAAGGGTCCAACAAACAACATTCGGACTATATACTGTAGACATACACAGAATTGAATTAAGTTTAAACTTCATCTACAAAAGTTATATAAGTCCTACATTACACAGGGTATGAAGGGCCCCTACCAATAGCTTTATCTAAAAATAACAACAATTACAACAACAAACACACATTTCTACGTATACAATCCTATTGCAATCAATATTAAAAATAATAAATAAATGTTATACCTATTAGCATATGGTCACTCAAGCCGTCCGATCCCACACTGGGATTGACCTCATTAGAATAGATACGCTCACCAAACACATAGTCTAATTAAACTTAATATAATCCAATAAAAATAATTCAAAATTACTAGTCTCTCTGATATAAATAACAGCAGGAGCCGTTACACTACAAAACAGGACCACATTTAATCCTTAAATTGGTAAAACACACATTTCTTGTGTTAGTTATTTGAATGTGGCGGACCGCAGTGAAAACGGAATCTTGTATAACTGTTATTATGGGGTATATAGCATAATTAGACACACATTTAAGTGGTTTCTTTTTGTTCGTTTTCTTCTGATTTATTTAAAATGTTAAATTAACTGAACCAACTGATGTATCCAAACGGAGACATTACGAATTTAAGGCTTACTGCTGCGTACCTCCAAGCCATGGTTATGTACCTCATACTACTATTCTAATTAAAGTAGTTACCGTAGAACGGGGTTACTTTGTCTCTAGGGGCTACTTTGACAGAATTGGGGCTTCTTTGACTTTTTAAACTTCTTGCGTGTTTTGGGCTATTTTGACAACAATTCAATCGTGTAAGCATTTCCTTGAAGACGCACGAATAATTAAGTTTTTTTAAAAGAGGATGTAAATTGTTGGAGACACATGTGTCTCACTTTCAACAACAATGAATTCCCATCAAGGATGAAATTGTGATTTTCGGTTTTACAGGGGTAAGGACTGGATTTGTTGTGTAAGATGCAAGCTCTGGGTCTGTGGTGTGTGTAACAGAGGATCGAACAATTCTCAATATGAATGTGAACTATGTGAAGATGAGATGTGAACATTTTTTATTTTTTTTTATTTTCTACTGTTCTTTCGAAAATTCATGTTTTCTAATTAATTCCTGATTGTCTAACTACAATAATTATATATTTTTGTGTTCTGTTGCGTGTCAGAATTGATAAAGAAGTTTAAGTTTATTTTGTCAAATTACAGTTATAAAAACATTTGTAGTGAGGTTGTTTACAATAAAAAAAAAAATATTAAAAAAAAGATAAATTGGTGTCAAAGTAGTAGTACCTACAGTGGGTCTACTTTGAATTATAGTGAAAACAAATGTGATGTCAAAGTAGCCCAAGCACACGGGCAAAACAGACCTAAACAAAACTCATTGTTGTCCTACTAAGTTTTTATTTGAGGAGAACAGTACCAAATGGGATTTGTAGTCTAAGGTTCAATTGGTACAATAAATCATACATTCAATTTTTTCGGCATAAATCATACGAGTTAGACCTTAAAAACCTTCAAAAATATGTCAAAGTAGCCCCGTTTTACGGTATATACTAACCAACTACCATTATTAAGCCGGGACTAATGTCAGTAAGACAGAAACCCGGGCTGGTGATTACTTGTAATCGCCAGCGAAGGAGACTGACCGCCACATACTGCAGGTCACAATCTCCATTTTGAATATGGCAAAATGGCATTTCAGCAGTGATCTTGCAGTGACGGATAGTGTGTCAGTTCATTAGTGTTTTTTTTTTGTGTTAGTGTTTTCTTTGTGTATTCACATTCAGCAATATTATTATTATTATTATTATTATTATTATTATTATTATTATTATTATTATTATTATAGTATATATTGTTGTGCTAGAGTAGTCCTCCTGTTTCGTTTTCGGTGTTAAAAACCGTCGTTTAGAAATGTTTCAAAACAGAAATATATAACATATTGCATATTTATTAAAATTTGTGTTGGTTTTTGTAATTCAGCAAACGGCTATTGGAACAAAAGGGAAAGCTTTGCAGTCGGACGGAAGAGAAATTATAATACATGTTCACAAGTTTCTCACCGACGAATTTGATGCCTTAAGAGATGGAAAACCTACACAATATCAGTTGCTGACGTCATGAAGAGAACTAACTGCAACTGAAATATCTCGCGCAAGCGTATACAGAATTAAAAAAAAAATCAAAAAGCACGGAAATCAAAATTAGAACCCCTGGCAAAAAAAAACCTAACACCACACCAAGAAAAAGCAATATAGATTCGTTTGCAGCAGCTGCCATTAAAATAACAATTTATTTATTCTTTATACAAAACAAATTTCGTGCCTAGTTTACCGGACATAGCCTACACAAAGCTTTTGACGGAGGCTAAATTACTTGAGGGCAACATATGCGTTGTACCACAACTCTAAATTTTTGTTACGCTAAAACATTCAGGCAATAAATTTATTATTAGAAAAAACAGATATTGTTGCCAAGATACTTTATTTCTTACGGTAAATTCGGGAATTGAGAGAAAGTGGCCGACCTATAATTTATATGGACGAAACTTGGCTGAACGTGAACCATAAAACAGCAAAGTTGTGGTTTCAACAGAAACCCGACGGCGAAGTTGATTCACCTATGAATGTGGCCATAGATAAAGGACAACCGTTTATCATCATAGATGCAGGTTGTTCCGAGGTATTTATTCCAAACGCCCTTCAGTGTTTCCAATCTAAATCAAGGAAGCACTACCATGAGGAGATGGGCGTCTTCGTTTTCAAAGATTGATTTCTAAACAAGCTTGTACCAATTACTCCCAACTTAGCGTTCTTGTAATGTATAACGTGTCCTATCATTCGGTGGAACTAAATAAGGCTACCATATCATCGACCCTAAAAGAAGACACGCAGAAATGGTTACGGGAAAATAGTATTGAATATGACCCACGAGCCACGAAAATAGTGCTACATGAGATTATAAAATTAAAAGATAGATTTAGAAAATATGAAATCTATACAACCGCGGAGTTAGAAGGGCATACTGTAATCCCTCTCTCACTGTATCACTGCAACTTCAACCCGATTGAATTCATTTGGGTCCAAGTAAAGAATGATGTCGCAAAACACAACTTAACGTCCAAATACAGTGACATAAAACGTTTGTTTGAAAATTCTTTGTCGAAAGTGACACCACAAAATTGGAAAATTGCGTGTGAACTTGTAAAACAAGAGGAATAGTTTTATTGGGAAAAAGACGGTTTAATGGAAGAAGTGGTCAATCGATTTGTTATCTACCTACAAAAAACGGATAGCGAAAATGCAGGATGCGAAGAGTCCACCGCTGATTCTCTTCTGGACATGGGAAGTATTATACTAATGGCATCTACCCCGTAAGCAGCCCCGTGTGAAAGAGAGGATGATGCTGTTTCTTTCTAAATTCCTGTCTCAAGTTGTTCCTTTTAGACTACGGTTGCTAGCCGTAATGTGTATGTGAGGAAACTATTTTATTTCATATTTAACCGTTTATGTCATCAATCTGATTGACTACACATACAAATAACTAGAGGTGTGTTATTAACAAATATTGTCACTCACGTCTTGTATAATTGAATTATTAGAGAAATTCACTTTCATGCTGGTTATTTATATTTTTACACATTTTATATTAGCTTGACCTGTATCTATCTATCTATCTATCTATCTGTGTAACTGAATCTTTCAACGCGATTTTCACCCACTTAAAATCATTGGATCGACTTGAAACTTTGTGTACTTGTAAAGCACCCGTGACAATAAAATAATTTCATTTTTGTTTCTAAAATCCTGGCCAGAATCATCAGAAAATAAAAAAAGTGTCTTTGTATCTATGTAACTGAATCTTTGAACACGATTGTTCACCCACTTAGAAACATTGGATCGACTTGAAACTTTATATACTTTTGAAGGACCCGTGACAATACAATAATTTAATATTTGCTTGTAAAATCCTGGCCAGAATCATCAGAAAATAAAAAGTGTCTTTGTATCTATGTAACGCAATATTTCAACATGATTTTCACCCACTTAGAAACATTCGATCGACTTGAAATTTTGTATAGTTGTAAAGGACCCGTGACAATACAATAATTTCATATTTTGTTTCTAAAATCCTGGCCAGAATCATCAGGAAAAAAATGAAAACTGGTATAATAGGTTGCGGACTTGTCAACTTTTTAGTCAATTGTTGTAAGAGCTCAGTTGGTAGAGCGGTGAACTGTAGTGGTATATAATTTCAGTAATCCATAGGTCGCTGGTTCAAATCCGGCTGGGAGGATTTTTTTTGGAAGAGTATTATGTTTAGCTCATACTACAAGAGTATCGAATTTAATGATATTTACATTTTTATCTTATTCTGTAAAATATTAAAACTAAAAAATAAATAATAGTTTTAAAAAACTAAAACAACACGCTTTATTAGAAAAGCGAACTAAAAAATGAAAAATAATTTTAATTTCCAACACGCTTGGGATAAAAATAAAGTAACTTAGTCAACAACAAAAAAATCATCTCCAACACATATAGAATAAAATTAGAGTTATCAACAAAAAGAAAATCATTTTACCATCAAAAGCGTGGGGTGCTTTTTATGATTTTTACATTTTCTTCTTAGAGACTTTACTTTTACAAATATCTCTTTATTATCAAATATATTAATTGATATAGAGCACCCCACGCTTTTGATGGTAAAATTATTTTCTTTTTGTTGATAAATCTAGTTTTATTCTATATGTGTTGGAGATGATTTTTTTGTTGACCACTTTAATTTTATCCCAAGCGTGTTGGAAATTAGAATTATTTTTAATTTTTTAGTTCGGTTTTCTAATAAAGTGTGTTGTTTTAGTTATTTAAAACTATTATTTATTATTCCGAGACCGTGGGAATATAGGTCTGAGGTTGTGTCGATGTAACAAGCGATTCCTTCAACAGGTAGACATATTAGACTTGAGTGAGAAGTAATCCTGCCAACATTTATTTCAGGGGCGGATTGTTTGATTTCTCCCTTAAGTTTACCAACTCTTTCATTAACTGTAAAATTCTAATATTTTTTTTAAACTGATGAAACTACCTCAATTCTAATGTCGAATATGTTCTAATTATTACTACTACTACGTATTATTATTATTATTATTATTATTATTATCATCATCATCATTATTATCCCGTTAGCATTATGAAAATATAGTTAAACAACTGAATCAAAATTTTAGATTTTAAGATTTATTTGATGATGTATGCTATTTTCCTTTACGTAATAACGTTAATTTGTTTTTAATTTGTATACGTATATTTATATTTGTTAATTATTATTTTACTTATCAGACATGTTTATTTATCAGACGAACACTGAGGAACAAAGTAATAAAGGATACGCAGCTAAGATTTTACTCAGCGATGGCACTACCAGAGGCGATGTATGGAAGTGAGGCCTGGGTCCTGAAGGAAAAAGAAAAAAAAGTAAAATTCAGGCAGCGGAAATGAGATGCCTACGGGCTGTGAAAGATTGTACAAGAGAAGAACATATTAGAAATGAGAATATTAGAGAGGAACACTTCTTCAGCAAATAGAAGAACACATGAACAATTGGATAAAACATCTGCAAAGAATGACAGAGGATAGGATACCAAAGATGGCACTGATGTTTAATCCAGGAGGATGAAGATAGGTAGGAAGATCAAGAAAGCGCTGGGCTGAACAGATGTGAGATCGTACCAGGTAAAAACCTGATCCGTGAAGGATGATGATGATGATGATTTTATTTATTATTTTTTATTTAATATTATTGCCCTATGCTTCTCCGGAATCTACTTATCCCGATCTTCTTAGTATCAATGAGCTGAAAGACAAAAATGGTTATTGTGGGTAATATGTCATATACGTTATTTGTACCAGAAAAACTCTAACTGGTTGCGAAAACCTTATTCAAATCGGTGAAATAGATTGTGAGCCCATAAAGGACAGACAGACGCACATTTTTGTATAGGCCTATAAGGATTACTTACATATTTATTATTTTTATTTGTTATTTTCTTTATTTATTATTATTTTCTTCTTCTACTACTACAAGGTTTAGGCTATGCAGCCTGTTTCGGCGAAGTTAAAAGTGGAGTCCATCTTCTACGTGGTCGGCCAACATCTCTTGTTCCTCTGGGATTATATAGGAAGGTTCTTTTTGGTATTCTTTCGTTGTTCATTCTCATTAAGTGTTCTGTCCATTTCTTATTATTTTCGCTGATTTTATCTTCAATTTTATATATATTTAATTCTTCTCGTATAGTTTCATTCCTTATTTTATCCGCTCTTGTGCATCCTTTCACATTACGTAAAAATAGCATTTTCGCAGTCTGTATCCTGCTTTAATCCTTGATTTCATTATCCAATTTTCACTTCCATACAACAACAAAGGAACAGCCATTGTTTTATATAATTTAAGCTTCGTATCTTTCCTTGTTTTCCGACCTAAGGTTCTTTTTATGGTTCCACAAATAGCCTGGAATTTATTTACTTTATTTTCTATATCTTTATTTTTATTATTATTTTAATATTTATTATTCATTTACTTAATGGTATTATGAAGTTGTGAATATGATGGAATTACAATACAGCATTAGCCTTCATTTCTGTGGAAGATCAGGAAAAAATGTCCATGGACGGCACCGGGATTTGGATCCGGGAACTTCTGAATATGAGTTTTAAACGTTATTGGTTGACACTAGTGGTTGGCTTCCTTCCTTCTGGTTCTGAGGTTCACGGGACAAAACCAGATCGGTATTTAAAGTCGTAAAATTCTTGAGTATGATGGAAGGGAAGGAAATCCATGCATCTCGTGCCATATTTGTAGGACATCTAAAACAACTTCAAGCCTGGAAAAGAACCCTTCAAGCAAAATTCTATATGCAACATTAAGTAAAGAATATTCGTCCTGTCTTTTTAGTCAAGTGAATTCGGTTCATATCTCCGCTATTCAATTCCATAAGCTCAATCCAAATATCTCCAACCAAGGCACAAGCCTTCCTAATGTTATATTTACTTGACTATTTCCCATCAGCACGTCATATTTTAAATCCATCCACATCACAATGTACGTTATTTACTGTCTTTTACAGTTTCACTTGCCAGAACATGGATTTTTCTTCCACCCCATGTTACAGTCAAACAATAACATCGTTCAAGTACAAACTGAATAATTGTATTTAAAAATACACCTTCCTTTTCGGGGTTCTTGGCCGTGTCTTGCAGTATTGTCTTCTCGACTTTTATCACCTACTGTGGATGACGTCTTCAGGAGATATTGCTTGTTTAAATTCTCGTAGTAAACTGCTGATTTTAACAAGCAATATCTCGTGAAGATGTCACCCACAGTAGGCAATGTAATGTCGAAAAACAACACTGCAAGTTACGACCAAGAATCCCAAAACAGTATATTACAATGCGAGGTTGGGAAGTGGGTTTTACAGAAGCGAGGAAAATGTTTAAAAACCGAGCGATAGTGAGGTTTTTAATTTCCGAGATTCTGTAAAACACTTCACAAACGTGCGTCGTACATTATTTTTTGCGCGATGGTGTTTTCAAAATAATAAATAACAGTAAAACAATAACATCTTTGTTCGAAATATTTACGTTCATTATAAACGACTGACTAACGTTAGCAGTGTGGACAATGTTTTAGTTGAAGCTACAGGAGGACGTGAGACCAATTTAGTGATGAAATGGCGGCAAGTACGTATTTGTTTAATATTGTTTAAAATAAAGTCCAGTTCATTTAATATACAATGATTTATTTCGTATAATGTATATTAACACTACCTTTCGGATTTTTTGTATGTACATTATACGTAGTATACATAGAGAGCAGTAGTTTTATTTCCCACACGTGGTTAGTAATATGTAATATTACAGCGCAGTTATTTTATTAGAGTATAGTTATTTAGGTTGGCAACCCCGAAATGTAGGAAGTTGAACTGTCAATCATGGTCGCCATTGCTGTAAGTACGACAAAACGTACTATCGCGGAAAAATGTATTTTAAAATACATAACAATAGCTGTGAAAGTCTTAATCAGTAAACTGAAGAATTATTTAATAATAGCCTATACTAACTTATACAACTCACTACTACTACCACTAATACTACTACCGCTACCGCTACCGCTAATAATTAATGATAATTATAATGATGATGATGGTGATGATGATGATAATGATGATAATGATAATGATGATCATAATTTTATTTATTTAATTTTATAAAAGTAATATTACAAACAGTAATGAGATGCAGGGAGAAATTAAACATAGGCTCAATTGTGGAAATGCTATTATGTACTTTTATCATCCCAACTGAATTAAAATACCTATGAACAATAATCACAAACAGGAATGAGACGCACAAGGAAATTAAACATAGGCTCAATTCTGGAAATGCGTGCTATTATGTATTGCAGAGACTCTTGACTTCCCAATTCCTTTAAAAAAATGTTAAACTGAAAATATATAAAACTATTATGCTACCAGTTATATTATATGGATGCGAAACAACCTTTAAGGGAGGAAAGGAGATTACGAGTATTTGAGAATAAATTGGACCAAAGAGAGATGAACAGATAGGTGAATGGAGAAGACTTACTTAACAATGAATTACATGGTCTTTATAGGAGGCCAGATATAATGAGAACAGTTAAGTCTCATAGACTGCGATGGGAGGACATATGGCACGAATGGGGAATGAAAGAGGTGCATGGAAGCTTCTTGTACGAAAACCGGAGGGAAAAGTCCAGTTGGTAGACCAAGAATGATGTGGGAGAATAACATTAACTATGATTTGAGGGAAGTGGATTATACAGGGGATGATTGGAAAACATTGACTCGGGATAGGGATGTATGGAGAGCTTATGTCCGCGCGGCCATGAACCTACGGGTTCGATAGTGCCAGTGAATTAGAGTTAGTTAGTTACCATCCCAACTTCCGCAAAAGTTAAACTGAAAATATATAAAATATGTTATTCTTCTAAGTAGGTATATGGATGGGAAACATGGATTCTTATTTTAAGGGAGGAGGAAAGATTAAGAATATTTGAGAATAACGTTCTTAGGGATATTTTAGACGAAAGAGATAAGAAGAGACAGGTGAAAGAAGAAGACTTATTGAAACAGTAAGCTATATGATCTTTATGGGAAACCAGTTGTAATATGAACAGTTAAATCTCGTAGACTGGGATGGGCAGGACATGTGCCATGAATGGGGAAACCGTCCAGTAGGTAGTCAAGAATTAGGTGGAATAATAACATTAACCATGATTTGAGGGAGGTAAATTATACCTATTGGTTCGATAGTGCCAGTGAGTTGGTATTAATATTGACATATACTTTTAGTTGGTGTTTTATATGCTGCATAATCGATAGATTAGCTTATATCTCATTATTTCTTATTGTAAAATTTTTCATGTAGGCCTACATTTGGTAGGGAATGTATCTTGCCTACTTAGTATGTATATTGAGGGATGAACTGATAGGCAAACGTAGAAGACTATGTAACAGTGAGCTTACATGAGCTTTATTGGAAACCAGATATAATAAGAACAGTTAAGTCTCATAGACTGCGAGGAACAGGACATGTGATACGAACGGGGAAATAAAGAGAAAATGGAAACTGCTTGTAGGAAAACCATAGGGAAAGCGCCCAGTAGATAAGCCAAGAAATAGATGGGAGAGTAATATTAACCATGCTTTGAGGGAAACAGATTATACAGTAGATGTTTGGAAAACATTAGCTCAGGAAAGGGATCCGTGGCCTCATGGCCATGAACATACGGGGTCGATAGTGGCAGTGAGAATTAGTGTATATTTTATTGTTAGTTTTATTTTGAATTATCATTAATATTATCATGTTATCGATATTAGTCTTATAGATATTGCTTTTATTGTTGACATTTGATGTAGAATTTTGTATTAGAGTTCTTGTGATTGTTTTATTCTAATGTAACATGTTTGCCCTGGTGAGTGGAAGAGAAGGCCTCATGGCCTCCAACTAGATTAAATAAATAAACAAATTTATTTTACTTAACAGGTTTCACAATGTTACATATCATCTCCCTGAGCCCAATTAACATACTGTCAATGACCTCCACATCTCTTTGTCATTCCTATCACCATCGTCCAATCATTTTCCCCCTCATGCCTTTAGCTTCGGACTCATACGAAGCTATTAACCCGGCTCAGTGTGAACAGGGGGATTAGGCTGTAACTGTTTACAAGTGAGCAATACCTGACAGGCGCGGGGGTGAACACTAATATATTAGTGACTAAGTCCTGTCAGGGACGCAGTCTCTCGGGTATATCGAGAGCCCCTGCCCAGGGATACGGGCGAAGACCTTAACGGCAAGAACAACAAGATGGAACAAGCTTTCAAATGTTGTAATTGGGGGAAGAGGCAACCCTATCCTTAGGGCGAAATATAAGGATCCATCTCCGGCGTAACAAGGAGAAAGCCCTCAACGGTCTGAGAAGAGCGGAAGAGGCAACCCTCCCACTAGGGCTGATATCATGGGAGGTTATGACGATGGACCTTAAGAAGGCAGCCCCTTCAATCGTCTTGCCCTGCGAAGTGCCAGTGGACAATCCACATTACTAAATGTTCTCAAGTAAATAAATATAGGCATATAAATAAAACATTTAAAATCATTTAAACTCTCAGCTTCTATACTTTTATAAATAACCTATATTCTAATACTACTTCTTGGAAGTAAATTAAATGAAGTTGCATTTTTGAACCCTCGGGTCACATGTTCTTTATCTGAAATGCTTTTCATAGAACTTGGGAAGATGCATTCTGAGTCACTTTGTATGCATCAAAGCAAATTCCATTATAGGAAAAGTTCAAATTTCTTAGAAAAAAAAAATGAGAATTTCATTTTTAAACTAGGTCACTAGTGATACAGATTACAGTAGTATATAAAAACACTTCAAAGAAACATAAAGTCCAACCATCTCTGAAGAATGCAAAGAATGTTCCTAATAATAGTAATTATAAAATAACATTACTATACATTTCTGGTAAAGTCTCGCAATAAAACAGTTTTATGAAAGATCCTTTACTTTTTTATTCTCTTAATATAACAATTTTATTAAGTCGTCTGGGAGAGCATTATATTCACCTACATACATATAGAAACAAGTTCCTAAAGCAAGGAGATACACTGTCTCCTCTACTATTTAATTTTGTTCTGGAGAATGCAAACAATTTTTAGAAGATATACGTAGATGTCGTAGGCCTACAACTCAATGGTTATCAATCATTTGTTGGAATATGCTGATAACATATTATTATTAGATGATATGAAGATATACTATAAACGAACACACACTTAATATTAAATAATACTATTAAATTGGTACTGGAAGTAAATATCAGTAAAACTGAATATATGGTCATACAATGAAATACATTATTAAATGTGATTGGAAACTTAAAACAAATTTGGGAAATTGTTGAAGAAGTGGCAAAATTCAAATATTTTGGAATATAGGAATGATGAGTAGAAAGGAATTAAACATGGACTCAACTATGGAAACCGCATAATAGTATGCATTCCTACTCCTTTAAGAAGGTGATAAACTATATATATATATATATATATATATTATTTATATAATTTAACCTTCCAGTTAGATTTCCTATATTATATGGATGCGAAACGCGGTCTCTTACTTTAAGAGAGGTGAAAATATTACGAGCATTTGAGAATAAGGTACTTAAGGAAAATTTCGGACGAAGGAAAATGGAAAATACAGGCGAATGGAGAAGATACACGATCTTTGTGGGAAACAAGAAATAATAAAATAAGTTGAAGTCTCAGAGTGAGATAGGCTGGGCATATGGCACTAATAAGGAATGAATGAGGAGTGTGGAAACTTGTAGAAGAAACCAGAGAGAAGGCGCCCAGTAGGTAGAACAAGAATGAGGTAAGAGAACAACGTTAACCATGAATTGAGGTTGGTGAATTATATAAAGGACAGTATCTCTAAACTTGAATTCTGAGTCACTTTGTATGTATAAAAGCAGATTTAATTATGGAAAGAGTACAAATGCCTCACAAAGAAATGAAGATTTTGGCTTTTAAATTAGAACATTAAGTTTAATGTAACAGATTAAATCAAAAGATTTAAAAGAAGAGATACAAAAAATTCAACTATCTCTGATGAATGCAAAGAAGGTTCATAACATAAAGTAATTATAAAACACCATTACTATACATTTCAGGTACCATCTCGCAATAAAATAATTTTATGAACCATCCTCTACTTTTTATTCTGTTAATATAATAATTTTATTAAGTCGTCTGGGACAGCATTATATTCAATTACATAAACAAGCGAGTTGCAAACCGTCGCAATGGTGGCAATAAAGCAGGACAATTAACTGTCGTTCGTTCTTATTTTCTTATCTTGAAAAAGTAGAGCAGCGCCAAGCAGTCTAAGCGAGAAATACAGAAACTATGGCAGATGTTGCTCCTACATAAAATGGACGTTTATAAATTTACACTCGTAAAGTTTATAGGGCACCAAAATGCAATGTTATAGCTGAGACGATGCATACTGCTACGGTTTTGATAGGAAGGATTCCGAGGTTAATTAAAAAGTAATGATTCTGATGCATCTAACGAAAAATCATAAGCCTTTAATATAACTTACTCGTACTTATTTTTATGGGTCCTTAATTCTCAAATCTGAATTTCTGTGTGTTGTGTTATTTCGTTTAACAACGCTCTTAAACAGCTAACAATCTCGGTGGTCTAGCGGTTATATTGTTCCTTTTGGCCCTGAGAGATGCGGGTTCCAACTCGGGGGAAGTTGATTATTTTTTTTTAGGATGAAAACAACCAAGAGACAAGTCTTCCGAGAGAGAGACATTAAGCCCTAAGTCCCGCATATGATGCTTAGATTAGAGCATTTATCAAGGGAACTTTCAACAATTGCATTGCATGCCGAAACCTATCTTGAAATTCTCCCAGAGAAGAGTCGTCATGTACCAAGGCAGTATAAAAAAATAATCTGCCGCTTTTAACTTCAAGGCACAGGAATCTAAGATAGAATCCAACAATGACAACCAACCGTGCGAAGCATATGGACGTCCCTGCTTTAGTAGAGCGGCATGGGGTGAAACGTGACGCGGCGCGGAAGGCAGGTTGTCAGGGTTATCCAATTCAGCAAGTAAGGAGTTGTATTATTTCCCCGTAGATTAAATGACATATTTGACGCTCGATTTTAGTGCCTTGCAGTTAAAAGCGACAAATTATATGTTTTTGAACACGGCTTTGGTACATCACAACGCTTCTCTGTAAGAAATTTGAAGGTTGGTTCGGCTTGGAATGGTTAACATTTTCCTTGTAAGCAAAATTAAATCAGCCTTCCCCGTCCAAGTAATTACTTATGCTTAATACGTGTCTCGTCTTCTAGTTGAGCTAACCACTTATCACATGCTAACATCTATAGGGAAAATAGTATAACTAAAAATAGCCTTGGTTAAGTAACTCTTGTGTTACGTGGGGTCTGTATTGGTATAGACTTTAATATACTCCTCTCATTTTTTGACATTTTAAATTCTCAATTCTCATGTGTTACGTGCTTTTTACTTAATGAGGCTCTTTAACAACTATGGTCAATAGAGTTCCAACTCAAATCTGAGCATGAAATTGCCGAGAAATTTTGCGCACAGGCTTTTTTTAGGATTGAGATTTTTACGTTCCATAAATCTACGGCACAGGGCCATAGTTTTAGTCCCTTTCCGAATGAATCAATGCTCAGGAATTGCAGGCCCTGAAAAATCCATAGACTTCAACGTGTTTCAACCCAGGATCCTTGGAATCCAACACAAGCACGGTAACCACTCGATCCTGCCTAAGAATAATTTAATTTTTCAGATAAATATTCAAGAACGTAGCTTCTTTTAGACGAAAAGTTAAAAGTCGCCCATACAGAGTAATAAAGGTTAAAAATTCTAGGCATGTGTGTTGTGAAATATACAGGTTCTGCACGTTGTAGTTAGTAATCTAGATGCAGAAATAACTGACATTTCACCGTCATTCGAATGTGAAAAAACAGTAAATTTGTTTATGCAATTTGTGCTTTCGTTATGACGCTTAGGCTATATATATAATCAAGTCCTATGTTTTTTTATTAATTATCTTTATATTATGTATTTTATTGTCATCTCTCTATTGTGTATTTTATGTTATTCATTTTTAAACTAAATTCAAATCGATATTACAACAGGCCCTTTACTTGTTAGCTGGCTGCTGGACTCTCATTCACCTCCCTCAAAGAGATGAACAATCAGCCAGTAAAGGGATAACATGTGGTCAGCAGTAATAGCAGATTTATTAACTTGATGTTATTAAATATATCTGCTTTTAACTTGATATCAATTCAATTATTCTTTATTTATAAAAAAAAATTACATCCTCATTCGATGGAGGATTTCAATTGTTATTTCCTGTGTAACTTTGATGAAGTGGAACAGAAGACCTTACGGCCTTCACTTCATCATATATAATAATAATAATAATAATAATAATAATAATAATAATAATAATAATAATAATAATAATAATGATAATGATAATGATAATAATAATAATGATAATGATAATAATAATAATGATAATGATAATGATAATAATAATAATAATGATCATAATGATAATAGTAATAATAATAATGATAATAATAATAATAATAATAAAACAAGCTTGAAAACTATGAAAATTATTATTATATTGTATTAATTATGATTTATAATGTATTATGTTATAGGCTATTATATATACGTATTCTAATTCGTATTAACCTATTATATAATTAAAATACCGAGACCTCAGCAGGCTACACTGTTTTTTGATCATAAACGGGATGTTAAGATTTGACAGCAATACTTACTTACTCACTGGCACTATCGAACCCGTAGGTTCATGGCCGCGCGGACATACGCTCTCCATACATCCCTATCCTGAGCTAATACTTTCCAATCATTCCCTGTATAATCTACTTCCCTCAAATCATAGTTAATGTTATTCTCCCACCTCATTCTTGGTCTACCAACTGGGCGTTTTCCCTCTGGCTTTCCTACAAGAAGCTTCCATGCAAGTCTTTCATTCCCCATACGTGCAAACATGTCCTGCCCATCTCAGTCTACGAGACTTAACTGTTCTTATTATATCTGGCTTCCTATAAAGACCATGTAGTTCATTGTTATGTAGTCTTCTCCATTCACCTGTCTGTTCATCTCTCTTTGGTCCAAAAATTTTCCTAAGTACTTTATTCTCAAATACTTGTAATCTCCTTTCCTCCCTTAAAGTAAGAGTCCATGTTTCGCACCCATATAATATAACTGGTAGAATAATAGTTTTATATATTTTCAGTTTAACGTTTTTTGAAAGGAGTTGGGACATCAAGAGTCTCTGCAATGCATAATAGCACGCATTTCCAGAATTGAGCCTATGTTTAATTTCTTTATGCATCTCATTCCTATTTGTGATTATTGTTCCTAGGTATTTCAATTCAGCCACTTCCTCAAAATTTCCCTCATTTGTCATTAGCTGTCCATTTCCATTATATAATGAATTTCTACATGTGACTATATATTTAGTTTTATTGATATTTACTTCCAGTCCTAATTTCTTAGTGTTACTCAATAGTGTGTGCGTGTTGGCCTTTAGTGTCTCCTCGCTATCGGCCAATAATACTACATCATCAGCATAAACTAACAGCTTATTAATACCAATGAGTTGTAAGCCTTCCTCATTCTCTAAAGATTTAATGGCATGCTCTAGTACAAAATTAAATAGTAGAGGAGATAGTGCATCTCCTTGCATCAACCCATTCTGGATTTCAAAAGTGTCCGAAAACTGTTTGCCTACACGCACCCTACTATTTGAGCCATTTAGACACATTCGTATAAGTCTAACTAACTTTTTAGCAATTCCGAACTGCAGCAGGATACTATGTAACTTCTCCCTCTTAATTGAATCATATGCTTTTTTGAAGTCTACATATAGTTGATGTACAGTACCATTATATTCCCATTTCTTTTCTGAAATCTGTCTTATACTATAAATCTGATCTGTTGTAGACCCGTTTCTTCTAAATGCACATTGATGATCTCCTAGAATGTCATCAATATAGGGAGTAAGTCTGCTTACTAATATATTTGTTAGAATTTTGTACGACGTTGAAAGTAATGAGATGCCCCTGTAGTTGTTGCAATCTGTTTTATCTCCTTTCTTATAAATTGGTATGATAATTGATTCCTTCCATTCATCTGGAAGAGCTTCTTTTTCCCAAATCATACTAAGCAACCAGCGTATCTTGTCTATCAATTTTTCTCCCCCTGATTTTATCAGTTCTGCTGGGATCTCATCTGAACCTGATGCTTTATACATCTTCAATTTTTCTATCGCCATTTCAACCTCTAATGCACTTGGTTCTTCGACTAGCATTTCTGCTGTCTGTAAATTATCCTCCTCCATGTCCTGTTCTGTATGTACATTTAATAGCTGATTAAAGTAACTTTTCCATCTATTTAATATACTCCTGGAATCTGCAATCATATCCCCATTTTCATTCCGAATTATGTTTGTTCTAGCCTGAAACCCCTTCTTCTCTATATAATTCCCTGATATAATTCTCTAATGTTCCTATTTTTTGCATTCATTTCAAGATCATTAATCTTCTCTCTCAAATATTCCCTCTTTTTACTCTTTAGTAACTTGGTGGTTTCCCGTCTAATACTACCCAATTGCTCTAAATTTACCTCATTTGGCTCGTGTAACCATTTCAATTTTGCTAGCTTTCTTTTCTTCACAATGTCGGCACATTCCTCATCAAACCATTTCTTGTTTTGCCTCTTTTTTTTAAACAACCAATGCTTTCTGATGCTGACAATTTAATAGTATCTCTTATAGCCTCCCATTCTTTATTTACATCAGTTTCTTCTTCGTTTGCCACATTGTCATCTGAAGATTCCAGTACTTCAAATCTATTAGCAATTTTGATTTGGTATTCTTGCCGCATTTCATCATTTTTCAAGTTTCTTAATTCAAATTTTACAGAATCATCTTTAGCAATTGTTCCTCTCATAAGCGATAGCCGTTGTCTGATTTTCACTCTGACCAGATGATGATCCGAATTGCAGTCTGTCCCTCTAACTGATCTAACATCGATGATGCTGCTGTGCCAGCGTTTATCCACTAATACATGATCTATCTGGTTCCGAGTTTCTCCATCTGGGGACGTCCAGGTATATTTATGAATATCCTTATGCTGAAATGTTGTGCTCTTAACAATGAGATTCTTCGATGTGGCAAATGTGACTAATCTAACCCCGTTGTCATTACTATCTTCATGAAGACTGAATTTGCCTATTGTTGGTTTGAATATATCTTCCCGCCCCACTTTTGCATTAAAATCTCCCAAGACAATTTTCATATGATATCGTGAAAGGCTATCAAATAAGCATTCTAATTCTTCATAGAACTCATCCTTGATCTTGTCATCTTTATCTTCTGTGGGGGCATGTACATTTACAATTATAAAATCATGTCGTTTACCCTTAAGAATTATGTATGATATCCTATCACTAACAAACTTAATATCTCGGATATCGGATAGGATCCTCCTTCTGACTAAAAAACCCGTTCCAAATGCAGGTCTTTCTGCACCCCCGTAGTTTTAATGCAAAGCTTTCCTGATTCCTGACTACCTTCTCCTGGCCACCTAACTTCCTGTACAGCGACTATATCCAAGAGCGATTTATCTAAATCCCGCGTTAATATCTCTAGTGCCCCGCTATTGTATAAAGTCCTAACATTCCATGTTCCTAGGAACATGTCTCTATGTTTGAGCCTTTGGCATGGGTTCCCTGAAGTAGTCCCCGCCCGGAGAACCGAATGAGGGACTATTTGACCTCCGGAAAATTTTACCCCAGTTGAACCCATGTCCGCATTTCTTGACGGTTGTATTTTTACGGTGAAAGATCGTCACTCTTTCGACCAAGGTACTTTTTTCGTCTGGCTTATCACCGTCGATCAGTCCGGCATGGGTAACCCTATCGGCAGCAATGCTACCGCCGGCATAGCTCTCAGGATCATTTAAGCACGCAAGCCACTCCACCACGACAAGGTAAAGATACCATGGAGGGGATTTGACAACAATTAACCCTTAAATTTGTTTAGGGTCAGTGTAATCAATATGTAGACAAGCACGTGCTTTAGGTTGAAAAATACCCTGAGACACCGGACCGAATCGCATAGAGAGGCAAAGGATATATATTATAAGAACTTTTTCGGACACAGCAAACAAATGGGCCTTCAAATCAATGTGACAAAAAACGAAATAAAACACAGATACAGATCAACGATGATGAAATTGAGTATGTTAAAGAATACGTCTGTTTAGGTCAAATGCTTTTGTTCTACAACCAAATTCAGAAAGAAATAGAACATTTATGTGAGCATGGAGGAAGTTTTGAAGTCTAAAATGTATCGTACTAGACAAATCAATTAATATGAAGGTTAAGAAGGATGCCTTGGGTACGTATATATTGCCAGTGATACTATATGGATTGTCACTAACAAAAATAATAAATAAATACGTTACAAATCTGCCAGAGGAAGATGGAGCGGAAGCTACTCAACATCTCGCGCAGAGACCGGAGAAGAAACAAAGACATCTGCAGGCCAACTAATCTGAAAGTTGCAGTGAACACATCAATATATTCAATATGGAATTGGAGAGAACGTGTACTCAGAATGGGCCCCAAAAAATGGACACACGCAGTGACCGTGTGAGAACCTAGGTCAGGAAACAGGAGCATGGGGAGACAAACGATAAGATGGTGTGATGTTTTCAAGTGTCAACTACGGAGCGTGTGGTCTAGAATAACAGCAGATGGGCTAAAGTGGAAGAAATATATAAACAATTGAGAGACCTGTGTGAAGAAATGTTAGTATCACAGAAATGACTGGTCCGAGGCATTCTATGTAAGGCATTCTGTAACAGGAGCCTCTTGCCCGCACCTAGATTTAAAGGGCTAATTTCTAATATAATGTAACGCTTAAATTGGCGAAACTCAATTTTTCATTCCAGCTTATTTAAATATATTAAACTACAGTGAAACAAATCATGCATAACCTTAAGTTATTATTGCTTATTGTATAATTTGACGCAAATTAAATAATTTCTACTCATACATTTTCCCATTGGGGAATGTCGTTCCTTAGTTGGTTAAGGTAGTAGGCCACTCTACAAACAGGAAGAGGGCCAGGGTCTCAAGTTCTGTCATAAACCCTCTGGTTTCTCATTGGTCCTGGAGTAAACTCAGCCTCTAACACAAATGAGTATGTATTTGGGGTCACGCTGAGTTATCATTTCGTCGTCTGACAACTCGGGTCGATTGTCTAAAAAGGTGGGAGATTTAATATCTCACTATCCGATGGGCCTCTTAAGGTCTGTAGTGAAATAATTTTAACAATTTTACATTTTTAATTGTTTTATTGAAAATATTAAATAAATAAAACCAATACATATTATAGGGTATATTGCCAATTTAAGAGTTAAAGATCACAGAGAAGACCGAAACCATAAACAATTTACCGAGCCAAATAAATTGCGCGCTGCGCAAATACTCAGAAACGTGTCTCTTTCTTTCCCTCCTCAATCATAGCGTCAATAACATTCTCACATCTAGAGTTGCATTTGCTCGCGTCCCCACCCACGGTACTGTCCTACCATGTCTTGAAACTGTCAGCTGACCTCAAATATCACTAGGGTAGAGTGGTACAAATTCGAACACCTAAGACATTTTTAATATTTCTGCATAGAATATTCCACCAAATGTTACAATTTTATTAGGTACACAAGGCCACCTATCCTCTTTAGTAATCACGTGAATTTAAACAATGAACGGATGACTGTGGCTAAGAAAATATTGTTTTTCTAGTTTTATGAAATTGTTCGAAAATGTACTACAGTAGGTACTATTATGAACAGAGCATGGTACAATTTCGATCACTTACATTTGCCACAAATACATTTTTTTCCTTTAGCACCCACACATTCTTCATGATACCAAAGATTACAATTTTGAAATCTGATCCAATCGCCTTTCAAAACAGATTCTACACTGTAATAGTTCCTGAAACAGAAACCGCATTCATCTTCCTTTGATCACGCATGCCCATGACCGGCTACCTCAAGAATATCTGTTTACAAACCTAATGGCAAGAGAAATCATGGAGGGAGGAAGCACGTTGGAGAAACCACTCACCCGAAGCGGAACAGGCCAGAAGCCCTAATACTTGTTAAATGATAATAATAATAATAATAATAATAATAATAATAATAATAATAATAATAATAATAATAATAATAATAATAATAATAATAATATATATAATTATTATTATTATTATTATTTTACAAGGAAGTCATAGTTTAAAAAATAAAATATTAAAAATTCAAACATACACCCGCCTTGTTGTGAATATATGAATAATAATTTTAAAAAAATAATACAAATCTGGTGGATGAGGGAACAGCGGTTTAGTAAATTTCGCTTGACTTAAGTTGCATCAGCGCAGCTGCTGTATAATTAAAATTTCTGTCAGAAGCCTGGACGTTTTATATACAAAACCAAAGATGTAATTATACAAAAAATATGTTGGGTTAATAAAGGTAATTATTTCCTAATTCTCAGGTTCGAAGGGGATAGGTGAGGGACCAGTGGTCAACTTTCCCCTTAACAGTTGGTAACATCTGGGTGCATCCGTTGTAAGGGTGCATGAATTAAAGCCTGAGTGACTGTGTAAATATGTGAATGATTTAGCGAGCGAGGGAGAAGAGTATTTCTAGGGGTGAAAGTATGAAAGGGGTGAAAGTTAAAAGGAGTGATTGATGTCAGGGACAAACCTGTGTTTTTTTCTACGTCTGACTCTAAAAACATTGTTTATTTTAGGGTTTACGCCTATGCATAATAAAGTACAATCCATAATGTAAGAAAATTTTTCTATCATGTCAGTAATGTAAGTCCACATTCAGACCCAACGTTTCATTTCTTTAAAAAAAAGTCTTCACTTTACACGTAAAACTGATTCTGAAGAACACAATTTTGAGTATTTAAAATAGAAAAATGTATTTTTTGGCCACAATTGTTATTTGCACCTGAATGGAACTGAACTATGTAATATCTACAGGAAACTAACTCACTGAATCCGTGGGTTTATGGTCGCTCAGACATAAAGCTTTCCACACATCTCTATCCTGTTTTCCAATCATTCCCTGTATAATCTACTTCCCTCAAATCATGGTTAATATTATTCTACCACCTCAAACTTGGTCTACCAACTGTAGTTTCCCTCTGGTTTTCCTACAAGGAATTTTCATGCACCTCTTTCGTTCCCCATTCGTGCCAAATGTCCTGCTCATCGCAGTATAACGAGACACAACTGTTCTTATTATATCTGGCTCTCTATAAATGTCACGTAGCTCATTGTTATGTAGTCTCCTCCATTCGCCTGTCTGTTCATCTCTCTAAGGTTCAAACATTTTCCTATTCTCAAACACTCGTAAACACTGAAAATTTATAAAACTGTTATTCTCCCAATTAAATTACATGGATGCGAAACATGGACTCTTACTCTAACGGAAGAGAAACGTTTACGAGTGTTTGAGAATAGGAAAATGTTTGAACCTTAGAGAGATGAACAGACAGGCGAATGGAGGAGACTACATAACAATGAGCTACGTGACATTTATAGAGAGCCAGATATAATAAGAACAGTTGTGTCTCGTTATACTGCGATGAGCAGGACATTTGGCACGAATGGGGAACGAAAGAGGTGCATGAAAATTCCTTGTAGGAAAACCAGAGGGAAACTACAGTTGGTAGACCAAGTTTGAGGTGGTAGAATAATATTAACCATGATTTGAGGGAAGTAGATTATACAGGGAATGATTGGAAAACAGGATAGAGATGTTGGAAAGCTTTATGTCTGAGCGACCATAAACCTACGGATTCAGTGAGTTAGTTTCCTGTAGATATTACATAGTTCAGTTCCATTCAGGTGCAAATAACAATTGTGGCCAAAAAATACATTTTTCTATTTTAAATACTCAAAATTGTGTTCTTCAGAATCAGTTTTACGTGTAAAGTGAAGACTTTTTTTTAAAGAAATGAAACGTTGGGTCTGAATGTGGACTTACATTACTGACATGATTGAAAAATTTTCTTACATTATGGATTGTACTTTATTATGCATAGGCGTAAACCCTAAAATAAACAATGTTTTTAGAGTCAGACGTAGAAAAAAAACACAGGTTTGTCCCTGACATCAATCACTCCTTTTAACTTTCACCCTTTTCATAATTTGTAATACCAATCTTCAAAAAAGGAAGTCGCCAAATCAAAGATAACTATCGTGGAATTAGCTTGTTGAACTCTGGATATAAAATTTATGCGAATATAGTTAACAATAAATTGAGGAAAATTTATGAAAATATAATTGGGGAAGATCAGAATGGATTCAGAAAGGGTAGATCTTGTACAGATGGATTCTTTACTCTAAAACTACTATTAGAAAAGCACAAGGAATTCAATATAGAAACTCATATCGCCTTCGTTGACTTCATAAAGGCTTTTGACAAAGTAGACAGAAATGTATTACTACAAATTTTAGCTGATGATAACGTTCCACAACAATTTTATTACTAATATCTTCAACATCTATAAAGATAATGAAATCTCTGTTAAACAAGATGGCAAATTATCTTCTTGGGAAAAGATCAACACTGGAGTAAGACAGGGATGTGGACTTTCACCGGTGCTTTTCATTATATACATGAATAAATTAATAAATGAATGGAGGAAAACACAACGAGGATATATACCCATCAATAGGAACCTCAAACTCGATGCTATTCATTTTGCAGACGATTTAGCTCTTCTGGCACTTTCCGAAAATGATTTGCAACGATCAATTTATAATTTACAAAAAATAGGTGCCAAATTTAATATGGAAATATCAATTAACAAAACTAAAATTATGGCATTTCATGGGAAGGACCCCATACAAAGTAAAATCTGTCTCCAGAATAAAATTTTAGAGAGATCTAATCAATTTAAATATCTTGGATATTATCTCTCTATCTGGGATGAAAAGGATATCCCTGAAAAAGTTACTAGTTATAATAAAAGTTTAGGAATTATTAATCAAGTTATGAAACCATCCCTTGTACAAAAAAAAAAAAAACACCAGATTACGTTTATATAACACTTTGGCTAGACCAGTGTTGACCTATGGTAGTGAAGCATGGACACTAAAAAAACAACATGAAAGCAGAATAACGGCTTGTGAAATGAGATTCATGCGCAGAACAGCGGGTTACACCAGATGGGATCGGAAAAGGAACACCGATATCTTAAAAGAATTGAAGACTACGCCAATTTTGGAATATATTAAACAGTACCAACTAAATTGGAAACACCATCTTGAAAGAATGAGTTCAAATCGGATCCCCAAAGCTGTTTATAATTATATACCAAGAGGACGAAGATCACTGGGCCGTCCTATAAACTGCTGGAGGGAAAATTTTCTATAGGATCGTAACAGGCCTTGGCCTAATACTTGGAAGGAAGAAGATGAAGATAAATTTTCAGTTTAACGTTTTGAAAGAGAAGTTGAGGCAAGAGTCCCTATATTGCACAATAACAAACATTTCCAGATATTAGCCTATGTTTAACCCATTCGCTTCAGGTTTAAATGCTCAATGCATTTCCCCAGAAACCAAATATAAGTTACCGTAAATTATATTGAATATTTTCATACATTCAAAACAAACAAACGATAACGGTGCTTGAGAAAACAATAAGGGTGAAGGTCAAAACACATTTCTTCATCATTCATAAATGTTAACAAAAGATTACCCTGCCAAGAGATGTACAAAATATTGCAAAATATATAACAGCGGCGTTAAGCGAGTGTACCTCGTCATCTGAGTTGAAGACCATTTAACTGCCGGCGAGTCTACCTCGTCTTTTGAGGCGAATGGATTAATTTCTTTCTGTATATCATTCCTATTTGTAATTAGTAATTACTAAGGGGCGGATTTCTATGACCTAAGAAATGGAAAATATGCATGCATTTATGACTTAAAAAGGTTTAAATATGACATAAAAATATAAAAATATGACCTTATAATTGAATGAATGTTTTACCCATACTAGGGTGGACCGCTCGAATGGACCTAATTTCAATTGCTTGTTACTGGCAAACGGTTGAAGATAGAAACTTAAAACAACGTTCATATTACAGAAAAACTCACCAAGTTTTGATATCCAGATCACCACATCTCTATATGAGCCCCAGCAGTCACTGTGACGATATCAAAGCGATGAACAATTTCTTGCCAAGTACGTTGGAGTATGTCTTCTGGAATGTTCTCAATAGCCTCTATGATGCGCTCACGAAGATCACGAAGGTCTTTGACTGGGGTGGTGTAAACTTTATCTTTGACATAGCCCCAGAGAAAGAAATCCAGTGGTGTTAAATCGGGAGATCTCGGGGGCCACGCGATTGGTCCTCCCCTACCAATCCAACGGCCAGGGAAAATGTTGTCCAAAGTCGTACGAACTTCATTGGACCAGTGGGGAGGAGCACCATCTTGCTGGAAAACGATGTTTAGGCTGCAGTTGTTCAATTTGTGGAAAGAAGAACTGCTCCAGCATGTCAAGATATGTGGTACCACGAACAGTTTTCTCGGCGAAGAAAAACGGTCCAATGACCTTATTATGTGACAAACTGCACCAAACATTCATCTTCGGACTATCACGAACATGCTCTTGAATAGCGTGAGGATTCTCCGATCCCCAGATCCGCACATTATGCCGGTTTACCTTGCCTGACAAATGGAAAGTGGCTTCGTCCGAGAAGAAAATCTTGGTCATGAAGTCAGGATCAGCGCCGAGAGACGGTCCAGCATCGTATTGGCGAATTCCACTCGTTTCGGCATGTCATTCGGCTCCAGACGTTGCACTAACTGCACTTTATATGCGTGCAGTTTGAGGCGTTTGTGGACAATCCGTTGTAATGTCGATTTTGGTATTTGAAGTTCCCGCGAAGCCCTTCTTAATGACTTCCGGGGGCTTCGCTCAAATGCGGCTTGAACATTTGCTACCATTTCATCGGATGCTCTGCGACCACCACCATGCTTCTTCAACACAGATCCTGTAGCTAATAATGTATCACGCCACTTCTTTATGCTTCTAGCAGTTGGAGCATCACGGTTAAACACACGCCGGAACTCCCTTTGAACTCTAATGATTGATTTAAACTCCGCATACCACAAAACAGCTTGCGCTTTCATCTGCGGAGTCGCCATTTTCACAAACAATTAAATCTAAGAACGAGAAACGTATCTTTGTGCCATCTACCGACAGGATTCGAAACTTGGTGAGTTTTTCTGTACTATGAACGTTGTTTTAAGTTTCTATCTTCAACCGTTTGCCAGTAACAAGCAATTGAAATTAGGTCCATTCGAGCGGTCCATTCATATACATTTTCAATTGTATCAAAAGAAAAAGGAAGTCATCTTCTATTGTACAGTGCAAACGTTTGCTACCTGTTAACAGAAACCTTCGAAACAAGTGAACTGTGAAATTGACGATTTTTACACAGATACGAGTACAATGTTGGTTATTTCAAATCACCTGATGACTAGGGTACTAAAAAAAACCCAAAATATGACCAAAATATGACTTTATAATAGAAATAAGCAGAAGTATGACCAAAGATCTGAAAAAGTGAGAAATATAACGTTTAAGACCCAATAAAAACCACTTAATCTTAATAATAAGGCATATATAAATGTTTTTACTTACTTGAAGCTTAGAATATAGGCTTTGGTAAAAATATGACATGTCATAGGAATCCGCCTCTTAGTAATTATTGTTCCTAGGTATTTGAATTCAGCCACTTCTTCGAAATTTCCTTCATTTGTTGTTAACTTTTAATTTCTATTACATAATGCATTTGTATGTGCGAACATATATTCAGTTCATTTATGACTTCCAGCACCAAATTCTTAAAATAACTGCAGGCCCTACATTTATTTATACTTTTGATTTAATATACAATTGATGAATAACAAGTAAATTACAATATAATTAATTTTAAAACACGTTCACTCTAATATACAATAGGGATGAAAAGGTTAAATTATATTAAAAATTCCGTCATGGAGGAAATGCGTTTACTAAGCGAATTCCTCAACAAGACGAATTTATGATTTGATTTTTCTAGTATATGGAATGTATTTTTCTTTTGTAAATTAAATCATATGTATCCAGTTTCATTGTGAGAAAACAAATATGGCGGTTAGTAGAGCAATTTTTAAATTTTGGCTTTATGGAAAACTCCTAATTCTCAAAGTCGGATTTCGCTTATGTTTGGAGAATACGTTTCTCGTTTTATTTCAATGAAATATATTGAGTTTTGTTGCAAAATAGCAGCTTCTAGAGCGATTTTTGAACTTTAGGCTCGGATTTAGCATATTCCCAATGTTCCGATTTTGCTGATTAACGAACTCGACCTTACTTTCCTTAATTAATTCCTACATGCCGAGTTTGGTTCTGAAAAAAAAAGAAAAAATCGGTAATACAGAAACGCAGTTCGGCTAAAGTGGTTATAACAAAAAGCCTTGGCGCAGAGCTAACAGGACTTGATATGGTTCGAGTCCACATGGGGAAGACATTTTCTCATGGAATATCGGCCATCCAGCGTCATGTGGAATTTGGGTAGCTACAATAAATAGAGGCTCCAGGTTGAGAAAACCAGCTATAACGACTGGGGGACCCGTCATGCTGACCACATGTCACCCCTCTACACTGGTAGGATAATCGTCCACTTATGTGATTGACACTTGTTGATGTGAGGCCAGCAGCCGGCTGGTAGACCAAGGGCTTTCTAGGGCTTTCGCACTGTGAAGAAAAAAAATACACAAACGCACATGTGCACACACTCGCGTACGCAAGCACACACACACATATCTATAGATACATCTTGCCAGTGTAGAGGGATGACATGTGGTCAGCATGACGGGTCCCCCAGTCATTATAGCTGGTTTACTCAACCTGGAGCCTCTATTTATTGTAGCTACCCAAATTCCACATAATGCTGGATGGCCGAATTTCAATGAGAAATTGTATAATTTAACCCTAGTGAAGTGAAAAAGAAGACCCTAAGGTCTTAACTCCATCAGGTAAAATAAATCATTAGGCCTATTATTTATTTATTTTCCAATTTGCACAATTGACGCTGAATTATTCCATTATACTACCCACAGTGACTCATATTTTTAATGCTTCCCTTATAACTTGTATCTTCCCTACTGTATGGAAACAGTCTAGAGTTCAGCCTATACCAAAAATAAGTACACCAACTAACTGTAATGACTACCGACCGATTAGCATCCTTCCGACATTATCTAAAGCCCTGGAACATATTGTACATAAGCAAATGACTGAATATCTCCAAGAAAATCACCTCCTTGATCCTTATCAATCCTGCTTTAGATAAGGTCATAGCACAACCACAGCTTTGCTAAAAATTACTGAAGATATTCGTGAAGCCGTGGACAGACGTCAATTGACTCCTTTAACCTTACTTGACTTCAGCAAAGCTTTTGACACAGTAGACCACGACTTACTTATGATAAAGCTCAAGCACCTACACTTGTCTGACAGCGCTGTATCCTGGTTCGACTCATACCTGCACGGTCGTCAACAATACGTTTCATTAAACTCTAGATCTTCGTCTTGGCGCAACGTGCCGGCTGGAGTCCCCCAGGGCAGTGTTCTCGGACCTCTTCTTTTCTCAATCTACATAAATGACTTGTCAACTGTACTAAAGCACTGCTGTTATCACCTCTACGCTGATGATCTCCAAATTTACCTACATTCACCTCCTCATTCTCTCTATAACAGCTTGACAAAAATGAATGACGATCTCATATCCATCTTTAACTGGTCTTCAAGTATCGGTCTAAATCTAAATCCTAACAAGTCACAAGTAATTCTAATGGGACAACAAAGACTGCTTACAACCTTTGACATATCTACACTACCAAACATTACTATAAATAATATAATTATCCCTTATTCTTCTTCAGTAATAGATCTTGGACTACATATAGACGCAAATTTAACCTGGCAAACACAAGTGAAACACATATGTAAAAAGACTTTCTCGATCTTACATTATCTTAGACGTTTAAAGAATTTTCTCCCAGTTTCGTTAAAACAAATCCTTGTGCAGAACCTTGTGTTACCACACTTCGATTATTGTGACATTATATATAATGATCTAAACTATGACTTGTCGCAGAGACTGCAGCGTGTTCATAATGCTTGCGTTCGATTCATTTTCAATATCCGCCGTTATGACCATATTTCCGAACACTTTAATAACCTCTCTTGGCTTCGTCTTACTGACAGACGTAAATTGCACTCTCTTTCACTACTTTTCAAGCTTCTGAATTCCTACATCCCTACTTACCTGGCGTCTAGATTTGAGAAGTTATCCTCTTACCACAATATTGACACTAGATCACAAGATAGCAGTCTGCTAACAATTCCTCTTCATAGCACTTCCTCCTATTCTACTTCCTTCACAGTAGCCTCTGCCCGCTCCTGGAATCTCCTTCCTCAAGATATCAGGGGTTGCCGCACAGTTGGTACCTTTAAGTCACGCTTATACAGTTACCTGTTGTCTAATAATTAATTTTTCTCTATTTATTTAATTTTATACTATGTCATTAATCTTTTCCTGTTTTTTATATATATTGTACATATTATATATTTAATTCGTTAAATTTAGAGTAAATCAAAATACATTATAAATATTAATAGTATTGTATTCATAACTTGTAATCGTTTATATATATATATATATATATATATATATTGTAATTTAGATTTAAGACTATTTTTTTGTTTGTATTTTTTTAAACCTGGTTGAGTGGTAGACAAGGCCTTAAGGCCTTAACTCTGCCAGGTAAAATAAAGCTATTATTATTATTATTATTATTATTATTATTATTATTATTATTATTATTATTATTATTATTATTATTATTATTATTATTATTATTATCTTCTCTCGAGCCTCCCAGTACAAGCTTTGGATTGTTGTACTATGCTGTTTAAATTTGAAGAGAAAAATATATTCCTAAATCGGGAATTGAACCCAATATCTCTGATTCTGTACACCAGTGCTTTAAGGACTTAAGCTATTAGGAATCACGATTTAAACATAGATTTTCTCTTATACTAATAAGATTCCCGTGCACCAGCTAGCAGTGAACTTTTGTTCCGCTGCTTCCTGGCGCACGGGAATCGTGTTAGTATATGAGAAAAATCTATGTTTAAATTGTGATGGCTAATAGCTTAAATCGTTAATGCACTGGTGTACAGTACCGGATATATTGGGTTCTTCTTCTTCTTCTTCTTCTTCTTCTTCGGCTTTCCCCCACTTATAGGTTTGCCGTCTTCAGTTTCCATTTATCTCTATCATTCCAATCTCCCTCTTCCAAATTTCTATCCTCCATTATTGTTCTGACGTAGGTTTTCCATTTCCATCTTGGTCTGCCACGTTTATTTCTTCCAGGGGGTGACCATTGATATATATTTTTTGGCATCTTTCATTTTCCATTCTTTGTACATGGCCATACCATTTAAGCGTTTGATTTTCAATCCTCTTAACAACAGATGTGGTGACATTCATTTCTCTCCAAAGGAATTCATTTCTTATTTTATCCTGTCTTGTTTTTTGGAGGCTTCTTCTAAAATAATCGAATTCAACTGTTCTAATTTTATTCTTTTGTAATTCCGTCAAAGACCAAGTTTCACTTCCATATGACAAAATATTCTGTATTATGCTCTTATAAATTTTCATTTTAGTTTCCTTTGTAATATTTTTGTTCCAAATTATTCCATGTAATGTCTTAGTTGCATTTTTTGCCATTGCAATTTTAGCCTGTACATCTCTCTCACAGGTACCTAAACTTGTAATTATTGACCCAAGATATTTAAAAAATTCACATTTTTTTATTTTCCCTGTTTCAAGTATGAGGTCATCCACATCCTTTCCCAAACACATATATTCTGTTTTCTGTAAATTTATATTCAGTCCCCATTTTTTATATTCTTCCATTAATTTATTTATCATATATTTCATATCATCTTCATCCCCTGCAAAAATTATTTGATCATCTGCAAACAACAATGAATGCAGTACTTTTCCTCCTATAGGAATACCCATTTCAGAACATTTTTTATACCACAAGTTAAGAGCCTGGTCTAAATAAATGTTAAAAAGAATTGGTGACAAACTGCATCCCTGCTTAAGGCCTTTATTCACTGTGAATTCCTCTGTTAAATTATTCTGTATTTTTACTTTAGCTTTTGTATTACTATAGATCCTCCTAACAATATTAATCCATTTATCACAGATATTCATATTTCTCATTGCCATCCATAACAATTGTCGAAGTACACTATCATATGCCATCTCTAAATCAATAAAGGTCATATGTAGTTCTTTATTTTTTGCTAGGATTTTCTCTTGTAATTGTCTAATACAGAAAATATTATCAATACATGATCTTCCACTCCGGAATCCACATTGTTCTTCTCTTAAGTTATCTTTTATCTCCTTAAGTTTAAAATTTATAATTTTACTAAAAATCCTAGCTGTTGAAGGTATAAAGCTTATACCTCTATAATTGGAACACAGTTTTTTATCACCTTTTTTAAAAATAGGAGTAATGTACGATAAATTCCAGTCTTCTGGGATATCGTCTCCAATTTCAATTTTATTAAAAAGTTTTGTTAAAAATATTACTAAAATATCTCCTCCATGTTTTAGGAGTTCCGTCTGAATATTTCCTGGTCCTGGTGCTCTCCCATTTTTTGCCTCTTTCAAAGCTCATTTTACTTCATCTTCTGTTATCTCTGGAGTGTCAAATTTATATTCTACATCCGTATCTTGAAGTTGAAACTCATTTCTATTTTCTTGAAGTAAACCTTTATAATGTTGCATCCATTCTGATGGTCTTATCAACTGAATATTTATCTTCTTTCTTTCTGATTTCCTGATATTTTGTAATGTTTTCCAAGCTTCTTTGGATCTAGCATATCCAATCGAATGATCTATATTCGAGCATATATTATCCCAGTACTCATTTTTTGTTCTTCTCACTTCCACCTTTGTTTTATGTTTTAAAGTGATATATTCATTTCGAGATGTTGTAGAGTGATCTGATAACCATTTCATCCGTGCTTTCTTTTTTTCTTCTATTTTTTTAATATCATGATTAAACCATTCATTATTTCTTTTTAATTCTAGATTTTCTGTCCCAAGTGCTTCTAAAGCTGCTGAATGTATACTTTCCTTTAGTTGATCATACATTTCCACTGCAGATTTATTTAAATTTAAATTAAGTTTTTGTTTTAATCTTGATTGAAAAATATATTTTATACTCTCATCATAGAGTAAACTTACTTTATATCTTTGTTCATTCAAAGGGGTTGTATTTATTCTGTCTTCCGTTACTTTCAATATTTTGTTTTTTTTTCCTATTTGTTAATATGAATTTTCCCAAAAGCATATAATGATCACTTCCGCAATCTGGTTTTCTATACACTCTAACATCTTTCACTATCATATCACGTTTTTGTTTTCACAATTATATAATCAATTATTGATTTGAGACTTTTTGTTGGCTGTTCCCATGTGTATTTATGTATTTCCCGATGTTGGAAGAAACTATTCATTATCATATAGCCATGTTGTTTACATAAACTTATCAATCTATCTCCATTGTCATTTTCCACTTTTTCCCCAAATGGTCCAATCACTTCATCTTTCATTCTACTTCCTACTCGACTATTAAAATCTCCTGTTATTATTACTTCTTGATGTTTTTTTATTTTGTCCAAAATTTCTGACAGTTTGTCAAAAAATTCATTTTTCTCTATGGTTGTTGCATCCTCATTTATGGCATATACTCCTATTATTATAAGCTCTATCCCAAAAAGTTTGAGATTTAATTTAATAATTCTTTCATCAATTTCTTCCCAAGACACTATATTTTTTACCAACTTATTTTTTATCAAAATGGATATACCTCTTTTTGCTCTACTAGTTTTTGGTACTCCACTCCAGATATGTGTATAATTTCCTAACTTTTCGTGTCCTTTCCCTTTCTTTTTTGTTTCTGAGAGCACAATAATATCTGCATTCATTGCTGTAATCTCATCTATTACTTCCTGTTCTTTAGTATTCAAGTCTTGAACATTCCATGTGCCAATAGCAAAGGTCCGTTTTCGTAGCTTAAGTCTGTTATATTTAAATCCATCCGGCTGACATATTTCACTGAAGTACGTAGCGATATACTTTTTTCCAGGGCCAGGTTGCCAGCCTGACGCCTAACCCCCAGACACGGAGGACCTGGTTTTTTTAAGGGTTTGCTCCCTTAGCCGACAGGTCTCAGTTTTAAGGCGCTGAGAACTCGCCTTTCGTCCCATCCTGTTAGCTACAGTCTATTACGATTGCAGTCAGGGAGCACGACGATAACGTAGGGTTAGGATTAGGACTTGCTGGCAGAGCTGCTAAAGAAGTCGCAGTGGCATTACTCGAGATTTATTAAGGTATACATAGTCGGCATCTGTATCTTTCTCGAGGCCGTACCAACCATTTTCTTGGGTTCAAATCCCGATTTAGGAATATATTTTTCTCTTCGAATTTAATTTGTCATTGAGTGAGAAGTGGTAAATTTAATATTCTTCTTCTTCCTTCCAAGTATTAGGCCAAGGCCTGTTACGATCCTATAGAAAATTTTCCCTCCAGCGTTTCATAGGACGGCCCAGTGATCTTCGTCCTCTTGGTATATAATTATAAACAGCTTTGGGGATCCGATTTGAACTCATTCTTTCAAGATGGTGTTTCCAATTTAGTTGGTACTGTTTAATATATTCCAAAATTGACGTAGTCTTCAATTCTTTTAAGATATCGGTGTTCCTTTTCCGATCCTATCTGGTGTAACCCGCTGTTCTGCGCATGAATCTCATTTCACAAGCCGTTATTCTGCTTTCATGTTGTTCTTTTAGTGTCCATGCTTCACTACCATAGGTCAACACTGGTCTAGCCAAAGTAAATTTAATATTAAATATCACATATGCTGTTTAGTGCTTCCCACTGCAGGAAGTTATATTTGTTCATATTCTGATCTGGGTTATTGTACAAATTACATCTGTCGGACTGTTGTAGATGGTGGGCGAGACAGATATGCCAAGCCTGGAAGGCGGGATAACGGCTGCCCCGATGATATGAAAGGTGATGATGCTGGTAATGATGCGTAAGGTGAAGCCTTCATCTAAACTTAATCTAATGGATGTGAATAGGGTTTGGTATTGATTATAATGATAGCCAGATGGTGTTCGGGGACCGTTTGGGTCTTAAAACGTCCTGACATTTATCTTACAGGTGAGGAAAAACCCCGAAAAATACCTTATCAAGGAAACTTGTCCCGACCGAGGATTCAATTCTGGCCCGTGCTTGATAAGGTAGTACGCTACCTCGAGACTATTGTGGTGGACAGACCTACAATATAGTTACTATAAGAACCAGTTAGAAGCAAAGGGTGCAAATGTAAGTTTTTGCAGTAAAGTAAAGTAAAGTAAAGTATTCCCACTATATGCCTCAGGAGGCCCTTGGGGTAGTGGGAGGTTAAGGCTCCCACTTTTTCTGGACAATTGGCACTTGATGTCAGCCGGGTTGTCAGCCCTGCGTGACGGCCGCCTTTACCCCAGAACAAGCGTCTGGTACTCATTTCCGTTAGAGGCTGAGTCGACCCCAGGGCCATAGTGCCGCCAGAAGGTTTTGGTGAGTTTAAAAATCCTGACCCCACCGGGACTTGAATCCTCGACCTTCCGGCTTGTAGCGCAGTGCCTTAACCACTACGCTACGGCGTTCCCCAAGTTTTTGCAGTACTGAGAAATATATATTTAAATTTGAAGTTGTATGCGAAAATCATGAGTAAATGAAAATGTTAACAATCATACTTTATCAACTCCTAATAAATATATTTGTATCCCTTTGCCACTAAATAAAAACATGTTTCAAGAATGTATGTATGCACCAAACTCTATTTTTGAAAAAAAAAAAAATCACTTACACCTCTTTTCTTCTAGTGGCCTCATAAAATATGTTTATTTTAAATTTAACGAATAATAAAGAAAAAGTAAATACAATAAATAAAATAAATTATTTATACTAAATGTTCTCCCAGTTTAATCGAAATAACTAAATTTGGTGATAGAACAAAAAAGTGAATGGAAAAATGCATGTGTAGCATAACGAGTAGAGAATGGCTGTAACTTGTGAACGAGAGGATAATCGCACGTAAATAACATTTGCTTTGCTAAATAACTCATGTTAGTGAAAATTACGCAAACTCTGCGTCTCTTATGCGTATTTACACAAAGTCTGATAGCATTTATGTACCTCTAATTCAAGCTAAATCCTATTTAATGCTAAATCCTGATTTCGACAGAGGAATGCGAATGAAACATGCCCTCATAGATGCATTTACAAATTTCTGTGGTCACAGAGAATAAATTGTTAAATACAATACAGCCATTATTCAGAAGAGCTTTTTCTAAACAAGAACATGTTCTATTTATAAATGATACCAAGAAACAAACATCTTTATAACTCTGAAATGTAAGTTTTATTAATATTATTATTATTATTATTAATGATATGGACACTTCATAAGAATGGAAGAGGATAGATTAACAAAGAAGATCCTTGATTGAAAAGCTAATGGAAGAAGTGGAAGAGGTAGACCTAGAGAACGTTGGATAGATGGATTGGGGAAAAGTATGGAAGCTAGTGATTTGAGAGGAAAAGATGCTTTAGACAGGAACTTCTGGTGACAAATCTCTTTGGAATGAAGGAGATACACTGTATTGTGGAATATTCCTAATAAAAATATTTTTGTTTAATAATAATAATAATAATAATAATAATAATAATAATAATAATAATAATAATAATAATAATAATAATAATAATAATAATAATAATAATAATAATAATAATAATAGTAATAGTAATAGTAACAGTAACAATATAATAATAATAATAATAATAATAATAATAATAATAATAATAATAATAGTATAGTAACAGTAATAATAATAATGATAATAATAATAATAATAATAATAATGATAGTAATATTAATAATAATAATAATAATAATAATAATAATAATTAATAATAATATATCTATACTGAAAATGGGGATATGATTGCAGATTCCAGGAGTATATTAAATAGATGGAAAAGTAACTTTAATCAGCTATTAAATGTACATATAGAACAGGACATTGACGAGGATAAGTTACAGACAGCAGAAATGCTAGTCGCAGAACCAAGTGCATTAGAGGTTGAAATGGCTATAGAAAAATTTAACATGTATAAAGCATCAGGTTCAGATGAGATCCCAACAGGGGGAGAAAAATAGATGGACAAGATACGCTGGTTGCTTAGTATGATTTGGGAAAAAGAAGCTCTTCCACATTAATGGAAATAATCGATTATCGTACCAATTTATAAGAAAGGAGATAAAACTGATTGCTACAGCTACAGGGACATCTCATTACTTTCAACTTAATACAAAATTCCAACAAATATATTAGTATGCAGACTTACTCCTTATATTGATGACATACTAGGAGATCATCAATGTGCATTTAGAAGAAACATGTCTACAACAGATCAGATTTTTAGTATAAGACAATTTTTAGAAAAGAAATGGGAATATAATGGTACTGTACATCAACTATACGTAGACTTAAAAAAAATCATACATTTCAATTAAGAGGGAGAAGTTATATAGTATTCTGCTGGAGTTCAGAATTCCTAAAAAGTTAGTTAGACTTATACGAATGCGTCTAAATGGCGCAAAGAGTAGGGTTCGTGTAGGCAAACAGTTTTCGGACACTTTTGAAATACAGAATAGGTTGAAGCAAAGAACTGCACTCTCTTCTCTACTATTTAATTTTGTACTAGAGCATGTCATCAAATCTCTAGAGGAAGTAGAAGGCCTGCAACTCAATGGTATTAAGAAGTTGTTAGTTTATGCCGATGATATAATTGGCCGATAAAGAGGAGATATTAAAGGACAACACGCACATACTATTGATTAACACTAGGAAATTAGGACTGGAAGTAAATATCAATAAAACTAAGTATATAGTCACACATAGAAATACATTATATAGTGGAAATGGATAGCTAATGACAAATGAGGGAAATTTTGAGGAAGTTGATGATCGCAAATACATTGGAACAATAATCACAAATAGGAATGAGATGCACAAAGGAATTAAATATATGCTCAATTCTGTAAATGTGTGCTATTATGCATTACAGATACTTTTGATGTCCCAACTCCTTTCAATAAACGTTAAACTGAAAAAATATAAAAATATTATTCTATCAGTTATATTATATGGATGCGAAACATGGACTCTTACTTTAAGGGAGGAAAGGATATTAGGAGTATTTGAGATAGAGTACTTAGGAAAATTTTTGGATGAAAGAGAGATGAACAGACAGGTGAATGGAGAAAACTACTTAACAATGAACTACATGGTCTTTATATAAAACCAGATATAATAAGAACAGTTAAGTCTCGTAGACTGCGATGGACAGGGCATGTGGCACGTATGGGGAATAAAAGACGTGCATGGAAGATTCTTGTAGGAAAACCAGAGGGAAAATGACCAGTTGGTAAACCAAGAATGAGGTGGGAGAATAACATTAACTATGATTTGAAGGAAGATTATACAGGGAATGATTGGAAAGCATTATCTCAGGATAGGGATGTATGGAGAGCTTGTGTCTGCGCGGCGATGAACCTTTGGGTTCAATAGTGCCAGTGAGTAAGTAAGTAATAAATCTATACTTATTGTTATTAGAATGGAAATGGACCGTAATAACACATTAAGGAACTTTTGAAGAAATTACCTTGGAATAATTATTGCAGCCAGAAATGATGTTCATAATGAAATGAAAGGTAGGCTTAACTCTGGAAGCCCATGCTATTTTATGTAATTTTGTCCTTCCAACATGTCTAACAAATACCAACTAAAACTATATAAAACAGTTATTCTTTCGATTTACTACATGAATGTGAAATATTGTCTCTTATTTTAAGGGAGGAGAATGATTACGAGTATTTGAGAATTAAGTTCATAGGACATTTTTTGGATCAAAGAGAGATGAACAGACAGGCGAATGGAGAAGAAAACTCAACAGAGTGCTACATGATTTTTATGGGAAATTAGATGTATGAAGGAAAATTAAGATCCGTAGACTGCGATAAGCAGAATCACAGTTGGTAAAATGAACGTAATGAGAATGTGGACCGGGTAGAGGAAATTAGATAAAAAGAAAAATAAGGACAACGCACATGAACTTAAATTAACTTCTTTCTATACTTACTACAGGAATAATTCGTAACAACACTTCAAAACATGGATCGAATCCGCAACCCTCGTCAGATTAAAAATTATCATTCCAGAGGAAATAGATTTCTAGGAAGTCCACTTAAAATCTGACTAGGGACCATAACAGGCTACTAGAAATAATACACTGCTCAAAACAATTAGAGGAACACTATGAAATATGCAAATATTTTTTCATTGGATAAAGGTACAAACATGAAATTAATAAAGTACATTATTTGTGGTTATTTATTTATTGCTCATGTCAGTAAAAACAAATGAATAACGCTGACAATTAACTTTTCAAATAATTCCGCTATGTAAGCAATTAAATCTTGTGCTTATTTTTCAAAGTTAAACACTCGTTATATAGAGTTAGTATCGTGTATGGCCTCCACGACATTCGATGACACTTTGTCACCTTCGTGGCATGCTCCCAATAATATTCTGGATTTCCTCTTGCGGGATATTCTCTCATTCATCCTTCAGAGCATCTCCAAGTTGCTGCAGAGTTTGTGGAGCTTGATGTCGGTTCCTGACCTTCCTGTCTAGAAGATCCCACAAGTGTTCAATAGGGTTGAGGTCTGAGCTGACCGCTGGCCATTCCATTACCTCAATTTCATTCCTCCTCAGGAAATCCCTGGTGACAGCCGCAGAATGTGACCTGGCATTATCCTGCATAAACAGAAATCCAGGGCCTACTCCAATGGCAGCAGGTACTACATGCTCTTCCAGAACGTGCTCGATATACCGGACATCATTCAGTCGCTGGGAACAAGTACAAGGTCCGTACGATTGTTGTACATAACTCCGGCCCACACCATTATGGAACCTCCTCCGAATCTATCAATTTCCTGTACAGCCTCTGCGGAAAATATTTCTCCTGGCCATCCCCACACCCTCAATCGACCGTCACAAAGTGTAAGACGATACCTGGATTCGTCCGAGAAGAGCACAGACTCCCACTGGTTCAGGTTCCAATCACCATGGTTTCCAGCATACGTACGTCTTGCTGTCTTATGCCCATTTGTTAAGCGTGGTTTTTTAACGGGCCTTTTTGGACGAATATTCTCTTTCCTTAATCTGTTCCTTATGGTTTGGTCTGAAACTCGCATTCCGGAAGGCATATGAAGGTCATTCTGCAGGTCCTTTGCAGTTTTTGTACGCTGTCGAAGAGCAGAAAGAACAACGTATCTGTCATCCTGGGGGCTTGTTTTAAATTTACGGCCCTGGCCACGTCTTCTACAATACTGACCTGTCTCTCTGTGCCTGTTGCGTAACCTGGACACCACGGAAGGAGAAACCCCAAGCTCTCTCTCTAGCCACTTGTCGCAGAGATTGTCGTAAAATATGTAGAGCATGATACACTTCAAACTCATTTAAATGCCTCATTTTGTCAGAGACTTCAATAAACAAGGCAATAATCAACATTCGTCACTATAGCAATATCAGGAAGCTTACCAATTAGAAATGGCCAGTGCCTTCCAAAATAAAAAAAAAATTCTATATTTGTTATTTGAGGTAATTTCTCTGTATTTAGGCCATGAATCTTTAAAATTTGTATCCAATGATACAATTAATAATTCAATTTTCATATTGTCCAACTTTCAGCATCACAGCTTTAAAAAACAATTACTTATTCAATTTTATTACAAGTGTTCCTATAATTGTTTTGAGCAGTGTATATTGCAGGAAAATGATAAATAATAATAATAATTATTATTATATTATTATTATTATCATTATTATTGTCATTATTATTATTATTATTATTATTATTTATTATTATTATCATTATTATTATAATGCCAATTACTAGGGTCACACCGTAGTTTAAGTTGTTTAAGGTAATATGCTACAAGCTGGTAATGTCGGAGATTTTAAGTTACAGTGTATTTAGGATTTTTAAATTGACCTAAACGTTCTGGCATCATGGTCCTGGGGTCGGCTCAGTCTCTCACTTAAATGAGTTTTAAAGCTATGTTCTAAGGTGAAGACGGCCGTTATGCATTTCTGACAACTTGGCTGGCATTTCGTGCCGATCGTATAAGAACAATTGATGGATGGGATCAGGAGGGAAATTAATAGAAATGTAAGTGACAGAAGAAAACGCATAAGACATACATTTTTGGAAGAATGCAATTTCTTTGGGTTGAAGAAAAAGCTATTGTACCTTAGTAGAAAAATGCTAATAAAATAATAGCAATAATATTATTTATTATAATTATAATTACAATTATTATGAATATTATTATTATTATTATTATTATTATTATTATTCTGTCGCGTAGGAACTGCATAAATTAAGAGAATTCCTCAGCAAGTCCAATTTTTCTGGTTTACGTAATATATAATTACATTATTATTATTATTTTTATTATTATTATTATTATCTTATCACATCATTCTATTTGTGCCCTAAGCACCGTCCCGAAATTACTGCTCGCTTTATTTACATTATGGCTACTAGTTAATGTCGTAAGATTCAAATCTCTAACCTTGTTAAGTAATCTGTTAAAGTTAGTCTCGTATTAACCTCTTTGGTCACTTGGGGTCATCCGTTACGGCATTAACTAAGCATATTGTTCCCTGTTATTGAGTACAAATTGTGTTACAATCTCCGGGAATGTGCAATAAAGTAATTATTCAACTTGTGCAGCTGCGGGCAGTTTATGAGTTGAGCAACGAGACACGGAAGTCAGAGACACTAATTTATAATTATTGTATCAAGAAGTTTCATTCACCCCTTCACACTGCAGTCTCTTCAGTACAGCGCCACTTCATAACTGGATTCTACAATATAATACGAAACCGAATATATTGTCGCAGGATGCCGTCGTGATATTTTCACATCGTTTTCCCATAATAAAACAACTCAGAAGATGTCGAAAAACTCCACAATAACTTAATTTAATTCTATAAAATCCTGTAAAACTCTATAAAACACAATTACTGTACAGTCTCTTACGAGTTTACTTGTTGCAGGTTTTTCCAATCACACTCACTGCATCGCTGTCATTTCCCAACTGGCTGATTCCGTCCTTGGTAATAGTTTACATAACTTAGGCCGGGGGCGGATGTTTCTCGGCTTCTAATTGATACCTTTTTAGTACGGAAGCTTCTAGCACAGATCTTTCCCAACAGGGGAAGTAGAGGCTTAGAGAAATATCCAGAACGGAATTCTAGACGCATCGATGACCTGCGCGGGTCTTTCGACTTGCGTGTCAGCGACTCACGAATCTATTTGTACCAATGCGAGGCCAGCATTCTCACCTTCACTCGCAAAATTCAAATGCAGCCATTATATTGCTTCACAATGTTTTGAAAGCTGTACATTCTACAGGCAGACCATAATATAAAATTATAATGAACATCCAACAATTCAGGACTTGAGAATTGTTTTTCTATGGTGAATTAGCAACAGATTTAACCTTGAAAACAGTCAATGACTACGTGATGACCACTTTACCCTGCTGCATGAAAACGGACGTTCCCGTTGACATATTTTGAAACGTTGAAAGTTCTCCATACATAACAACAAGATTTTTCTTCAGATTTTGTTCACTATCTCAGATTTTAATTTTTATTGTTTTGTGGTCCCATTCATTAGGTTAAAGTAGACTTTGATTTTAAGTATGTCATTGTCACTCGTCACATTGTCGCCAACAAAGTGTACATTATTTAACTGATTGTTGTTTGGGACCATGAGGAATCCTCGTACAGTAAGTTCGGTGTTACAACTTCCACAGTACAGCATTCTAATGTTTATTCTTCAAGAGATGCCGTCAAATGCCTAATTGTTGATGGCGAGCAATAAAAAAGAACGCACACGTTTGTCAAACAGAGTGTTATGGTTCTATAAGTTACAAATGATCACTAGACATTTGAAGTAGTCATATGTCCATAGTGGTCGTCGACAACGTCCAACAGACCGAGTTACACTCTACCTCTTCCGACCTAAGTTCTAGTTATAATGTAAATTAAGCTGACGCATGATTGCATATTTATTGGTCGATTAACGATTTTACCTTTGAGCATGTAAGAAAATGTTTTTTCCTCCCTAACACTCGAAATAGACAAGAATAAAAATAATTGAACATTTATTATCTAGCACATGTCTATAAGTTATGTAGGAGAATTTTAAAATATATAATTACAATTTTAATATATTAAATAACCATTGTTCTATTATGTCCACCGCTGTGGTCGCAAGGAAACGTGCTGCCTTGTTACGCAACGGGCCCGGGTTCGATCCCCGGTCGGCGCAGTTTTCTGGGTGAGGTTTTTATTGGGGGTTTTCCTCATCTGTAAGACAAATGTCAGGAAGCTTAGGGCCCAAACGCTCCTCGAAATCATATGACCATCATCACCATTATCATCATCATCCTTCACCGGTGTGGAAAGCAACGGGAAGCTACCACATCTACAATTCCCTAGTAACGCTGCAAAGCATAGCATAAAAATGCTATGATTGCAATGAAATACCTGCCCTCGGGAAGAATTACTAAGGTTGGATGGATTGTTCTATTATTTCGATTGCGCAACGTAGAACACGTTGAAATTTCAGTTGTTTCAAAATGGCCGCTTCTGTATAGTAGTAGTAGTAATAATAATAATAATAATAATAATAATAATAATAATGATAATAATAATAATAATAATAATGTTCTATTTATTCTGGCAGAGTTAAGGCCATAAAGCCTTCTCTGCCACTCATCCAGCACAAATACAAATAAATATTTGACAAATATGGATATACACTGTACTATTATAAATAGTTAAAAATATATTAAATCTATTATAAGAAATTACAAAGGGAAGTATTTGAAAAGCGCTGAGGAACAAATTATTTTGAATGTTTTCAAACAGTTTAGTAAAAAAATATTCTGCACTAAATATAGAGGATGTGGTGAAAATAATAGCAGAATTTACAGGTGAGTCAGTATGGAGCATAAATTCTGCTCTTAATGAAATTGTAAGCGAAGGATGTCTATTAGCATAATGGAAAAAAACATAAATCCATTACGAAAACACCGTTGGGGTCACTAGGTAAAAGTTAAAATAGAAAATTCGTACCTGAGATCTTAGGTACGGAGTTTACTTTAAAACTTTCCCTTAATAACTAGGGGTGCTCAGTAATCCTTTCTTTCGAGGTACACAGGGATAACTGAAAGACGATTACAATATGGCAAGCTTTCCTGCAAGAAGATACTCCTCGATGACTTTTCATCAATAAAGAACACTTTCTCAGCTGCAGAAATTAAGATAAAAATAAAAAGAAAACTGGAAAGTTTATTGGGAACGCTAGGGAAAAATTACTGGTCAGCTATCCAGGAAACCAGTAGCATCTAACAAGAACAGCTTTCCGTTAATGTATGGATCAGAGAATCTTTCAGCAAAAAGTATTTCATAATAATTTATATATTGTAATAAAGACGAATGGATATGTTATAAATTTCAACTCACAAAACTGCGTTGATAGGTTTTGTGGGAAACATCCAATTAGAGATAAAATTGTTCATAATAATAATAATAACAATAATAATAATAATAATAATAATAATAATAATAATAATAATAATAATAATAATAATAATAATAATAATAATAATAATAATCCATCCATAGTAATTCTGCCCGAAAGCAGGTTCTTCACTGCAATCACAGCATTTTCATGCTATGCTTGCAGCTTTACTAGGGAATTGTGTAGGTGTGGAAGCTTCCCGTTGCTTTCCACACCGGTGAAGGATGATGGTGATGATGATAATGAGAAGGATGATGATGAAGATGATGGCCATATGATTTCGGGTACCGTTTGGGCCTTAAAGTTTTCCTGCCATTTGTCTTACAGGTGAGGAAAAACCCCGATAAAAACCTCACCCAGAAAAACTGCCCCGACCGGGATCGAACCCGGGCCCGCTGTGTGACAAGGCAGCACGCTACTTCGAGACCACAGCGGTGGACTAATCATAATAACATAAATAATAATAATAATAATAATAATAATAATAATAATAATAATAATAATAATAATAATAATAATAATAATAATAATAATAATCATAATCGTAATCGTATTGTATTCCCATGTTTTCCCTTAACAGAGATTTAGGCGCTCTCCCCCTACAGGGAAGAATTTGATCCATACTAATTTAGTTACACTTGTTTTCGTATAAATGTCATTTTGAGTGGTCCGTGGTCAGCGTTCCGCCTCATACTGACATCTAGGAAACCAAGGTAGTACTAGGACGGGAAAATTCGGTAAATTTTGCTTAGAGGCCTTTTCATCCAGGCTTAAGGATTTTTTACGACCCTGAAAATCTTCAGACTCGGGACCCACGGCTTAAAGTCCCTCCCGGAGGACTTGCTCCTTGGATTTTTCCGTCCCACAAAAATCCATTGACCCCGGCCGGGTTTGAACCCGCGAACCTCGGGACCAGAGGCAAGGAGCATAACCACTAGTCCACCGCAGCCGATTAATAATGATAATAATAATAATAATAATAATAATAATAATAATAATAATAATAATAATAATAATAATAATAATAATAATATCCCAAAAGAAAAAGTTCACGTATTCAATTAATTATCAAATAAGCTACAATTTTAAATTTGAATTACACTCGAATTCAACCCACGAAGTTACTACAGACTTTATGGATTACGCCAGTATCCCCCTACGTACAGAGGGTAGATGTTGCCAAACTGATAACGGTATTTGTTTGTTTAGGGAGGGGTGGAGGGTCAAAGTTCGCAGTGCTTTTTCCAAATCTATGTACTACACATTTAAAAAACATAGTTTTTTATTACGGCATGCTAACTAGTTTTATAGTAAATATGAAAGTCTACACTTTCACACAGGATAGTAAAGATCCGCACAAGCACAGTGACAAGTGGTAACTGTTTTTTCCTTTAAGAGGGAGTGGCTTGGATGGGTACAACTTACAGCTATGTACCTGCTGTGTTGCAATCTTCAGTTTTATATAAGGGTTTCTCTCAAGAAAATACTCTTAAAATGGCAAACCAGTTCCCTATTTCAAACACGCAGTAACTTCCTGGGTTGAATCTGACTGTAGAAAGAAAACAATCAGGATTCCAAAATATATGTGGAACTATTTTAAGAACTTTAAAAAGAAAAACTGGCCGATACAATCTGCTAAATTTTACTAAGTAATGGCAATGCCTACAGTGTAGTGCAGAAGTGACTTGGACGTTAAACTAAAAAGGTTGGCCTACTAATACAAGCTGCTGAATTGAAATTTCTGAGAACAGTGGCAGGTTATAAATTGATATATAAAAAGTAACTGATGAAATAAGGCCAGATTTAAATATATTTAATTTAAATAAAAATATTTGAGAACAGGTCAAAATTGAGAGAAAATTCGAACCGGGAACCATTAGATAATATAGCAAAATATATATTATTATACAGAGTCAAAGGGCGGTGGACTCAAAGACGACCATTATTATTATTATTATTATTATTATTATTATTATTATTATTATTATTATTATTATTATTATTATTATTACTATATTATACGGATCAAAACATATATAGCATTTTTGTGGCTGAAACAGGCAGAAATGCCTAACCCCTGAAGAGGTAAAATACGAAGAAGAAATAAATTTGGATACTAGGAGTTACTGAAATATGATAATATGTGCTTCCAATGTTAAGCCTATGTAAATAATTATATGACATTTTTAATTTCCGATTCCGATTGAGGGTCTTTCCACTTTTCAGCGGATGCCCTTTTACCAGCCGGCTGCTGGCCCTTCACATCCACATGTGTCAATCACAGAGGTAGATGATCAACAGCCAGTGTAGGGGTGACATGTGGTTAGCATGTCGAGTCCCCCAGCCGTTATAGCTGGTTCCTCAACCTGGAGCCGCTACTTATTGTAGCTACCCAATTGCCTCACGATGCTGGGTGGGCACCGGTCCCATACTGGCCGAAATACCATGAGAAAATTTCTTCCCCCATGGAGACTCGAACCAGCGCAAGTCCCGTAGCTCTGCGCCAAGGCTTCCTACCTTAACCGCTCGTCTACGGCGCGGGACACATTTTTAATTTTTTAATTTACGTAACGAATTAACGATAAGTTCTTTGTGCGAGGATTCGAGATACAAGGAGAACGTTTCAAATGTAGCCCGACGTTTGGTAATTTAGAGTTAGTGTTTATGTATACATACACTTTTTCAAAAGCTAGGCTACAATTAATGCTGTCTAATTTTCAGTTTTGATGCACATATAAAATACACTGTTCCTTCGTTCTGAATACAGAAATAAATTATATAAATAAAAAATAATAAAATTCTATTTAATTTTAGAAATGTATTAAAAATATTAGGCCTACATTTACTGTAGAGTTATATTGATTACAGCTTGGTAGTGAACAAACTGCAGTGACTGTATATCTCTCACCACCTAGACAGGTGTTTCCCTTTCTCCTTCTTTTTCGACTGATCAGCATCACTAATCGTAATTGCTTGAACTGGAGCTGGTATCACCAGCAAAACGATTACAAGCAATAACCAATAACAATGATCTCCTTATTCTTCCTTTCCACGATTAGGTCAATGCGACCTGTTCCGGTCTCAAGTCCATCGTTTCCTTGGCCGTCCCAAAGATCTTTTTCCATGTGGTTTGCAGGTGTTGATCTTTTTTGGGTAATCTTGTATTGTCCATTCTGTCTAAATGTTCTTTCCATTGGTATTTGTGCTCTTCCAGTTTATCGACTATTGAAAATATCTCCAGTTCATTTCTTATTGATTCATTGTGTAATCTATCCATGCGTGTACATCTTTTTTACAGATCTTAAAAATTTCATTTCAGCGGCTTGAATGTGTGAGATATATATATTTTTTATAAGCACCTAAGATTCAGATCCAAATAAAAGAACAGGAACAGCCATAATTTTATAAAACCTGAGCTGAGTTTCTCTTCGAGTCTTTCGGAGGGTTCTTCTTATGGCGCCACACATCATTTAATATCGATGGCGAGTTTCTGGCACCATAAAACCAGATGCTCGGGGCAGACAGAGCCCTGTAGCCTTGTAGGGCAGTCTGTCTAGGAGAAAGACAACTCCGAAATTAAACTCCAGGTTGGGGGTTTTGCAGTTGGGCTGGTAACCCACCGAAGTAAATATATATATATATATATATATCACTCAGAAGTCTCAAGTGCGAATAACAATGATGTTCATGTAATTAAACGTGTCTCAAGGTTATAAATAAATGACGTTCACAGCACAAGTTGACTGGAAGGGGAACATTACGTCATAGAATTCTAGCGCATGCGAAATATGCGTGAATTTTATACCCTACTATGCTATAACTACCTAACTGGCACTATATAACCCGAAGTTTCATGGCCACGCGGACTGAGCTAATGTTTTTCAATTATTTACTGTTTAAGTTACGTCCCTCAAATCATGGTTAACGTTACCCTCTTATCTCGTTATAAATAAAAATGGAAGTTATGAAGAGGAAATAAGAAATATAAATAATAAAGGAAAATTTGCATTCCTTGCCTCAATGGAATATTGTGGGATAAAAATATAAGCAATAAAAATAAAATGAATATATATCATACAATTATTAAAAGCATCATTACTTATGGAGCAGAACTTTGGCCATTAACAACAAAAACAAATAAGTATCTTTTGGCAACGGAAATGGATTTTATACGAAGCAAGAATTTCAAGAAGACAAACAAATTAGGAACTCAGTTATAAGAGAGAAAATGAAGATTGAAGACACAATTTTAGATTATATTAAAACTTAGCAATTAAGATGGTACGGACACGTCCAGCGAATAAAAGAGGATCGGCTACCAAAATCTGTTTTGGAATGGAAGCCTGAGGGAAGGCAAGGCAGAGGAAGACCTAAAACCTCCTGGAGTCAGGAAAAATATTTATACATGAAGGAGAAACATCTATAACCGGGAGATTGGATGGACCGACAAAATTGACTGTTGGGAATCGGAGGGTGTCAAAGACATTACTCAACCGATTATCTATCCATCTCGTTATTGGATTACATACTGGATGCTTTCCATCTGGATTGTCATACAAAAAGCTTCCATGCCCTTGTTTTAATTCCCATTCGTGTCACATGTCCTGCCCATTCGCAGATTACGAGACTTAACTTTCTTATTACATAAAACATCATGGCGAAACAGGCCTAGAAGACCCTTGGCTTAACAGCCGGCTGCTGGTATCACATCAGCATATTTCAATTATGGAGGTAGACCATCATCTAGCCAGTGTAGGGGGTACATGTGATCAGCATGTCGGGTTCCTCAGCTGTTATAGCTGCTTTTCTCAACCTGGAGCCCCTACTTATTGTAGCTGCCCAAATTCCTCACGATGCTGAGTGGTCATCGGTCCTATACTGACCGAAATTCCATGAGAAAATTTCTTCCCCCGTGGGAACTCGGACCAATGGAAGTCTCATAGTTCTGCGCCAAAACATCTTGCCTTCACCATTCGGCTACGGCGCGGCTCTTTCTTATCACATGGTTGTCCATAATTATTATATAACGAAACATTATGAACTTTTCTCTATTAACCTCTCTGTCCATCTTCCTCTGGTCTAGAAATGTTTATACATTTTTTTCTCATATGGCTGCTTAACTTTTCGTCTATCTAATAATTAGAGACCATATTCCGCATTCATACAACTAAAAGAAAGGCTGTTTTCCATATTATTAATGCGACATTTCTTAAAGAAATTTGAACGACAAGTACGATAAATTTCGTTTCGCAGGGATTCCAAATACAAGATAACTTGTATTTCAAATTTATATCTTATTTGTATAATAAAATTTCACTTATACGAAATATTAGATGTTTTTCGCCATGTTAGTCTGAATAGCGCTTCTGTAATATTACAGTTGCAGGTTAGATATAGCGAGATCTTCCTCACCTAGCAACACTTCTAGTTTCAAATTAAACAACGGTATAATAGCATCTCTCAGCAGTCACATCTCTCTCCGGTTTACTCTCCCTCCTTTATAACAATGGATGAACTTCCGTTCTCTTGAGATTCCGGCTTTTGGAAACTGGCTTCTGCAACTAGACCTGAAATAACAACAAAACTGGATGCAATGGAGACCCCGCATCTCGCAAGTTATCGCTTCAATTGTCCAGAGAACGCTCTTCCTGACTAGAGAGAGAATGAGAGAGGGAGAGAGAGAGAATTTCCAGCAACCATTTCCATGGCCTTCTGTTGGTTCGTTATTATATTGTTCAGTGCCAAGTGATAATGCGTGTTCTATAGGCTAATATCCCATCTTTAGTCCTTCATTTGAAAATTTAGAATGTCTGGGGATACCTCTTCCTCTAATGAAGGCTTATTACTCTATACTATATTCATATAATTTCTGGGAAACTGAACAATGAACATGTGGGTACTATCAGAAATGATTAACACAATTTTATTTTTTGTGCGATAATGTGTTTTGTCGTACCTACAGCAACAGATCAATAAATATTATGAGGTTGAAGAGGATAGGGCATGTGGCTACAACGCAGGAAAAGATAGACTCTTATCAAGTTTTTGTTAATCAACCACAGGGAAAAAGATAAATATGGAGATCTAAAACCAATTGGTGGGATGGTATGTATCATGATATTAGTAAATGTAGAATCACAATAGACGACTAGAGGAGGTCAGTGGAGGAGGCGAAGGTCCGCATTTAGTGCAATTTATGAAAAAGAAGAATTTACGTTTATGATCCATACTTCCCGCAAGGAAACATTGGTGCTCCCCTAGTGACCCTGGGGGGTCCGCTTCTCGGGCCCAACGCTGTGCTCATAACATCAAAAGGATGCGTGCCTAGGTGGCGGATAGTGGAACGGTCGGTGGTTTGCTTGCATTCCTCCCGGCTACGTCCAGACCGGATCCGCGGGCCATTTGTGAGATCGTCAGGACTCGAGCGACCTGGCGTACTATATAGCTCGTGCTGTGCCCACTTCAGCAGCCAAACGCGTCCCCTCGGTGACGTAATGACGAAAAGGTCGGTGGATCTGCTAGTCAGTCCTCCCTCCCAAGTCCGATGGACTCGCGTACCATAAGTGGGGTCAACAGGAGACGAGCGCCCTGTTGTACTAAAGCCCACAATGCCTGGACTCACAGCAGGAGTGTGCGGCCACCGTGGCTAAGTGGCGGGAGATCGGAGATCAGGAGCTCTCTTTTCTTGGTTTAATGAACCCGAGGTCCATCTGTGGGGGCACCAATGGCGGATGAGCACCATGGATGCCTACATTGCTTAGTGGGCTGGACTCACAGTAGCGGCACAACGACGCCTAGTCTTGCGAACGGGCTGGTTGGGACAATACCGGTCGTAATGCTTAGGGAATTACCACCAGGTCAGTAAGCTCGGAAACGGAGAAAGCGCGGTCTTTTGGGTATGGACCGGGTGACCCAAGGACAATCTGTGAGGTCGTCAGGAGTTGAGCTACCTGACGTACTAATGCTCAGGCTGGACCCACTTCAGCAACAAAACACGTCCCCGGGTGGTGCACAGGGGGAATAGTCGGTGGATGTGCTCGACAGTCCTCCCGGCTAAGTACAAGGGACTCGTGAACCATTAGTGGAGTCGGCAGGAGATGAGCACCCTGTCGTACTATTTGCTTACCTGTTGGAGTTTGCGAGCTTCTTGCTGGCCAATAATGGCAACAGGACACGTTCCTGGGGGCAGACCAGAGCACAGCTCGGACTTACGGGCTCGTGGACCAACTGTGGGGTCGCCAGGAGATGAACACCTGGACGTACTATAGTCTCACACTGTGGGGCTTGACGATTCAAGCCCTAGCCGGTCTCCGAACGGCTGCAAGGATGCGTCCCTGGAGGTAGAACAGGGAAATGGTCGGTGGATCTGCGACTGCAGTCCTCCCGGCTAGGCTCAAGGAGTCCGCGGACCGACTGTGGGTTCGTCAGGAATGAGCGACCCTGACGTACTAGGTAGGTCAGCAATTTCCCATGAAGTTGCGACTCCAACACCTTCTCCCCGAGGTGTTGGTTTTAGCCCGTGAACTTGAACGTGACCGCAATGTAGATAAGGGAGGACAAGAAGCTGGGACGTGGGAGTATGGTCTTCTGGCCGAGGTATCCCAAGGGGTGGCGGAATGGGTCCAGCTCCCCTAGTAGAAGTTTCTTGCCTTAGCTAATTTAGTTACGCTTATTTTCCCAGAATATGTCAGTGAGTGACATATGGTCAACGCGTCGTCTCCAGCACGATATCTAATAGGTAATTAAAGTGTTACATGGATGGGGTAGGTTGGATAAAATTTTGATCAGAGCCACTAAATTAGGCTTGAGGTTCTTTTAGGAGTCCGAAAATATTCAGGCTCTGGATCCACGGCTTAAAGTCTTTCCCGGAGGACCTCTCCTTTGGATTTTTACATCATAAAAATTCATCGAACAGTTTGGATTTGTACCTGTGATCCCATTGTTAACTCCTAACTCCATTTTTTCATGAAAATTGCATATTTTCAAGAAATGAAAAAACTAACTCACTGGTGTTTTTCCGTAATAAATAAATAAATTAATAAGCTAGGCTAATAAAAATAAAACTTTAGTGTAAAAAAATTTTGACATTATTTTATTCATAAGTTACTATTCGAATTACATAGATTAACGTCATGTAGATTTGAAACTCCACTTTATACCATACATCTTCAATTTTAGTTGTTCTGTGTATCGCATTTTAGTGCTGCTTATATTATTTTAATTATTATATTTAGGGCGATGTCTATTGCATTGTTCAGTAGGATTATGTATAATCACTATTAATAAAATTATTATTATAGCATTTTTACTGTTATTATTACCTAATTGTACATCGGAATTGCTATTTAATTTAGTACTGTGCAGTCAAATCCTTGTAGGATGAAAAAAGGCGCACAATTCGATGGTATTAATTGACTAAGAGTTGGTATATGCGGATGACAGCGAGGAAATACCATAAGTCCACACACTTATGTTAAATTACACTAAGAAACTGGGTAGAATTAAATATCAACATAACTAAATGTATAGTTACACGCATATAATGGAAATGGGCTGTTAGTTGCAACTTAGGGTAATTATCAAGAAGTGGCTGATTTCAAATACAACACCATGAGAAACCATGGGTTCATGACCGCGCGGACAAAAGCTCTCCATACATCCCTATCATGAATAACGTCTTCCAATCATCCCTGTAGGTTATAATCTACTTCCCTCAAATCATGGTTAAGGTTATTCTCCCACCTCATTTTTTGACCTATCTACTGGGCGCCTTCTTTCTGGTTTTCCTACATGAAAATTCCATGCCTCTCTTTCATTACACATTCGTATCACACATACTCCCATCGTAGACACAAGTCTTAACTGTTCTTGTTTATGTGGTTTCCTATAAAAATCATCCAACTCACTGTTATGTAGTCTTTTCTGTTCGCCTGTCTGTTCACCTCTCTTTGGTCCAAAATTATTTGTAACATCTTTATTTTCAAATACTCGTAATATTTTCCTCTCCATTTAAGTGAGAGTCCATGTTTCGCATCCATATAATATAACTGGGAGAATAACAGCTTAAAATAGTTTCAGGTTAATATTTTTTGACATAAATTAGGACTACAAGAGCCCAGTAATGCATAATAATATGCATTTCTAGACTCAAATCTACGTTTAATTTCTTTGTGCACCTCATTCCTGTTTGTAATTATTGTTCCTGGGTATTTCGATTTAGCCACTTCTTCAAAATTTCTCTCATTTGTCATTAATTGTCCATTTCCATTATAGGCTATAATGTATTCCTACGCGATTACGTAATTTGATTGATATATACTTCCAGCCTCAAACTTGTTAATGCTACTCAGTACAGTGTGCGTGTTGCACATTAGTATTTTCACACTAACCTCTAATAAATTAATGTAGAGCTTTGAGTTGTAGGCCCTCTTCATAATCTAAAGATCTTTTTTTGTAGGAAGATAATAAAGGCCATGTCCCGGTTCCCTTTCTTTCACCAGAAACCCAAGATGAATAACCTTGACGCAACTATATGCCATTTAGATTCATTCTAGTATACCTAACTAATAACTAACTAACTCACTGGTACTATCGAACGCGTAGGTTAATGGCCGCGCGGACATAAGCTCACCATACATCCCTATCCTGAACTTATGTTTTCCAATAATTCCCTGTATAATCTACTTCCCTCAAGTCATGGTTAATGTTATTCTCCCACCTCATTCTTGGTCTACCAACTGGGCGTTTTCCCTGTGGTTTTCCTACAAGAAGCTTCCATGCACGTCTTTCATTCCTCAATCGTGCCACATGTCCTGCCCATCGACGTCTACGAGACTTAACTGTTCTTATTATATCTTATTATATCTGGCTTCCTATAAAGACCATAAAGACTGTTATGTAGTCTTCTCCATTCAGCTGTCTGTTCATCTCTGTTTGGTCCAACAATTTTCCTAAGAACTATATTCTCAAATACAGATAATCTCCTTTCCTCCCTTAAAGTGAGAGGACCATGTTTCGATTATACCTAGGAATAATAATTAAAATAGTAATGATGTATAGAAAGGAATTAAACATAGTCTCAAGTCTTGAAACGCGTGGTATCATTCATTACAAGGAATCTTATGTTCCAAACTTCTATAAAACTATTATTCTTCTAGTTAATTCTATTATATGGATGGGAAACATGGTCTCTTACAATAATGAAGGAGAAAAAAAAACGAGTTTTAGAGAATAAAGTTCTTAGGTAAAAATTTAGGGCCAAAGAGAGACGAATAAACAAGGGAATGGAAAAGGCTGAATAACAGTTAGGTACAGGATCTGTATGGGAAGCCAGATGTAATAAGAACAATTAAGTCTAATACACTGCGATGGGCAGGACATGCGAGATTAAAGAGGAGCAAGTAAACTCATTGTAGGAGAACAAGTACCCAATAGATGAGGAGGAATAATCACGTTAGAGAACAAGTACCCAATAGATGAGGAGGAATAATCACGTTAGAGAACAAGTACCCAATAGATGAGGAGGAATAATCACGTTAGAGAACAAGTACTCAATAGATGAGGAGGAATAATCACGTTAGAGAACAAGTACCCAATAGATGAGGAGGAATAATCACGTTAGAGAACAAGTACCCAATAGATGAGGAGGAATAATCACGTTAGAGAACAAGTACCCAATAGATGAGGAGGAATAATCACGTTAGAGAACAAGTACCCAATAGATGAGGAGGAATAATCACGTTAGAGAACAAGTACCCAATAGATGAGGAGGAATAATCACGTTAGAGAACAAGTACCCAATAGATGAGGAGGAATAATCACGTTAGAGAACAAGTACCCAATAGATGAGGAGGAATAATCACGTTAGAGAACAAGTACCCAATAGATGAGGAGGAATAATCACGTTAGAGAACAAGTACCCAATAGATGAGGAGGAATAATCACGTTAGAGAACAAGTACCCAATAGATGAGGAGGAATAATCACGTTAGAGAACAAGTACCCAATAGATGAGGAGGAATAATCACGTTAGAGAACAAGTACCCAATAGATGAGGAGGAATAATCACGTTAGAGAACAAGTACCCAATAGATGAGGAGGAATAATCACGTTAGAGAACAAGTACCCAATAGATGAGGAGGAATAATCACGTTAGAGAACAAGTACCCAATAGATGAGGAGGAATAATCACGTTAGAGAACAAGTACCCAATAGATGAGGAGGAATAATCACGTTAGAGAACAAGTACCCAATAGATGAGGAGGAATAATCACGTTAGAGAACAAGTACCCAATAGATGAGGAGGAATAATCACGTTAGAGAACAAGTACCCAATAGATGAGGAGGAATAATCACGTTAGAGAACAAGTACCCAATAGATGAGGAGGATAATCACGTTAGAGAACAAGTACCCAATAGATGAGGAGGAATAATCACGTTAGAGAACAAGTACCCAATAGATGAGGAGGAATAATCACGTTAGAGAACAAGTACCCAATAGATGAGGAGGAATAATCACGTTAGAGAACAAGTACCCAATAGATGAGGAGGAATAATCACGTTAGAGAACAAGTACCCAATAGATGAGGAGGAATAATCACGTTAGAGAACAAGTACCCAATAGATGAGGAGGAATAATCACGTTAGAGAACAAGTACCCAATAGATGAGGAGGAATAATCACGTTAGAGAACAAGTACCCAATAGATGAGGAGGAATAATCACGTTAGAGAACAAGTACCCAATAGATGAGGAGGAATAATCACGTTAGAGAACAAGTACCCAATAGATGAGGAGGAATAATCACGTTAGAGAACAAGTACCCAATAGATGAGGAGGAATAATCACGTTAGAGAACAAGTACCCAATAGATGAGGAGGAATAATCACGTTAGAGAACAAGTACCCAATAGATGAGGAGGAATAATCACGTTAGAGAACAAGTACCCAATAGATGAGGAGGAATAATCACGTTAGAGAACAAGTACCCAATAGATGAGGAGGAATAATCACGTTAGAGAACAAGTACCCAATAGATGAGGAGGAATAATCACGTTAGAGAACAAGTACCCAATAGATGAGGAGGAATAATCACGTTAGAGAACAAGTACCCAATAGATGAGGAGGAATAATCACGTTAGAGAACAAGTACCCAATAGATGGAGGAGGAATAATCACGTTAGAGAACAAGTACCCAATAGATGAGGAGGAATAATCACGTTAGAGAACAAGTACCCAATAGATGAGGAGGAATAATCACGTTAGAGAACAAGTACCCAATAGATGAGGAGGAATAATCACGTTAGAGAACAAGTACCCAATAGATGAGGAGGAATAATCACGTTAGAGAACAAGTACCCAATAGATGAGGAGGAATAATCACGTTAGAGAACAAGTACCCAATAGATGAGGAGGAATAATCACGTTAGAGAACAAGTACCCAATAGATGAGGAGGAATAATCACGTTAGAGAACAAGTACCCAATAGATGAGGAGGAATAATCACGTTAGAGAACAAGTACCCAATAGATGAGGAGGAATAATCACGTTAGAGAACAAGTACCCAATAGATGAGGAGGAATAATCACGTTAGAGAACAAGTACCCAATAGATGAGGAGGAATAATCACGTTAGAGAACAAGTACCCAATAGATGAGGAGGAATAATCACGTTAGAGAACAAGTACCCAATAGATGAGGAGGAATAATCACGTTAGAGAACAAGTACCCAATAGATGAGGAGGAATAATCACGTTAGAGAACAAGTACCCAATAGATGAGGAGGAATAATCACGTTAGAGAACAAGTACCCAATAGATGAGGAGGAATAATCACGTTAGAGAACAAGTACCCAATAGATGAGGAGGAATAATCACGTTAGAGAACAAGTACCCAATAGATGAGGAGGAATAATCACGTTAGAGAACAAGTACCCAATAGATGAGGAGGAATAATCACGTTAGAGAACAAGTACCCAATAGATGAGGAGGAATAATCACGTTAGAGAACAAGTACCCAATAGATGAGGAGGAATAATCACGTTAGAGAACAAGTACCCAATAGATGAGGAGGAATAATCACGTTAGAGAACAAGTACCCAATAGATGAGGAGGAATAATCACGTTAGAGAACAAGTACCCAATAGATGAGGAGGAATAATCACGTTAACCATGATTTGAGGGCGGATAATTATATAGGGTATAATCGGAGAACAAATAGTTCAAGATAGGGAAGGATGGAGAGCTTATTCCCGCGCGCCAGTGCCAGTTAGTTCGTTAATGCGAGATCGAAGTACGAGATGAAGGCCCTATTATCGAAGGTGTTTTATTTACAAGAATGCTGGTTGATCAGGCCCATCGAAACATAATAGAAACAAATGAAATGAAATGGAACATAATAGATGGCATGGATATGGAGAAGTAGTGGAATGTTATTTTTGTATGAGAAAATGAGAGAAACTCCGATAAAACCCGTGTCCTGGCTCCGTTTCGTCCACCTGGAATCCAACATGGAATGACTTTAATGCAAGCTCGTGACATAGAGGTAGTGGATGTGCCTAACCATTTCCGCCTTGATCCGCCTATGCCAACAATTATGCCTTCCTTATCTGAAAAGCCATATACTCTATCCCAGGCGTGGCGGTTACATGCTTTCAGAGGCCGATGAGCTCACACAAACATAGTCACATTGTCTACATATAAGGTAAAATACAAACCTGTTCAGTGCTGTATTTTTCAAAATGCGTATCCTGAAGTAGAAATGTAGTGGTGACGTAAAATGCATTGAACACCACTGATCCCGTTCATGTATGCAACTAAGGGTTCGAGAAGTGTACAAAAAGAAAGAAGCACTTACTCTGAGTATTTAGAAGCCCGTTCTTTGTACACTCTGAGGACACTCCATGAAGTGATACGACAGTGTTCTTTACATTCCGAGAAATAGAGGCAAGAGATGTGTTCGTCATATGACATTTTGAGTGGCCTATGCGTTCTGATCGAAGTTCACCGACGCGCAACAGTGTTGAAAAGTTGTAAATCAAGAGCGTGCACTCACTATATGTCAGGATGACATTTCTTTTCCCTCTGACCTATTACCCTATCCTGTTCGTTAAGGATAATTAATTGTGCATTTTATTTCTTTGCACAAAGTAACTATTAGGTTCATGATTATGGAACCCGCATATTCAATGTCATATTCACTAAGGGCCTTCACTGTTCATATACTTAGCCAACTCTGACAAAAAAATATAGGCCTATATAGGCCCCTATACAAATTACGGATATAGTCATTTAACACCTTTTTCAATCTCCATTATCATCCATTATGAGATATATTATGTTAATAATAACAGTAATAATAATAATAATAATAATAATAATAATAATAATAATAATAATAAGATATCAACCTGCAGGAAGAAGATCAGGACGTCCACTCAAAAGACTTCTGGATGGTGTTTCTCTTGAGGCCGAAACAGGTCAACAAATGGCCTAAATTCGTGAATGTACTATGATGATGAGGATGATAATAATAATAGTAATATAAATAATAATAATAATCATAATATATCATATATAGTCTGCACATATATATATATATATATATACATACACACACACACACACACACACACACATATATATATAGGCCTATATATATATATATATATAAAATAAGATATCAACCTGCAGGAAGAAGAATATATATATATATATATATATATATATATTTATTTATTTATGATCCTTGTCTCTAGTTCCGAGGGTCGCGGGTTCAAACCCGGTCGCGTTCGATGTATTTTTAGGTTGGAAAAATACAAGGGACATGTCCTCCGGGTGAGATTTCAAGACGTGGGTACGGAATCTGAAGATTTTCAGGCTCGTAATAGAACCGCAAGCTTGAATAAAATGACCTCTATGCAAAATTTAAGCGATCTTCGTCCATTCAAGTAATATCTTAGTTACCTACTAGATGTTTAATTCATCGATGTACTAACCAGATGTCACTCGTTGGTAGGTAAATTAACGTAAGTAAGTTAGCCTTGTTAAGAAACTTCCACTGCGGAGCACCCGTGTCTGCATGCGGTACATATGGGATATATATAATATTATTACTGTTATTATTAAATATTATTATTATTATTATTATTATTATTATTATTATTATTATTATTATATCAGGTAATTAGTATGGAGAAGAAAGGGTTTCAGACTAGAACAAACATAATTCAGAATGAAAATGGGGATATGATTGCATATTCCAGGAGTATATTAAATAGATGGAAAAGTTACTTTAATCAGCTATTAAATGTACATACAGAACAGGACATTGAAGAGGATAATTTACAGACAGCAGAAATGCTAGTCGCAGAACCAAGCGCATTAGAGGTTGAAATTTCGATTGAAAAATTGAAGATGTATAAAGCATTAAGTTCAGATGAGATCCCCAGCAGAACTGATAAAATCAGGGGGAGAAAAATTGATGGACAAGATACGCTGGTTGCTTAGTATGATTTGGGAAAAAGAAGCTCTTCCAGATACATGGAAGGAATTAATTATCGTATCAATTTATAAGAAAGGAGATAAAACTCATTGCAACAACTACAGGGGCATCTCATTACTTTCAACTTCGTACAAAATTCTAACAAATATATTAGTAAGCAGACTTACTCCCTATATTGATGACATTCTAGGAGATCATCAATGTGCATTAAAAAGAAACAGGTCTACAACAGATCAGATTTTTAGTATAAGACAGATTTTAGAAAGGAAATGGGAATATAATGGTTCTGTACATGAACTATATGTAGACTTAAAAAAAGCGAACGATTCAATTAAGAGGGAGAAGTTTTAAAGTATTTTGCTGGAGTTCGGAATTCCTAAAAAGTTAGTTGGACTAATACGAATGTGTCTAAATGGCACAAAGAGTAGGATGCATGTAGGCAAACAGTTTTCAGACACTTTTGAAATCTACAATGGGTTGAAGCAAGGAGATGCACTATCTCCTCTACTATCTAATTTTGTACTAGAGCATGCCATCAAATCTCTAGTGGATGAAAAAGGCTTACAACTCAATGCTATTAATAAGCTGTTTACTTATGCTGATGATGTAGTACTATTGGCCGATAGAGATGAGATACTAAAGGACAACACGCACACACTATTGAGTAAACACTAAGAAATTAGGACTGGAAATAAATATCAATAAAACTAAATATATGGTCACACGTAGAAATTCATTAAATAATGGAAATGGACAGCTAATGACAAATGAGGGAAATTTTGAGGAAGTGGTTGAATTCAAATACTTAGGAAAAATAATCACAAATAGGAATGAGATGCACAAAGAAATTAAACATATGCTCAATTCTGGAAATGCATGCTATTATGCATTGCAGAGACTCTTGATATCCCAACTCCTTTCAAAAAACGTTAAACTGAAAATATATAAAATTATTATTCTACCAGTGATATTATATGGGTGCGAAACATGGACTCTTACTTTAAGGGTACATGATATTTATAGGAAACTATATGCATTAAGTAGGCCTGCAGTTATATAGTGTAGGCCTATAGTGTGATGAGGCACAGACATTTTTGAAGGAAAACAGGAAGGAAAGTAGCCGGCAGGTAGGCCAAGAATGAGTTGGAAGAATAGCATTAACCTTAATTTGAGGGTTGTGAATTATACAGGGAATGATAGGGATTAATGAGAACATGTGTCCGCTCCCCCATGGTCCTACTAGTTCGATAGTTGTTTATAGAATTTATTAGTATTTTGGTTTGTTTAACTCATTATATATTAATGTATAACTAAATTAGGACGATTTATGATGGTTGATTTGTAAAATTAGTAATTAAGTTTGTAGGCATATAGTTTACCCCTGTATTATTATTAATCACTTGTTATTATCACTAGATATTAATTAAAATTAGAGATTTAAGCAAATAACATTAAGTGATACAATTATGACAAATATGCCGTGTCTGGACTTAATTTAACCAGCTAAACAATCGTTAGGCGATGATAGTATCGATAAATCGATATCAATAATTATTCAGAAAGTTATATCATCAACAAATTTATCGCCAGTTGTAAATAAGCTAACTTTGTCTCGAGTAACAAACTTATGTTATTTTTAACGTAGGATATTTCTGCTAGACAATGACTCTCTCCAGAAAGGCTGGAGAGAGTCACTGTCTAGCAGAAACATAATGCAAAATACCTTGTTCCCTAACAAAAGAAATTCACATAGTAGATTCTGTGATCTGGGAAAAAGCATACACATTCCAAACTAATTCAGAAGTGAGACGCTAATGGTTTTACATAGGCTGTTAGGCCATAACATGAACTCATCGGGTATCCCAAGGGTCTAACTGCGAGCAAACTTGACAACTTTGCCAGTAAATAGCGGGGGAGTGTTCCGAATACAATTAGCGACGTCACGAGCGGAAATGTTGTAAACACACGCCCTTTTTTCATATCTATGTGTGTATTAACAAATCAAAATATTTGTAATAAAAATTTAAGGTAATGTTTCTAAGACGTTGGAATTGTGGGAGTAAGATCCATAATTTACCTTATGAGTAAAACGGGGATCCAAACATCAGAATCTTCCTCACAGTCGGGAAGGTAAAGTCATCTAATAAAATCATCAGCAAGTGAAGACCAAGATTCGATAGCTATAATACTTATAACATTTTCCTAGTCGGGCAAATAAAAGAACTTAGAAAAATTCCGGGCTCTTCTAATACATTCCAAGACGGGAATTTATTATGGCCTATCATATACTATATCGTGTTGTCACAATATAGGCTATAGGGTACGTGATTTATATACTGCAAGCGTAATATTAAACGAATATGTTTAATATACTTCAAAACTATACATTATCATTTCGAATACGACTTATTGCTAAGTTACAACGTCGCTAGACATCACCTAAAATATTTATAAGCCTAAATGTACCGAGTGTCAAACAGTGTATAAAATATAGTGTTTTTACTAAATTAAAATTATTAACGAAGAAATTCTCCCCGTATTAGTTCTCTTGTTATTCCCGAGAAGAAAGAACTCATCTCTTTCCGACATGGATGAGTATTATTGTGTATGTAAGGTAGACATAGATTTTATATATAGACCCTATATTCATTGTTTTGACACATTTCATATGTAGGTGTGTAGCCATGTAGATATTTGTTTATATCATGATTTTTTAATTCATGAAAAAATAACGCACGTACGGCCAAGCAGGCCCGTGCGCAATGTAAATTCATATGTATTTCTTTCTTCTTTTTTTTGAAAAAAAAGTAATAAATTCCATTCCATATATAAATCTTTAGAGAGATGAAGAAGGCCTACAACTCAATGGTATCAATAAGCTGTTAGTTTATGCTGAAGATGTAGTACTACCGTATTGAGCGATAGCGAGGAGATACTAAAGGGCCAACACGCACACACTACTGAGTAACACTAAGAAATTGGGACTGGAAGTAAAATCAATAAAACTAAGTGTATGTGTGACACACATAGAAATACATTATATAATCCAAATAGAGAGCTAGTGACAAATGAGGGAAATTTTGAAGAAGTGGCTGAAATCAAATACCTATGGAACATAAATTACATATAGGAACAATCGAACCTACCCTGAATTAGTCCGTGGCACATAAATACCCAAATTCCTCATATCACGAGGAATCCCGCGATAAATTCTCACACCGCCGAATCCATTACCTATAAATTTTTACCCAAATTAAAACCCTCTTCAAATGTCGCCCAACGTAAAGGGCATAACCAAGATCCTTTCTTCAAATGTCGCCCAACATTGCGGCACAAATCTAAACCTATAACCAATAGTCCTTCATCAAGTTACAGTATATACGAATTGTTCGCATGTTGATGAACGTTCCATGAATATTACAGTTGACCTACATGATACAATGTAAAACTTTTCCGCCACCTTAATACTATCGTAAATACTGAAATGAGACATAACGTGAAATGTAACGTGAAATCATTTATTCTCATTTAACTTTATAATGAAAGAAGTAGCTTCACCGTTGTGGTCTCGGGGTAGTGTCTCTGCCTCGTACGCAGCGGACCCGGATTCGATCCCCGGTCGAGAGAGACAAGTTTTCTGGGTGATTTTTCGAGGTTTTTCCTCATCTGTAAGACAAATGTCAGGAAACACCAAGATCCAAACGGTCCCTGAACGTCATGTGGCAATCATAATCATCATTAATAAATTCGCCATGTTCAATATGAATTTGTGCGAGAATGGCTTGTTTCGTCTTAATGTGGTGTTGCCTCGGAGGAGGTCCTGACTATGAGCTGATCTCTCATTCGGAAAGGCCCTCCATGTCCTTACCTGACCAAAAAAAAAATGTATGTGATCCATAAGTAAAATCCATCTCCCGACTGGTCGTGCCATTAAGGCCCGGGTGGCGTGTGACATGTAAAAAGTACCTATACGGTGAGAGATTCAAGTAAGTTAATGAAATGGAATGGAATCAAATAAGTAGTGATGATATGGACTTTTTGTTTTTGTCTGTATCATTTTTGTTGATTGTCTTGCTGGTTTATTTGTAAGTTTATTAACTCTCCTTTGATCTTAATTTAACCTCTCAATTCATAGGTACTTTTGGGTCCCCATTCCACACGAGCTTTAATGGGACACGAGATATACATTTTTATAATTAATTTATATTGTAAAGTATTGTGGGTTTAAAGTTGGTGCCGGGAGAAGATTTGATATTCTGGAATTACGAAACTTACTTATTTGAACACATATGGAGGTCGTCCTCGGAGAGTTATCAGCTCAATACCAGAGTAAACTCGCAAACAACACGAACATTTAAGATACTCGCACATTCATATTAACCCAAGGACCACAACGTGGGGTCACGGGTAACCAAGGCGAATACTAATTTCATTCTTCACGTGAAATGATAAGGCAAAAGGAAAGTAGTCGTTTCTATACCTTCGGTGATTGATGAGTTGTTAGAAGTAGTGGTTGTATTATTTTTCTCTCTTATTTATAATCAGATTTATAAGCTATTGGGTCACATATGACCCACGTTGTGGTTAATATATAGTATTTTATAATATTAGCTTTTTTGTAGGAGAGTGATCTACACGGAAAATGTAACAGTTATGGCGGAGTATAAATGTCAATTGACTGGAAAAGAAGCTGCATGTATGTTGGATGCAGATAAAAGTGTAGTAGCGGGGAATTTTCAGATTTTTTTTGAAGAAGTAGTGAGTGCTACTGAGAATGCTACTAAGGCAGAGGGGAAGATGAAGACGGATTTGATGCAGATTCAGATGGACACTCTGAGGATATATTAAATACCGTACTAATAGGGAAGTTATTTATGGCAAAAATGGAAGTAAAATTGTTCACTAAACCTTTTTATGCTAAGACAAGCAGGAAGCTTCAGAAAATATAGTGATTCAATTTCCTGAGTCCAAAGCTGTAGCTAGAAAAAAAAAATTACTTTCATTCTTCGCTGATTCTAGTGTGGAGAAAATTTTAACTCAAACAAATGAAGAAATAGAGAGACAACAAAAATTCTCTTTGAGTCTGATCAGCGTTACCTAATACTAACTAACAAAGCTGAAACAAAATGTCTTGATTTTTTTTTAATTTAGCTGGTCCTCTCCTATAATGAAACGAAGGGAGGAGTTGTTATATTTAGATACAATTATTTATACACAGAATATTGATCAAGCGATCTGATTCTCTGAAAAAAATAATGTCCCAGGGCTGTATGAAGAACACATGAGGATCGAAATTGTGAATAGAAACTTCTAAGGCAACTAAGGAGCAACATTCGCTATGCACCAGCTGGACGATGTGCCTCGAACGATGTCCTCGAACCAAGGACCTCAAAGATGTAGCATTTGCTATTTCTACTTAAAACGTCTATGTGCAGGACACAGAAATAGTGTTTGTGATGATTGCAAGTAGTAAGATATGAATTGTATGAAGTACAAAAATGTGTAATACTGAAAGTGAGAAAAATCATAATTTGTTAATAACAGAACTGAGTAGAAAATAAAGTGATATTAACGTTTTTGTTTTTCGTTCTATGACTTAATGGGCTAATACATGTGTTATTTATTCATTTCCACAAAAATAATGTGAAAAAGTAAGCAACAAAATGTATAAAAATTGAATTAAATATGCTTAATATCGAAACAAAGAAAAACAGATTCTTAATTAAAGTGCCCTATAAAACCATATTATTCCACTTTGCAAATAATTTTTAATTTTTCTAAACTTATTATATACAGATACACGTTGTTTATGTTAAATTAAATAAAAATAATTCAATGTCTAAAATATTTGTTCAATAAAGGGTCATAGGTGACCCCATGTTGTAGTTCTCGCTCCAAGATGTGTACGTTGTGGTTCAAGGATTAAACAAAGTAAATCTGATAGTCCTATAAATTATTGTGATTGCCAGATGGCCATTTGGCCCTTAAATTTACCTAACATTTGTCTTAGAGGTAAGGAAAAACCATAAAAAAACCTCAACCATGAAACTTGTCCCGACCGTGGATCGAACCTGGATTCGTTTCGTACGTGGCAATGGTTTTGCCCCCAGACCACAGATGTGAATTATTAATTGGGTTTGCTATGGTTTATACAAATGTTTGTGAAGGTTGAGTCCGTTTTTGTAAATATTACAGTATAAAGTGCAGTAATATTCCATTTCTAGTTTTTTTGTAAAATCATAAGTATGAAATAAATAAATAAATATTGTTATGATTTGTAGTTTAAAATTTGTTTCTAACCTATGATAACAACTGCACTAAAATACTGAAATAATGTAAGTTAATTTTAAAAGAGAAGGATTGTATTTTTTTTCTTTTTGCGTTGGGGATGAGACAAAAAAAAAATAGAGTACATTCCAACATTGTTTTCTAAACTCTCTCTTCCGCCCTCTCTTTCAAAGATAAGCAAACACAACGTGCTAATAAATTCCTACACCACCGAATAACGCATTCAAATCCCATCCTCTCCTAGCAATTCTCTTTTGCCTACTCATTCTGACCGTCCAATGTATGATACATGATAATGAATCCGACATAACAATATAAATACTGACCGTTGCGGTCGTGTATACTGGGAAAGCGTTCTTTTGTCTCCATTCTTTTTTTTGCTTACTAACCCCTCAGTCTATTGTATTTGGGCATGGGGCGCCTCTTTGTAAGGGGAGACGTCTAGGTGCCTGCCCCGCCTTTTACTAAATGGGCAGCTCGTGTATTGCAACTGTTATATATGTATATAAATGACTGAATGCAAAAGTAGCCTATGTCAAATAATTAGTATTTATACAGACTTTCAACAATTTTAAAATTCATATTAAAGCTCCGTTGAGGTTGTGTAATGAGATATTACATATAAAATTGATACCTGGTAAGTCAGTCGTCCTCAACTAAATAATTAAACTTCCTCAAGTTATTCCAATATGGAGGCCATTCAAAAATGTTTCATTTTCTGCATTTTAATTGGTACCAGTTAACTGAGTCCCAGTTAAAATGTTGAATATAAAACATTGTTTTAGAAAGGTAACTGAGTCCTAGTTAAAATGCTGAAGATGAAACAATGTTTTTGAAAGGCCTCCATATTGGAATTACTTGATGAAGTTTAATAATTTAGTTGAGGACGACTGACTTATCAGGTACCAATTATATATTTAATGTCTTATACAGACTCATCAAAAAACAGTAAGAAGAATAAACTGAAAAGAAATCTGCGATGTTTTTCATATGGGAATAGCTGAAAGAACACTACACAATCCGTGGAAAGAACCATTAATGAAGATTCCTAACAGATTCAGAGTAAGGGCTGATAGTTAATTCACCATTTACATACTATGAGCAATGTGTTATCAATAATTTTCAAAGAGAACAATAAATCGAGAATTAATATACTTGAATAAATCTAAATATAAAAAAATCCAAGTACGTAGATTTACTTAATGAGAAAACGCCCAGTGACTTTACCCTCTTGAAAAGATTCTTACAAACATCAGTCAGTAGATCTACCATGAAGATGGAACATAAGTTTCCGAAAGGCCTCCAAAATAATTACAGCACTTCACTTAGTTGAGGACGACTGAGATCTCAGGTACCAATTTTATTTTTTTAATTCTTATTTTCGTTGAGCGAGTTTGTATTCATCTTTATTAAATTTTCATAAACTTATTGCCAATTTGTTATATATTATCGAAATTTCTTCTTAAAGTTAATTGATATCTCTCTTTGTGCATGTTTTTCTTTTGGAGCTCCGCTGTACAGATGCAAGCATGGTCCTTGAAATTCTAATCCACTTCCCTTTTCCTTTGTTTCTGCTAATAATATTATACATTCATTATTTGTGTTATGCTATTAATTTACAGTATTTATCCAGTTCTATTTCTAATCATTTGTACGTTCCGTGTTCCTAGAATAACGGTCGTTTTCCTTAGCTTCTTTCGTCGCTTATTAAATCCTTCCAGCATTTCACTTTTGTGTTATTAGCCTTGTACATTTTTTCAAACGAACAGGGAGTTAGCCTGATGTGTCAACCCCCCAACCTGGAGGACCAAGAGATTTTTAATCAAGGTTCTCTTTCTTTAGCCCTTGATGAACCAACGCCTAATTGCAAGGTAGCAATACCAGTAACCATACAAATAATTAAAATGGTACGGTCATGTAAAATAATGACAAAATACAGATTCCCAAGAAGAATATTAGAATGGGTGCCACTTGGTAGAAGAATAAAGGGACGATAAAAAATAACGTGGATTGATCTGGAGAAGATTAATTGGCTGCAGGAAAATATTGTGAAACATTGTGAAATCTGCCAAATAAATAAATTCTTAATTCACTTTCGTCTCGCACATTAGTCGCATGCTTTGATGCAGAGGAACGGGGACATGCGCTGAATCGTGTCCCTATGGGGGAAAACATTTTCTCATGCATAAAGGCAAGTATAGGATTATTTTCCAACCATCATCATGAGGAATTTGGGCAATACAATAAGTGGCGGCTCAAAGTTCAGAAAACCGGCTGTAATGACTGGGGGAATCAATACGATGGCCACATGCCACCCTATACTGGTTCGATGATCTCTCACTTTTGAAAATAGCAGATATGGGTGAGAGGCCAGCAGCCGGGTGGTAGGCCAAGGACCCTTGAAGGCTTGGAGTTAAATATTCAGTTTTATACTCCATGATGCGACAGACGTAGAGGGGTATTGGCCTGCCAGCCAGCTTCTGGTCTCACATCCCATATGTTAATCACAAAGGTTGACGATCATCCAGCTAGTATAGGGGTGAAATGTGGTCAGCATATCTTTTCCCTCAGCCGTTAAAATTGTTTTTCTCAACCTGGAGCTTCTACTGACTGTAGCTACCCAAATTCCTCATGTTGCTGAGTGGGCAGCGGTCGTATACTGGTCGAAATTTCATTATAAAATTTATTCTACTATGGAGTCTCGAACTAGCGAAAATCTCGTAGCTCTGCGCCAAGGCATAGTGCCTTAAACCGTTCGGCTACGGCTCGAAAGAGAGTTAAAACGACCCCTTATGACAATAGAATAACTTGTAACTTATCTAACCAAAGCAGAACTGTTCAAGGCAATTAGCAAAGCCTCTGTAAGTAAACCCACAGTAAGTAACATCAACTGTAGTGTACGAGGTTTGAGTGTGGATTATACAGGCCTACCTTTTCATTCGGTACATTAAATAGTTAAATGCCATCAAATCCTAAGCCTTCATCTGTTAAATTACGATTGTATGTGAATGATTATCTGAATGAAGCACTATCAACAAAAGATTAAGTACTTTTTTGCAATGCCTTCCAGAAAACGTTTGCAACATTAAAAAAAAATATACAGTGATTAACATTGAACAAATCGCCCTAAAATTAAATAGTAATTAAATAACCCAATAGCAAAGAGACGTGTGAATGAATATAACTATTTTAATTTAATTTGCTCTTAACGACAAATACTGCATTAAAACATTGAGAAAATATTAACATATTTAAAATGGTTATGGCTAGAACATGCAGAAATGTGCATTTTACACACATTTCAGGTAGGTTGTAACGGTGCGGCGTATAGATTCGTCACAAGTACATCCGATATAACAAAAAATGACCCACGAGAGGACGACTGTATAACGTAGGAATCGACGAAGGATATTCGGTATCGACTTGTAGTCGTACGAGTTAATATTTGAGACAAGTTTTTAAATCGTAACTGTATTAAAATTTCATTCCAGTGTTTATAGGTAATGAATGGGTTTAGAGAGCGAATGAAGTGTCGAGTTTCTCTTAATCAGATTGGATTCTTTTCACTGTTTACGTGAACTTTAGAAATCAGTATAATCCGTTGACACTCAACGTAAACAAAAACGCACATTTCTGCGCTCTTTAATTATGACTAGGTCAGATTTTTCAAGATGACTAAGTAACTCACTGGAATTTACAACCCGTAGGCCTAGGTTTCATAATCGGGCGGACATAACCTCTCCATACATTCCTATCCTGAGCTTATATTTTCCAATCAACCTCTGTATAAACTACTTCCCTCAAATCATGGTTAATATTCTCCCACCGTATTCTTGGCCTGCCTATAGAGCTCTTTCCCTCTGGTTTTCCTACAAAGAGTTTCCATCCTCCTCTTTCATTCCCCATTCTTGGCACATGCCCTGCTAATCGATGGTCCACGTTGCACCTTACTTAATTTTATAATTTGTATGTCGCCGTATATTGAAGATATTCTCCTTAAATTAATTTATTAGGGGAAATTAGATTGTTAAATAGAGTGGTTGGATGAAACTTTTTCTCCAGCCCATCTCAATCTATTAGATTTAGCTCTTCTAATATCTGGTTTCCCATAAAGATCATGTTGCTCCCTGTTAAGCGGTCTTCTCCATTCGCCTGTCTGTTCATCATTCTTGGTCAATTTTTTTTCTTAAGAACTTTATTCTCAAATACTCATAATATTTTCTCCTCCCTTAAAGTAAGAATCCATGCTTAGCACTGAGTTAAAGACACCAGTTCAAAAACGAAATCGCGGTAAACCGTTACTACGAAGACAAAATAAATTGCCAATGATAGGCACGATATGGTTGTTGTTGAAAGAAGTCAACTCATTACCAGATTGTAATTAAATGGTAAGTACTTTAATGGCATATATGTTTAGGTCATTCGGCGCCCTTCATTTCGATTCGTAGTTCCGGGATAATTCATTACTGGAACTTCAGAAGAATCCACTGTAGCAACATTCCAAACTCATCACCGAATACGAGATATATGTGCCGTATAGGTGTAAGACGTGAGCCTCTGTGTCCTTCAGTGACCTATAATTCATCATCTTCGAGAGTGTTCATTCTTGAGAAACTAGTTCCGAAAGTGACCTATATTGGGAAGCTATGTAGCAATGAGAAATTCACGAATATCTTGCCATTGGGAAAGACATAATTAGTTGTAATTAACTAAATCACTGACAGTATCGAACCCGAAGTTCAGGGCATGTGCACATAAGTTGTCCATACATCCCTATCCTAAGATGATTTCTTCCAATTATCATCTGTAAAATTCATTTCACTCAAATCATGGTTAATTCTATTCTCGCACCTCACTCTTGGTCTACTAACTGGGCGTTTTCCCTTTAGATTTCCTACAATAAATTTGCATTCGCCTCTTTCATAAGCAGACTATGAGACTTACTGTTCTTATTGCATCTAATTTCACATAAATATCATGCAGATCACGGTTTAATAATTAGCATGTAACAACTATTTTTATTGAGTTTTATTTTAAGTTATTTGCTATAACTTACAAGAAGTAACAAATTAAAAAAAAAATAGCGCGTAATGTGTTTTGTCGTACTTACAGCAAAGGCGATCATGATTGAAAATTCAACTTCCTACCTTTCGGGGTTGCCAACCTAAATAACTATACTACTGTGATATTACATATTAAAAACCTCGTGTGGGAAGTAAAACCACTGCCCTTTATGTATAGGCCTACTACGTACAATCTATATACAAAAATATATCCAAAAGGTAGTGTTAATATAGGCCTACATTATACGAAACAAATCATTGCATTTTAAATGAACTGAACTTTATTTGAAACAATATAAAGCAATAAATACATACTTGCCGCCATTTTATGTCTGATTGGTGTCACGGCCTGCTGTAGTCTCAACTAATAAAAATTGTCCACACTGTTAACGTTAGTCAGTTGTTTATAATGAACGCAAATATTTCCAACAAATATGTTATTATTTTACTATTACTAATTATTTTGAAAACACCATCGCCAAAAAAATAATGTACTATTAACGCACAATCAAGTTATAGACTTATTATCAATAGCATATTGTTTGGTGTATTGTATCAACTAGTTATTGTTCAAGAACACTCCGATTTATTATTTATGATTATAAGATTTAAAATTATTATGAATTTTGGGGCTTTAAAATAAACTACAGATATATAAAAATAATATATTTCTGTGGGCACGATGTAGCGTCGCTTCGCACAGTGTATTGCCATTGGTGGATTCTGATTTCAATTTTTTTATCTTGCAGTTAAAAGCGACAGATATTTTTTTGGACACGGCCTTGGTACATCACAACGCTTCTCTGGGAGAAATTTTAGGTTAGGTTTGGTCATGCAATGGTTGACAGTTCCCTTGTAAGAAAGAATTTTCCGAAATATAATTTGAAGTTAAAGTTTACATAATATAAAATGCATGGAGTAGGCCTATGTTGTTGAATGGCTGTTAAAGATGGATCCTCGCAAAAGTGACATAAAGAGACTATCAACAATGTAAACGTGGTTATGGATCGATTAACAAAGATAAATGGGACAGACAGAAAAATAAATAAAACAATACGTACTAAATGAAATAGAAGAAGATAGGTCATTGATCATCAAAATCTATGATACGAAAATATCCTCTTTGGTCTAAAACTTAGATACATTATTTCTATAACTCAACTAATGAAGGAAAACTATTAGTAAAAATTAAGGGAGACTTTTGGAAGATGTAACAGAAATTGTGAATTTCCAGGACTATGAGGAAATGAAAGCGGTAGCTGAAAGAAGAGAAGTATGGTTTACTGACAAGAATTATTTTTAGGAGAAGTTGATTACAAAAAGTTACATAGGGATACATATTAGTTGAGTCAGTTTTGAGCTGGAAGATGTGTAGTGAGTGAGCATAACATAAAAGTAATGTTTCAGAGACCATAATATACATAAAATTCTGTTTCTCAGCAATTGTATAAACTGAATGAATTCAGCAGCAAGTCGAATTAATGGTCGGATTTTGCTGGTTTACGGAATATATAATTGTATAAAATTAAGTTGAATGTAACAAGTTTCGTTACGAAAAAAGCAATATGGCGGCAGCTAGAGTGATTTTTAAATTCAATTATTTCTAATTATCGGATTTAGCTGGATTTTGGGAAATGTCTTCCTCGTTTTATATCAATGGAATAAACCAATATTCGTCAGGGGAAAAAAACCTGCAGTCACTAGAGCGATTTTAATGTCTCACTTCAGGTTAACAATTTTTTTAGTAAACGAACTGAACCTTAACTTTTTAATTGATTGATATATACCGAGTCTGGTACCGAAAAACAACAATTTCAGCCGATAGAGCATTAATACACACACATACGCATATATACATTTGTCACGGTCATTTTCAGTGTCTAATTTTACTAAGTAGGACACATAAAGATTTGAAAAAAAAAATCAGGTGTACAACTTCAATAGCTTAATTCCTTCGGAATTAGATAAAACCCCGGAATGAAATAGTAGTTAAGATTATAAACAAAAACATAAAAGTAAAATGTGATCCTTGATCCTGTTTTCCATTAGACATTTCATTTGCAGGAGAGATGAACAATTGTGATGTTTGGTAAAGTTTCTTTCCGGGCGACGCCGTTATGTGCAGCAGAGTTTCCTCCCGGGGGTTGAGACAATGTAAGGGGGGCTGTACATTCATCATCAATTCCACCTCCAGTAGGTGACGATATTCCTAGTTCACGCAGGGAATTGTATTATTGTTTTCTGCTGGGGGGATAAAAGCACATCGTGTAAATGTAATGGAAGGAAAATATGCTCTATTCATAAATTTTACAAGTCCGAAACAGACATTAAGAGCGAGGGAAGGAAAAAAAAATGAGAGAATGCAACATTACATGAATAATATATTGGTAATACAAAACTTGCAAGTTTTACTCCATACACTACCTTAGGGAATATACCTCCAACCTTTAAAGAAATGATATATTAATACAATAATTGATTCAAACTGTATTCCTTAGTTTCGAAAAGTTAGTTAATGTCTAAATGACACAAAAAGTTGGGTGCGAGTGGGAAAATAGTTGTCAGATACTTTTTTAAATTCACAATGTATTAAAACAAGAAAATGCAATATCCCCTATGTTATTCAGTTTTTTACTAGACAATGCCATTATATCTCTAGAGAATAAAGAGGGGTGTACGGCTAATTGGTATTAATCAGTTGTTGATATATCCTGATTACGTAGTATTCTTAGGCGATAGTAAGGAAATACTAAAAGGAAAAATACATATTCTGTTAAGTAACACTAAGATACTGGGACTGGAAATAAACATGAACAACTAAATACGCGGTCACACTAGAAATATATTAAGGGCGTACATATATAATGGAAATGTTTAATTAATATGAAATGACTGAGGGAAATTTTGAAAAATGTGCCTGAATTAAATTATCTAGGATCGATAATTACGAAAAGGAATGAGACGCAGAAAGAATTTAAACATAGGCTGAACTGTAGATATACATGTTATACGAATACAGGGATTACAGTCACCCAAACTCCCCTCAAAAAATATTTAATCAATGTTATACAAAAGTATTACTTCCAGAAATGAAATTCTGGAAATGCATGCGATTTTACATTAAGGGACTCTTGTCGTCCCAACTCCTTTCAAAAAACGTTAAACTGAAAACATATAAAACTGTTATTCTCCCAGTTATGGATGTGAACATAGACTCTTTGTTTAAGGGTGGAATGGAGATTACGAGTATTTGAAAATAAAGTTCCTAGGAAAATTTTTGGACCTAAGAGAGATGAAGACACGTGAATGGAGAAGACTACATAACAGTGAGTTACATGGTCTTTATAGGAAGTCAGATATAATAAATTAGAAAAGTTAAGTCTCGTAGACTGCGATGGGCTGACATGTGACACGAATGGGAAATGAAAGAGGTAGATGGAAGCTTCTTGTAGGGAAACCGAGGGAAAACGCCCAGTTGGTAGACCAAAAATGAGGTGGGAGAATAACATTAACCATGATTATACAGGGAATGACAGGAAAACATTAATTTAGGATAGAGATGTATAGAGAGCTTATGTCCGCGCGGCCTTGAACCTACGGGTTTGATAATGCCAATGAGTTAGTTAGTCAGTCTCTTACTCTAAGCGAGGAGAAAATATTACGATTATTTGAGAATAAAGGACTTGAGAAAATATGTTGATCAAAGAGAGATAAGACTGTAACGGAGAAAAATACGTATCTAACAGTGCGCTACACGATCTTCGTGAGAAACCAGATATAATAAGAACAGTTAAGTCTCTAAAACTGCAATATACAGAAAATGTGGCATGAATGGGGAATGAAAGAGGAACGTGTAAAATTCTTGTAGGAAAGCCAGAGGGAAAGCGCCAAGTAGGTAGGCCAAGAAAGAGGTGGGAGAATAACATTAACCATGACTTGAGGGAGGTAGATCATACACGGGATGATTGGAAAACACTGACTCAGGATAGGGATGTGCGCGGCCATGAACCTGTTTGGTTCAATAGAGTCAGTGAGTTAGTTAGATAGTTATTTATATGGATTCAGTTTTTATCAAAATATTAATTTGGCACATGCTGTATTTTTCAATTATATCACTTAGTTCTAATGCAATCAACACAACACTTAGACCTATACTTTCATCTTGACCAGATGAATTTAGTTAGCTTATTTATGTCCTTTAAGCGATATCTAGTAGACAACTAAGGTATTGCTAGGATGTATGAAGGTCAGTGTAATTATACTCAGAGATCTTTTCATTCAGGCTTGAGATTATTTTACGATCTTCATAAATCTTCAAACTCGGGACCCACAGCTTAAAGTCCATATTTTTAGTAGTCTATTATTCATCTGACAAAATTATTCTGACAGGGCCTAATTCTATTAATAGTTTATCTAGGATAGCAACTAACATACTAAAATACGCTGCAAATATGTGTTAAGAAGATTAAAACGCGAAAAAAAAATTCTATCCATCCAGAAACAAATCAGGATAGTAACAATAATAATAAAGCACTATTTCCTTCGTTACCTGAAAAATGTATGTTGTGCCGTCAGTTATGATATTCAGATGTTAGTGAAGTATGGAAACATGGTTAGATGTTTTCTTCAATGGAAAGGCGAAATAGAAAATAACTTTTATTGTAATAAATTGTTTCCGTCTTTGATCCGAGGTTTGAACCTTGGGACTGCGAGCAATGTATAAGATACACCTTGAAGTGGGTTGCTCGCCCGTTTTCATGGCGGGTTTATTATTCGGGGTTTCCTCCCTAGGCCAATTGCCTTCACCCAGCGCCAGAGCTCAACGTGCCGGTTTTATTTCTGAGTTGTCTCTTCTAGATGGGTTGTCTTTGCAGGACTAATGAATCTCCTTCCGCCCGTTCGTCAATCTACGAGGCAGTAGATGTATACTTGCCACTTCCGCTAGGTACACCTTACCGAAGGTCTCCTTCTCCGCTGTATCTGCCGTTGAGGTCTTCACCGTAACCCTGGCAAGGGGCCCTCACAATGTTCTATCAGCTGGGCAAGCTGAACCAAGTTTTTTTACGAGGTGTTTCTGCTTCTCCTCTCCCCTTTTCAACCTGGCTTGGGACAGGCTATGGCTCAAGACATAACCAAATTTATTATAGATAGACGAAAATAATGGAAATGCCATATAGAAAGAATGGAAGATAACTGACTTGCAAAAAAGAGCTAAAGAAGATAAGACCAATGGACGGGAGAAGGACAAGACCAGCCAAGAGATGGATAGACAGTGAATGCACATCCAATACGTCTTCCTTCGAGGAGTGATTTTTGGAAATAAACAGAATGAAGATCCTACAAATTACGAGTAAGAATTAAAAGAAGACAATAAGTAATAAACATTATAGTGCTGTTCTTCGAAAATTACATAGCAAAGAAATTGAAATTTTAAAAAAATCTACTTCTACACAACGACGAATCTTAAGAACTACATGTTAAGTTTATCTATTGTCGACAATAATCAATACATCTTACTTACTGTATATCTCGAAAATGAACAGTGGGAAAATTAATCCACCGAACCTAACGAAATAAATTACATATTAGATATCACTCACATGTGGTATGCACTAACTTGCTTTGATCTAAACTTGACTAAATAAATCACGCATTCCTGCCAACTAATCTGGTGTAGGCCTACATTAAATTGCCTTCGTCTAAATCTAACTAAATAAATCACACACTCCGATGAATAATCTGGTATATACTTACCCTCATCTGAACCTGACTAAATAAATCACACACTTCTGTCATCTAACCTGGTGTAGGCCTCCATTAATTTGCCTTCATCTAAATCTGGAAACTAAATAGAATCACACACTTTTGTAAACTTATCTGGTATGCACTATAATTCGCCAAATAGCGTTCTATTACACTCTATGGATACATGCGCAAAGAAACATTAACATAGCTTAGCTACCAATTCGATGTAATGTGTAGTGAAATAATGAAGGCGGAATATGAAATAGTTCTTCACTTTTTTTTAGGTTTGTTTATGCAATGTTCACAATTTTTTATTTTATTTCATTTTTTTTGTGTTGGACGCGTGTAAACTTTATTTTAAAACCAAAATAATTTCTAAATTCGAAGGTTCATTTTTGTGCTATAATCGACACATCTTTCAAGCGTGACCTCTGAATCAGGTGAAATGTAAGATATAAACAAGAACATGTTTTAACAGGCCATCCGAACAGTTTTTTAAACTCAAATATGTAACCTGCGTATAACCAACACATGTCACTTTAAACTTTGAATAAAATTTGCATTTTAGGGCCTTATATTATATAGTGAATTTAATTGACTAATATTTGGAACCTCCAGGTTATATTATAGTTTTATGTGAAAATATGTAATTATTTTTAAACTACGTAATATTATGAGAAATAATTAAAAACATGCAGAATTATAAGTAACAATATATTAACAAATTTACTGGCAGGTTCATGGCCACGCAGATGTAGGCTCTACATACATCCACATCCTAAGATGCTGTCCTCGGGCAGAATTACTATGGATGGATATACATATATATATATATATATATATATGTGTGTGTGTGTGTGTGTGTGTGTGTAGTTCATTCGTTATACAACCGTGTTCCAAAATGATGGATTGGGTTTAAGTAGTTGATATAGCTTTACAACAGAGATTGGATGCGTGATTATTTGCTATAACGAAAGAAAAACTGTGGAAGTTTCAAATCCCATATGCAGTATTTTTTTTCTTGTCATTATTACGTCGTCAGCCTTAAATTTGTGAAAATGGCGAAATGACGCGTCGGTCCGGATGACATGATTCATTCCCATACCCTCCACGATCTCACACCTTGTGATTTCTTCCTGTGGCGATATGTGAAGGACCATGTATACTTACGACCACTTCCACACTTGAGAAGAAGGATTGTTGCTCCTGTTGAATTCATTACTCCAGATGTGCTGATCAAGGTTTGGAAGGAATTCGACTATCGGCTAGATGTGTGCCTTGCGACGAAAAGTGCTCACATCGAACACTTCTCTTTAATCTCATGTAACTTTTGTTCTTATATATATGTCCACCGCTGTTGTCTCGAGGTAGCGTGCTGCCTTGTCACGCAGCGGGCCCGGGTTCGATCCCCGGTCGGGGCAGTTTTTCTGGGTGAAGTTTTTATTGGGGTTTTTCCTCACCTGTAAGACAAATGTCAGGAAAACTTTAAGGCCCAAACGGCCTCCGAAATCATATGGCCATCATCATCATCCTTATCATTATCATCATCATCATCCTTCACCGGTGTGGAAAGCAACGGGAAGCTACCACACCTATAATTCCCTAGTAAAGCTGCAAGCATAGCATAGCATAAAAATGCTATAAATGCAGTGAAGGACCTGCCTTCGGGGAGAATTACTATGGATATATATATATATATATATATATATATATATATATACCTATATCATGTAAGGGCAATTAAATAACTCTGAATCCCTGTCCATCAATTTGGAACACCCTGTATTTTGTTTATTTTATGATCGCTTAATGAATATCCAGCCACATATCTTAGGAGAATAATATCTGAAGTTTGTTTACGATATTTTGTTAACGGTCGTATCTCGGACTCATATATAGAAGTAGATCTGCTACTGCTTTATAGTATTCTAGCTGGCCCGGCGAACGTCGTATCGCCTTTAAATATTTTTACGTTAATTTTTCCGACGTTTTAATAGTTATCTGCTATTCGGGGCGGAAACAAATCCAACAAATCAAAGATCATAAAAATAGGTCCAGCCGTTCTTGAGTTATTATATACATATATATATATATATATATATAGAAGTCCCGGCCACGCGTTGCTGTGGCTAAGGTATACGTTAAATTAGGTTGTAGTAAACTAAGTGAGAAATCTAAATCACAAAGTTTTTGTTTTACACAATTTTTTAGTTCTGATACATTAACTCCCGGTATAAATATGGGTGGTGGTTTATGTGGAAGTGGTTTTGTTGATTGAGATGAATTTATGTTGTCTGCATTCTCAGTATCATCCATAAGTGTATGATAAGGATTATATACATTTATTGATGGAATATTTTGAGGAGGCTTGCTGATTTCATTATACTTTCGTTTTTTTCTACGAACTTGTTGGCAGTTTGGATTCTCATCATCATCATCATCAAGAAGTCTCTGTATAGTAATATCATCTTGTGATATATTATAGTCAGCTTGTTTTTCTTCACTTAAATATATTGGAAGACAGAAATATGCCATATTTACTTCTGCAGAACATACAAAATATTTACAAAGACAACACCATAAAGATTAAATTGAATAACAGATTTTCTGAAGAAGGTATTATAAATCGTGGTGTGCGACAAGGCTGCCCCTTATCGGCAACACTGTTTGCAATTTATGTCAATGAAGTAATATGTTGCTGGAACAAGACATATAAATTTGGAATAAGAATATCAGAAAATAGAAAATTAAACACCCTATTGTTTGCAGATGACCAAATAATAATAGCAAATTCAGAAAATAATCTACAGAAAGGTCTGTATGAACCTAACAAAATTACAGAAGAATATGGTTTGAAGATATCTACAGAAAAAAAAACAAAAATTATGGCATTTCAAGGTGTAGATCCTGTCAGAAGTAAAATTGTACTGGACAATACAATTTTGGAGCAGGTGAATAATTTTACATATCTAGGATGCAATATCTCATATGAAGAAGAAAAGGATGTAAATGCAAAAATATCTAAATTTTTAAGAATTTTAGGGTTAATAAATTCTATCTTCAAGCCACAGTTAGTCCAAAAGCATTCAAGACTGAAAGTGTATAAAACACTGGCTCTTCCAACTCTTTTGTATGGTAGCGAAGTATGGACGTTGAAACAGAAGGATATACAGAGACTTAGATCTGCTTAAATGAGATACCTTCGGAGGACTGCAGGATACACACTACTAGATCACAAAAAAAAATGAAGACATCTTAGAAGAATTACACATGGAACCTTTAGAAAACAAAATTTCTGATTATAAGTCAAGGTGGATACAACATGTTCATCGAATGGAAGATCACAGAATACCCAAACAAATGTTAAGATATCAACCTGCAGGAAGAAGAAGACCAGGACGTCCACTCAAAAGACTTTTGGATGGTGTTTCTCTTGAGACCGAAACAGGTCAACAAATGGCCTAAATTCGTGAATGTACTATGATGATGATGACGTTTTTCATTTAATTGAGGCATGGAGATTGTTTCTGCAATATTAGGCATATTATTATAACTAAGAGACTTACTTACAGTTCTGTTATTCCGTTCCTTAGGACCTTCATATGTTTTTAAATTGACATTCTTCTTAAATGTAAGATTTATGTCACATAGGCCTATACCAATTTGCGGAAATTCACTTGATATCTTATCATTCATGGTCTCTAGAACTGATTCGCCATATTGTTCAATGTCCCTTCTCGGTCCAGTTAAATTTAAATTAAGTTGCTGTCTTTCAGCCAGATTACCTAAAACTGATACTTACACACGAAATTAATATTATTATCAATATATAAACAAATCAATGGGAATCATTAATAGAGTTTTAAAACCTTCATTAGTGCAAAAATCAACTCGTACTCGTCTTTATCAAATAATGGCTCGACCAGTCCTATGTTATGGGAGTGAAGCGTGGACTATAAGAACGAGAGATGAAAGCAGACTAACAGCTTGTGAAATGAAATTTATGCGCCGAACAGCTGGCTACACCAAATGGGATCGAAAGAAAAATGTAGAAATCCTTCAAGAACTTAATGTGTCACCAAAACTGGACTACATCTCCAGATATCAGCTAAACTGGAAGGAACATGTCTCAAGAATGGCTAGATCCAGGATCCCAAGACAATAATGAACTATTGTCTAAATGGGAAACGGTCACTTGGTCTACCTATGAAAAGATGACACGAAAACCGCTTTTTCAGGCCGTAACAGTTCTTCTAGGACTAATACCTGGCAGGATGATGATGATGATGATGATGATCAATATATTGAAAATAAAATAAACACAAACACACTTAAATTATGAAATAATCAATATTTGTAATTCAATTGAAATTCGCGGTTGCAAAAAAAAAAAAAAAAACACAGCCACCTGGTTAAATAATAAACCAATTACCTTACTACACCGTCATCTGTTAGAATCGTATGGAACTCTCAGATAATTATAACTCTTCGTTAAATAATAAACAAATAATTTGCAATAAAAATAATGCGACTATAAATTTAGTTATAAACAACCGTAGGTCTCAAGTTAGATCAAACAGCACACAGTGTGCAAAATTTAATTAAAATCGGTTCAGTAGTTTAGGATTCCATCGCGGACAAACAACGTGACACGTCATTTTTATATATTAAGATAATAGAGTCTATATGTGTACATTTGCCGTGTAATTAATGATTGTGGCGGTAAAGGCATAACGTGAGTTTAGGAAGCTTAGTTTTTTTTATTAAACAATTTTATTAGCGTTGCTAAACGGTTTCTGCATTCCATCACACGACATCGCTCAAATTATGTCAATAACTATTAAAGTTATTAAGAGGATATGCCACTATACACTCGAGAAAGATAGCGAGGAATTTCTGTCTTAAGAAATTGGAAGAGAAACGATGAACGTAAAACAGTAATTTAATACAGAATAAATTAAAATGTTAAGATCAACAGCAAACAAATATATAAGAGACAAATAATTGAATGAGCTAGAGAATAATATGAAATAGATGTGGGCATGGAGATTCCTCGTAAGAAAACCAGAGGGAAAGCGCCTAGTAGATAGACCAATAATGAGGTGGGAGAATAGCATTAACCATAATTTGGGGGTAGTAAATTATATAGGGGATGATTGGAAAGCATCCGGATGCTGATGGAGAGCTTGTGTACGCGAAGCCATCAAACTATGATAGTGATAGTTCCGGTGAGTTAGTCAAATAGACAAAAAAATGAATACATGAAGGACCATGACGTTTGTAAAGAGGTTCTATAATTAAGTATAAAAATAGGTCTTTAAATGTTATTAATATCGACACCATGATCATTTAGGGAAAAAAAAAGAAAAAACCATGTGTCGAATCCATTTTATATATTTTCAGTAAATGTTTTGAGAGATTTTATTATAAGCGGTCTACAAATTTAAAATTTAGCTTTTATGTGTAGCTTTACTTAATCTAGTCTGTATCCTAATGCAATTTTTTTTAGTTATATGCTGAATTCTGACGAAAACAACTTATTAATAAATAATCTGCACGTTTTTCTTAATGGAATCGAGTATTGTCAACATATAGTAAGTTTTCTTAATGGAGCGAATATTGAATATGTACTCAGGAGATAAACAAAATACTAAACTTTTCTTGACATTCTAATGGCAGTCCATTTAGATACCGGTTATGCCCTTTAAGAACTGTACTAACAAACACAAACACTTCGTTGAGTCAAACATAATAAGCGAAAATAGTCTTCTTACTTGCGAATTGATCGTTTTAATTTTGATCATTCTTACTAACCTGCTCACCTATTCAGTCACTGGCACTAGCGAAACCGAAAATTCATGGTCGCGGGGGCATAGTCTCTCTATAAATCCCTATCCAGAAACTAAAATTTTCTAATAATTCCTAGTATAATTGGGGGCACGCCGTAGCGTAGATGATTAAGACAATAAGCTATAAACTGGAATGTCGAGAGTTCGAGTCTGTTTTGGGGGCAAAGGCGGCCGTCACGGAGGGCTGACAAACTGTCTGACATCTAGTGCCAATTGTCTAGAAAAAGTGGGAGCCTTAACCTCCTACTACTCCAAGGGTCTGCTATGCCCTGTAGTGGGATCACTTTACCTTTAACTTACTCAGTATAATTCACGTCCCTCAAATCGTGCTTCATGATATTCTCCCACCTCATTCTTGGCATATCTACTGGTAGCGTTCACTATGTTTTTTTCTATAAGAAATGCTCATATCTTTCTTTCATTTACCATTCGTGCCACATGCCCAGCCCATTGCAGTCTGCGAGACTTAACTATTTTATTACATCTGGTTTGCCATAAAGATCATGTAGCTCACCGTTAAGTAAAAGGTAAAATGATCCCACTACAGGCCTCAGCAGGCCCTTGGGGTAGTAGGAGGTTAAGGCTCCCACTTTTTCTTGACAATCGGCACTTGATGTCAGCCGGGTTGTCAGCCCTGCGTGACGGCCGCCTTTACCCCAGAACAAGCGTCTGGTACTCATTTCAGTTAGAGGCTGAGTCGACCCCAGGGCCATAGTGCCGCCAGAAGGTTTGGGTCAGTTTAAAAATCCTGACCCCGCCGGGACTCGAACCCTCGACCTTCCGGCTTGTAGCGCAGTACCTTAACCACTACGCTACATAATGTAGTATTTTCTATTGACTTCTCTGTTTGTCTCTCTTTGGTCCAAAAATGTTTCTGCAAACTTTATTCTGATATACTCGTAATCTTTTCTTCTTCCATATAACTGAAAGAACGACTATTTTATATATTCTTAATTAAAGATTATTGCCAAAAGTTGAATTTAAATAGTCCCTGTAATGCATAATAGCATGCGTTTTGAGAATTGAGTTTATGCTTATTTTATTTATTTATTTTTCGCATCATAGATCCTCGGTAGAGACAAATTTCCTAGGTGAGGTTTTTATTTTTTTTTTTCCTCACCTGTCAGACAAATGTCAAGATACTTTAAGGTCCAAACGGTCCCCGAATATCATGTGACCATCATAATCATCATTACAATTTTCACCTCATTAGATTAAGTAAGGATTAAGGCTTCTCCTGTCGGATCGTGACCATCATCATCTATCATATGTCTTTGGTGCAGCGTAACACCACTTTTTTTCCAGGCGACTCAACCTCATATGTGAGTTACAATAACGCCGATGCCAGGCAAGAATACCAGAAATGTCGTAATCGCAACCTGATGATATAATTTGTATTTAGTTGGCATTATAAAGAATTAAGTAGCGATTATATTAACTCACGAAAATTATTCCTGCACTAGATGAAACCTGGATACGAGATTTTGAGTCAGAACTAAAGTATCAGTCATCTCAATGGGAACATTCAGAGTCTCTGCGCCCGAAAAAAATGCCGCCGCAAGCAATAGAATGTAAAACTGATGATGACCTGTGCTTATGGCATTAATGGATTAATTGCCATAAATAGTGTGTCCTAGGGGACGTCTGTAACAGGAGCATACTACAAGCTGTTTCTGCAAAATGTTTTGCGCCTGAAAATTCGCCAGAGAAGGCCCGACATGCTTGCAGCTGGTGTCCTCATTTTGCACGACAACGCAAGGCCGCATACTGCCGTGAGAGAAACTATTGGCAAATATGGATGGGAAGTACCTCCCCACCCACCATACAGTCCTGGTTTGAGCCCACCAGATTTTGATTGTTTCCCAAATTGAAAAAAACCACTCCGTAGAAAACGTTTTGGTACAATTGACAAAGTTTTCAATGAGGTGATCCGAGTGATAAGACAGCTGAACAATGAAGTTATCCTATCCGGAATACGGGATTTGCCAGATCGTTGGTAAGTTGTCATAAGGATAGTTAGATAGATCATCGGTTGATTAATGTCTTTGACATCGTCCGATTCCTAATAGCCAATTTTGTCGGTCCATCCAATTTCCTGTGGAGATTATATTGAGGTATTTTGTTAAATATTTTAATTTTGTTCAATTTTATCTTCAGTGAGTAGGACTTATGAAATCGCTCTCGTATTATTTAGGTTAATATAATTTTCAGGATTACATTTAGACCTACTTTGTTTCTTGTAAATTTACTCGGTATTCTGGGTCGAGTGCCTGATATTCCAGTCAGCACATTAGAAAAAATGTATGGAGCTATGGTCAGGCCAGTCATGCACTATAGTAGTGAGATTTGGGGTTTCCAAAGAACGGAAATACTAAATAAGGTATATACGCATTTTCTAAAGTATATTACAGGACTTAGTAAGGCCGTTTCTAACTGTGGAATTTTATATGAATTCGGGTCATTCCAGGACGATATTAACTGTAAAATTCGTGTACTCAAATACTGGTTGCGAGTAATCCAAGGCGAACAAACAATGCTTAGAGCAATTTGCTACGACCACCAAATTAAAAACATAGATGTTAAATTTTGGGCAGACGAGGTTAGGAGAGAACTCCAAAAGATTGGGATGGGCTGGATATGGGAAAAGGGACTGAAAATCGCAAGAACGTGTGGAGAAAATAAGGAGGTACTTAGATGTAAACCAACAAGATACCTTCGCCGAATGTACAGGAAAACGCTCACTGTGTTTACAAAGAGACCTAAAACACGTCTGGGGAAAAGAATCGTATATACTCAACCTAGGATTTAAGGAGAGATCAGGGCTTGCTTGGTTTAGGCTAGGGGCATGGAAATTTCTAAAAATTAGCGACGATCACGATATGCGAATATGTCCAATGTGTGGGAACTTTGAAGATGAGATACATATATTAGGAAAATGTAATGATTTAGAATATTGGAGACGTCAGTTATTACCGGAAAGATTTCTAAATTCAAATCGGGAAAGATTGGCATGCTACGAGTTATTGGTAAATCCAGAAAATTGGATAAACCTCGGTAAATTTCTGGATAAAACGCGAAAAATAAGGACAACACTCATTCATGAATAAATATATGTTATCAAAATGCAATACCATTAATTATTAACAATTATATATAAATTAATTAGTGTATAATGCTGTTGTGTTATTATTTAATTGTAATATTAATGTGTTTTCTTTATGTAATTGTAATGTTAATGTTTTTTTTAGTGTATAATGCTATTGTGTTATTACTTAATTGTAATATTATTGTGTTTTCTTTATGTAATTGCAATGTTAATGTCTTTAGTGTATAATGCTATTGTGTTATTATTTAATGGTAATATTTTTATTGTGTTTTCTTTATGTAATTGTAATGTTATTGCTGTTTTTGTTTATTTTTCTTTACACTAGTACCAATTATTACTTTATTGTAACGGACTGTCAACAGCACGTACGGCTTACTGCCCGTGCGACCCATATTTGTAAATAATATTGTAAATATCTTACTTTTTGTCTAATAAAGTCCTACTACTACTACTTGTAAATTTATAAATCAATTTTGCCATGGTTTATTCATATGTTGTTAAAGGTTGTGTCCGTTTTTTGTAATATAATATAAATACTGTATAATTTTCTATGTTTCGGTCGTTTATAAACCGTAAAGTACTATAAAAAGCCCGCATCTCTAGTGAAGTACGCTAGTCCTTTTATCAAAGCACCCAGACAACATTCCTGAACAATCTATGAACGTTTGTAAGTAGAATACTGTTGCATGTTGTATATCATTTAATAAAATACTCACTCTACTCATAGCCGGCGTAAAGCCATGTCAAATGATGAAATGAGGTGAATTCCCTACTAATAAACATAAAAGGATGCCGGCTGATGAAGCCTATGAAATTAAATGAAACAAATAACACGAGTACGGAGAAGAGGTAGAATGAAGTTTTTTGGCAGGTAAAAAGGAAGAAACCTCGAGGAAAAATCTGCATTAGCTCCGATTCGTTCAAAATGTACTTCACATCACCCCTATCCCTATGAACTCGCTTCCATTCTCAATCTTCTTACCATAACTAAACAGAAACTCGAGAAACAACCCAACTCTAACTGTAACTTTACATCGAACATCTCATTAATCCTCACGCTTCTTTGTTTCAGCTACTCTGGAAATCCTGCCCTATTATATCAAGAACTGCCTGACTCAAAAAACAGTTAAAAAGTAAGCTTATTGAACGTGTAATCACAAGGGAACTGTCAACGTTGCATGTCGAAACCTACCTTGAAATTTCTCCAATAGACGTTTTTGTCAATTTTTTATCCAAAACATTATATGCCGCTTTTAACTGTAATAACAGAAATCGATGCCAGAATCCAGCAATGGCAACCCGCTGTGCGTAGCAGATGGACATCCCTGCTTGACTTAGTGAGCGAAGTGGAGTGACGGGGTTCTGGCGCGGACGGAAGGTAGTGAGGGTTATCCAATCCATCAAGTGAGGAGTTGTATTACTTACCTGTAGTTTAAATGAGAGGTTTGGCACTGGATTTTAGTGTCTTATAGTTAAAAATGGCAGATAATTTTATGGACTCGGACTTGGTACATTACATCGCTTCTCTGGGGAAAAAAATCAACATAGGTTTCGGCATGCAATGGTTGACAGTTCCCTTGTTATGCAATATAATATAGTGTTATATGATGAGCTGAAGAACCCGTTGTAAGGGCAATGACGTCAGAGGTCGGCTGATTGTGTTTGGACAGAAGTACTATACATTTTCAAAATCTATCTAACATTAAAAACAAAACACTATGACTGGAGTTGGCAACTTGAAGGTCAAGGTTTCTGAATTGATGTATATGTTTCCTGCAGTTGTACTAGCTCCCTTACCTGATTTATTTACGTTTATTCCTTCCCTTACAGCGGGTTTCCAGTTCAGCATGAACAGTATAACTGTAGGTCCTGCTAGGTAATACCTGGCGTGCGCTGCTACATCTAAATAAATGAAAATTAATGTGCTTTTATGTTGAGTTGAATAAGTAAATGGAAAAAATAATTATACATTTATATTTTTAGATACCCCTTACTGATTATCCGGCTTTGCCCGGGAATCTACTTATCCCGATCTTCTTGGCATAAATGAGCTGAAATACGAAAATTAATGTGTATGATGTATAGTTAAATATGTAGAAGGAAAAATTTATATCGTAATTATTTCTAGATACCCCGTGCTGTTTACCCGGCGTTGTCCGGAAATCTACTCATCCCGATCTTCTTGGCATAAATGAGCTGAAAGGCAAAAATTAATGTCCTTCTTATGATTAGTTGAATGAGTAAAATTAAAAATAATTATAAATGTATATCGTAATTATTTTAAGATTCCTCATGCTGAATACCCGGTGTTGCGCGGGAATCTACTTATCTCGATCTTCTTTGCATAAATGAGCTAAAAGACACAATTCGTTATTGGGAGTTATCCGTAAAAGAATACCCGCCATGTGCTGCTATGCTTGTCTGCGTACTTGTCTCGATCTTCTTGGCATCAATGGAAGACAAAAATGGTTATTGTGAGTTATCCATAAGAGATAAACGTATGCTATTGCGGACTTTTTTGTGGAGCTTTTTGAGATATTCAATTCTGCGTACATTAATGTTGTGTATTTGTTATGGTTTAGGCAAGGTATAAGCCATTTAAGCGACCAAAGAGCGACTTTTTTCACGTTTTCCACTAAAAATGGTGATTTTTAAGGGCGTAGGAGTTGAGTATCACAACTTTCTTATAGCCTATGTTCATCCCGGGAATCTCCTGAACATTTTGCAAAGACGCATATCACAATCGGATCAACGGTATGGCTGCGCATAAAGTACGAACGAACGAACAAACAAACAAACAAACATTCATTCATTTTTACATATAGGCATATATTATACTTACTTACTTACTTACTTACTTACTCACTGGCACTATCGAACCCGTAGGTTCATGGCCGCACGGACATAAGCTCTCCATACATCCCTATCCTGAGCTAATGCTTTCCAATCATTCCCTGTATAATCTACTTCCCTTAAATCATAGCTAATGTTATTCTCCCACCTCATTCTTGGTCTACCAACTGGGCGTTTTCCCTCTGGCTTTCCTACAAGAAGCTTCCATGCAAGTCTTTCATTTCCCATACGTGCAACATGTCCTGCCCAACGCAGTCTACGAGACTTAACTGTTCTTATTATATCTGGCTTCCTATAAAGACCATGTAGTTCATTGTTATGTAATCTTCTCCATTCACCTGTCTGTTCATCTCTCTTTGGTCCAAAAATTTTCCTAAGTACTTTATTCTCAAATACTTGTAATCTCCTTTCCTCTCTTAAAGTAAGAGTCCATGTTTCGCACCCATATAATATAACTGGTAGAATAATACTTTTATACAGTATATTTTCAGTTTAACGTTTTTTGAAAGGAGTTGGGACATCAAGAGTCTCTGCTAGCATGCATTTCCAGAATTGAGCATATGTTTAATTTCTTTGTGCATCTCATTCCTATTTGTGATCATTGTTCCTAGGTATTTGAATTCAGCCACTTCTTCATATATATTATATATACATTCATAAAGAAGATGAAAATAAATTGCATTGACCACTGGCTAAGAAGAAATTGCCTGCTGACGGATGCCGTAGAAGAAATGGTCTACGGAAAGAAAGTTAGAGGTAAAAAGGACATCAGACGATTCACAATATTAAAATAAATTATTTGTATACGGATACAAAAAGGAAAGCTGAGTTAAGAAAAGAATGGGGAATGTTGAGTTTGCAGTGAAAGACCCGCTCTTGGGTGAAACACTATGTATTTATATATAATTATATGCTACTAGATGGTAGTGAAGACCGAGTTCTCGCGACATCTAGTAATAATGGAGAATATAATACATATATAAGAAAGGTAAGTGTTTGAATTGGATTCGCTTGGTGGTGTAATGGATATCACGCTGAGGTACAGACTCAGAGTTCCGGGTTCGAATCCCGTCCAGGCACTTATTTTTTCTTATCATATCATACTATATATATATATATATATATATATATATATATATATTCCCCGCACTTCCGCGTGTGGGGATTAGGATGCTCCTTAGTGAGAGTATTTTAACCAAGCTAATTTAGTTACGCTTACTTACCAATAGATGTCAGCGAGTGATATGGGCTCGGCATATCGCCTCAGTAAGACGCCTAGTGTAAGGAGTAACTAAGGTATTACTTGGATGGATAAGGGTTGGTAAATTTTGTACAGAGACCTGTTCATTCAGGTTTGCGGTTATTTTATGTGCCTGCAAATCTTCAGACTCGCGTAAAGTCTCCCAGCTTAATTTCCCTCTCGGAGAACTTGTCACTTGGATTTTTCCATCCTAAAAATCCATAGAACTTGAACGGGTTTGAACCCGCGTCTTTTGGAACTAGAGGCAAGGAACATAATCACTAGTCCACCGCGGCCGAATATATAATTATTATTGTTTTATAATTTGTGTATGAAACCAACAATTTTAGTCAAGTTTTAGTTAGGTTCAGTTTTCACGTCTTTTATCATAAGTACGAGTATCAATAAATTCACGTTGTCACGAAGTGAAGAATGAATTAATCTAGAGAATTTGGAAATCAAGAGTGGCATTTGTTAGGACTATTTAACGAATAAAATTAAGCTGTTTACTCACAAATCATTATTTAAATATAGTTATTTTAAAATATTTACATATTTAATGTAAACGGCGATGTTTGAAAACAAATGAGAAACGTTTATGTATATTTTGTTCATCACTGCAACCAGATCATGTTTTCTTTTTGCCAAAGGATCGCAATATTGTAAGAATACACCCTAGTGGAGAAAAAATGAAACTCGTCAAACTGTTTATAACGAACATTATATGTTAATAATTAATTTATAATGTCCTATGATGTAACTATGTCAATTATATTTTTCTGGAATGTAAATACCTAGGAAATAATACGTTTAAGAAAGTGAAAACAGTGCTTTTTATTGTGGTATAATCAATTCCTACGAATGTTTTTCTATTTATATCCCGCAAACAGTATCTGTGTACATTCGTGCACTACAGTGCGGTCAGTATAGCACTGGACAATAGACGCGGGTTTTCACTATATACTGCTGACGCACTCGTGGCGGGGAACGGGCAGCGTGGGATCTCGGTGATACAACCACACACATTTTCGTAACTATTTTACAAATTGTTGTACTTGCCAACTTTATTGAAGCAGGTGCTGGAACTGTTCACCTTCATTGTCCATACATTTTTGACATTCTTTATAAAATTTGTTGTACAGATTATGGACTGTTGAACATGGGGACATTTTTACACCCGGAAATCGTGTTTCAAAAAGTCTTTGTACTTGGCTGGCGGACTTAGTTAACAAATATTGACCATAAATAAATACACGTTGTTCAGTAGAAAAGTTATTAGCCATTATACAGTTTACATTTTACACTTATACACACGTCATTCATTTTAAAATTGAAATAACTTTTACACACGCCATTCTGTACACAAGGAAAAGCGAGCGAGCAGCTTATCCACTCGAAGCAAACGATCCGACTGCGATGGTGAATGCATGGAATGTGCTTGTTACACTGTTGGGTCTGCGCACATTTCACGTCCCGTGTCTGCACGTGTCACCGCACAGCACAAACCCCGCGTTTGCTGTCTAATGCTATACTGATCGCACTGTATATATACAATCCGGTAGCCCCTTGCATTCTAGGATTCTTACATCTTAATATATAAATTGTTATATTCAACGCATTTCATGGAGAGTCAGTCACTGCAAAATAATGCTCTGATCAATTCATAATGTTAAAAAGGGGGAGCTTTCTTTAATATGATAAAATTAAATTCATAAAATCGAGGTGAAACACGACTGTGATTGGTTGTAAATAAAAAAATCATTGAAATTCGATTGGTCATTGACTCCCATTTGGGGCATGAGTTAATTATTAAAAATAAAAACAAAATATTTGAAAGCTGCGCAGTAACTTTATTTAATTCTCTAAACCATCAGTGACAGTTCATTCACAATTTGCTGCAATAATTAATATTTTTTTTATGTTTGTCGATTACACAATTATTTTATAGTCTCTGACGAGTCTTCTCGCTGCAGTTTCTTCTCTCTCACAGCTAACTATATCGCTGTCACAACACAACTTACGAACCTCTCGTCCCTGGAAATGTTTATATTGACCGGGTATGGATACTTTTCGGCCCTCAATTGAGACATTTACAATATGGAAATTGCTGGCCATCGAAACTTCACGATAGTATGGGCCGAGGCCTGGAGAATTCTCTGGAATGGAGGTCTAGACGCATCCTCGATCTGCACGGGTTTTTCGAATCTCAAGTCAGCGATTCAGGAATCTGTTTCTACCAATGCCATTTATTCAAACGTCGTAGTTACGATGTGTGACATTATTATTATTATTATTATTATTATTATTATTATTATTATTATTATTATTATTATTATTATTATTATATCGACGGTAGGCAATGAAAACCTCGTAACTCCATTAGTAATTGAAAACCGCATAACTCCAGTAGCCAGCACAGAAATATGTGATGCATAACCTGTTGAGAACACGGACTTCAAATGTATTAATAACTTGACTTGTATTCAGTAGTACAATATGTGGGAACTATTGGTTATCAATTTTCATAATTATTTAAAACTGTTATTTGTTTCTCCTCTAAAATTTACCAAAATGGAGTTACGAGGTTTTCATTGCCCACCATCGATATGTACTTTCAATATCAGCTGTATGTTGTGTAAGCCTATTATGTGTTTTAATTTAATTAGAATTAAAAAAGTAATCATTAATATCTGTATAATTTAACCCTGATGAAGTGGAAGATAAAAACATTACGGTCTTAACTCCATCAGGTAGAATAAACAATGGAGTTGCCAAGTCGCTAATTCCTAACCCAGTGTTTGAAGGCGAGTTTCTAACCACTTATGCCACCGAACCGCCTTATAAAAGTTAGATTAGCCTCAATGTATGTTGCAACATTCTATTTAACGTTAGTAAACTCCCAAAGAGAATATTATTATCAACAATGGAAGCAATCAACTTAGCAGGGGGTAAACTCCAGGTTTCTCATGTGAAATTTTTCTATTTGAATGGCAGCTCAAAATGAAATACAAACGCGTCGTAATCAGAGACAGGACATCTGAACACAATATGAGAAATCGACCCTTGCCATGGCACCCCGTCATCATCGCAATCTCCCCTTCAAATCGATAACTAAAAATATCGACATAGGAATCTTTGATATCGTATATCGCCTCATATGCTGCCCATAATACAATCCAAATTAATGACATACGTACCTACTTGTTCGAGGGAAATACAGTACCTAATTTACCTCCAAGAGTGAATGTCACATTTATGACCTTCTATTGAGTAATTCATCAATACAGACTTTCGTAATGTCTTATTATAATGGAGGAAGGTAATAAAGAAATATCCCCCACGACTTACAATTCTATGTGGGGAAAGGAGGTAGAATTATTAAAGGTGGAAATATTTCCTGACAACCTATTTGAAGATTGAGTAAGACAACATCACAATTTGTACATTGAATAGATTAGTATATACTGGATATTAGGAATATGGCTATACGCGTGATTGCATCGTACGATGATATTATTACAGGAAATATGACGTTACTGTTGGAAAGGTAATTTTTCAAATTAAAGGAAACAAATCACCTATAATAATAAATCCAACCAAGTCACTTTGTTTTAAACTGTTCGCCATTTACATATAAATATAGTTGTCTCGATGGACACCTGGCTAGCGCGCATGACTGCCCCGACTGTGATCCTAGGTTCGAATCCTTAGCGGGCCCAGAGGGATATTGATAGTGGTCATATTCGAATTTTCACTGATTTCTCGGGGTTGTACCATTTCCTGAATTCCATCCCACCTACACTCTCCACTCCTTTTCTCTCCCTCATCATGCCATTTCATTTTCAACACGTTTAAAATGCATTATGAACCACCCGCCGTTGATATGTAAAAAGTTAAAATATTAAAATTTATACCTAAAATATCAGTCATCGTCAAGAGCTACCGATGATGGAACAAGAGGTTCTAGAAGACTTTCATTATTTTAATAAATCGATGTTCCAGAACCATAGCGCTCTAAGTCCATTTTTTTAGAATTCTTGTTACGTTTCTTACGTTTCATGTCCCGGGTCCATGTGCATTGTGAAAATGAACAGGGGTTCGACATTTCGGTAAAAAATGCTGTATAAAATATCGTATTCTTCTTTTATTCTCACAATGCACATGGACATGGGGCATAAAATATTCATTTCATAACAGGAATAATTATTTTACGAGATGGTTGTAGACCATCGACATTTTAATTTGTTGAGGACAATTGATATTTCAGGTACAAATTTTAATATTTTAACTTCTTAAATTTAATTTTTATTCATTCATTTCATATCGTCCTTCTGTTCATCTCATAACTGTGAACCGAAAGTGCTATTTCGGTTCGATACATCTGTGCTGTTATCGTCCCTCTACAGTGAGATTCGTGAACTATGCCAATTTCCTTTCTCTTTGTATCTACTCCCACTCTCCTTCCTACCCATCCCTTTGCTCTGGTTGTAGTGCGCAACTTCCCCTTCTACCTCGGAACTCTCAAATAGGCCAAACACGTAGTGAACTCTATCATTCGATCGTAGATTTTCGTTGGAACACTTGTGTGTCGTCTGGAGGACGCGAGCTCCAGGAGAGCTGCGTATTTTGGGTTTGGTCCGGCAAGCCAGGGTAACGCACCCTAGGCAGGACTAAAAAGTATGTATGAGTGGTTGATTGTGTAAACAATGTTGTTTCTGTTATTACTTATTGTTTGTTGTTTAATATTTGAATGATCAAGTTATGTTTATATTTAATTTCACTTTTCAACTTCAGACGTGCAATTTAAACATTAAATCTCATTTTAAGTAAATATCAATGTCTGATTATTCTATTTGTTAGCTACGCTACAGCTGTCTTGCATAATTCCCGTATAAAAGCTTTCTCAAAGTTATATGAGCTCCTTTTTTCCGTCTAGCATTCACGGTTATGTATATTCAGGTTAAATAAGAATCATAAATCGCTACAGTGTGTTTTAAGAATTATTATTAATTAATGTTTATGAATCTAGTTAGGAAGGATGAATCAATCTTTGCCTCTCATGGGGCCGGGCAAAGGATTATAAATAGCACTGATAGCTATGAACTTGATGTTACTATGAGTGTAATGGAATATATGAGTAAATCCTCTAAAGATACGGTGTACAAAAAGGTAGCAGATCAGATACACGGCACAACTGATCTTGTTTTGCAAACCACAGGTATTAAAAGTACGTAGTTGTGATGATCTAATGGGATATGTACATCCTCATGACTTAGATGTCTAACATGTAAGTGTGTTACCTTAGGGCATAAAAGAAACAACCAGAGAGTATAGCCCCTTCTCTAGGCTCTGGGCCCAGCCAAAATGAAAATGACGGTATGAGTTATGTGTGAATGGTTGATGTATGTCGAAACCAGGAACACCATAACAGGCTACATAACACCATATTGTAGCCTAGATTTAACTTCGTAGATTGGAAAAGAGTACAATAAAAGCTCCTTATTCGCGGGGATATGTTCCGGAAATATGCCGCAAAAACAGAAACCGGGAATATGGAATGGTAATTTGCATGGTTACAGAGGGGATACGTTCCAAGATTCCTAAATAAAATCAATTAATGAGAGATTTTTTAACAATTTCTATTAATTATTACTGTCAGCCTTAGGCAAGGGCTTGAAGAAATTAGTAATTGTTTTTCTTGTTTTGCCGCTTTCAAAAGGTATTTCAATTCAGATTGATATTCAGCTGTGAATTCAGGGATGTAATTCCTTATTTTGTCTTCGGATTTCTTGATGAATCTCACTGTTGATTCATTAACATTGAAACAGCGTGATTAGACGAAAACGACTCGACAACGCGTAAACGGTCAAGCATTTCTGTTTAAGCGGCAACGCTATTTTTTTCAGCTTCGGAAAACGAATTTTCTTTCCTTTTACTCGACATTATAAACTGGCAACAAAGCAGAAGAGACACTTGTTATTCAATCAAAATTATTGCAGCGAATGACAAGTTGAAACAATAAAACACCGATCATGGCGAAGGTGGCATTTATAACTGGCGTAGCGGCACGTGAAATACGACGGCAGCTTTTAACAACGAACTTTAGGCTTAGTGATAATAATGTTTGTTTTACGTTGATATTTATTTGTCCATTTGGTTTGAATCGCGCTTTGTAAAAGTCGCCTTGGGACTTTCCGGCAGTAAAAAAAGTTTCCGATGCGTTAATAAATGATACTAATTCTTCTCACATAGCAACTGGAGCCGCTAATAAAGACATTTTTAGCCGGGAGTACAGGAACTGTACACCAACTATATGTAGACTTCAAAAAAGCATATGATTCAATTAAGAGGGAGAAGTTATATAGTATCCTGCTGGAGTTCGGAATTCCTAAAAAGTTAGTTAGACTTATACGAATGTGTCTAAATGGCACAACGAGTAGGGTGCGTGTAGGCAAACAGTTTTCGGACACATTTGAAATCCAGAATGGGTTGAAGTAAGGAGATGCACTATCTCCTCTACTATTTAATTTTGTACTAGAGCATGCCATTAAATCTTTAGAGAATGAGGAAGGCTTACAACTGAATGGTATTAATAAGCTGTTAGTTTATGCTGATGATGTAGTATTATTGGCCGATAGCGAGGAGACACTAAAGGCCAACACGCACACACTATTGAGTAACACTAAGAAATTAGGACTGGAAGTAAATATCAATAAAACTAAATATATGATCACATGTAGAAATTCATTATATAATGGAAATGGACAGCTAATGACAAATGAGGGAAATTTTGAGGAAGTGGCTGAATTCAAATACCTAGGAACAATAATCACAAATAGGAATGAGATGCATAAAGAAATTAAACATAGGCTCAATTCTGGAAATGCGTGCTATTATGCATTGCAGAGACTCTTGATGTCCCAACTCCTTTCAAAAAATGTTAAGCTGAAAATATATAAAACTATTATTCTACCAGTTATGTTATATGGGTGCGAAACGTGGACTCTTACTTTAAGGGAGTATAGGAGATTACGAGTATTTGAGAATAAAGTTCTTAGGAAAATTTTTGGACCAAAGAGAGATGAACATACAGGTGAATGGAGAAGACTAACAAACAATGAACTACATGGTCTTTGTAGGAAGCCAGATATAATAAGAACAGTTAAGTCTCATAGACTGCGATGGGCAGGACATGTTGCGAGTATGGGGAATGAAAGACTTGCATGGAAGCTTCTTGTAGGAAAGCCAGAGGGAAAACGCCCAGTTAGTAGACCAAGAATGAGGTGGGAGGATAACATTAACTATGATTTGAGGGAAGTAGATTATACAGGGAATGATTGGAAAGCATTAGCTCAGGATAGGGATGTATGGAGAGCTTATGTCCTCGCGGCCATGAGCCTACGGGTTCGATAGTGCCAGTGAGTAAGTAAGTAAGTAAGTAAGTAAGTAAGTAAGTAAGTAAGTAAGTTTAAATAGAATATAATTTCGAAGGCAAATGTCAATGCTTTGGAAAATCATTAAATTTCCATCGACCCTAGCCGGATTTGAACTGCAAACCTTCAAACCATAAGCAATAATTTTAACCACTAATCCTCCGGTATCGGCGGTTAGGATATATTCCAACTTATCGCCAAGTTTTACTGATGGGAGAGTTGCGGTAACAGCGAAACGGAGTGAAAAAGACTGAAAACTACTTGGAGTGTAAGGCACAGGATATGACTACTCGTACGTTGGAACTTCTAGATAATAGCATTTTTCTATCAATATCTATATCTAGAAATGAAAATCTTATTTAAACAATGTTATGAAACGAAGCTGCCCATAGTACGTACTGACACGACCAACCTTATAGTTTACTTTCACAATTCCCTTTCGTACATATTGTCTTCACTTATCAATCTTTTTATCTATACAAAATATTAAATATACGAATTATAGTGTTTATTGATTTTATTTAACACTTTTTAACAAATAATTTTAGTACAGATTTCGTGTTACAATATTATGGCATATTGAATTACGAAATATATTTTGCAGATAATTAATCGTTTTAAATCAAGTCTGTTTTCCAGATATAAAAAAAAACTTTTCAAAACAATAATAATGTCCATCTTAACCTATGTTTCTGAAATATGGACCCTCACTAAAGATGACGAAGGAAGATTGCTTGTCCCTAGAGAGAGGAAAAAAAAAAAAAAAAAAAAAAAAAAAACACACACACACACACATTCCAAGAATAGGTTCCTATTTCGCAGAATGAATTTTGGAGGAGAAGATTTAACAATGAAATGTATGAAATTTTGAAAGAGTATGATATTGTAATCACTTTTATTATAAACAATATATTGAGATAGGTGAGACATGTAATGCAAATGGATGACAAAGAAAGCACTAAGAGGGTAGTAAACTCAAGTTCTGGCGGAAGGCAAAAACCTCAAGAGAGAGACCGGATCCCTAATCACCAAGAAGATACTAGAATACTAACCTAAAAGAAAGAAAGAAAAAGAGAGAGGAAGAGGAAGAAAGAGGGAGAAAGAAAGAGAGAACGAGACAGAGAAAGAGAGAGAGAGAAGATGGATAAAGAAAGTGAGGAAGAGGGAGAAAGAGAGAGAGAGAAAGGGAGAAGGACAGAGATAGAGAGAAAGAGTGAGGAAGAGAGAAAGAGAGAAATAAACTTGGCTGTTGCTAGAGCGAATTTTTATTTTCGGGTTTCAGACAAAGGCCCATTTCTAATCGTCAGTTTCGCTGATTTTTTAATCCTTTCTCGTTTATTTCAATAGCATATAGTGAGTTTCGTTGCAAAATGGAAAAATTCGATCGCTAGAGCAATTTTTAATTTTCTTTTCCGGTGAACTCCTACTCCTAATGACCCGATTTTGGTGAACAACGAACTCGACCTTACTTTTCTTTTAATTGATTATCATCTGCCAAGTTTGGTTCTGGTAAAATAAAAAATGTTGCCTTAAGACTGTTCATACCCCCCTTACACTCACAAACCTATACATCTATATATACACATTACATGACAAATGTAAATAAAAAATATAATATATTTTCATGAGAAGAACGTCTGTACCTTCATTTATTCGGAATTCGCTGAAATAAGATCACGTTGTGATCTGGGAATAACATAGTTTACTCGGATGGATTGGGCGCGGGTTCGTTTCCCAATTGGTAATTTTTTTCTGGGTTTTTCATGCCTGTAGAAAAACCAGAGGGAAAGCTTCAAGTAAGTAGGCCAAGAATAACGCAGACGAATAACATTAACCATGATTTGTGGGAGGCGAATGATTGGAAAATATTAGTTCAGAACAGCGATATATGGAGAGCTTGTCTCTTAGCTGTCATGACCTCCGGGTTATATAGTGTCACCAAGTTATGATTTTGACTTGTTGACAATGATGGGATATACAAAAAATTGAAACAGTATGAAATAAAAGAGAAGAATATAAATATTGAAAGATAAATTCACTGCACAAATTCGTATGCAGCAGTTTAATGAATACTGCAAATTTTAATCCCTCTGGTCAATCTCAATGTACTGTACATGATTGCAGAGGGCTTTGTTACCAACAGTACGAATACAAAAGAGATCAATAACAACGAAATTAATTAACTATTCTCCGTGTTTACCGCAAGGGGATAAAATTACAATAGAAAATTCTGGAAAATGCCGATTAAATTATTCATGTGCCAAAGTGAATCGAAGAGCTTGTAACTTCTCACATTTTCCTCACAAAATGAGGAAGTGTACTAATAAACTTACAACTACGCATGCAGTGAAATGCGGAGAAAAAACATATTCGTCTTTACACAAAGTACTCCGAAAAAGTTACTCGTACATTGGCCAAACCATGTATTTACTCGATTTTACTCCGATTGAGGCTCTTTCCACTTTTCAGCGGTTGCCCTTTTACCAGCCGGCTGCTGGCCCTTCACATCCACATGTGTCAATCACAGAGGTAGATGATCAACAGCCAATGTAGGGGTGACATGTGGTTAGCATGTCGAGTCCCCCAGCCGTTATAGCTGGTTCCTCAACCTGGAGCCGCTACTTATTGTAGCTACCCAATTGCCTCACGATGCTGGGTGGGCACCGGTCCCATACTGGCCGAAATACCATGAGAAAATTTCTTCCCCCATGGAGACTCGAACCAGCGCAAGTCCCGTAGCTCTGCGCCAAGGCTTCCTACCTTAACCGCTCGGCTACGGCGCGGGACCTCGATTTTACTAATTCTCCAATTTAAACTACATTATTATAAAACTGAATTTCTGTAAGGTTCAGTCTTCTCAACTTGTTAAACTTCTTAAAATACTGTAGGGATTTCCGAACCGCTTCCATCTTCGGTAGACGTTGTTTCTGCTGAAGATGGAACTGAATCCGAAAGGCCTACAATACTTTATTAAAAATAAGGATTATATGCCACCATGCCACCAACATAAATTCAAATAAAAAAACGAAAACAAAACAATTAATTTTTTTTCAGTATGTGAATAATTACCCGAGAGAAATATATATGTTGATTTTTTCTCAAAGAAAATGTGAAAAAATACCTTAAAATAAGGCGAGAAATTGAGCTCAAAATAACCTAAATTAACATATTTGCAATATAAAATGTGTATTAGTCATTCCTCAGACAGTGTAGCTAATCTGTCATAAGACCAGTTCTAACATATGGTTGTGAATGCCGAACAGAAGCTAAAAAAACAAAAAAACAAATCAATGAAACAACCGAAATGAAAGTTTTAAGGAAAATCGTAGGAAAATCACTGAGGGAGAAAATTCGCAGCTTGTTATTAGAAAAGAATGTGAAATTGAACCTATAAACCTCTGGATAAATGATAGAAGACTAAACTGGAACGATCACATAGATAGAATGGAGAACAGTAGATTAGTATGAACCCATTAGCTTGATTTAGCTTACTTTTCCTCTATAATTATGTTTTAGTGTATGGTGCACAGGAATTTTTGATATTCTTAGGGGTAGTTTAATCTACCGAATGTAAATTATTATTGTTAGTAATAGATATTAATAAAAATACTTTAAGAAAGTACGTGACTGGACACCTCAGCAGAAAAGGCCATTAAGAAGATCATAACTACGATGGAAGGACGTCAACATACCCCGGACCTGTAGTGAATGAACACGCAACAAGCTGCCAGCTTTCATGCGTAGAGGAAGAAGAAGAAGAAGAATAAGGACGTAGAATAACAATAATCAGGATTTGAGGGAAGCAAATTATACAAGGGAATGGTTGGAAGACGTTATTTCAGAATAGGGATATAAGTTATGTAGAGTTTATGATAGCGCGGCCATGAACCTACGTATTTGATCCTGCCAGTGAGTTATATTCCAGAACGAAGAAAATATTTTACTACGACACTATTAATAATGCATTCCGCAGCTAAATACTTAGGCATATAAAAAAAATATTCATTAACCAACAAAATTGTCAAACTTGTAAGTTAATTGCAACATATTATCTTTATTTTTGTTTAGGATATTTTTAAATGTGAATGTTGTTGTCCCATATGTTTTTAATTTTAACTTGTTTAAAGTTTTCATTTTAAAGATTGTAATATGTCATATGATATTACTTTTTTTTTAAAGTTTTTAACCTACATAAGCTCTTGTTCTACTTTATCTTTTAAAAATACTTAATTCTTGTCTAGACAGGAACCTTTGGTGACAAATCACTTTGGTTGAAGGAGAAACACTCTATTGTGGAATATTCCTAATAAAAATAATTAATAGTAGATATTAATGCTTGTAATATATATCATATGGAATATCTTCAGATTTGTTTGAAGCTGATAAGCAGGAATATCATCTTCATCATCATCACCATGTCAAGTAGTAAGCTTAGTGGAATATTATGATGTCCAACTATTTCTTGTGAGATCTTCTAGTTAGGATTCTTACTCTGGAGTACACAATGTCGGGGTATTCTGGCACGTTGTATTCTTTTCACATAGTGAAGACATTGTCTCTATACTAATGAATAATGGGCCTAGAGGCTAAAGTTCGTAGCTCTGATTCTAAATTAACTAATATTCGATCAACAATCTAACTGAATAAGTCTCCAATCAACAGAGACTGCAAGAAGGGATATCATACAAAAAAATCTTAAATTAATGTCTGGGGTCGACTCAGCCTCTAACGGAAATGAATACCAGACGCTTGTTCTGGGGTAAAGGCGGCCGTCACGCAGGGCTGACAACCCGGCTGACATAAAGTGCCGATTGTCTAGAAAAAAGTGGGAGCCTTAACCTCCTACTACCCCAAGGGCCTCCGGGTCTGTTGTGGGATCACTTTACTTTACTTTACTAGGTTTGAGTTTTAAATGTTTTTTACTTGTTTTCAACAAACCTAGTAGACTACTGTGCACGTAATCTATCTGTACTCGTATATCTCCACGGGAGCAAGTGTAGTCCCTTGCGGGAGTTAATTATATATACATAGTGTTCTGTCCAAGAGCTGGTCTTTCACTGCAAAGTCAATATTCTCAATTTTTCCCCTAACTCAGCTTTCCTTTTCGTATCCGCATACAACCTATTTATTTTAATATTGTCTATCATCTGATGTACTTTTCTGTCTCTAACTTTCTATCCGATTACCATTATTTCTAGGGCATCCGTCAGCTGGCAGTTTTTTCTTAGCCAGTGGCCAATCCAATTTCTTTCATCTTCTTTACGAGTTCCAGCATTGTTCTTCCTCCACCTACTCTGTCTAGCACATCTTAATAATTTTGTCCATCCATTTTATACGTTCCATCCTTTTCTCTGTCCACATCTCAAAAGCTTCCAGTCGCTTTTCCCCATTCCGTCGTAATGTCCAAATCTGTGCACCATACAATGCTACACTCCACACAAAGCACTTCACTAGCCTCTTCCGTAATTCTTTTGCCAAAGGTCCGCAGAAAATACTTATATTCTTGATAAAAGCTTCTTTTTTCATTGCTATCCCTGCTTTACTTCTTGACCGCAGTTCATGTTACTACTGATGGTACAAACCAAGTATCCCATAATGCAAACAAAACGCAAGCAATAATTATCGGGCATCCAAGACTATTACACTCCATACACAATAGCAATATGCCGGCTGTCATATTAGATAACGAACAAATTCTTATACCGACGTCGTTAAAAACTTGGGACTTTACTTAGATTCTAATTTAAATTGGCATGTCCAAGTAAAACAAACATCTAAAAATATCTTCTCCATAATGCATTCCCTAAATCGTCTCATTTTTTTTACTACAGCTCTTAAAAGAGTTTGAATTCAAACCATAGTGATGCCGCATTTTGAGTATTGTGACGTTCTACTGACATAAGTGACGGATTATCGGACATACTGCAGCGTGTCCATAATATGTGTATCAGATTCACATTTAATGTTCGAAAATACGATCACATTTCTCCACTATTCCACAAATGGCTACATCTAACAGAGAAGAAAATCGCATTGTCTAATTCTCTTATTTAAGATCCTACATACCTCGACTCCCAATTATTTATCATCCCATTTCCAGTATCTATCTTTCAACCACAACTTAAACACAAGATCACAACATACTGTCTTGCTTAATATACCGCAACATAGGACATCACATCACTCCATGTAATATACTGTCTTCACTTCTCGCAACTGGAATTCCCTACCACAAGAAATAAGGAGCTACCGGACATTGGCATCTTTTAAAGGAATGTAAATTTATATTTGCTCTAACCTCGACTTCATTATTACCCAGTGTAAGGTATATATATATATATATATATATATATTAATTGGCGTTTCTCATATAATTTATCATATTTATACTATTATTATTTTAATTATTATCATTATTATTATTATATTATTATTATTATTGTTATTATTATTATCGTAAGTATTATTATTGTTATTATCGTACAAAATGTTGTTAGTACATGAAATTTACATTGCTACATTTAATGTATCTTTAACTGTTTGCAATTAATATAGTGTATATCTATAATTGTCAAATATTTAATTGTATTTGTGCTGGTTGAGTGGAAGAGAAGGCCTTATGGCCTTAACTCTGCCAGAATAAATAAAACATTATTATTATTATTATTATTATTATTATTATTATTATTATTATTATTATTATTATTATTATTATTATTATTATTATTTGAAGCTCTCCACATGATAAATGGTCTCATCTTTAATCTTCATGTTTACCTTCCTTGGTTTCCTTCCTATAATCATGGTCTTCGTCTTATTTATATTTATCTTCATCCCATAATCCTCGCACTTGTAATTTAGCTCCATCAGCATGTTTCTCAATGTCATTGCATCTTCTGCTAGCAAAGCCATATCATCAACAAATCATATGCACTTAATTCTTCTTCCTCCCATGTTTACGCCTCCCGTATTCCTAAAGCAGTTATTCATTATGCCTTCCAGGTAGACTTGAAAAGATGTAGTGATAAATAACAGTAAAGCTGGAAACGTGGGAGTTATTTAACTAAGCAAATTTAGTTACACTTATTTCCTTACAGATATAATAAAGAGACAAGTTGGCTTATCGCTTCAAAGGAACACCTACTAGATAACTAAGGTATTACTTGGATGGGAGAGGCCGATTAAATTTTACTCAGAGGCACTAATTTAGGGTTGACTCGGTAATCATAGCTTTAAAATTTCTACCAATGGACTTGTCCCTTGGATTCTTGCATTCTATAAAACCTATCGACCACGTGACCCACGTGATCAGAGGCAAGGAACTTAAACTTCAGATCTCCGAAGCCGAAATTTTGCACATAGAGCCTTATAAATGTAAACGCTTATTTGTGCAAGGACGGTCAGATGAACATATAATGTTATCGGCTACCTTCTTTTTTTTTAAAAAACCCTTTTCTATTTCTGAAACATGTGACTGATTTAGTTTATTTCGTACAGATTGTTTTCAGTAGCTTATGTTTTCATTAGAATGAATCCTCATTAAAAAAACACGACTTCTCCTTAATAACCATTTGTTACAAATACATAGAACTCTAAGTTATGTATTCCTCTGATTAAATAAAAAGAGTAATATATCATAATTAATTAAAATGTTTATGTCTATTCATTACTTTATTTCCGTGAAGTTCATAAAGGAGGAGGGGGATAAAACAAAATTTACTTTACCATTCTCAGTTCATCAGCGACGTAACTAATGACACAGTAGCCCCCTCCCTGTACACCATGCAAACCTTCTTTCGCAATCTCTTTTATTTGCATTTCATTTTTTTGCGACAGTTTCCTTTCTCTCCTTGCAATCATGCTTCTAGCGCCATTATTTATAACAGCTCTCGACAATTTTTATATTCTGTGTATAGAGAAATAAAATTCTTTCATGTTCTTTAACTTTCTCCCTCCACCTTTTTAAAGAAAGAAAGAGAGAGAGAGAAAAGAAGCAATAAAACAATGGAGTTTAGTAATTAGAAGGAAATCCATTACAACTGGTAAATCAGATAAATTACAGTGCAGACGATAGGAGACGTCTAAAACAATGAAAATGCTGGTGTAGCATTAAGGAAAAGAGTACTTTTTTGTACCGTGTAATTCCTAGTAGGGAAAAACATGGTTAATGCTAGTAAATGCCAGTGTCTTAAATTCAGGATTGCATATGCTATAAAACATGCTTGTTTTAAATGTCGTGTTTAAGTATTGTTTACTAACGTTACTTAGCAACCTATTACGTGAGATTAACAGCTGCTAGTCCCACTTAATGAGATTGTAATTTACAAGTATAATGCCGTATTTAGAAGAAGTAAATTCCTTTCTTTTTTATAGTTATAGTTCAGTTCTGTAACGAGTCTTATATTTATGCTAATGCTTTTACATAAAATAGTAATTATATAACATTTATCTCGAGTTTTATAATGAAACTAGCTGATTATCCAGCGTTGCCCCTGCACTTTTATCCCGATCTTCTTATAATTTAAGACGAATTTTTATGTAGTATTACCTATGAAGTGTATGTGTATATATGGCATTAGATAGAATTACACAATGCAGAGATGAATGGATGGACCACATCAATAGAATGGATAACAATAGAATTCCGAAACAGATTCTTCATTACAAATGACTAGGACGAAGAAATGTTGGAAGACCCAGTAAAATATACATAGACCAATTCTAACATTAGATCGGAACAAACCAGCAGGTATAATTCTTGATGCTGCTGTTGATTATATTTTATATATATATGAAACAAAAGCCTCAATTATTGTGATGAATTATTGTGCTGGCTTTAGAATTTCGCGCAAGAGTCCCTTGAGCCAGGTCTCGTCTTATACGGAAAGTCCGGGCGGAAAATTCCACACGAATATATATATTATAGAAAAGTATGTTCTCGAGTCTTCTTCTCGAAAAGTGTTTTAAAAGAATTCCAGACTATTCCTACCCACACATATATCAGGAGTGCGAGGGTCAGACGAGCCAATTGCAGTTGTGCCCAAGGTATCCAGAGTAAACGTGGCCTAGTGTTAAACCAATGATACGGGCTAAGTGAAACCATCAGCGAGTGTAACGAACTGAGTGATAAAATAAACATTGAAGGAAGAGACTTTATTAGTAGGAAATTAGGTTAAGGCCAGTGAATTATTGTGAAGTAAATAACGTCTTCTTCTTCATCCAACCGAGTCCTAGGCCTATAGGCCTGTTACCTTATCACTACTGAATTTTGTATCCAGCGTTTCTTTGGACGGCCAGAGATGTGTGCCCTGCCAATAACGAAGCATGGCTTTTTATATATGAATCAGGTAGTTTGAGAATGGAGTGAATAACGCCATGAACATATACAATTGAAAAGCAATATGAAATTAGATAGGCTACGTTAATTTTTGCAGATGATGTAGCATTAGTAGAAACCTCAGAGAACGAACTACAATATTCAGTATATCCATCCATCCATAGTAATTCTGCCCGAACGCAGGTCCTCCACTGCAATCATAGCATTTTAATGCTATGCTTTGCAGCTTTCCTAGCGAATTGTAGGTGTGGTAGCTTCCCGTTGCTTTCCACACCGGTGAAGGATGATGATGGCCATGTGATTTTGGGGACCGTTTGGGCCTTAAAGTTTTCCTGACATTTGTCTTACAGGTGAGGAAAAAACCCGATAAAAACTTCACCCAGAAAAACTGCTCCGACCGGGGATCGAACCCCTGGGCCCACTGCGTGACAAGGCAGCACTCTATCTAGAGACCACAGCGGTGGACATTCAGTATATTATTTTTACAAAATAGCCATGAAATATAACATGAAAATCAATTCAGAGAAAACGAAAGTAAAGGCTTTTCAAGGAAAATACCCTGTACATGGCAAAATTTGCATAGATTCAAAAATACTGGAAAGAATAAATTCATTTACCTATCTTGGATATACATTAACGTATTTGGATGAAGTAGACATAGCAAATAGAATTATTAATTTTAATAAAACCATGGAAATAATAAATTCAGTAATGAAATCTTCACTAGTCCAGAGAGATACCAGAGTACGGTTATACAAAATCTTAGCAAGACTTGCACTTTGCTACGGCAGTGAGGCATGGGCTTTGAGGAATGGAGTAAATAAAGTGAATTTGGAAAATTTGCGTGAACTTATATGAGGTTAATATTAAGAAACAGGGCCTCTATGTAGCCAAGGTTATTCGTGCTACAATACATATATCAAATATGTAATATCAATTTATGAATGAGTTGGAGAAAATATTTTTAATATCTCATCTCACAACGTTGCATGTTTTCACGAAACCGATTTCAAAAGTATTTTTTTACTTTCATCCTTAATCTTCGTGAAAACACGCGACTTTATGATGTGAGATATTAAAAATATTTTCTCCAACTCATTCATAAATTGAAAATACCTTATAGTGTTACTTCTCACTTTAATTTTGATTAAAATGTAATATCAAACTTATAAGAAATATATTTAAAAAGCGTGTACGTAAATTAGAAGGTAAATATTATGTATGAAAATTAATATTTTATTACAGTTTGTCACATCAGGTTAAGAAACGATTATAAGAGCTATTATGGGACGAAGCACGGTGAGTCGCAAGATACTTCATGATATATTTAGGGAGTTAGATTTTATCGATCCCACATAGTACCAAGCGGTTTTAGACATTATACCTTACTGCAAAGCTGCGGGATTTGGGTTGCTTCTAGTACCCTTGGAGGAAGAAATTTTCATAAGTAATGCCATGAGTGATTTCCAAATTATCTAGACTATTTAACTCATGTCGCAAATGGTAGTCAATGACCAATCACGTTTCATTGAATTATGTTTTACCCCAATGACAGTCGTGTTTCACCTCGCTCTTTATCGATTTCTCTTTATCAGCTCCTGCTTTTGTGATAAAGAAAGTTCCTCCTTTTTAATATTCTATATTCATTGAATATAGCAAATAATGAATAGATTCAGTGATATTACTGAGTTGTTTATTCAAAATATAAATAATTAACTTATAATGTTGATTATAATAGTTTGATGTGTTTCATTATTTCTCCACTAGAGTGTATTCTTACAATATTGCGATCCTATTTGGCAATAAATAATATGATCGAGTTGCAGTGAATATACATAACCTCACATTTCTAATTTGTTTTCAAACATCGCCGTTTACATTAACTATATACATATTTTAAAACACCGATAACTACATTCAAATAATTATGTTTTAGTAAAGAGCTTAATTTTATTCATTAAATAGTCCTAACAAATGCCACTCTTGATTTCCAAATTCTCTAGATAAATTCACGACTCACGAAGTGAGGAGTGAATTTATCGATAATTTGGAAATCACTCGTGGCATTACTTATGAGAATTTGGAAATCAAGCGTGACATTTGTTAGGACTATTTAACGAATAAAATTAAGCTGTTTACTCACAAATCGTTATTTAAATACAGTTATTTTTAAATATTTATTTATTTAATGTAAACAGCGATGTTTGGAAACAAATGAGAAGTGATGTTTCAAAACAAATGAGAAACGATTGTTACGCTTGTTCATCACTGCAACCAGATCATATTATTTATTGCCAAAGGATCGCAATATTGTAAGAATGCACTCTAGTGGAGAAGTTTATAAACAACATTATAGGTATTAATTAATTTCTCATGTCCTATGATGTAAATATGTCAATTACATTTTTTTCTGCAACGTTATTTCCTGGGAATTAATTAGTTTAAGAAAGTGCAAACAGTTTTTTTTTGTGGTATAATCAATTGCTACAAATGTTTTTATATTACTTCCCGCAAGCACTCTGAGCTGACATTCGTGCACTATATATAGAATCTGGTAGCCGCATTTCTTAGAGGGTCAGTCACTGCAAAATAATGTTATAACCTATTCAGAATGTTAAAAAGGAGGAGCTTTCTTTAACATTATAAATTTCTTTGACTATTTAACTCATGCCCCAAATGGGAGTCAATGACCAATCACGTTTCAATGATTTCTGTTTTACAACCAATCAGAGTCGTGTTTCACCAAATATTTATCAGTGTTATAATTACCATATTAAAGAAAGCTCCTCCTTACAATAATGCGTTCCTTTGGCAATAAATAGTATGATCTGGTTGCAGTGATAAACAAAAGAAGCAGTAAAAGCGTATCTATCGCTTCTCATTTGTTTTCAAACATAGCCGTTTACATTAAGTATATAAATATTTTAAAATAACTACAGTTAAATAATGATTTGTGAGTAAACAGCTTAATTTTATTCGTTAAATAGTCCTAACAAATGCCACTCTTGATTTCCAAATTCTCTAGATAAATTCACTCCTCACTTCGTGAGTCGTGAATTTATCGATAATTTGAAAATCACTCGTGGCATTACTTATGATAAATTCCAGGTGAAACACGACTGTGATTGGTTGTAATTAAAAGATAATTGAAATGTGATTGGTTACTGGATCCCATTTGGGGCATGAGTTAAATAGTCTCATAAAATTTCGACCTGTACGGGACCAGTGCCCATCCAGCATCGTGAGAAATTCGGGTAGCTACAATAAGTGGCAGCTCCAGGTTGAGAAAACCAGATGGGGTCCGACATGTTGATCATATGCCACTCATATTTTGTAGGATGATCATCCACGTCTGTGTCATCGGGACTGTCTCAAGAGATATGCGACCTTGAAGACGTTGAATTTAACACTAATTTCGATAAATTTGAACATTTTATTTATCATCCCATGTCCGCTCTTGTCACCCCAAGCTGATGAGATGAGGGATGAATTTTGACTTAAACGACATATAAATTGTCATTATTCATCTAAGAAACCTTGTAAACCATGCATTTGACAATGTTATAGATCGTTTACAATTAGTTTACATGCCACTCCTTGCAGGTTAAATGTCATATTCACTAAGGCCCTCCACTCGTCTCTCACATTTGCCAACTGAAGCCAATTCATTCAAAAAATACAAATTGTTAGTGGCATAAAAAACATAACTAACTCACTGGCACCATCAAATCAATATGTTCACGGTCGTGCGGATATACAATAAGCTGTCCATACACCCCTATACTGAGCTAATGTTTTCCAATCATCCCTTTTATAATCAATTTCCTCCAATCAAGGTTAATATTAATCTCTCAGCTCCATTCTTGGGTTAACGACTTGGCACTTTCCTTCTGGTTTATCTACAAGGAGCTTCCATGCCCCTCTTTCATTCACCATTCGTGGTATATACACTGCCCATCACAGTCTACGAGACCTAACTGTTCCCATTATATCTGGTTTCCCATAAATATCTTGCTTTTATAATGTTGAGTGATTCCGGGCTTTGTGGCCGTGGTCCATCACTGGTGTTTCTACCAGACGTTTCTCCCTCAGCTGCGGAGGACATCTTCAGTGGCGAGTACTTCTAGGTGCCGAGCCTCCGACCAGGAAACAACACATAGAAGTACTCGCCACTGAAGATGTCCTCCGCAGCTGAGGGAGAAACGTCTGGTATGAACACCATTAATGTACCACGGCCACAAAGCCCGGGATCACTCAACATTATGATTACCGGCCGTGAAAGCCTGCATTCAACTATGTTGTATTTAGTCTTCACAACATAGTCTCTTGCTTAATACCGCAACATAGACATCACATGACTCCATGTCATATATTATCTTCACTTCTCGCAACTGGAATTCCCTACCACACGAAATAAGGGATTGCCGGACATTGGCATCTTTCAAAAGTAATCTAAATTTATATTTGTTGTAACCTCGACTGCATCATTACCCAGGGTAAGGTACATATATTAATTGGTGTTTCTCGTATAATTTATATTGTTCATACTATTATTATTATTATTATTATTATTATTATTATTATTATTATTATTATTATTATTATCATAAGTATTATTATTGTTTTATCATCGTATATAATTTTGTTTGTACATGACACTTCTATTGCAACATTTAATATATTTTAACTCTTTATAATTAGTATAGTTAGTGTATATATAATCTATATTGTGAAATATGTATTGGTAATTTGTGCTAGTTGAGTGGAAGAGAATCCTTATGGCCTTAACTCTGCCAGAATAAATAAACCATTATTATTATTATTGTTATTGTTATTGTTATTATTATTATTATTATTATTATTATTAGCCGAGCGGTTAAGGTAGGATGCCTTGGCGCAGAGCTACGGGACTTGCGCTGGTTCGAGTCTCCATGGGGGAAGACATTTTCTCATGGTATTTCGGCCAGTATGGGACCGGTACCCACCCAGCATCGTGAGGCAATTGGGTAGCTACAATAAGTAGCGGCTCCAGGTTGAGGAACCAGCTATAACGGCTGGGGGACTCGACATGCTAACCACATGTCACCCCTACACTGGCTGTTGATCATCTACCTCTGTGATTGACACATGTGGATGTGAAGGGCCAGCAGCCGGCTGGTAAAAGGGCAACCGCTGAAATGTGGAAAGACCCTCAATCGGATCGGATTATTATTATTATTATTATTATTATTATTATTATTAATCATTCGGTCGTCTTTTCATCTCTCTTTGGTACAAAACCAGTACACCAAGTTGTAATGCATTACAAATTCCATCCATAGTAATTCTGCCCGAAGGCAGGTCCTTCACTGCAATCATAGCATTTTGATGCTATGCTTGCAGCTTTACTAGGGAATTGTGTAAGTGTGGTAGCTTCCCGTTGCTTTCCACACCGGTGAAGGATAATGATGATGATAATGATAAGGTTGATGATGAAGATGACGGCCATATGATTTCGGGGACCGTTTGGGCCTTAAAGTTTTCCTGACATTTGTCTTACAGGTGAGGAAAAACCCCGATAAAAACTTCACCCACAAAAACTGCCCCGACCGGAGATCGAACCCGGGCCCGCTGCGTGACAAGGCAGCACGCTACCTCGACACCACAGCGGTGGACGCATTACAAATTAAGATGTTAATATATCCAAGGTAAATTAAAAAAACATATGGGGACAAACTTAAGGAGGTGACTACTGACATAAGAAGAAACAAACAAGTTTATCAATGTATGTCCGGAATTGGTGAGTTTGTAAGAAAGCAATTAGTACTAGTACATTACGTTACCATGGTAAAAAAGATATTCCACACATGGCCGCCAATGGTTTCAATGAAAGCGTTCTCATGACGCATCATTCTCGTAGTTTTGTGTCATTGTTTCGAATACACCTGGCTGTCGCCAAATATCCTCCCAGGCTCCATGGGCACTCTGTTCAAGGGTCTGCACACTAGGAACTGGTTCAGCATACATAATAATTTTCAGATGTCATCACAAGTAAAAATAAAGGGGGGTTAGTTCGGTTGGCCCGGCACATGTTATTCATTTCCGTGGACGTGAACTTGTGATCCATCAGCCACTTACGCGTGAATGTTAGTTCACACCTCGACAGTATATTTTCCGGAAAATTGATAGGACGAGACCCTTATGCTGGCCAGCTAGATCACCCGATCTAAACCCCTTGATTTTTACTTCTGGGAGCATCTGAAAAATATTGTAGGTGCTGAGCTATTTCCTAATGTACAGATCTTTGAACAGCGTGCCCGTGTTGCCTATATGGATATTCGGCGATAGCCTGATTCATTCAAAAGATGGAGACAATCAATGATTCGACGTGTGAACTCTGCATTGGATCTCCTGGAGATCAAATAATACCAGTACCAATTGCTTTGTTATAGACTCGTCGTCCATTTCCAGACATATATTTATAATATACTTAATTGTTCCTTTTCATGTCAGGTATCATCTCATTATGTTTATCTTCACACACACACACACACACACACACACACACACACACACACACACACACACACACACACACACACACACACACACACATATATATATATATATATATGTGTGTGTGTGTGTGTGTGCGTGATTTTTTATACATTTATAATACATTTTATGCTCTGAAAAATGCATTGCCTTGCCCACGAGAATTACGGTTTTATAGCCGGAGAATCAATTTCTTAGGAACATTATTTAACCAAAGAGGAATAGTTAATATATAATTGTAAGAAGAGTAAGAAGACAACCAGACCACGGCCTATAAGCCCGGAAGACGAACCAAATAGGAATAGTTAAGTCTCGTATACTGCGATTGGCAGGACATTTGACACGAATGGGGAATAAAAGAGGGACATGGAAACTCCTTGTAGGAAAACCAGAGGGAAAGCATTCAGTAAGTAGGCCAAGAATGAGCTGGGAAAATAACATTAGCCATTATTTAAGGGAAGTAAATTATGATGATTTGAAAACATTAGCTCAGGATATGGTTCAATGGAGAGCTTATGTCCGTGCGGCCATAAACCTGGTTCGGCAGTGCCACGGATATATTATTATTTTTTATTGTGGTTGAGCCCATGCAGGACTACACAAAGTAATTCGATGTTTTTCATTTACTCCATATGTTCCTCATTTTGACTATGCGCTCTCTTTCTCTCTTTTGTCCATGATGTTCCCGTATTTTTTCTTAACTTTGTCCTCTTGATTAACCTGTCGCTTGTGTACCTTAATTCTAAAGATATTTATTATTATTATTATTATTATTGTTATTATTATTACTGTTGTGGTTGTTTAATTCGACATTGGCGTTTAGCAATATCAAGGTTGTATCACACTCCAAAGGAATACTATCCTAGATAGTCTGCCTATGCGGATACCAAGCGCTTTTAATAATATGGAAGACGAATTATACTACTCCATTCACCACTTGAATCTTATAGGAAAATATTATAATTAGAAAAAGAAAAGTAATGGCCTATGAGGGAAAATAATCAGTGAGATGTTATAATTTCATAGAGAATCTGGTCAGTTCCTTGTATTTAGATTACACATCAACATACTGTGGCGTATCGAAATAGCTGCATTGGTAGAAATAGAGCCTCCGAGTCGCGAGTCGAAAGACTGCGCAAATAATCGAAACGTCGTAATTCCCGTTCCAGAGATTTCTCTAAGCCTCTACTTCCTCTGACGGGAAAGATCAATGCCATAAATTTCCATACTGGAATGGTATCGATCGGGGACCGAGAAGTTTCCGTCTCCGGCCTATATAAACTATTGTCAGGGATGGGAGCCAGTTACCGTACTTCAAGGACTATAAGACGCACTTTTTTATTATAAAATTGCGTTCAAAATTCAGGTGTGCCTTATATAGTACTCGAAATTAATATAAAATATCCAGTGTTTGATTTAAAATTCCCGCCAGTCTTAAAAATGGCCATATATTCGATGCCGCGGGAAACCTGTCTCTATCTCGCAACATTGGATTCAACTGACAGCAGCAGTGCACCGATGTGACGAACATGAGTTGCGGGGATTCACAAGCTTGCTAACACTGTCCCCCTCTCTCCCCGTCATCAAAAACCCAGAACATAGTCATTGCAGTATACGATACCAGTGAACTTGAGCAAATGGATGATGGAGCTTTAAAACGACATACGATTAAACAAGTGTGTCCGTGGATAAAAAAGTCATGGTCTATAGTGAGAAAATACATTATTGTAAAGAAGTGCGGCGTAAGTAACGCTCGTGATGGCAAGTGAAGACCATTTTATACATGAAGAGAACAACGATGTTGGCGAAGTGGAAGAAGAAGAAGAAGAAGAAGAAGAAGAAGAAACAGAACTGTGGCAAGTGGACTCGTCAGAGACTGTATAATAATTGTATGATACATAAACTTCAACATCATCTTGTTGTTTTATTACGATAAAACGACCGAAAACCGAACCCACGACATCCTGTAACAGTGCCTCGGAGAAAGTGATGTCTCTAATAAAATCCAAAATTGCAAGAAATCATTGAGAATCATCAATGAATTCTTTCCAGTTACAAAATTCCAATATATATATATATATATATATATATATATATATGGTTTAAATTAAATAAAACAAATAGAACGTTGAGTTTTCAGTTGTGACAGCTAAGTCTGGATTATTAAACTTCAGGATGAACAATGGTTGAAGCTGCAGAAATGAGATTTATATGAAAACTATTGGCTAAGTCTTCCGGATCATGAGAAAATACTGACATTGCAGAAAATTAGAAATAACACTCTCTGTTCATTATCTACTACAATATAGACAAGAGTGGCTTCAGAATGTGAAAAGAATGGAACGTGCCACAATACTCCGACAGATGCTTCACTATATGTCCTCGGGGAAGAAAAAAATATTGAAAGTCCTCACAAAAGATGGCTGGAGACCGTGACAGATCACTACGCCTACTACTTGACAGGATTATTATTATTATTACTATTATTATTATTATTATTATTATTATTATTATTATTATTATTATTATTGACACTAAGGAAACTGTAGCATCAATGCTGCTTTCACTAAAGCCTTCAACTGGTCTCTATCCTTAAGTCAACCGAATCCCAGTTTATATCTCCGATAACTGAATCCTTTAAATACATGCCAATATTATCCTCAAATCTACGTTTAGGCTTTCTTAATCGGGGTTTTCGCAAGAGTTTTCTAATAATTTTGAAATATATTTATACCACTTTCATTTCGAGCAACATCCATCCATAATAATTCTGCCCGCAGACAGGTCTTTCACTGCAATCATAGCATTTCCATGCCATGCTTTGCATCTTTACTAGGGAATTATAGGTGTGGTAGCTTCCCGTTGCTTTCCACACCGCTGAAGGATGATGATGATAATGATAAGGATGATGATGATGACCGGATGATTTTCGGGGACCGTTGGCCCTAAACTTCCTAATACATGTCTTACAGGCGAGGAAAAACCCCGAAAAAAAACCTCACCTAGGAGCCTGTCCCGACCGGGAATCGAACCCGGACCCGCTGCGTAACAAGGCATCACGCTACCTCAAGACCACAGCGGTAGATTCGAACAACATAACCAGTCCATTTCAATCTCCTAAACCAAAACAAAACTGATAAATAAGCACCTCCTCATGAATAAGTTTCCGTACTTTATGGTCTTACATTTTATTTTAAATGTGAACACTTATAATACAACAATCATTTATACAGTATTATAAAAAACAGTCAATATTCACATACATTCTACTGAAAATGAAAGCCCGTTTCCGAAAGGCCTACATTTTTAAAAAGTTTGTTTTTTAAATAACCTAGTTGAGTACGACGGTAAAGATAATTTTTTTCTTATGATCCTATATTCAAATACATTTATTTTTTTCTTAACGTAAAAGACCATTAAAGTAGATAAAAACGTATTGGTTATTTGAAAATTATTATCATAATCATCACCATTGTCAATATCATTATTATAATCACAACAGCATTATTCTTATTAGCCTATGTATGAAAACATTAGCTCATGATATATATATATATATATATATATATATATATATATATATATATACTAGCTGGCCGGGCGAACGTCGTATCGCCTTTAAATATTTTTACGTTAATTTTTCCGATGTTTTAATAGTTATATGCTATTCGGGACGGAAAAAAAGCCAACAAATCAAAGATCATAAAAATCGGTCCAGCCGTTCTTGAGTTATAAATAGTGTAACTATTCCGACTTTGTTTTTTTTTATATATATATATCGAAGTCCCGGCCACGCGTTGCTGAGGCTAAGGTATACGTTAAATTAGGTTGTAGTAAACTAAGTGAGAAATCTAAATCAGAAAGTTTTGTTTTACACAATTTTTTATTTGTGGTACGTTAACTACACCCGGTATAAATATGGGTGGTGGTTTATGTGGAAGTGGTTTTGTTGATTGAGATGAATTTATGTTGTCTGCATTCTCAGTATCATCCATAAGTGTATCATAAGGATTATATACATTTATTGATGGAATATTTTTAGGAGGCTTGCTGATTTCATTATACTTTAATTTTTTTCTACGAACTTGTTGGCAGTTTGGATTCTCATCATCATCAAGAAGTCTCTGTATAGTAATATCATCTTGTGATATATTATAGTCATCTTGTTTTTCATTTAATTGAGGCATGGAGATTGTTTCTGTAATATTAGGCATATTATTATAACTAACAGACTTACTTACAGTTCTGTTATTCCATTCCTTAGGACCTTCATATGTTTTTAAATTGACATTCTTCTTAAATGTAAGATTTATGTCACATAGGCCTATACCAATTTGCGGAAATTCACTTGATATCTTATCATTCATGGTCTCTAGAACTGATTCGCCATATTGTTCAATGCCCCTTCTCGGTCCAGTTAAATTTAAATTAAGTTGCCGTCTTTCAGCCAGATTACTTAAAACTAATACTTACACACGAAATTAATATTATTATCAATACATTGAAAATAAAATAAACACAAACACACTTAAATTATGAAATAATCAATATTTGTAATTCAATTGAAATTCGCGGTTGCAACAAAAAGCACAGCCACCTGGTTAAATAATAAACCAATTACCTTACACGGCCATCTGTTAGAATCGTATGAAACTCACAGATAATTATAACTCTTTGTTAAATAATAAACAAATAATTTGCAATAAAAATAATGCGACTATAAATTTAGTTATAAACTTCCCTAAGTCTCAAGTTGGATCAAACTGCTCACAGTGTGCAATATTTTATTAAAATCGGTTCAGTAGTTTAGGATTCCATCGCGGACAAACAACTTGACACGTAATTTTTATGTATGAAGATCATCATCATTAACAACAAGATTAAGCGCAGTGGCCTGTTCCGATCTCATTATAGGTCGAATTGGTCCTTCCATCTCTTCAATGGTCTTCCCAACAATCTTCTCCCTAGTTGAATGCAGGCTTTCACGGCCGGTAATCATGATGTTGAGTGATTCCGGGTTCTGTGGCCGTGGTCCATAGTTGGTGTTGATACCAGACGTTTCGCCCTCAACTGCGGAGGGCATCTTCAGTGGCGAGTGCTTCTAGGCGTGTTTCCTGGTCGGAAGCTCTACTTAGAGTGAACGCTGCGGGTGTTGTATTGATACTAGTGGTGGGAGCAGGGTGAGCGGGCGTGGCTCTTGCTGATTGGCTAATGGTCGTCTCCTTGTTGTCCCTAGTGTTGATGCATTTATTTTCTAGTGTACGGTACCAGGCCTTAGACAGTTTAATACCTTCCTCTTTTCTGTTATATTTTCCTTATGCTTGTGTATTTCTATAGCCTCTCGATATAATCTAGGGAAATAATAGGAAGTTGTGGCTAAAACTTGTGTATCATCGAATAGAATCTGGTGTCCATTCATAATGGCATGTTCTGCTACAGCCGATTTATCCATTTCTCCTTGTCTGCAGTTTCTTTTGTGTTCTGATAAACGGGTGGCTATACTTCTTTTTTGGTCCCTATGTATGGTTTACCACACGAACAAGGAAGTCGATATACGCCGCAAGTGGAGAGAGGTGGCCGAGGATCCTTAGCTGAGCGAAGGCAGTCTTCTATTTTTCTTGTAGGTCTGTAAACTGTTTTTATGTTGTATTTTCGTAGGAGTTTTCCGATACGATCTGTGACTCTTTGTACATATGGTAAGTAGGCTATGCTGGTTGAGGGTGTGTTATCCATTCTGACGTGCTGTCTTCGTGGATGTATGGTTTGTCTTATTTCCTTGGATGTGTAGCCATTTTTCTGGAAACAATTGAACAGATGGTGTTGTTCTTGTTTAAGGTGTTGTGGTTGGCATAACTTAGTCGCTCTGTCAGACAGAGCGACAGAGCGACTAAGTTATGCCAACCACAACACCTTAAACAAGAACAACACCATCTGTTCAATTGTTTCCAGAAAAATGGCTACACATCCAAGGAAATAAGACAAACCATACATCCACGAAGACAGCACGTCAGAATGGATAACACACCCTCAACCAGCATAGCCTACTTACCATATGTACAAAGAGTCACAGATCGTATCGGAAAACTCCTACGAAAATACAACATAAAAACAGTTTACAGACCTACAAGAAAAATAGAAGACTGCCTTCGCTCAGCTAAGGATCCTCGGCCACCTCTCTCCACTTGCGGCGTATATCGACTTCCTTGTTCGTGTGGTAAACCATACATAGGGACCACAAAAAGAAGTATAGCCACCCGTTTATCAGAACACAAAAGAAACTGCAGACAAGGAGAAATGGATAAATCGGCTGTAGCAGAACATGCCATTATGAATGGACACCAGATTCTATTCGATGATACACAAGTTTTAGCCACAACTTCCTATTATTTCCCTAGATTATATCGAGAGGCTATAGAAATACACAAGCATAAGGAAAATATTAACAGAAAAGAGGAAGGTATTAAACTGTCTAAGGCCTGGTACCGTACACTAGAAAATAAATGCATCAACACTAGGGACAACAAGGAGACGACCATTAGCCAATCAGCAAGAGCCACGCCCGCTCACCCTGCTCCCACCACTAGTATCAATACAACACCCGCAGCGTTCACTCTAAGTAGAGCTTCCGACCAGGAAACACGCCTAGAAGCACTCGCCACTGAAGATGCCCTCCGCAGTTGAGGGCGAAACGTCTGGTATCAACACCAACTATGGACCACGGCCACAGAACCCGGAATCACTCAACATCAATCTTCTCCCTTTTTGTTTATAATTATACATCCTTCTTGGTATGCGCTGTTCATTCATTCGTAATACGTGCTGAAGGTAAGCATTTGGTCATATCCTGAAATCCAATCCGGCCTTTGCTTTGAGATGAATAAGTAGTAATAAATGTCCCCTGGCCGCGTTACGAGCGCTGTGCAGGGTAAGGATAATGAGAGGGCTGCTGTCTCAGAGCATCTATCCATGCTTTAATCCCTTTAGAGAGGGTTGCTGCTTCCGCCCCTTGATCCGTTGTGATGATCGCCTGGTATCACGTCGCCTCGTAGACCGTTGCAGACTTCTTGGTCGAAGTCAACCTTCTGGCAGACGTCTCCCATGTTGCGCACTATTCTTAGTTTCCTCTCACCTCTAACCAATCGGCAAGACAGCAAAGCTAAACTTCCCCGATTTGGTCGTCTGGTTCATTGAGTACTCGGCACCCCCACCACGTCGAGGTGATAGTCCACGGATATATATATATATATATATATATATATGTCCACGTGGCCATGAATCTTCGGATGAATTAGTTATTATTGTTATTATTATTATTACATATTTCAATAAGATTTTAGAAATTCATTAGAAAATCGGAATTAATTAGACTAGTAAAGTGTAATGGACCATAAATGCAACTTCTGTGTCCCCTTTAGTGTTACTTTGATGTAGGTGTAGGCTACATTGTAAGTTATTGATTTTTTATTTTTGTTAATCACAAAATGACTCGCAGGGAATAATTTATAGAGTCGGAAGAAAATAATTAAAAACATTTTGTGCTGGCCATAATGGGGAATACAGTTCATAAAAGAGACGAGTCAGTTAGGGGGATGGGTGAAAGTTAGCGAATAAAGAACGGCTTGTATTTGAAGGAAGTCGCAAAATGTTTCATTGGGCGCTTTTCTCATCTCGTCTAGCGATTTAATGCCTACTGTCTTCCCTCCCTCCAAGTCTTCGCTTTTGTTCCATTATTGTTCCGTTGCGTTTTTAACGACCCTTACTAATACTGCTTCCAGTTTTTATTTTCATTCTTAAAATACATGGCTAAAGAGAACTCGCTGCAAATTAAAGGCGAGTGAAAATTACAGGCATGCTACATCAAACGAACGAGGAAATTGTTTTATTAAATAAGATCATTTTTTGACCTGTGTTTCCGGAAAATTTCGTCTGTTTTATTTTGAAATATAATTTCAAGCAAAGGAGAAAAGTGTTTTTTTATAACAAAGCCAGTTTTTTTATAAATAATCATGAAGAATGGAAGGAACACAACTTTTGCCATCATGATAATCGCTGCCATCAAATTCTATCAAGGTTTAGGTCTTCAAAAAATATTTTAGAGTCTTTTTGGAAACATATGTTCCATCTTCTGATTAAAACTTGTCTTCGCTAGCTGGCTGCGTCAATACTTATAAAATTCGGGCTTCTGTGCCACCTACATAAATTCAAATAAGAGCATGGAAAACATACAGTGTTTTGTTACAGTATGTGAATAATTCTACATCTACAATGGCATAACAGCCCAACTCCTTTGTTATGTCCTTTGCTATACCAAGTTAATTTAATTATGCTTATTTCCCCACATATGGCTATGAATGGTATGAGGTCCAACGAGACATCTAGCAGACAATTAAGGTATTACTAGGCTGACGAGAGTGGTATATTTTGCTTAGAGGACTCTTTATTCAGGATTAAGGATCTTTTATTGCCTGAAAATCTTCAGAATCGGTACCCACGGCTTACAGTTCCTCTCATGTGGATAATTATATGAGAGAAATGTATACATTGATTTATTCCCCCCCCCAAAAAAAAGTGAGAAATGCTTTAAAAATAAGTGAGAAGTTGAGCTCAAAGTAACCTAAGTCACCATATTTAGAATGTAAAATATGTATTAGGCATTGCACAGAGAGTGAATCAAACTTCTCACAAAAACTAGCTAACAAACTAATCTTGTGTACATTAACTTACCGATTTTCTCACCCTAACTTAACCAAACAAACACTAACTTGCCCATTTTCTCATCCTAACTTGCCCAGTAATATAGATTGACTCCTGGGATAGAATCCCCTTATATGTGAGTAAACATGTTGGCAAATTGGCTCTAGTGGGAACGTGTATTATCATATTGGCCACCATTACTATACATGCCACTTTTTCTCGATCGAATATTCACAAGTGCATGATGGCATTGAATAGCCTAAAATTCAATTAGCCTGTTCTGTCTCAGGTGAGCTGGTTTCTCCAACGGTTCTACTGCGTTCAAATATCATTTTTCCCGTTACGGCTCGTGTATAATCATTCAAAGGTCGCCTATCGCTGGCTACCTGTGATATGATCGCGTGTCAGTTATCTCGGTAAACGTTTATGGTTTATAATAAAAACAACAATAATGAATCGTCATCTCAGTCAAATATTCAATTTATCCAAGTCGACGTTTCAATCTCCTTGTGTGAGATCATTTTCAAGACATTTGAGATAAAATTGTCTTCGTAATTGTAATTATGTATTATAAACAACTATGTCAAATATCTTTAAAATGATCTCACATAAGGAGATTGAAACGTCCACTTGGATAAATTAAATATTTTATCATTGTTGTTGTTCTTCTTCTTCACTTCACGGGTTAGGCAAAATGCCTGTTCCGCCTCACAGTTGTCCTGTCCAACTTTTCACTGGCTTTCCCACATTCCTGACACCTCTTGGCTTGTAGTTAAATGCTGCTTTTGATAATCTTGTTACATTCTTCCTACACGTCTAAACATTTATTTCTATATTCTTTTATTTTTATCATTCATTGGATATAGGCCTACATTTAACTCTGTTCTTATATCTTCATTCTTTATCCGATCCAATCTTGTGCAGCCTTTTGATCTTCTAAGGAAGTTAATTTATTATTGTTGTTTTTATTATTAACTACTCTCAGGGAATAATATTTATAATATTAAATATTTATGGTTTAATTGGTGGCTATGATGCTTAATTTTCCTCGGATGTCAACATCCCGTTTATGATAAAAAAATAATAATTTTTGCTATATATATATAACTAAAACGTCTATGCAGCTCCGACATTGATTAGGGATGACAAATGTTGATCAGTTAGCCTCGTTCTCTGAGAAATTTATGTTTTCAGGAAGGAAAATAACTGTTCACGTATTTGGGTAAGAACCGAACACTATCATAATCACTGTGGCAAACTTTCTGAAGTTTTTAAGCTTTTGAGAAAGGGATAAAAAAACCAAGCGTCCCCACTTTTCGGAAAATGTATATTCAGTTCAATACAAAATAAAAAAAAAGTGTTTTTAAATCACACATTCAGGTTTGAGTCACAAATGCCTGCTAGGAGCCGACCGACAAAACTTTCTGAAAGAACCGTCTTATCGAAGTATCAATCTGTCCCGAACCTTTGAGTCGGCTATATGAATCCGTAGAGCAGTTGGGAGTCAGTCCACGAGATTCGGAAATAGGATCAGACTGTGTTCAATGCTGTTAGTACAGCACAACGTCCCTTCTCAGAATGAGGCTACAAACGTCCCCAATTAAGAGGTTCGTTATCAAAGGTATCGACCCCAGCGAGGATCCCTCAGTGATCCAGGACGATCTTAAGGATCTCGGTTTCGAGGTCTTTAAGATGGTTAACCTCACCTTTGCCAAGACTAAGGGCCAGTTGCCGATCTTCACGGCAGTTTGGTGGACGGACCTGCAGTCTGCTAGGCGACTCAGATACAAAAAATATTGTTTTATTTTCAGAGTAAAACTCGAGGCCTACCGCCGAATAACGGCAGCCAATAGAGTCGCCCAACGCTGCCCGAAACACAGGCTCCTCCGGCCCAAGAAAAGACAATGCGAGTTGAGCCAGCTGCTCTTCGTACAGTCACTGATCCAGGCACTCACTCAGCCCCAGCTCCAAAATCCGTCAAGTCTTCTTCCAGAGACGCTGGAAGGTAGCACAACAGAAAAAGACAACACCGAGATTAAATAATCGCGGGAAAACAAGTCTTCACACACAGAGAACTTGTGCCTGAATTCAAAACCAGGCACAGAAAATAAACGCATCTAGACGCACTCCAACAAACAAACCAAGCTTATAAAATGACATCTCAGATCACCTGGCATGGAACTCCTTTATGGACCAGACTCCATTAAAACATGAAGAAATCATATTTGAACTGAATTTTGCTATTATGCTGATGAACTACGTAAACACGACGCCGAGCTTCGAAGATTGAGTTCCTTTCTCAACGGTGATTCCGCCGGCTAATTCGCCTTAGAGCAGAAGAAGATTATTCCGACAAAAACTTACTACATTCATGTCATTTTGCTAAGGTTTCCGATGGTTTTCTTTGGCGTTAATACAAATGTCGGAGGTATTCCCTAACCTCCACCAATAACTTATAATTTCCCAGATATATTTTTCAAATTCAAAATTCGCATCTAATCAACCTAAACCGAAAAAAGTCTTCTTTATCTGTGAGGCCTGATTGGTCCCTCGGGCTCTCTCTCCTCGGATCTCGTTGCCAGCCCAGTTCATCTAAATGTTTTAACTCCACTCAGTATTCAAAGGCGGCTTTCGATAGGAGCACAAAGATGAGTAACGACGATGCATTTTTGAGTCGTCGCCAGTTACGAGTGTTCTCCGAATGGGAACTGACAATCTCCAATCTTCCCGAGATTTTCCTCCTCTGGGCCTGCTGTGGTTGAGCGGTTCTAGCCATTATTCTTCTACCAAATCACATATGAAACATGGGTAAAGAGGACACAACAATAAGATCCTACAATACCAGGGTCCCCTACGGCGGCCACTGTTACGCTGGTACGTGTGTGTGTGCGAGTCAGTAAATAATGAGTTGGAGAGAGAGAGAGAAAACATCTAGAAAGCGACCAGAAAAGTGAATTGGAACCCATGTGAACTAGATATGGTGGGTATGAACTCAGAACAACTGCAGCCTGGCAGATATAAACTTAATTGATTCTGTGAAAAGACCAAGGACTTAGAAAAGTACAATCATATATGTTTGTGGAATGAATTATTGTGAAGAGAATAAAGAAGATTGGACATTGTTATGGAAACAATGTGTGAAGGTATTAAAGAAATTCTACCTCTTCCAATGTCACCAATACTTGTGGCAATATGAACATTAATGAGTTATGAATCACCTCTGGTTTTACAGCCGAGGTTACTCTTATCAAAGTTTTATTCATGTGTCTGGGGTTCTCGACATGCTGACAACATATCACCTCCAAACTGATGGTATACCTTCCTAAATGACCTGTGCATGTGAGGCCAGCAGCCAACTGGTAGGTCAATGATCTTGTAGGTCTGTCGCTCCATAGAGTTAGTAAATACATTTTATTGTTGAGTGCCAGAGGCGCGAAATTTTCAAATAACAAAGAAACTAATTAATTAAAGTAGTGAAGTTAAGGAAGAACGTAATTTACGTGGTTTCTTGATTAATTTATAACACGAAGGAACAGTTAAATATAAATTATTGACAAACTTCAAATCATAATTTCTTTTTGGTGAGTTCCTTGAATTTTCCTTGTCAAATTAGAAAACAATCACGTCAAACTTTTCTCAAATAACTTCAGTTTTTATTGAATTCTAACACAGTTTGACATCAACATTTGTTTACAAGGTTTGCATTCGCATATAACTTTATCCACTAATATCTAAACGAGTAGTATAGTTTGATAGTTGCCACCGCAATACACAGACCTCCTACAAACTGTTTCACTCGTTTCATTTTTAAATTGTATTGAAGTCGAGGGAATGTAATATTGCTTTTTTACATAACCTACGTTCTGTGAAGTTACATTTTCTTTTCTTTGCATCTGTTTTAATTTTGCTTTTTCTCCTCAGATATCTTCAGTATGAGAATATGTAGAAATAATATATAAAAATAAACCAAATACAATTGGAAAGAAAATAATACATTTTTGACAGCAGCTGCACGTTAAACAAGTTGACGATAATAAATGTAGGCTGCCAGAAAATGTGGTATTTCCATTATTTTGTCTACCTCCTGTAGGAATGCTGTTTTAAATGGGAATTGACACTTAAGAGTAAATGAGAACAGTTTTGAAGTGTGGGAATTCAAGCACTTCGACTAACTAACTCTAGATGCATGGACTTCAAGTATACTATTTAGAAACAATAACAACAAATAAGAATGTAGCGCAAAACATATTAAACTATGAATTGCAGGGACTTTTATCATAAGTAATGCCACGAGTGATTTGCAAATGATAAATTCACGACTCACGAAGTGAGGAGTGAATTTATCTAGAGAATTTGGAAATCAAGAGTGGCATTTGTTAGGACTATTTAACGAATAAATTAAGCTGTTTACTCACAAATCATTATTTAAATATAGTTATTTTAAAATATTTATATATTTAATGTAAACGGCGATCTTTGAAAACAAATGAGAAACGATTGGTACACTTTATTTGCTTCTTTTGTTCATCACTACAACCGGATCATAATATTATTTATTGCCAAAGGATCGCAATGTTGTAAGAATGCACCCTAGTGGAAAAATTTATAACCAAAGTTATAGGTATTAATTAATTTGATGTCCTATGATGTAAATATGCCAATTACATTTTTCTGCAACTTCATTTCCTGGAAAATAATTCGTTTAAGAAAATGCAAACAGTGTTTTTTTTGTGGTATAATCAATTGTTACAAATGTTTTTATATTATCTATCGCATGCGCTTTCTGCTGACATTCATGCACTATATATACAATCTGGTAGCCGTATTTTTTGGGGGGTCAGTCACTGCAAAATAATGCTATGACTTATTCAGAATGTTAAAAAGGAGGTGCTTTCTTTATTATGATGAACTTTAGTTGGTAAATTTTAGGCGAAGCACGACTGTGTTGGGTTGTAAATAAAAATCATTGAAATGTGATTGGTCATTGATTCCCATTTGGGGCATGAGTTAAATAGTCATAAGTAATGCCACGAGTGTTTCCCAAATTATCAATAAATTCACGACTCACGAAGTGAGGAGTGAATTTACCTAGAGAATTTGAAAATCGAGAGTGTAATTTGTTAGGGCTATTTAACGAATAAAATTAAGATGTTCACTCACAAAGCATTATTTAAATATAGTAATTTTAAAATATTTATATATTTAATGTAAACGGCGATGTTTGAAAACAAATGAGAAACGTTTGTTATGCTTCATTTGTTCATAACTGCAACCAGATCATAGTATTATTACCAAAGGATCGGAATATTGTAAGAATGCATCCTAGTGGAGAAAAAAATTAAACACATCAAACTGTTTATAACCAACGTATTAATTAATTTCTGATGACCTATGATGTAAATATGACAATTATATTTTTCTGGAACGTAAATTCCTGGGAAATAATACGTTTAACAAAGTGAAAACAGTGGTTTCTTTTTTTTGTGAAATAATCAATTGCTACTTGTGTTTTATATTATATCCCGCAAGTGGTAGCCACATGTATTGTACAATTCTTACATCTTAATATATAAATTGTTACATTAAACGTATTTCTTAGAGAGTCAGTTACTGGAAAATAATACTGTGACCTGTTCAGAATGTTAAATAGGACGAGCTTGATATTAAAGTGATGAAATTAACTTAATAAAATCGAGGTGAAAAATACTGTGATTGGTTGTAAATTAAAAATTCATTGAAATATGATTGGTCAATGACTCCCTTTTGGGGCATCAGTTAAATAGTCATCCCAAATTATCTGAAAGAATATTAAACTACAAAAATACGCGAAACCGCAAATCTTTCTGTTATAAGGATGAGAAACGGTCTCTTACTTTAATAGAGGAGAAAATATCACGAGTATTGAAAAAAATGTGCTTGAAGAATGTTTGAACCATAAAGAAACGAATGGACAAGTGAATAAAGGAAACTACATAATAGTGAATTCCATGAAAACCAGGTGTAATATGAATAATTAGTCTTGTTTATTGCGATGGCAGGACATGTGATACGAATGGGCAATGAAATAAGGGATCGGAAAATTCAAATAGGATAAATCAGAGGGAAAGCTCGCAGTAGGCGGGACAAAATTCAGAATTTTCCTATGCATATTTATTCTCAAATACTAGTATTTTTTTCCCTCTCTTAAAGTAAGAGAAAATGTTTCTAATGCATATATATATATATATATATACAGTATATTACTTTAACGAGATGGGTAATGATAGATGATGGCAGTTTCTCGTTAGTCCCGCTCGGAGAATTGCATGCTTTCCTAGTTGGAAATTTCAGACTAATTTAGTTACGCTTATTTCCTTACATGTCAGCGAGGGGAATGTGGTTCGTACATCGTCGCGAGGCGACATCTAGTAGGAAAGAAAGGTATTACTCGGACGGATGAAGGTCGGTTAAATTTTGCCCAGAGGTATTTTTATTCAGATTTTTTTTTCATTTGCGAGCCCTAAAATCTTCAGAGTCGGTACCACGATTTAAAGTCCCTTCCGGAGCACTTTTCCCATGGAATTTTCCATCCTTAAAATCCATCGTACCCAGTCGGGACTAAAGGAAAGTAACATAGCCACTAGATCACCACATACGTCAATAAGTTAAATTGTAAAAACGTACTTGAGTGACTCAATCATCTCCAACTATGATTTTTTTAATTTCACAAGCTTTTCGAACTGTCGTCTATCGTCACGATCTATTAATATACTGCTTTACGTTATGAGGATTTTTAGAGGAGGTTATGTGCGATGGGGATATTTTCATATAGTAACATTCCTTCAAAATTTGAATTTCTTCCATTAAAAACCCGAAACGGGAAATTTGACTACTAAATGAAGAAATCAAACTTGGGCCACAACTCCCTCTACAAAATCCTCATACAAAGCAGTAAACCAATTTGAATAAACGCTGATGATGGACAGTCCGAAATGCCTGTTAGGTATGTTTGTACAAAAAAAACTCAACTCGCGACCTACACAAAACCGGGTCAAGGGATGAGATGCGATGAAGACCCTTACATTGGAGGTCTGCGAATAGAACGCCGATCCGCTTCATGTACCATCAAAGTGGCATATGACATGAAATGAAAAGAAGCTTACAAGATTAGTGTGGAGAAAGTGGTGAAATAAAATTTGTGGAGGGGAAAGCGGGAGAAACAACTAAAAACCTGCCTAGACTCCGTTTCGTCCACCACGAAGCCCACATACCCACGTGGAGTGACCAAGACGCTAACTCGTGACCCCAGCGGTGAGAAGGGGGCGTCCACTTGCTAGCGCCACGGAGTCCCAAATTTATGCAACTTAACTTAAATAATTATTGTTATCAAAATGATTCTTAAACTTAATTAAATATGGATTTTCATCAAGTAAACACCAACTCAATTGATGATTCTTAAACGTTTGAATGACTAATAAGAAGATTGTTTCTTCTTCTTCCTTTCCAGGATTAGGTCAATGCGACCTGTTCCGGTCTCAAGTCCATCGTTTCGCACTTGAGACTTCTGAGTGATAGTTTTTTTACTTGGGTGGGTTACCAGCCCAACCGCAAAACCCCCAATCTGGAGGACCAGAGTTTAATTTCGGAGTTGTCTTTTCCATGAGAGACTGCCTTACAAGGCTACAGAGCTTTGTCTGCCCCGAGCATCTAGTTTTATGGCGCCAGAATCTCGCCATCTTCAATAAAAACAGTCCCACCACGTGAAGGTAGATGAAAGGGTTTGGTAGAGAGAGGCTATATTTTCCGCTGACTATTTGGAGCCTTTTGTAGGGTCTGAGAGCTCATCCTCATATCCGCCCCAGTCATTCTCTACCCTTTAGGGACCGACTTTTTAAAATGTTTTAATTTTACTTTCTTTATTCAATACACCAGGTTGTCATTTCGACATTTCTGGCTTTCTCTTCTGGCATTGGCGTAATTGTAACCCACTTCTGAGATTGGGACAATTATATGATGGGCGATGATGATAGGGTGCGCCAGGAGAGTCTTTAATCCTAAACTTAATCATAAGCGAATATGAATGAAGATGGTGGCCATATGATGTTGGGGGACCGTTTGGGCCTTAAAGTTCCCTCACCCAGAAAATTTATCCCGACCGGGGATCGAACCCGGGCCACTGCGTGACAAGGCAGCATGCTACCTCGAGACCACAGAGGTGGATTGATAAGAAGAAGTAAAATATATAATAAAATAAATGAATAAATATTAAACATTTTTAGTATAAAAATATTATCCTTCTAGCAAGAAATGTTTGATCAAAGTACAGGATCTCATATAATCTTTATATATATATATATATATATATATGAGTCCACCTCTGTGGTCTCGAGGTAGCGTGCTGCCTTGTCACGCAGCGGGCCCGGATTTGATCCCCGGTCGGGGCAGTTTTTCTGGGTGAGGTTTTTATCGGGGTTTTTCCTCACCTGTAAGACAAATATCAGGAAACTAAGGCCCAAACGGTCCCTGAAATCATATGACCACCACCACCACCATCATCATCATCATCATCATCATCATCATCATCATCATCATCATCATCCTTTACCGGTGTGGAAAGCAACAGGAAGCTACCACACCTACAATTCCCTAGTAAAGCTGCAAGCATAGCATGAAAAATGCTATGATTGCAGTGAAGGACCTGCCTTCGGGCTGAATTAATATGGATATATATATATATATATAAATTCAGCCAGCGTATATATATAAATTAAGCCAGCGTATATACAGGGTGTTTCATAAAGGATGGCGCAAACTTAAATGTTTGAAAGTACATGTTACAGTTCGGGTAGCTGTTTTAGGGCGTAAAGGACCTTTGGAACATGGATTACTAGTGAATGGTAAGATCGTGTGATTTACCTACGGATTACGTTAGCCGAGCGGCATGACTGATGACTTTATAGTAGAGGGTATTCGAGACAAATAAGTAACTAATTAAATAACCATTTATATTTAAAGAATTATAAGAACAATTAATTACAAATAAATAAATTAGCCTAACTTATTCTAATACATATTCATGGGGGGGAGGGAAAGAGAGAGAGGTTAAACCGTGGTATGTTGAAACTTCGCCCCATACCGGGCCAGAACCCATATTACTTCATACTACTTAAATTTATTTCTAAACCTATCCATCTTGATCTCATTATAAAGGCCCCCATTTTATCCTATTAAGAATAACATGTGCAGACTTACCACAGCTGTGCTCGGAGGAAAAACACTACAACACTCCCGTTCTGTCACTTTTTCGCTTTATATCACTCCCACTCTGATGGACTAACTGTAATCTCTCTCTCTTTGCAACCAAGCATAGTAAGTTCATAGGCCCTAATGCGGTACATTTGTCCTGGCTGTCTTTTGGAATGCGAAAACCCTGACCTTTCTCATCCTTAGGCTATATTTCGTTTTGGGATGTTTCCAGAACCTCAACTGTAACCTGTATATGATTAGATATTAAGGGACCTAACTGTACTAGTCAAGGTAAATCTGATTACATATTATGTTCTAATATGAAAAAGATAATATGAATAATATGAAAAATAGAATATTAATACTATTTAAAATAATTAAGTAAAAATTATCTAGTCCTTAAATTATCCTATTGATAACAGTTACACGATAATAGAAGAAACAATGTCCCAATAAAACATGGGTCCGCAAACGAGCCGTTTGCGAGATACTTACGAAGGTATGGTGGAAAAGCCGAAACTGATTGAATGGGAAACATCGTCCTAGTTAGGAGATATCTATTTGAATTTAGACTTTTCTATAATTTTTTCATATCATTGAGTTCACATTCCACAGTTCAATTCAATTATGGGTTACCTGTTTAAAGGAGATGTTAAAGTGCCTTCTTCTGCATCTGGATGCAATACTGAGCTCGTTTCTGCTATTAATGTCGATTTCTTTCGAAAACTCCTAGATCATTTCTGAATTTTTGACAAGCATGTACAACTCTCTGCTCCAGTTCTTCAATCGTGTTAACGGGTGTGCTGTACACTTCGCTTTTGAGGTGACCCCAGACATAAAAATGCAAAGGATTTAGATCAGGTGATCTTGGAGGCCAATGTACAGATCCGCCTCGACCTATCCATCTTTGGCCGTATCTGCGCGTTAGATGCCGTCTCACAGCAGCAGCAAAATGTGCCGGAGCTCCATCATGCATGTACCACAAACTCCGACGTTGCTGAAGGGAAACATCCTCAAGCAATCCTGGAAGATGACGCCGCAGAAACCTAATGTACCTCCGTCCATTAAGTTTTCGTGGAAGAATGTGTGGCCCAATGAGATAATCACCTAGTACGATGTTACAAACAATGACGTCAGTGGCGGCTTGTAACCATACATTCGTAATTATCTCGCAAACGGCTCGTTTGCGGACCCACGTTTATTGGGACATTGTTGCTTCTATTATCGTGTACTTTCAACCATTTAAGTTTGCGCCATCCTTTATGAAACACCCTGTATATATATATATATATATATATATATATATATATATATATATATTTACTTATAGACTTCTAAAACCCCTTACCCGATCTTCATGTACATACATGCTTTAAAGTACGCCGAGTTTTAATTGCTGTCTATTATGCTAAAAAACCATTAGATGTAGGATATCACCAGAAACGAAAATTAAGAAGTCGCTCTAGCGGAATGAATGTTCGATGTTTCATAACGAAACTCAGTATATCGGTATGCAATTAAAATAAACCGAGGTAGAAATTATCCCAAACTCAGCGAAATGCGACTATTAGAAATGGGGGATTTACTTGAAATCCGAAAATAAGAATTGACTCTACCAAACCGCCATGTTTGGTGCGTCGCAATACATAACTCTTTGTAATACACATTTTCAGGTACGGCAAGTGTTTAGCTACTATTATGCCCTAAAAACGTTAGGTGTAGGAGTTTACGTGGAACGAAAATTTAAAAACCATCGTACGCCGAACATCAGCCAGTTTAATATAAAATTTAAACTTAATATTGTTTGTACTATAGTTGTAAGGATTTTCTACATATGCTGACGATAAATTGTACCTCCAAGAATCACAATGTTTGAAAGCAAGCCATGCAGAATCGATGTTAGACGGGGAGAGAAGATTGCTACAATCTTTTCGTGTGTTTCCATTCAGGTATGACGTATCTATTATTTCCTACTCCCACGCAACTCCTCCTCCTCCTCCTCCTCCTCAAGCATTTCTCTGTTCTCCGCCTTCAACACCTGATTCGCACCGTCTGCTCCTTTCCACCAAAACTCCCACAAGATCTATATAATCTGTGCTTTCGCATGTAGAATCTTGTTCTAAAGCCTAGTTTACACCGCAATAATAAATTTACCAAATTATTTCTCTAAATGCACATTCATGAAGTATAATAATAATAATAATAATAATAATAATAATAATAATAATAATAATAATAATAATAATAATAATAATAATAATAATAATAATAATAATAATAATAATAATAATAATAATAATAATAATAATAATAATGATAATAATAATCATAATATAACAAAGCAAAAATGGAGAATGAAAAGGGGTCATGGGAACTGGTATGAAACCAAAGGGAAAGTGCCCTGTAGGCGAGCAAAGAATGAGGTGAAAGAATAACATTTCGAGGAAAGTAGATTATACAGGATATGTTGGAAAACATTTTACCTCAGGCTAGGAACATATGGAGAGTTAATGTCCGCGCAACCACGAATCTATGGGTTCGATAGAGGCAGTGAGTTAGTTTGTTATTAATAATAACTAACTAACTAACTATCTGGCACTATAAAACCCATCGAACCCATAGACTCATGGCCGCGCGGATATAAGCTCTTCATACATCCTATCCTGAGCTAAAGTTTTCCAATTATTCCCTGAATAATCTATTTCCCTCAAATCATGGTTAATATTATTCTCCCATCTCATTCTTGGTCTGCCTACTGGGTTTTACCTCTGGTTTTCCTACAAGAAGCTTCCATGCATGCCATTCCATTCCCTCATTCGTGCCACGTGTCCTGCCCAGCACAATCTACGAGACTTGCTGTACTTATTACATCTGTCTTCCCATAAAGAGCATTCAGTTCACTGTTATGTATAGTCTTCTCCATTCACCTGTCTGTCCATCTCTCTTTGGTCCAAAAATTTTCCTAAAAACTTTAATCTCAAATACTCGTAATAATAATAATGGTAATGATAATGATAATAATAATGATAATGCTAATGATGATAATGATAATGATAATGATAATAATAATAATAATAATAATTTAGCTTGGATGTTTTTAGAGTATTATTGAAGGCTTGAGTTCTATGCAGGATATAGGTTGAAGTAGAATAGTTGGAGTGATCCCGGAGGATTGGGTTCGATCCCATTTTCGACCTCAACTCTGGTTTGAAATCCGTACTAAACTATAATGAACTGTAGTGCTGGTTAAATAATATTCCAGAGTTATTGAGTAAAGGCACCAAATATTTATTTTAATGTAGAGTTTATGTCTCAAACAGTAATATTTTCGTTATCCGCTTGATAAAACTTGGGGAAACGCCGTAGCATAGTGGTTAAGACAATACGCTACAAGCTGGAAGGTCGAACGTTCGAGTCCCGGTGGGGTCAGGATTTTAAACTGACCCAAACCCTCTGGCGGCACTATGGCCCTGGGGTCGATTCAGCCTCTAACTGAAATTAGTACCAGATACTTTTTCTGGGGATAAGGGCATCCGTCACGCAGGGCTGACAACCCGGCTGACATCAAGTGCCGATTGTCTAGAAGAAATGGGAGCCATGACCTCCTACTACCCGAAGGGCCTCCTAAGGCCTGTAATGGGATCATTTACCTTTAAAACTGAACTTCTTGATGTTTCACTTGGTGACGCTTCAATACCTGGAATCCACTGACTCTGAAAAAAAAAACTGTTATGATTACTAATTACATTTATTACTCCATAGGGGCTAAAAGATTGTCGATAACACTTATCAATATGGATAACTTATTCACATACAATAATAATGGAATGTTTGGCGAACCAACTACCAATAGAAATGGGTCAAGATTAACAGATTTTGCTATATACAACGGACTAAGAATACGAATACTTTCTACAATCATAATAAATAATAGTTTAAAAAAACTAAAACAACACGCTTTATTAAAAAACGGAACTAACAAATGAAAAATAATTTTAATTTCCGACACGCTTGGGATAAAAGTAAAGTGGTCAACAAAAAAAAAATCATCTCCAACACATCTAGAATAAAACTAGAGTTATCTAAAAAAAATAATTTTACCATCAAAAGCGTGGGGTGCTTTTTATAGTTTTAACGTTTTTTTCATACAGACTTTACTTTTACCAATATCTGTTTATTAACAAATATATTAATATTTATATAGAGAACTCCACGCTTTTGATGGTAAAATTACTTTTTTTTGTAGATAACTCTAGTTTTATTCTAGATGTGTTGGAGATAATTTTTTTGTTGACCACTTTAATTTTATCCCAAGCGTGTTAGAAATTAAAATTATTTTTATTTTTTTAGTTCGGTTTTCTAATAAAGCGTGTTGTTTTAGTTTTTTAAACTATTATTTATTTTTTATTTTTGATATTTTACAGAATAAGATAAAAATGTAAATATCTTTAAATTCGATCTATTGTAGTATGAGCTAAAAGTAATACTCTTCTAAAAAAATCCTCCCAGCCGGATTTGAACCTATCGATTACTGAAATTATATACCACTACAGTCCACCGCTCCACCAACTGAGCTCTTACAACGATCGAGTAGAAAGTTGATAAATCCGCAACCTATTATACCGGTTTTTATTATTTCGATTTTCTGCTGATTCTGGCCAGGATTTTAGAATAAAATATGAAATTATTGTATTGTCATTGGTTCTTTACAAGTATACAAAGTTTCAAGTCGATCCAATGATTTTAAGTGGGTAAACATCGTGTTGAAAGATTCCATTACATAATTACACAAACACTTTTTTTGATTTTCTGATGATTCTGGCCAGGATTTCAGAAAATAAATATGAAATTATTGTATTGTCACGGGTCCTTTACAAGTATACAAAGTTTCAAGTCGATCCAATGATTTTAAGTGGGTGAAAATCGTGTTAAAAGATTCCGTTATATAATTACACAGACACTTTTTTTTTATTTTCTGATGATTCTGGCCAGGATTTTAGAAAAAAATGAAATTATTATATTGTCATTGGTCCTTTACAAGTATACAAAGTTTCAAGTCGATCCAATGATTTTAAGTGGGTGAAAATCGCGTTGAAAGATTCCGTTACATAGATATATACAGGTCGAGCTAATATAAAACGTGTAAAAACATGCATAAGTATACATGGCATCGTCAAGACTCAAACCAATAATTGATTATTTCATCGCAAATAATACGATATTAAAGTCATTTCTCGATATCAGAGTCTATAGAGCGTACGATATTGGTTCAGATCATTAAATAGTAGAGGCAAAATTAAAATTTTCATCAAAATGGTTAAAAAAGAAGAAACAACAACAGTGACTATCCACCGTACAAGGTCAAATTGTTTATGACGACAGCATTAAATAGTTATATTCGAGAAAAATTCAGCAATTACGGCTACAACTCCAGAAAGTGACGAGTGTCGAAGAAGAATGGAAAAACAATAAAAACAATTCACAATGCAGCTAATGAAACTTAAGGAAAAGTAAATATACAACAAAGAAGAAGAAATCTAAAAATCTGGGATGATCAAATAAAACAATTTAATGCAGACAAAATGCAGCTTATAAACAATTGAGCACAAAGAAAATAGAAAATTAAATAGAATTCAAAAGCTGTAGAACAATATTGTTAAGCGGAAAACAAGAAAGTGACATAGGAAGACATGGTTACATTTTATTACACATTTAGAATCAGACTTGAATAAGCTCCAATCACATGCCTTTAAAATTTTAAAACATTTGAACACTACCAAAATTAATTGCTGAGTAAAGAAAGAAGGAATTTCCAATTATTATAAAAGTCTTTGGACTGACAATTCTTATGAAGATAAAATTTTCGAAATATTAATGAGATACTCCCTATAATATCATTGGAAGAATTGATCAGTAGTTAAATTAAATTATATGTCTTGTATTCTGAATTATATAAGTATGCAGGCAAACAGTTCCATGAAAGACTATGGTCCTTTTTTTAATAATGTATTCGAACATGCAGATATACCACAAGAATTATTGTTGTAACCCTGTTCAAGAAGAACACAAGATACAAATGGGGAATCAGTTTGTTAAACACTTGCTACAAAATTTAGCAAACATTTTAAATAAAAATTTGAAAAGTTTCAAGGAAAATTTTCTTATGAAATGTCAAAATGGATTTAGAAAGGGACGCTCTTGAATTGATTCAGCATTTTCTGTTAAAATTTGCTTGAAAAAAGAAGACAAATTAACTTAGAAACACATTTTGCTTTCGTAGATTTTGAGAAAAATTTCGACACAATTAAGAGATCAAAACTTTTCAAAATAATGGAAGACAGAAATAAACCAAATTTACATATGCAGATCATACAAAATATTTACAAAGATAATTATGTCTAAAAACAAACAAGAATCAAATAAGTTTTGGAATACGTACAATCTTTATTTTTATAAACCAACTCATTCTCTAATATTATCAAACTCGGAGGTCGAGCCTTTCATGGGGGGTTCAAAATGGCACAATGAGCACAAAATTGCTTTTGTCTTATACTTATCCACTATAAAAAAATCATAAAAATTGTCCTAAGGAAATCAAGAAGTTTTCCTTGTAAGAAACTTAATAAAAATTATTTTAAAAATAGCTGTATTTGAGGTGTTATCAATATATCTATAAAAATACTGTATCATAAAGGGAACTAAAATTACATTTTGTGAAGTAATGGCAATATCATGGTTGCATTATGGTTTTCAGAATTTTGGATCCTGACAAAAAAAAAAAGAATTAAAATAGTTAGAAATGAGATCTAAACATTTTTAAACTTCTTCTCATATCAGGGCTACAGCCTGTTCCTTCCAGAAATTAAGTCCCTCTGGTCTTCCAGCAATCTCTCCCGTCTGCAGGTAGATTGTCCCTGGCCACATGTGCAATTCTGTATAATGCCATGCGAGATACACGTCGGTTCCGTCGAGTTCTTCTTCTACCCACTCAACCACATATTGTTTGAATATTATACTAGTTTTTTGCACAATTCTTCTTAAAATATTAATCTCACTTGTCTCTGGAATCTGTTCGGTTCTACAAGTATCCGTTCTTGTCTCAGAAGCATAGGTCGGTATTGGGTGAACGACTGCTTTATAGATCCTTATCTCGGTATCTTTAATTCATTTTTTTTTCATATAATATCATTCGTTCATCTTGCTGCTTCATTGCTTGGTATTCCAATTCTTTCTACAGAATGAATCTAGTCTAAACATATTTTAGACTAACATATAGGATAAAACAATATAACAATTATATGATACAATAAATACAAAGACTGAAAGAAGAACTTATGCCAAGATTTATTATGACGTACAAACCAAATGGATGGTAAACCAATTCCCTCACCACTTATATCAAGGACTGCCCGACTCAAAAACGGGTTAAAAAAACATATTGTAGGTATACGTTTATTATTATTTTGTATTTTGCATTTTCTTTACGAAATCAATTGTGTAATCAAATTATATATTATTATTATTATTGTTATTATTATTGTTATTATTATTATTATTATTATTATTATTATTATTATTATTATTATTATTACTTTAATATTTATTGTTTGTACTTTCCTTGTCATCTGTAGGTTATGCAGCCTATGCCTATTATGCATCATTAATCAAGTTGTAGATAATTCATAACTGTTAATATCTGTAGCCTCATGGGCTTAGTGACCAGAGTTTATTGCTACAGTTCATACGGTTTCAGGTTCGATTCCCGGTCAAGCCATAGACATTTTTCCTTAAAGGGAATTATTCCTGTGGTCGCACATGGTCTGTAATTTAGGTTAAGAACTCTCCTGGCGCTTCATTATTATTTATCACCCATCATATCAACGGGATAACGTAACTCCCCCTTCCAGGGAGGCCTATTTCAATCTAAGAAATGGATGACAATTCCGCCAATATCAACACAGAAAACCAGAAATTTCATTAAAGACAATCTGATGGCATTACAAAAAAAAATAACCCTGGTGATGTGGAAGAGAAGATCTTACGGTCTTAACTCCATCGGAGAAAAAAATATTATTATTATTATTATTATTATTATTATTATTATTATTATTATTATTATTATTAAAGACAAGATGGAGTTAACAGTGTTAAAATAATCAGATGGCAACAAGCTCCATGAAGCTAACGATAAAAAAACAATTTCCATTTTGTAATTCCAAGACTTTAATAATATTATACTATGAAAGCAATATGGGTATAGGCTGCAAAAATACTGTTCTTGGGAGAAATATAAGTTTTTAGAGGGCGGATACATTGCTTCTAGTATGAAAAATACATCTTGAAATTATTCCAGTAGAGATCCGGCACGAAAGAGATTTAGTTGGCCGTGCTTCCAGATAAAGCAGTTCGCCTCCTATCACACAGTAAACAAGGCAAAGGCAATATCGCCCGCAACGCAATCTTGCTGAGAAAAAATGTCCCATCTTCGGGCTTATATATCTAGATTAGATTCCTTTCTCCTCCAGAACTATGATAGATAATAGTGTCCAGCTTCATAACAACACAATAGAAAACAGTATCCCACAAATGATTATGCTCTGTTATATTGTTGTGAAATATTACGGTTATTCGTTTGTCATTCATTTCACCGAGAACGTATATTATTGTTTTTTTAGCGAATTCTGAAGGAGCGAAGTTATAGAGATTATTTGTATGAAAATATTTTAGACATTTTGGGAATTCTATGTCACGTTACCACGTATATAAATTAAGTGAGAAGTTGAGCTGAGAGTAACCTAAAATCATCACATTTACTATAGGCCTATAAAATATGTATTAAGTCATTTTTCAAGCAGTTTAGCAAACTTTTTACAAAACAGACTATCAAATCAATTTAATGAGAAATTTTAAACAATTTATATTGTCAAGCATAAGCAAGGGTTAAAGAACTTAGAGTTATTCTTGTTTTGCTGCTTAAACGACTCGCCAACGCGAAAACGGCGAAGAATTTCTATTTTTACTTTAAGCACCAACACTACTTTTTTTTCGCTTCGGAACTAATTTTTGTTTCCTTTTACTTGATATTATAAACTGGGAACGAAGCAGAAGAGACACGTGTTATTCAATCAAAATTTATTGCAACGAATGACAAGTTGAAACAATACAACACTGATCATGGTGAGGGCGGCATTTATCGAAGGACATAGCTGCACGTAAAATACGGCGGCGACTTTTAACAACGAACTTTAGACTTTATGACAATAAGGTTTGTTTTACTTTAATATTTATTTGTCCATTTGGTTTGAATTTCTTTTTGTAAAAGCGGCCTTGGCACTTGCTTGCAGTAAAAAGAGTTACCTATGCGTTAATAAAGGATACCTAAATCTTCTAATATACCGACTGGATCCGCGAATAAAGAAATTTGAACCACGTATACAGGGAACGTGTCGCAATTTTTTAACCCGCGAATAATGAAAACGCGAATAACGAAACCGTGAATAAGGAGCTTTTACTGTATTTTCTTTGGGACACGCTCTTTTGACATTTGTTCAACATGCCATAATAATTTAATCCTTGACATGTCTTACAATTATTTAATTTTCTAGTGTTTATCAATTAGTATCCTGCTAGAGTTCGGAATTCCTTAAAAGTTAGTTAGACTTGTACGAATGTGTCTAAATGGCACAAAGAGTAGAGTGCGTGTATGCAAACAGTTTTCGGATACTTTTGAAATCCACAATGGGTTGAAGCAAGGAGATGCACTATTTCCACTACTATTTAATTTTGTACTTGAGCATGCCATTAAATCTTTAGAGGATGAAGAAAGCCTACAGCTCATTGGTATTAATAAGTTGTAATTTTATGCTGATGATGTAGTACTATTGGGCGATAGCGACGAGATACTAAAGGCCATTACGCACACACTACTCAGTAACACTAAGAAATTGAGACTGAAAATAAATATCAATAAATCTAATATATGGTCACACATAGAAATACATTATATAATGGAAATGTACAGTTAATGAAAAATGAGGGAAATTTTGAGGAAGTGGCTGAATTCAAATACCTAGGAACAATAATCACAATCAGGAATGAGATGCACAAGGGAATTAAAAATAGGCTCAATTCTGGAAATGCGTGCTATTATGCATTACAGAGACTCTTTACTTCCCAACTCCTTTCAAAAAACGTTAAACTGAAAATATATAAAACTGTTATTCTACCAGTTATATCATATGTATCCGAAACATGGACTCTTACTTTAAGGGAGGAAAGGAAATTACGAATATTTGAGAATAAAGTACGTAGGAAATTTTTTAGACCAAAGAGAGATGAACAGACAGGTGAATGGAGAATACTGCATAACAATGAATTACTCGGTCTTTATAGGAAGCCAGATATAATGAGAACAGTTAAGTCTCGTGGACTGCGATGGAAGGACATGTGGCACGAATGGGGAATGAAAGACGTGCATGGAAGCTTCTTGTAGGAAAACCAGGGGGAAAAACGCCCAGTTGGTAGACCAAGAATGAGGCGGGAGAATAACATTACCTATGATTTGAGGAAGTAGATTATACAGGGGATGATTGGAAAGCATTGACTCAGGATAGAGAAGTATGGATAGCTTATGTCCGCGTGGCCATGAACCTAAGGGTTCGATAGAGTCAGTGAGTTAGTTAGTTACTATTTCATCAATAGCTCGTATTACACCTCTATATATGGCCTATCCTTATTATGATCTTAACGTCAAATATTTTAAATTTATTTTTCATTTCAGCAGCTGAGAGACGAGCACATGTTTCCGTCCCACAACATATTATTGGACTGACTAGATTTTTATATAATACAGTATTTTTTTCAGAGCCAAACTCGGAATATTGCAATTTATTAGGAGAAGTAAGGTCGAGTCCGTTATCCAGCAAAATCGCATAATTGGGAGCGAGGGCTAACCAGAACGAAAATTTAAAAATCGATCTAGCGGCATCAATTTTAGATTTTTTCGCAAAGAAAATAGATATAGGCCTATGCTATTAAAATAAAATGAGAAATAAATTCATCAAAACTAGCAAAATCTGAATGTTAGAAGTGGACATTTTCGCATACGGTTGTATTTAAAAATCGCTATAGCGGCCGCCTGTTTCCTCTCTCTTAAAGAAATGAAATACATATTATTTAATTAACAAAAGAACTATATGAATGACATCCGAACAGAAAAAAGAAAAGAGGGAGACCAAGGTTAACATGGAAGGAAAACATGAATATAGTAATGCAAGCTAGAGGGCTAAGCATCGAAGATGCCCAAGACCGTAGGTTTTGGAGGTTTGGCACGGGAAGACGGCAGCAGCTGTAAAAACCCGAAGATAGATAGATAGAGACTATGAAGGTGATCAATATGACATCCGAAAAGACCAACAGCCGATGCCAATGTTTCTGGCAACCCTGGGAGACGGACCCGCACTCTGCGAGGTCATTAATAAAAAAACGATTTGCTTTTTTAAAGTCAAAGTCGAGACGTTCCGCCGAATTAAGACAGCAAACAGGACCGCTCAGGCACCATCCCAAGTACAGGCAGTACCAACTGCATCTGTACAAAAGGACAGTGCACCAGTTGAGCCAGCAGCTCCTGAATCACTGTCCATGCCCAATATTGTAAACGTAGTAGATGACCCTCCAATTTCCAGGAAAACTGGAATAAAAAATTCAAATCAAACCGATCAAGACGACCCAACAATGAGACATAAAAGGACCCAGACTCATAAGTCACATATGTTCAATGATTTTATCAACCAAGTCAACGAGCAACTCCAGTACTTTCCAGATGAGATATATAATATATTCTGTAAATCAGCAAAGCGGATCATGGATTCGATTTGCTGAGAAATTCGTTTAGTTTATGCAGTTCCTGAATGGCTGATGTTTTATTTAGTAAACACATTGGAAGTTATATCAGAAATACAAGGAACGTTTACTATACAAACATGAATTTGATGAAACAATCCAGTTAGTCTTTTGTTTGACTGGTCTTTTCGTAACAACCGGAGAACAAGCCCTTGAAATATGTAGAACTTTCCTAATTATGAAATTAAAAGCCCTTTAAGAAAGGAAATGTACCAACATCATCATCATCATGTCAAGTAGTAAGGCTAGGACCCTGTTATAGTCATCAACCATATCTTGTGAGATATTCCAGCGGGCCTCTTCCCTGGGAGTATATAGTGAAACATCTGTCTTGCTACATTCCATTCATTTTCACATGCTGAAGCCAGTCTTTCTATATTGTTGTAGGCAATGATTAATAAACAATTTACAGTTATTTTTAATTCTTCTGCAGTGCCAATATTTCTCTAATGATCCATAAATCCTATCCATAAGATTTTCGTAGAAATATCGTTTCAGCGTCAAGCACCTTGAAGTCTTAAAGTCTAATGACCCAGGCTTTTTTTGACATAACCGAGAACTAACATGGAACATTTTTATATAACATAAGTCTTGATGCTTTTGGAATTTTGTAAATGGGAAGACTTGATTAATTATTCTCAATTGCAAATTTAGATTTTATTGCAAATGTCACATTCTTCAGGATATGTTAGTGTGTAACCTAAATATTTCAAGGAGTTGACCCGTTTCCGCATAAAATTATATATGTAATTATTACTTCTCAAAGCTCTTATCCCTTAAAACAATAATTTTGTCCTCACCCAAATCCATAGGATACTATGTACATTGTTTTGAAGTCTCCAAATATAAAGATTCAGAGATATATAAAAGGAAATGCTAATGAAACTACCTTATTCAAGTTAACCTAATAAAGAACAGATGTATAACATGAAGAACCAAATTTTGACATTTAAAAAATTAAGTAAATATTGTCAGGTGAATGGAGAAAACTGTAAAAAACTGAACTACATGATCTTTATGCGAAATCAGACGAAATAAGAACATTTAAGTCTCCTAGACTGTGCTGGCGGGACATGTGGCAGGAATATGAAATAATAGAGGAAAGCCAGAGGCTAAGCGCTCAGTAGAATAAGAAAGAAACGCGGACATGGGTTCTATTGGAGTAAAGCTTTCCGGGGGTAAAATTATCCGCCATTTTGTTCTCGGCTGGGAGTGCTTCAGGGAATCCATGCCAAAGTCTCAAACACAGGAATATGTTCCTATGAACATGGAATCTTAGGACATTATATAATAGTGGGTCACAGGAAATATTAACGCGGGAATTAAATAAATCACCCCTGGATCTAGTCGCTTTATAGGACATTGATTTTTTTAATTGGCTTTATTCAGTATGTTCCATTACATAGCATAATACTAATACTATTATTTTAAATTTACATCTAATTAATTTGAGATTATGGTTCTTATATACATGTTGTCCACCGCTGTGGTCTCGAGGTAGCGTGCTGCCTTGCCACGTAGCGGGACCGGGTTCGATCTCCGGTCGGGACAGTTTTTCTGGGTGAGGTTTTTATCGGAGTTTTCTTCACCTGTAAGACAAATGTCAGGAAAACTTTTAGGCCCAAACGGTCCCCGAAATCATATGGCCATCATCATCATCATCCTTCACCGGTGTGGAAAGCAACGGGAAGCTACCACACCTACAATTCCCTAGTAAAGCTGCAAAGCATAGCATGAAAATGTCATGATTGCAGTGAAGGACCTGCCTTCGGGCAGAATTACTATGGATAGATATACATGTTCCTAAACGCTTTGACCTAATCTGACATTCTGTGCCTATTTGGTAACATAATATATACAAAATATACAACTATATTTTTATTATTGATTTAACGTTTCTCACTGAAAGATAAATTATATTTGAACAGAAAAATTTTCACCTAGACCGAGACTCGAACCCGGGACCCTTTGCTTTCCGGGCCAAGTGCTCTACCAACTGAGCTACCGAGGCGAGTTACGATCTAGACGCAAATTTTTCTCTTATATACGTCGTAATTCCCTATCGCCAAATGCTTTTGAAACCATTGCTTCTATCTTTGCAAATGGCGGCTTCTTAGTTAGTGAGAAATGTTAAATCAATAATAGATACATCATTTGAAGCTTTACTAGCTTTATAAAGTAATGTTAAATTCCCAATAAATGTCTTCTTAACTAAGAAGCCGCCATTTGCAAAGATAGAAGCAATGGTTTCAAAAGCATTTGGCGATAGGGAAGTACAACGTATATAAGAGAAAAATTTGCGTCTAGATCGTAACTCGCCTCGGTAGCTCAGTTGGTAGAGCACTTGGCCCGGGAATCCAAGGGTCCCGGGTTCGAGTCTCGGTCTAGGCGAAAATTTTTCTCTTCAAATATAAAATATACAATGATTGATTAGTGTGATACATTTGGGCAATAACGTGCCGCTGTCTATATCTTTAATTAATTTTGAAAAATGCTGTAGGTGTCTTGAGAATAGTTGCGCAAGTACTGGCCATAGTGTGTTTTCCAGTTCAATCGCCAGTTTCATTTCGCCCGTTTGTTTTTGTAGCTTTGGATACCTGTAAGAGTAGATGCTGTACCGATTGTCCCTCTTGCAGACAAGTACAAGTGGGATCATCTATTGCAGCAATCCTGTAGAGGTATGCCTTTGTTTTGCCGTGTCCACTTATAATTGCTGTTGTTGCTGGATATTGATAATGATTCAATAATGATAATAATAATAATAATAAAGTAATAATAATGATAAAGTATAATAATAATAATAATAATAATAATAATAATAATAATAATAATAATAATAATAATAATAATAATAATAATAATAATAATAATGAAGATTAATCTAAAAAAGAATAAACTTATTTTTACATCTGAATTAAGTTGCCTCAGTCATATTATGATTTGGCAACGGAAAGAAGATAAGATTAGGCAGTGTGTAATTAACTTTTTAATTGTTATTGAAGATGGTTGTAGAATAATTGAATATTTAGCAATCAAGTTAGAATTAGCTTCCTCAATTTTGTTAGTAGACTTGATAAACTGGCGTTCTATGTGTAAATGAAGTTGTGGTTAACAAACATACCATAACCAACAGCATCGTGTGTCTTTGTACTCGCTGCCAACCGAGCCAAGTTAAATATTTACTGCGTGTTTCAAAACTTTCGCTGCTTCTAAATGTAAGTAAGTTGCATGTTTTTATCACCATGAAGGCTCTATCACACAACTATTATTTACACAATATTTCTACTAAAAGAATGCATAAATTTGTAACACGCAACATTAGTTTTATTTTACATTCTTACAAATAAAAGGAACATACAGAATTACGTTTTATGTGAGGGTCTGGTAGAAAAATATATTATGGTGAGTTGGAACGGAAAATATATAAAACTCTTTAATATAATGGACAACATTTCTTTAAATACAATACTTTTTTAAGCAAGGCGTGGTAAAATTAGGCTTATTATCATGACGATAGTTGAAGGGGTATTTATACTTCGATATTAAAGAACCACGTTGTCGTGACTACATGAAGGAGCATTTGAACTGACACGATATTTATGACGCCAAAATGTTGGAGGGATTGAACGCCCACCAAGTAATAGCTCTATCTTAAAGTTTTGAAGTTCTTACATTGATATTTCCTCAACACTGACGATGGGTTAATAGGAAATGTTACTGAAGGATCGGATGAGATGACTAATTTCTAGGATATATCCTGGTACTTTCTGGTGTTGATTTAATCTAACTCAGGTTTTCGTGTAGATTCTCTTCAAGAAGATTAAGAGGCATTTCAAATATTACTTAATCGTAGAAATAAAATGTATATTAATCATTTGTCATATTTATTATTTCCATTTACTTTCAAATCAATAATGAATTGGTAGGTTACTTCAACTCCCCGCTCTAAATCATTTTATTCTATATAAATTATGAATATTTTAATTTCAAAACAGTTATATATTTTTCTATTTATTATTATTATTATTATTATTATTATTATTATTATTATTATTATTATTATTATTATTAGTTTATGTTGATAAACGAATGCATCCCAACTTGGGAATTCCAGTTATTATGAACTTTCCCTGGTGTGCCTTATGCGTCCATCTAATACAAGCTTTCTCAATGTAATGGATGAATAGAATTACCATATTGAAAATTCTGGGGCTTAACAAAATCACATAATCAAATGCTATTCTCCCACTGGTCGAAGTCTAATCATTATAATAGACATATAAAATATTTAATTACCATATCTGCCCAATTAAACTAAGCATGAGTTTATCTATTAAAACAACAATAAATATAACATTATTAACATCCAGTGAACACAGTATGTTACAAATTTACTCAACAATATTTAAAATATTTTTTTCAGAAATATTATTTTATTATTCAGACCACTATTTTATAAAAAATACATATTTATATTTAGATTCTTTACAAAGTTAAAAACTTGTACTAACTATTTTAAAGAAAGACATCAACGATTAGGTCTTTTGGCCCGTTCCACCTCAAAGTATATATTCACATCATCTCTTCAAAGGTCGGCATTTATTTCTTTTGATAGTAGAGTAAAGGAACCTTATGCCCTCCTGGCATTCATTGGCTGTAATTTATACAGTTTCTTCTTAACTTCTGAACTATATAATCAGTTTATTCTACTTTCACTTTATCTCTAATATATAAATTCATTTTGTGGTTTAGTAATTTATAACATGATAAAAATAAGAGAAATATCTGATGATTTGATTTATCTTAAGTGACCATTTGTTAAGGTCCAACATTCACTTCCATATAAGAAACATTCCAAAGCAATTATTTTATAAAATTTTATTTATGTTTGTTTTTTGTACATTGTGTTTTAATATTGTTTGCATAGTTTTACAGAACTATTATCTAAATCTATTTTGTTTTATTTTGACGCCTTCAGATTTTCTGTACCCTAAATTGTACTCCAGATATTTGTATTAATTTATTTGTTCAATGATTTTTCACTTATTACAAATTTAGCTATTCTGGCTTGTAGTAAGCCTACTTGAACTGCCTTTACTGACGCGACGATAGTGCACAACGAGACAATTATATAATTCAGAATTATGAATTACACCGTTCTAATGAAAACGAATGCCTCCATGCTATATTTACCTTGTCGTGGTGGAGTGGCTTACGTGCTTAAATGAACCCGAGAGCTATGCTGGCGGTAGCATTGCTGCCAAAGGGCTACCCATGCCGGACAGATCGAAAGCGATAACCCAGACGAAAAAAGTACCTTGGTCGAAAGACTGACGATCTTTTACCGTATAAATACAACCGTCAAGAAACGCGGACATGGGGTAAAATAGTCCCCCATTCTGTTCTCCGGGCGGGGACTACTTCAGTGAATTCATGCCAAAGGCTCAAACACAGGGACATGTTCCTAGGAACTTGGAATGTTATGACATTATATAATAGTGGGGCGCTAGAGATATTATCGTGGGATTTAAATAAATCACCCATCAATATAATTGCTGCAGGAAGCTAGATGGCACAAGAGAAGGTAATCATGAAACAGGAAGCTTCGCATTTTACTACGGAGATACAACAAGATTCTGAGTTTGGAACGGGTCTTTTTAGTCCGAAAGAGGATCCTCTAAACGCTATTCGAGATTTAAAGTTTGTCAGCGATAGGATCCCATAATATATTTCTTAAGGGCAAAATGTACATACATGATACCACAGAAGATAGGAGGACAAATAAAGGATGCGTTCTATGAAGAAGTAGAAAAAATGCATATTTGATTTGTCCTTTCGCGATACCGTCATGAAAATTGTCTTAATGAGTATTTTAATGCAAAAGTTGGGGTGGCGGGGAAAGATATATTCAGACCAACAATAAGAAAATTTAGTCTCCATGAAGGCTAATGGTGTTCGATTAGTCTCTTTTGCCACATCAAATATTTCTTATTGATCCGAGCCCCCTCTTCCATCATTAATACAGCTGGGACGTCTCCAGGTGGTGAAAACTCGGAACCAGATAGATCATGTACTAGTGGACAAAGGCTAGCATCTGGTAGCATCATAGATTGTTAGATTCAAGTTAGATATACTTTGCAATTCGGGTCATTGTCTGGTCAGGGTGAAAATCAGACAACGGTCATAGCTTTTTTATTAAATAAACAAACGCTAAAGACGATTCTGAAAATTATGAAATAAAAAAAAACTTGAGAAATGATGAAACTGTGACAAGAATAAACAATCAACATTGCTCCTCGCCTTTCCCTTATTAGAATTTTCAGATGAAAATGTGGCAACGAAAGAAGATACTGATAGGATAAATAAAGAACGGGAGGCTGTAAGAGATACTATTAAATTGTCAGCGTTAGAAATCATTGGTTATTTAAAAAAGAGGCAAAACAATAAATGGTTTGATAAGGAATGTGTAGACATTGTAAAGAAAATAAAGAAAAGAAAACAAAATGAATAGGTTACACGAGCCAAATGAAGTAAATTTGGAAAAAATGGGATAACATTAATCGGTAAACCAAGAGGTTATTAAGGAGCAAAAATAGGGATAATTTGAGAGAGAATATTGATGATCTTCAAATGAATGCAAAAAAAAATAGGAGCATCAGAGAATTATATCAGGGAATTAGGATAGAGAAGATAGGGTTTCAGACTAGAACAAACATAATTAAGAAATGGGGATGTGATGGAAGATTCCAACAGTATATTAAATATATGGAAAAAGTTACTTTATTCAGCTATTAAATGCGCATGCAGAACAGGATATTGAAGAGGATAATTTATAGACAGCAAAAGTACTAGTCACACAATCAAGTGCATTAGAAGTTGAAGTGGCGATAGAAAAAATTAAGATTTGTAAAGCGTCAGGTCCAGATGGAATCCCAGTAGAATTGATAAAATCAGGGGGAGAAAAATTGATGTACAAGATACGTCGAATTCTTAGTAAGATTTGAGAAAAAATATCTTCCAAATTAATAGAAAGAATCGATTATCGTACCAATCTATAAAAAAAGAACATAAAACTGATTGCAACAACTGCAGGGGCATTCATTACCTTACCTTCGTACGAAATTCTAACAAGCACTCTTACTCCCTATATTGATGACATTCTAGAAGATCATCAATGTTGATTTAGAGGAAACAGGACTACACAGATCAGGTGTTTAACATACTACAGATTTTAGAAAATGGGAATATAATGGAACTATACACAAATTATATGTAGACTTTAAAAGGGCATACGATTCAATTAAGAGGGAGATGTTATATAGCATTATTATGGCGTTTGGAATTCCTAAAAAGTTAGTTAGACTCATTAAAAAAGTGTCTACATGGCACAAAGAGTAAAGTACATGTAGGCTATCAATTTTCGGATACTTCTGATATTCACAATCTGTTAAAGCAAGGATATTCGCTATCTCCCCTACTATTCAAAGTTGTACTTGATCATACCATCAAATCTACAATTCAATGGTGTTAATAAGCTGTTAGTTTATGCTGATGATGTAGTATTATTGGGCAATAGCGAGGAGATACTAAGGGCCAACATGCACACTATTTTGAGTAACACTAAGAAATTGTAATGGAACTTTCAATACAACAAAATATATGGTCACACATAGAAATACATTATGTAATGGAAATGGACTGCTTATGACTTATGAGGGAAATTTTGAAGAAGTGGCTGAATTCAAATATCTAGGAACAATAATTACAAATAGGAATGAGCTGCACAAAGAAGTTAAACATAAGCTCAATTCTGGTAATCCATGATATTATGCATTACAGGGATTCTAGACGTCTCAGCTCCTTTCAAGGAACATTAAACCGAAAATATATAAAAACAAAGATAATCTCCCAGTTATATTATATGGATGCGAAACATGGGAGAAAATTATATTACGAGTATTTGAGGATAAAGTTATTAGAAAAATTTTTGGACCAAAGATAGATGAACAGACAGTTGAATGGAGAAAACTATGTAACACTGAGCTACATGGTCTTTATAGGAAGCCAGATAATAATAATAACAGTTACATCTTGTAAACTGCTATGGGCAGGACATGTGGCACGAATGTGGAATGAGATGTGTATGGAAACTTCTTGTAGGAAAACCAGAGGGTAAACGCACAGTTGATAGACGTAGAATGAGGTAGGAGAATAACATTAACCATGATTTGAGGGAAGTAGATTATACAGAGGATTGGAAAACATTAGCTTAGGAGAGGGATGCATGGAGAGCTTATGTCCGCGCGGCCATGCACGTTTGTGTTCGATAGAGGCAGTGAATTAGTTAGTTAGTTAGTTAATAAAAACGATTAATTTCGTGTGGCGATATTTTATAGGAAATATAATGTTATAGCGAAGACTATTTAATGTTAAATGAGTCACGTGGTCTACCTTTTCTGAGCTAAGTTCAATTTGTAATGTTAAGAAAGTGGATGTGTGACAGCATTTTCATTGGTCGAATAACGACTTTACCTTTGAGCTTGTAAAGGTACGTACACACTTGCGCGCCGCGCGCGCGCACCATGTTCGTCGATTTGGACGGGGTTTTAAGGTGCGCGCGAACGGCGCGCGCGCCGCGCGCGCGTCTCGCACCACGATCCACTCATTGTCGGTTTTTTCCACGAACACTTTGATGGTTCGCTGTTTAGATTTGGACGGGTACCTGAGAGGTTCGTTGTTTTCGGTGCGCACCTATTATTTGAGTATGGAGTGGTCAGAGGAAAACATGTTAAAACTTATTGATATTTATAGAAGCAAGCAATTATTGTGGGATCCTCAACATAAGGATCATTTTTAAAAATCATTGAAAGGAGATGCCTGTTTTTTTTCAATGTTATGTGTTTTTTTTCGTGTGTACTGTAATTGTATGAATAAAATATAATTATTTAGAAAACATTATTTATTTAAGACGTTCATTTCATAATATTATGTACGAAGTGTCACAAAACAATACAATATATAAACACATTTATTACTAATTATTTATTTATTTCTTCAAAGACTCCAAAGAGCAAGATTGCTCATGTTAAGGGCCAATATACAAAAAATAGTGGCCATAAAACAATTAACAATAAAAACAAGAAAACAAATTCAGGCATAAGTTTAAGTAATACAAACTACTATAGATGCACAATATATATACACATATAAATACAATATTTAAACAGGATAATATTAATAATAATAAAATTAACAAAATTAACTAAGAAAGCAATGAGAAAACTATTTTTTAATACAATTAGAAAAATGTTTAACATTCGTTAAATGTTGATATTCAATAGGTAAGTTATTGTAATGGTTGATTAATGCATAACGAATCCCTTTTATACCTTTTTTTTTAGAAACTAGTATCTTTGTGCAATAAAGTACAACCTCTAGTATAATAATCATGTACATCTTTATTAAAAATTAAGGCCATGTTATGGTGAGATAGATTCTTAATAATTTTAAACATATATATACAAATCATATATTTTTTAAAATTCCTTTAATGCTATAATATTTGAAAAAGTATAAATAAAGTTATAAGATGTAATAAGTAATAAGCGTGACCAGACGTCCCGATTTTGGCGGGACAGTCCCGATTTTGGCGGGACAGTCCCGATTTTTAACAATTTGTCCCGCGTCCCGCGGCATTTGGAAAAAAGTCCCTATTTTTGGGAAAGAATGCAGGACAAGCGGGAGAACGGAAAGGGAATAGACATGGTTGGTTACACCTGCTCTGCAAAATGTCTACTGAAGGTTTGTGGGTTTCCTATGGATCGCAGGAGGTTCGTTGAAATTAATCATTTCGACGAACATAACACGCGCCGCGCATGCGTCACGCGCGCGCCGTTCGTGTTCGCGGCGCGCATATGTGTACGTACCTTTAGAATATGTAGCATCCTCTTTAACACCCAAAATAAGAAAATAAAAGCAATAAAGTATTATCTAGCACATGTGTGTGTAAGTTGTATGGGAGAATCTTGTAATATATAATTACAATTTTAACCCATTCGTTTCAGGTTTAAATGCTGAATACACTTTCTCAGAAACCGGATTTAAGTTACGGCAAATTATATTGTCTATTTTCAGACATTCAAAACAAACAAAAGATGACGGTACTTGAGATTACAATAAGGTTGAAAGCAAAAACGCATCTATTATGCATAAATGTTAACAAAGGATTGCCCTTACATGGGGTGTAAATAATATTGCAAAATATATAACAGCAGACTTAAGCGAGTGTCCCTCGTCTTCTGAGTCGCAGGCCATTTAACTGCCGGCGAGTCTACCTCGTATTTTGAGGCGAATGGGTTAATAGGCTAAGTATTACAACCTTTATAGGATAGGTTATAGGTAGCGAGGTTAGCTCAAAGGGCAAGGTTTTTTTATGTAAATCGTATTCTACGCTGTTAGAGTAATAAGGCAATGGTGTTGGAGAATCGTTTATCTGCTGTCACCAGTCTGGCTGTAGAAGACGTTCAGCTATTATCAAGGTTAGGGATCTTTCAAGGTCTGCTTTTATTTATGGAAGGAATGCTTGTACCGTACTAAATTCCACACATAACCCAACAATACCAACTTTATTTCACAAATATATATATATATATATATATATATATGAACACTTACTGAAATATGATACATTAAAAATACTCGTAATTATAGTCTTATATACAAAGTAACATTATTATTTCATGACGTGAATTTACTTATATAGCTACGTTAAATCATGAGAGAACTCAGAATTTGCGGCGTATGTCGCCGTAAGGTTGAAGTCCTTCCTTCGACTTGATTGTTAAAGATCTATTCTTATTTATTCAATTTAAAGCTTTCAACTAAGATCTCAATAAAATCCTAAATTATTCTAGTTATATATTTGTTTAATGTATAAATGTATTCAAGTTAACTCAAAGCGAATTTAAGGTATATATTGTTAAATCTTACTTTATTCAAATATTTAAAGATATTTATTCAAATATTTCAAAGTCAATTTGTCCAACCTGGAACTTATTATAAATCGCAAATATACTCACACAACCCGAGGTTTGAATTCATGTCCGTCTCCGAGCGTTCCCAAAAGCTGCCATCGATCTGAATGTTTTCCTACAAGTCGCGAGTATATATTTTGCTGAACTGCCCTTGATTTGTAGGGGAAAATCTCGGGTGGAAAGTTTGCTTTCCATGTGGAAATTTCATCAGCCACCTTCACTCCTAACCTACATTCGCCTCTTACTTTTACCCTACATACGATGGTTCGAGACTTTCGTCAGGTCAAAATGGAAATCTTTGTTTTTCCCATCAACATGTTGATATCTTTTGGCCCACATCTGTTGTTGTTGTGACCGAATTTACCAATAGGTTCCGGATATCGCGCATTTTTACTCGTTTTTTACTTCTTAACAGCCCTTGTATGAAACGAATGAAAAATAGTTATATTTTTAAGGGTGATTATTTTTCTCCCTATCTTTTGATATAAAACGTCAGTATATCTCGCCTCGGTCTCTGTCTTTTTATCCTTATTTTTACGGTATCTGCAGTTATGCCCTGATGCATTTATAATATTTCCTCCCGCCGAGACATAACCATAGGTTTGTAAAACCGTCGGTTATTCTCTATCTTAAGGGCGAGTTTCCAGAATTTTGGAATTCGCATGTCCGCCAGTATGACTACCCATAAATTTAGTCATCTGTGTTTAACGGGAATCCCTGATGGCGGGGCATCACAATTACTAGAGAAGGGCTCGTGTCCTTCCGAAATTAATTATTATGCTTGCGTATGTTCCGTGATACTTCATTTCTGTTGTTGTCTTACGTCATTATTATCTTAGAGACGAAGAAAAGAAATTCTTAATTTCGATGCTTACGTTGGTTGCCGCGTGAGAGATTGTTCCTTGGTAATTTTGAAGCCCTGTCCGGGATTTTTTTTTGTTATGTTGCCTATCCCCATCCCTAGCGTCTCTTCCTGTTAATACGTATACTGTTAGTTTCCGATGATGCGCCAAGCCGTGTGGGACCACGTGTCCTTCTTACATAAGTTCCAGGTGAGTTACATTTACTTTATGTTAAACTTAGATAACTTAGAGGAAACTTATTCGATGTTAAATATGCCGATTATGTTTTTGAATTTTTTATGCAATCGAAATGCCTTGCCTCATCGCGATTAAACATCACCTTAATGGGTGGAAAAATTTGCGAAATCTATCGAGAATAAATTTCCTCTCAGTTCTTACACATCTAATAAGCTGTCCTAATCCTTGATGTTAACAGTCCCTTAATCTTCGATCTTCTTTTGACATCTGAACCTAATATGATTATCATATGTTATCCTAATCCTTAATGTGAATAGTCTTTTAATCTTCTTTTGTTTACACAGCTCGTAGTGGTTTTATTTACTACCCCACTTGTATGTCTTTCGTTACGTTACCACTATGGTTCATACCGTCGTTCACACGTTTAAAAACAAAATTTTATTTACTATTTATTTTAAGCGGTCCACTGGTTGACCTGTAATATTACCTTATTTTTTGTGTTACCACTATGTATACACTGTCGTTCACACGTTTAAACAAAAATTTATTTAGTTATGTCGATTTATTTACTATATATTCCGCTGTCCACTGGTAGGCCTGTGATATTTGACCTTTATGTTCCAAGCACTTGAGTCGGTCCTTGCTGGAGGCTAGTGTTGTGCCCAAGGGCCAGGGTTCGAGTCCACCTTGTCCATGTGCTGGTAAGGAACCGGGCCGTGTAACCTGTGCCGGCTCGTAATTCAAGGTAGGCCTTACCATGTTATTTGCTTATGAGGGTCCGCGTTCCACACCCAGATAGGTCCATAGGACAATTTCAGGATGGGTTTGACGGAATTTCCTCGTAGAGTGTTGTGTTGCTAGGATGCTCAGCAGTTAGGTGAATCATTGGGTAGTTTGGATTAGAGGTTAGGGTTGACTGTGGAGAAAGTGAGTTTTTTTGTTGTTGGGTTGGTGTCCTTGTTGATCGGCTGGACCCTTACTCTGGTAATGGCCTTCATCAGGAGATGTGTATAGTGGAATAGTTGGTCCTGGTAGTCCTTTTGTTGGTAATTAGACCTGTGCAGTTTCCAGGACGCCCAATCTTGATTCCACTCTGGTCCAGGCCAGGATGAGCCGCAGGTCCAGGAGTGATGCTGGTTGTGGCAGCTGAAACTCTCGTACATGTTTTTAGAGATTGGGTGGATAGTTAAAGCTTATGGGTAATATTGAAACCCATTTAATTCCCTTAGTATATTTGCGATTTAGTTCCAGGTGAATTATAGCATTAATTGGACATGATCTTCTACTCGGGTGTGATTTCTTTGGGAATTATTTTACTGGAAGTTGTTGGTACCAGCTTACAAATAGTCGCTTATGTTGTAGATGAGCATCCCTAGATTTATTTACTTTTTGTATTCTAACCCTTGATAAGCTTGGAACATCATTTGTCTTATTACCTAGTGTCCAGAGGTGATCGCCCGTCAGGTTGTTTATTTCTGGGATGTTTCAATTTCTAATCCCTGATTAGCTTATGATTTAAGATTTGTTTTATTAACATTGAGCAAGAGGAACACGTCTCATCTTATAACCGAGCTATACCATAATACGCTCGCCAGTATTGATAGCAAACTCCATATCTTAGGGGGCGTTAACTAAATTATTGAATCAAAGAAAAATTCTATCTAAGTTATTCTCAACCTGACGTTCGGTCGCCTTCCTTCCAGGGGACCTGAGTTTAATACTCTTTTCCCAGTCCCTTTTATTTTGACATGTGTGTGGTCTATGCTTTTATTTTCCTTTTGTTTCCCCTTATGTTGTGTTCACCCTGTTTCTCCCTGTTTAAATCTATACCTGCCATAGCATTGGGTTCTCTTCTAATCCCCTAACCATATTTCCCTAAATTTTATCTCTCTTCTTATTATTTTCCTCTGTTAACCTAACCATATTTTCATAAAATTTATATCTCTTCATATTATTTTCCTCTGTTTACCTAACCATATTTTCATAAAGTCTTATCCCTCTTCATATTATTTTCCTCTGTTTACCTAACCATATTTTCATAAAATTTATATCTCTTCATATTATTTTCCTCTGTTTACCTAACCATATTTTCATAAAGTCTTATCCCTCTTCATATTATTTTCCTCTGTTTACCTAACCATATTTTCATAAAATTTATATCTCTTCATATTATTTTCCTCTGTTTACCTAACCATATTTTCATAAAGTCTTATTCCCTCTTCATATTATTTTCCTCTGTTTACCTAACCATATTTTCATAAAATTTATATCTCTTCATATTATTTTCCTCTGTTTACCTAACCATATTTTCATAAAGTCTTATCCCTCTTCATATTATTATTTCCTCTGTTTACCTAACCATATTTTCATAAAATTTATATCTCTTCATATTATTTTCCTCTGTTTACCTAACCATATTTTCATAAAGTCTTATCCCTCTTCATATTATTTTCCTCTGTTTACCTAACCATATTTTCATAAAATTTATATCTCTTCATATTATTTTCCTCTGTTTACCTAACCATATTTTCATAAAGTCTTATCCCTCTTCATATTATTTTCCTCTGTTTACCTAACCATATTTTCATAAAATTTATATCTCTTCATATTATTTTCCTCTGTTTACCTAACCATATTTTCATAAAGTCTTATCCCTCTTCATATTATTTTCCTCTGTTTACCTAACCATATTTTCATAAAATTTATATCTCTTCATATTATTTTCCTCTGTTTACCTAACCATATTTTCATAAAGTCTTATCCCTCTTCATATTATTTTCCTCTGTATACCTAACCATATTTTCATAAAATTTATATCTCTTCATATTATTTTCCTCTGTTTACCTAACCATATTTTCATAAAGTCTTATCCCTCTTCATATTATTTTCCTCTGTTTACCTAACCATATTTTCATAAAATTTATATCTCTTCATATTATTTTCCTCTGTTTACCTAACCATATTTTCATAAAGTCTTATCCCTCTTCATATTATTTTCCTCTGTTTACCTAACCATATTTTCATAAAATTTATATCTCTTCATATTATTTTCCTCTGTTTACCTAACCATATTTTCATAAAGTCTTATCCCTCTTCATATTATTTTCCTCTGTTTACCTCCCCATCTCTTCATAAAATATACTCCTGCTACTTAGTTTATTTTAAGCTAATTTATTGGGGCCGGAAATTCCATGAGCATGATAGTTATTGAAAAAAAATTGTAAATTTATTCGTCTGTTCATGTCGATAGGTTCCATTACTTCTCAAACGTCGTTTAGTCAACTTCCTACCACAGGTTCCGTCTAACCTTATTTCCTATGTTTCCTGAACTTATTTATTTACTTATTCATGTTTTTATTTAATTATGTATTTTAGGTACTTATTTATTTAACTTTATGTTGTTTATTGTTGCTTCAACTAACCCACTCTACCTTATTGGTTTAACCTCTAATTTCGTGTAATATCCTTATGTGTTTAATTTCTAGTTTCTATATTTCTTAGGTGTTTAACCTCTCCTTTTCATGTACACCTATGTGTTTAACCTCTAATTTCCTACACTCCTTATGTGTTTAACCTCTAATTTCCTGAGATCATTATGAGTTTAACCTCTAATTTCATGCACTTCCCTAGGTGTTTAACCTCTATTGTATGTAATATCCCTACTTAGGTCAATCTGTCTCTCTTGGCTCTACTCGTCGATCGCACAATCGTATATATATATGTTTCCTTTAGTATTTTTCTTCTAGTGTCTCGACGTTTCTGACGTCCCTGACTATTATTCGTTGTCCCTTCGTTATGACCATATCCATGTGTGCGTACGTCTTTTTCTTCGCGGTTTTCCTGGCATCCTGTCCTTCCTAATTCTATCCTTTTCTTTTGTTTCTCCTTAGTAAGCCTGTTGGTGCCTCAACGTCCGCTACTGCATCCAGAAGGGAATTATATCCTATCCTCCCAGACGGGGTCCGTCTCTTGCTAACCTCAGTTCCTAATCCCGGCTATGTATCCTTGGGGTGGGTTAGCCAATTCACCTTGCACGACCATGAAGACCAAGAATGGGCTCGACCTCCGACAACGGTGACTCGGTTATCCCTTGCACGACCACGAAGTGGAGGCCGGGATGCTCCCATCTTCGTCAACAGTGACTCGGTTCCTTCCTAACCCCACCCCTCTCATCTTCGCGATTCCTGTCTCGCTATTTCTCCTGTCGGGTGAGCCAGCGAATTCACCTTGCACGACCATGAAGACCAGGAATGGGCTCGACCTCCGACAACGGTGACTCGGTTATCCCTTGCACGACCACGAAGTGGAGGCCGGGGTGCTCCCATCCTCATCAACAGTGACTCGGTTCCTTCCTGACACCCCTCTCATCCTGCTGCCTCAGGACATTAACCTTAGGGAGAGCCTTTTTGAACTCATGGACGCCGCCTCATCGGAAAAGTGGATTTTATCCTAATCTTTTTGATGGGGTTCCCCTATTGCCATCATCACTCCCTAAACCCGGGTATCATGACAGTTTTCCGTGGGTCTCTTTGCCCGTAATTGTATTGTGCTTTCATTTGTTTCTATGTTTCCTTGTTTCCTCTTAGTTTCCTTTATTGTTAATTCCCCGATGCCTATCCTTCCCTAAACAACGATGTTCCATATGGTCCCTAACGTCAGTGCCAAGCCGGCAAGGTTTTATGGCCAGTGCCCCAAGATCATTTTGGAGTTCTCAGTCTCTAGATCATATCATAACGGGGGTGCCCCACCTTCCGACTTGCACCTGCCTAGCTTGTTGGCGAAGTGTTCAGGCAACTCGCCAAATTTTCGAGGCCATAACCTCTCCAAAAGGGTCCTTAGTCCTTCCCAACTTGTATCTCTGTGTGCGATTATGTAAAATTTTCATCTCTGTTTGGGTATTTCTAACGTTACCTAGCCTAGATTGACCTAAGTTGTAGCCTATCCTTTTATCATCCTTCGTAGGCCTAAATATGAAGAGTCTTAAGCGATCTAGTTTTTATCTATTATCGTAATATGTCATATCCCATGTGTAAATGTGTGTCTACTACTCGACTGGTCACTAGCCCTAACTGACATGGAACAAGGCTCGCAGTACAAGAGAGTCTAGGCGCCCTTAGGCCCTCCAAACTTTACGAAGCCAGTCCATCTCAGCAGGATCCATTGCCTGCAGAGTGTATTATTTGTTGTGTCATACTCAGTAATAGTATTTTGTGTAACCCCTGGGTTCCCATTTTGAAATTCCACTATTCTGCTAGATCGACTAAAACACCTCACTGATTGCCAAGAATCCTAAATTTCGCCTTCTAAATTCTAAGTGTATTATTCAATGCATTGTAAGTCCTACTAAGTTTCCATGCCCCTCTTCCTTTTCCTTCACTTAATCAAATTTTCCTAAGTTATTTACCAGATGCCTCGCCTTCCTTACGCTCCTGTATCCATGATTACCCTTGATCTCCTTATACTGTTAATAATTTCTATCATCCTCGTTGCCTAATCGTCATTAAATTCGCACGGGGGCCCCTCATCACACTTCCTTAACAAGTTTCCAGACGAATACAATGTGTTCACTTACTCCCGTACATGGTAACATTCTTTCGGTTTTGTAATTTTGCTTTCCTGGTCCTCCATGTTACGTTTACCATACTGCCGGTCTTGTTTCAATCCGTTTATAACTCAGAGTGTAAAGAAACCTTTTGTTTGAAAGGTTCAAATCAGTTCAATCGTCCCGGTCTTTGAATAGGCCTTTGCCTTAGGAAGTATCTAGCCTGAGTGTGGGTATCAGCCTCAAGATCGTTAGGATTAATGTCAAATCCTAAGAACGGTTCGTCCTCTGAGTCTAGTGGTTCAGTTAACTTTCCTACTACGCCCTCTGGTGGAATTGTCACTTGTGGAGTCAGGGGTCTATAAGGTATAGGGACTATGGGTTGGTTGGGTTCCCAAGGAGGGTCTTTGGGATCGGGAATGTCGATCTCGGATGACTCCGAGTCCGCGTCGCCTCCATCAGTTTGAGAGAAGGGGTGATTGGGTTCCGTTGGTGGGGGTAGTGTCGGGAGTGGTTTTCTGCGGGATTTTCCCTCAACTCCTAGGTTGGGATTGGGAAGATTCGATGGTGGTGTCGTAGGGTCGTAGTGTATTTTCTTCATACGATTCACGTTTACTGTCATCTCTGTCTGGTCCTCTTTCGTTATTACATAATTAAAGTCACTCATCCGGCGTGTGATTTGATAGGGCCCCGAGTACTGAGGGGAAAACTTTTTACAACCTTTGGAACCTATCGTCATGTTTTTCAACAGTATCCAGGAACCTACTTCGAATTCCCGTAATCTTTTTCCTCGATTGTAATATTTCTTTTGTCTTTCTCGCCCTTCTTGGTTCTTTTTCCTTACCGTTGCGTGGGCGTCCTTTAATGCTTTAGCCAACTCTACCACGTGCCAGTCGGCTGTGTCGGGTGCTGGATTCCTATTTTGTCTAATTTTTGCGGTTAGATCATCTATCGTGGGGGCGGTCATCTCGCGTCCAAATAACAAAAAATGTGGTGAATAGCCAGTGACAGAGTGTGGGAAACTTCGCGCCGCCATTAAGCTATAGTCTATATACTGATCCCAATCAGACTGTTTTTTATTTACGTAGTGACTCATAGTCTGATTCATACCGTGATGGAAACGCTCGATTTTTCCTTGGGACATTGGATGGTAAGCAGTGGATAAAATCCTTTTTATCCCCAACATCTTACTCATCTGTTTAAACAAGTCAGATAGAAATTGTGTCCCTCTATCTGACGTCAGAATTTTAGGACACCCGAAACGTGTAAAAACATGAGTCATAAGTGCGTGCGCCACTGTCTCGGCGTCTTGTGACGGTATCGGAATTGCCTCCGGCCATCTAGTAAAATGGCAGATGTAGGTGAGGAGGTATCTATTTCCTCGAGGCGTGGTCGGATATGGCCCACATAAATCAATGGATGTTATGTGAAATGGGTAGTTAGCCTCCGGCAAATCCCCTAGGGGCGCTGGTGCCAAGTCTCCACGTTTCATAATGGCACATGACCTGCATTTCTTTATGTACTCCTTCACGTCCTTGGACATACCTTCCCAATAGTACTTCCCTTTTAGGAGGGCCAGGGTTCGATTTTCGCCCTGGTGTCCTGACGTCACGAGGTCATGGTGAGTCCTGAGTGTAGACTCGACTAGCGTTTTCGGGATGACTAGAAGATGTGAGTCCTTATCATGCCAATAGGCCAGACCCTCGTCATCCAGGAGGAGCTTACTAGGTTTTCCTTTCTGGACCTTCTCGATTTCCGCATTGCAAAAGAAATCGGCAGCCTGATGGGCTTTAATATTCTCCCTAGTTAGAGATAGGTCCGCCTCGCCTGTCTGAATAAGACCCACGTATCGGGATAATACATCTGCGTTCGTGTGCAGTCTCCCGGGCTTATGTACTATGTTGAAGTCATAGTCGCTTAGAGCGGTAGCCCATCTGGTTAATCTACTGGACCCATGGTCACGTGTTACTTTCAACCAGACTAGCGCATTGTGATCAGTCACTACAGTGAATCGGACACCATATAAATAACACCTGTGTGCCCTGATTCCGTACACGACTGCGGCTAGCTCCTTGTGGGTGGTAGTATAGTTTCTTTCTGCCGGGTTTAGAACCCTACTCCAGAAACTTATGGGTCGCTCGACGTCTCCTTCCTGTTGCCAAAGAATAGCACTAATCGCCGTGTCTGACGCATCCGTGCTAAGGAAGAACGTCTTATTGAAGTCGGGATGATGTAAGATCGCGTGAGTCATTAAGGCAGTGCGGAGGGAATCGAAAGCTGATTGCTGTCGTTCACCCCACACGAACCTCATGTTCTTTCGCGTCAGCTCCGTTAGTGGTACGCTAGTGTGGGCGAAATCCGGAATGAAAGTTCTATAAAAGCCTACAAGGCCTAAAAAAGCTCTAATTCCTTTCACGGTCTTTGGTCTAGGGAAATTCTCTATACTTCTTATTTTGTCTGGGTTTGGTCGTATGCCCTCTCTTCCTACAATATGTCCCAAGTAGGCGACTTCTGATTTCGCGAACTCACACTTGTCACGGCTTAATTTAAATTTTGCTGCGCGTATCCTCTCAAAAACTTTGGTTAATTGAAGGACGTGTGTTTCCGCTGACGGGGAGGCTATGAGTATGTCGTCTAAATACACTAGGGGCTTTAAGTCTCCCATTCCCATGAGCACCTTGTCCAGTATTCGACTCCATGTCATGGGTGCTCCACATAGGCCTTGAGCCAGTCGGTTAAACTTATAAGTCCCGAATGGAGTGATTATCCCAGTTTTTTCGCTATCCTCAGGTTTAATGGGAATGTTATAATAAGCACTCTCAACATCTAGGATAGTGAAATACAACTTTCCTGATAGCATGGCAAGGTTTGCTCTCAGGTCTGGAATGGGATAATTCGGGAGCAGTGTGACGTTATTTAAAGCCCGATAGTCGGCAACTAAACGCATTTTTGGTGTCCCGTCTGGGTTTAGTTGCTTTTTCTTTACTAATATCACCGGAGCAGTCCATTGCGTAACTGCTGGAGTGATTACCCCCTGGTCTTCCAAAGTATCTAATTTCTTTTTCAATTCGTCCCTTAGGGCGTAGGGGACTGGATATGGGTTTTTCCTGATAGGTAGGGCATTGCCTGTATTTATCTCATGGTATCCCATGTCAGTACAAGGTAACACACCTCCTTTTTCATACAAAAATAAATCTGCATTGTCTAGTAATACTGGTAGGATACTTTTCCTTTCATTTGGCTCTAAGTGATTCACTTTCTCCGCGAGTTCTGATTTTATCTCATCTACCTGCTCAAAATTTCCTAAGTCCCGTTCGTAGTATTCAGTTTCTCTTTCATACTCCGTATGATGACCTAACCGCTCTTGGCTAGAACAACTCCCGGACCTGTCGTGATAATTAAATAATATGCGATTTACCTCCTGGTTTTCCTCATCGCGTTGACTTTGTGGATTTTCCTCACAAGCTTCTATGTTACGTTTGTCTATCGTTCTTACACCTGTGTGTTCTACGTTCCGACCGATTTTCTCTATTTCCTCTAGGGACGTCTCCCTTTTATCAGTTCTGCTTATCTGTTCCTGCTTGGCGTCCTTTCGTGGTTCTGCCTTTTGTTTATAGCCCGCCTTGTATCTCCAAACGGCTCCTTTCCTAACTCGTCTCCTACCTCTGGTCGATTCCTTTGATTCTTGTTTCGTTTCCGTGTTTACCTTAATACCTGTGTTTTCTTTTATTACTAATTCTCCGAGGCCTATCGTTTTTCCGGCGCCTATCGTCTTCCGTTCATTGCTAGTGTTTGCTATTTCTACCAAGCAATATCGGTGCGGTTCTCGTGGTTTTGAATTGGGCCCTAATTTTATGCAACGCTTCTTGTGCATGTAGAAGACAGGTGTAAGAGTTCGTCCGAAATATAGTTGTTCCTTGTCCGTGCCTAAATCCATCCTAGGCTCTACTAATATTTCCAGTGGCAGACTGTTGGCGTTAGCGGTCTTAATTCGTCCTAAAATACACTGGATAGTCCTGGGGGCAATTTCAATTTTCCCTTGAGTCACGATTTCCCATCCACGGCCATTAATCTCTGAGGTATGGTCCGAGAGAGAGCTAGGCGAGGTATCCAATTGACGGTGATCAGTCGTCCCTGAACCTCCCTTCTCCCTCTCCACCGTGCAGTCCTCCTGAGGGTTATGACTTTGTAGGGGATAAATTTTATTTCCTAGTTTTACGAATTGGTCTTCCATATTGATGTCTGCCTTTAGGGTATTTAGTATATCTAGGCCAAATAGTCCATCAAATTCCCATGATAGATGTGAAACCAGGAATTTCCCTTTGTAGGTACTGTCTTCCAACTCGAAAGTAATTAGTTGGGTACCCATCAACTCTATCCGTTTCCCAGACATATCATAGACGTTTTCTAAGGTTGTTGAAATTTCCGAGTTACTAATCCCTGGTTTGATTATTGAGACACTTGCTCCAGAATCTATGAGAAAGGTTCGATCCTTCCCTTCGATTCTGACGGTGACTAGTAACTCCCTGGTGGTAGTGTAGACCCTGAATATCCCTAGTTCCTCCGGGGTGCTGGGTTCGATGATTGGGTCTGTGTCACCGAAATTGGTGTTTGGGTTCTCCCTCTTACGTGGGCATTCCCGGGAAACGTGTCCGGTCTGGTGGCAGACATAACACTCCCTGCTATTCTGACGGGGAGGAGGGTCTCTATTACTAGAATTCCCTCCCGGGTTGGACCCTGAATTCCTTGGGGGCACATGGTTTCGAAATGGCGCCCGTTCATATCTAAAGGAACCAGTTCGCGTAAATCTATTTACTGCCCTATCCTGTTGGGCGGCATAGGTTCGACAATCGAATACCGTATGTCCGGGCTTAGCACAGTAGTTGCATATTATTGCCTCTCTGTACGGGATAGCTGACCTGTTCCCTGAGGGGCCTTGGGATGGACTATCCCGCGGGGGAGGGTAGTTTCTATGTCCCTCGGGTTTTGACCCTAAATCGACATCGTGTTGGTATCTATGCGCCTCGGCGTCTTGGGCGCCCGTTTCCTCTATGTCCACGTCTTCCCATTTTAGGGCTATTTGCACCGCTTCCTCTAGGGTGGCCGGGGAAGATAATTTAAGGTATCTTCGCATTCGCCCATTTATTCCTCTAAGGAAAGCTAGTAATGTTCTACTTTCAGCCTCCTCTATCACCGTAGCCTGTGCCACTGGATCTGATTTATGGGGTGTCGATAATCGTCCTAAATGCATGCATCTATCGGCAAATCGCCGAACCGGTTCTTCCCCTCCTTGTCTTACTTCGGCTAATTTCCTGGCGTATCTCTCGGGGTCGCTGGTGGAGAACCGTTCCTTGAGTCGTCTAGCCAAGGTATCGTAATCCGCGTGTATTAATCTTGCATCGGCTTCTAAAAAGGCCCTAGCATCCCCTGTTAATTTTGTTTTTAAAATTATAACCTTTATTTCATTTGTCCATCGATTAATAGTGCCCAATGTATGTATCATATCTAGAAACACTTCTATCGACATGCTCGGGGAAATTCCGTCCCATGGGGGAATTTGGTCTATTAGAGCCGCTCCACTAACAGAGTCTATGCTCGGAGGTGGGGGCGTCGCTACGGAGGGTGTCGCGGAACTGGTTGCGACTGATACAATCTGTTCTCTAAATTGGGCCAAGATGGCCTCTTGCGCTACCATCCTAGATGATAATTCTCCTATCGCCTGGGACACCTCTTCGGGAATTTGCGGATTCATCTTGGGAGGCATTATCTTCTCTATTATTTACTAACACAACAATTTACCTAACGTAACTAACCTTTCTGCAAGCGTCAGGAGTAGTTCTACCTATCAGCACAACACCTAAGTTTATGATTCCCGCAATGTAATAATACCTAAATATCTTAACACCACACACAATGTCTCTCAACACAATAATTTACTTATTCTAACCAAAATAATACACTTCCTGTAAAAAGTCACAACTTAAATTCCACAAACCTTTATATAAACACTAAATGAAAACTATTGGACACGTCAACATAAATTAACTTTACCACTATTAAAGAAATTAATTCAACCAATACAAAAAATAATATCCCAAAATCTGTGCTGTAAATGAAACACAAGTTACCAAGTTAATTTATGCTGAAATTGAACACACTTAAAATACTATGTTATTTGATTGCTCATCTACTTAAATTAAATTTCTGACTTCTCTCATGTGATTATAAAGAAAAAAACTCCTGAAAAAAAAAATATATATAGATGAAAGTTGCGATTGCTGTTCTGTGTGGATTGAAATTTTAGGGTTCGTTTCCTTATCCGTGAGAATAATAGAAGATTATGCTCACTAATATATCACACCGCCGGGCACCAAATTTATTACAACCTTTATAGGATAGGTTATAGGTAGCGAGGTTAGCTCAAAGGGCAAGGTTTTTTTATGTAAATCGTATTCTACGCTGTTAGAGTAATAAGGCAATGGTGTTGGAGAATCGTTTATCTGCTGTCACCAGTCTGGCTGTAGAAGACGTTCAGCTATTATCAAGGTTAGAGATCTTTCAAGGTCTGCTTTTATTTATGGAAGGAATGCTTGTACCGTACTAAATTCCACACATAACCCAACAATACCAACTTTATTTCACAAATATATATATATATATATGAACACTTACTAAAATAATGATACATAAAAATACTCGTAATTATAGTCTTATATACAAAGTAACATTATTATTTTATGACGCGAATTTACTTATATAGCTACGTTAAATCATGAGAGAACTCAGAATTTGCGGCGTATGTCGCCGTAAGGTTGAAGTCCTTCCTTCGACTTGATTGTTAAAGATCTATTCTTATTTATTCAATTTAAAGCTTTCAACTAAGATCTCAATAAAATCCTAAATTATTCTAGTTATATATTTGTTTAATGTATAAATGTATTCAAGTTAACTCAAAGCGAATTTAAGGTATATCTTGTTAAATCTTACTTTATTCAAATATTTAAAAGTTATTTATTTAGCAAAGTTGATTTTTCAACAAGTTAATTTGTCCAACCTGGAACTTATTATAAATCGCAAATATACTCACACAACCCGAGGTTTGAATTCATGTCCGTCTCTGAGCGTTCCCAAAAGCTGCCCTCGATCTGAATGTTTTCCTACAAGTCGCGAGTATATATTTTGCTGAACTGCCCTTGATTTGTGGGGGAAAATCTCGGGTGGAAAGTTTGCTTTCCATGTGGAAATTTCATCAGCCACCTTCACTTCTAACCTACATTCGCCTCTTACTTTTACCCTACATACGATGGTTCGAGACTTTCGTCAGGTCAAAATGGAAATCTTTGTTTTTCCCATCAACATGTTGATATCTTTTGGCCCACATCTGTTGTTGTTGTGACCGAATTTACCAATAGGTTCCGGATATCACGCATTTTTACTCGTTTTTTTCTTCTTAACAGCCCTTGTATGAAACGAATGAAAAATAGTTATATTTTTAAGGGTGATTATTTTTCTCCCTATCTTTTGATATAAAACGTCAGTATATCTCGCCTCGGTCTCTGTCTTTTTATCCTTATTTTTACGGCATCTGCAGTTATGCCCTGATGCATTTATAATACTAAGTAAGCTTTTTTGTTATTTATAAGCAATGCAAATGTAGAATACGTTGGAATTTCAGTTGTTTCAAAATGGCCGCTTCTGAATAATTATTTATTATTCAATGCCGCAGGTTGTCTTTTTAAATATTTATGGTATTCTCCCCTGGCATTGTAACCCACTTCTGAGGCTAGGGCGCCTGGATGGCGGGGTTACGCTGTCCCGATAATATGATGGGTGATGGTGATTATAGCAGTGCGCCAGGAGAGTTCTTAATCCTAAACTTAATGCAATATAAATATGAATGATGACAATAATGATGGTCAGATGATGTTCAGGGGCCGTTTGAGCCTCAATGTTACGTGACATTTGTCTTACAGGTGAGGAAAAACCCCGAAGAAACCTCACCCAGAAAACTTGTCCCCTCCGGGTTTCGAACCTGGGCACGTTCCGTGACAAGGCTGTACGCTACCTCGAGACCACAGATAATCACAAAACAGTGGAAATATTTGAAACGCGGTGATAAAAAATATATTTTGACCATATCTTAATGAATTTACACAAGAAAAATATTCCTGTAGTCTTGTAGACTTTGGAGAAGCTTAAATATCCCCAGTACTGTCTATTATTTATTTGTATATCATAATCCAGGAATGGAAATTATTAAACACATTAGGAATAAAATAAAAATGACAGTAACATGATAATACGAACAATACTTTTTGCAGAACAGGTACTGCTGGCGAAAAGTGAAGATGATTTAACAACGATATATTTATAAATTTCAAGGCGTTTTAATAAAGTTTAATATGGAAACTTCTGATGAATATACTAAGTTGATGCCATTGATTGGAAAATATATTTTAAGGGTAAAAGTTATCATAAAAATAAAATAATTGAACAAATAACTGTTTTTATATATTTAGGATAACATATCTATCAGTTTAATCACCAAATAGAAGCTGAGACAAATTTTATAAAATATATAAACTGTCACATATGGAGCTGAAATTTAGAAATTCAATGTCGATGGAAATGTATTTCTTGAGGAGAGCAGCAAGATGTTCAAAATTAGACAAAATAAGAAATACTCTCATAAGAGAAAAAATGAATATTGGTTATTCAATACTAGATTATAGACGGTATAAGCAGTTAAATTGGTATGGGCACTTACGACGAATGCAAGAAGAAATATTACCCAGGAAAACATTGGAATGGTGTCCACTTGGAAGAAGGAGGAGAGGTAGACCTCGAAACTCGTGGATGCAGGAAATAAGAACTGGAATGAGAGCAAGAGAATTGGAGGACATGGAATGGATGGAGAGAGAAGAGTTGAGAAGAAAAATAAAACTTTAGGCACAGAAATATGTGCAAAACATTAAAATTCTGTAGGCCCTATATAAATAAATTATAAACTGAACTGTGTTTTAAAGCAAAATTTTGGCAAATAAACGAAGCAAGAAATTAAAATTAGATTCTACAACGTAATCTCAAAACAATCTTTCTTGCATGGAAGTGAGGATGGACCCTGCATCAGCATGATAAACCAAGAATAAATAGTTCTTAAATGAGATTCCTGAGATCTTTAAGTGGAGTTACATTAAGAGATAAAGTACCTAGTGAAGAGTTAAAAAATAAATGGAAGGTGGAAGAGCTTGTAAAGGAAATATACAGCATCACATTAAATGGAAACAGTATGTTTTGAGAATGTCAGAAGACCGGTTACCGTTGAAAGCACTATGTTACAAACCATGGGATACCAAAGACGTGAGAATACCCTCATCGTATAGAAATACCAATTCTTGTAGTCACAGAACAGGTGATTTGCCTACAACCTGCAGAGGGCAGAAGAAGAAGAAGACAAGAGAAACATAAATATACAACAATAGTCAAAGCCTGTACATGAATACATACGGCAGTACGCTCTGTACACCCTAAACGCGATGTGACCAAAGATGTTTGAATTGTCTGAAAATAAAACTGAATTGAAAAAATATCTAAATAAATAATTTTAAAAAATAATAATTGATTTAACATGCAAGGTCATTCCGCGGCTATTTAATTATTTTTAATGATACCATATTCGGTTTCGATGGTCCAGGGATTAAGTTTTTCTTGTCTCTGATCTCGTGGGTCGCGAGTTCAAACCCGTCCGGGTCAATTTATTTAGGAGGAAAAATAATTCATGGGAGAAGTCCTCCGGGAGGGACTTTAAATCTGGGGCCGAGATTCTGAAGATTTTCGTTCTCGTAAAATAACCTCAAGCCTAAATTAGATTATCTGACAACATTTTATTCGGCTTTGCCATCAAAGTAACATCTTAGTTGCCCACTAGACATCTATTTGAGGCGGTTAGGTAAGAACTATTAACTTGATAACATCTATAGGAAAATATGTGTAACTAAACTTAGTTAGGTAACTCCCGCAAGGAAGCACTTCTGCTCCTCAAAGAGATGTACAGATAGGCAGGCAAATGATGACACTGGAGTGGTGAACATGATGAAATGTTCATAATAATTTCATTTCAACCCGCATTGGATTGGCGACTGAAGAATACCAAGAAGACCCTCACAAGTTGTCGGCATCGTGGTTTGAACCTGGTAGCTTCTAAATATAAGTCTAAAACATTACCCTTGAGATAATTATTTCAATTGAAATTAATTGTGTTTATGATTAGGGAATAGTAATACATGCCAAAACATTATGTAGAGAAACATTAAAATTACCCTGTCTAGTACAGTTGCAAATGAAATAGTTTGAAAAAGGAAATATTGAACGAGGAAAATATTAATACAATTCCCATTGTGGAATGTAGCGGCGGATCTATTTATATCTACGAATCGCAGGGCGAGCATTGATTTTATCGATGGGAATTTACACAAAACGGTCTGCATTACAGGATGGAAGTAATGAAAGTCCGTAGGTTTAAATATCAAATTTTTGTAGCAAGTACCTATGATATAAATAGGGGTCGATAATGTTCGCTTTTCTAAAATATTTGATTATTGGTGAATCACTTTATAAGAAAGGTGAATAATGGAATCATTTTCACGCAGTATATAAGGAAATGAAATCAAATAACTTTGTCCTTAAGTATTTTTCAATAAAATACAATACTGTCATATAAAAAGGTTTATTAAATTTAGTTTCTTTTAATTTTATTTGTTCTAAAACAGATCATGAGATTAAAAAGTATCAAAGGAAATATTTGCATTATTTCACGTCCAATATGCAATGTGATTAATTCTCGCCTTCATTACAAAATATAAATGAGGAACATTTTTTATCTTTTAAGAAACGATACATGCGCCAGTCGATCAATAAGAAAAAAAATGAAAACATATATTTAGAGAATCGGGTACAAATCCCGACTCAAACATTCATTTTTTTTCATATCATATTTGCCTTCATTGCAAAATATAAATGAGGAACATTTTTATCATTTAAGAAAACGATACATGCGCCAGTCGATCAATAAGAAAAAATGAAAACATATATTTAGAGAATCGGGTACAAATCCCGACTCAAACATTCATTTTTTTTCATATCATATTTTGCCTTCATTGCAAAATATAAATGAGGAACATTTTTTATCTTTTAAGAAACGATACATGCGCCAGTCGATCAATAAGAAAAAAATGAAAACATATATTTAGAGAATCGGGTACAAATCCCGACTCAAACATTCATTTTTTTCATATCATATTTGCCTTCATTGCAAAATATAAATGAGGAACATTTTTTATATTTTAAGAAACGATACATGCACCAGTCGATCAATAAGAAAAAAATGAAAACATATATTTAGAGAATCGGGTACAAATCCCGACTCAAACATTCATTTTTTTTCATATCATATTTGCCTTCATTGCCAAAATATAAATGAGGAACATTTTTTATCTTTTAAGAAACGATACATGCGCCAGTCGATCAATAAGAAAAAAAAATGAAAAACATATATTTAGAGAATCGGGTACAAATCCCGACTCAAACATTCATTTTTTTTCATATCATATTTGCCTTCATTGCAAAATATAAATGAGGAACATTTTTTATCTTTTAAGAAACGACACATGCGCCAGTCGATCAATAAGAAAAAAAATGAGAACATATCATATTTGCCTTCATTGCAAAATATAAATGAGGAACATTTTTTATCTTTTAAGAAACGATACATGCGCCAGTCGATCAATAGAAAAAAAATGAAAACATATATTTAGAGAATCGGGTACAAATCCCGACTCAAACATTCATTTTTTTCATATCATATTTGAATTCATTGCAAAATATAAATGAGGAACATATTTATCTTTTAAGAAACGATACATGCGCCAGTCGATCAATAAGAAAAAAAATGAAAACATATATTTAGAGAATCGGGTACAAATCCCGACTCAAACATTCATTTTTTTTCATATCATATTTGAATTCATTGCAAAATATAAATCAGGAACATTTTTTGTCTTTTAAGAAACGATACATGCGCCAGTCGATCAATAAGAAAAAAAAAATGAAAACATATATTTAGAGAATCGGGTACAAATCCCGACTCAAACATTCATTTTTTTTCATATCATATTTGCCTTCATTGCAAAATATAAATGAGGAACATTTTTTATCTTTTAAGAAACTATACATGCGCCAGTCGATCAATAAGAAAAAAAATGAAAACATATATTTAGAGAATCGGGTACAAATCCCGACTCAAACATTCATTTTTTTCATATCATATTTGCCTTCATTGCAAAATATAAATGAGGAACATTTTTTATCTTTTAAGAAACGATACATGCGCCAGTCGATCAATAAGAAAAAAAATGAAAACATATATTTAGAGAATCGGGTACAAATCCCGACTCAAACATTAATTTTTTTCATATCATATTTGCCTTCATTGCAAAATATAAATGAGGAACATTTTTTAACTTTTAAGAAACAATACATGCGCCAGTCGGAAAAAAAAATGAAAACATATATTTAGAGAATCGGGTACAAATCCCGACTCAAACATTCATTTTTTTTCATATCATATTTGCCTTCATTGCAAAATATAAATGAGGAATATTTTTTATCTTTTAAGAAACGATACATGCGCCAGACGATCAATAAGAAAAAAAATGAAAACATATTTACAGAATCGGGTACAAATCCCGACTCAAACATTCATTTTTTTTCATATCATTTTTGCCTTCATTGCAAAATTTAAATCAGGAACATTTTTTATCTTTTAAGAAACGATACATGCGCCAGTCGATCAATAAGAAAAAATGAAAACATATATTTAGAGAATCGGGTACAAATCCCGACTCAAACATTCATTTTTTTTCATATCATATTTGCCTTCATTGCAAAATATAAATGAGGAACATTTTTAATCTTTTAAGAAACGATACATGCGCCAGTCGATCAATAAGAAAAAAATAATGAAAACATATATTTAGAGAATCGGGTACAAATCCCGACTCAAACATTCATTTTTTTCATGTCATATTTGCCTTCATTGCAAAATATAAATGAGGAACATTTTTTATCTTTTAAGAAACGATACATGCGCCAGTCGATCAATAAGAAAAAAAATGAAAACATATATTTAGAGAATCGGGTACAAATCCCGACTCAAACATTCATTTTTTTCATATCATATTTGCCTTCATTGCAAAATATAAATGAGGAACATTTTTTATCTTTTAAGAAACGATACATGCGCCAGTCGATCAATAAGAAAAAAAAATGAAAACATATATTTAGAGAATCGGGTACAAATCCCGACTCAAACATTCACTTTTTTTCATATCATATTTGCCTTCATTGCAAAATATAAATGAGGAACATTTTTTATCTTTTAAGAAACGATACATGCGCCACTCGATCAATAAGAAAAAAAATGAAAACATATATTTATAGAATCGGGTACAAATCCCGACTCAAACATTCATTTTTTTTCATATCATATTTGCCTTCATTGCAAAATATAAATGAGGAACATTTTTTATCTTTTAAGAAACGATACATGCGCCAGTCGATCAATAAGAAAAAAAAATGAAAACATATATTTAGAGAATCGGGTACAAATCCCGACTCAAACATTCAATTTTTTTTCATATGATATTTGCCTTCATTGCAAAATATAAATGAGGAAAATTTTTTTATCTTTTAAGAAACGATACATGCGCCAGTCGATCAATAAGAAAAAAAAATGAAAACAAATATTTAGAGAATCGGGTACAAATTCCGACTCAAACATTCATTTTTTTTTCATATCATATTTGCCTTCATTGCAAAATATAAATGAGGAACATTTTTTATCTTTTAAGAAACGATACATGCGCCAGTCGATCAATAAGAAAAAAAATGAAAACATATATTTAGAGAATCGGGTACAAATCCCGACTCAAACATTTATTTTTATCATATCATATTTGCCTTCATTGCAAAATATAAATGAGGAACATTTTTTATCTTTTACGAAACGATACATGCGCCAGTCGATCAATAAGAAAAAAAAAGAAAACATATATTTAGAGAATCGGGTACAAATCCCGACTCAAACATTCATTTTTTTTCATATCATATTTGCCTTCATTGCAAATATAAATGAGGAACATTTTTTATCTTTTAAGAAACTATACATGCGCCAGTCGATCAATAAGAAAAAAAAATGAAAACATATATTTAGAGAATCGGGTACAAACCCCGACTCAAACATTCATTTTTTTCATATCATATTTGCCTTCATTGCAAAATATAAATGAGGAACATTTTTTATCTTTTAAGAAACGATACATTGACATTACAATTTGCCGATGATCAACTGGTTTTAGCGCGACAATTTTGTTATGGAATTCATGATAAAAAGGTTGAAAAGCACATATGAATCATGGGGTCTCACAGTAAATTTACAAAAAACAGAATATCTGGCAATAAATAGCAATGAAAGAGAAAACTTAGTATTGGAAGATGGAATCCAAATAAAGCAAGTGAAACAAACTAAATATTTGGGAATGATTATGGATAACATCGAAGGTATAGGCAAAGAGAACATAAAACATAGAATTGAATTGAGTAGCAAAATAATATCATCATTAAATTCCATATGGTGGGATAAGCATATTTGGAAAGACACAAAAATATATATTGGTAAAACATTGGTGGAATCTGTTGCAATGTACGGAAGTGAGGTATGGACAATCAATAAGTACTACAAGAATAGACTAATAGCTCTAGAAATGGATTATTTACGAAGAAGTGCCAGAAAGTCTAAATTAGAACGTGTCACAAATAAGGAAATTAGAAACAAAATGGAAGCAGAAGAAAGCATAATTGAAAGAATTGAGGAAAAGGAATTAAAGTGGTAAGGACATGTTTTAAGAATGGAAGATGAGCGATGGCCGAAGCAACTATATGAATGGCATCCTGACAGAAAGAAGAAAAGAGGAAGACCAAGGTTAACATGGAAGGAAAACATGAAGACAGTAATGCAAGCTAGAGGGCTAAGCATCGAAGATGCCCAAGACCGTAGGCTTTGGAGGTTTGGCACGGGAAGACGGCAGCAGCTGTAAAAACCCGAAGATAGGTAGATAGAGAGAAACGATACATGCGCCAGTCGATCAATAAGAAAAAAAAATGAAAACATATATTTAGAGAATCGGGTACAAATGCCGACTCAAACATTCATTTTTTTTCATATCATATTTGCCTTCATTGCAAAATATAAATGAGGAACATTTTTTATCTTTTTAAGAAACGATACATGCGCCAGTCGATCAATAAGAAAAAAAAATGAAAACATATATTTAGAGAATCGGGTACAAACCCGACTCAAACATTCATTTTTTTTCATATCATATTTGCCTTCATTGCAAAATATAAATGAGGAACATTTTTTATCTTTTTAAGAAACGATACATGCGCCAGTCGATCAATAAGAAAAAAAAATGAAAACATATATTTAGAGAATCGGGTACAAACCCGACTCAAACATTCATTTTTTTTCATATCATATTTGCCTTCATTGCAAAATATAAATGAGGAACATTTTTTATCTTTTTAAGAAACGATACATGCGCCAGTCGATCAATAAGAAAAAAAAAATGAAAACATATATTTAGAGAATCGGGTACAAACCCGACTAAAACATTCATTTTTTTTCATATCATATTTGCCTTCATTGCAAAATATAAATGAGGAACATTTTTTATCTTTTTAAGAAACGATACATGCGCCAGTCGATCAATAAGAAAAAAAAATGAAAACATATATTTAGAGAATCGGGTACAAACCCGACTCAAACATTCATTTTTTTCATATCATATTTGCCTTCATTGCAAAATAAAATGAGGAACATTTTTTATCTTTTTAAGAAACGATACATGCGCCAGTCGATCAATAAGAAAAAAAAAATGAAAACATATATTTAGAGAATCGGGTACAAACCCGACTCAAACATTCATTTTTTTTCATATCATATTTGCCTTCATTGCAAAATATAAATGAGGAACATTTTTTATCTTTTTAAGAAACGATACATGCGCCAGTCGATCAATAAGAAAAAAAAAATGAAAACATATATTTAGAGAATCGGGTACAAACCCGACTCAAACATTCATTTTTTTTCATATCATATTTGCCTTCATTGCAAAATATAAATGAGGAACATTTTTTATCTTTTAAGAAACGATACATGCGCCAGTCGATCAATAAGAAAAAAATAATGAAAACATATATTTAGAGAATCGGGTACAAATCCCGACTCAAACATTCATTTTTTTTTTCATATCATATTTGCCTTCATTGCCAAATGTCAAAAATATAGTTATAACATCTAAATATACAAGCGTTACTGCTATAAATTAAATATTCTCTTTAAAAAGTTGCTTAGCTGTTATGGTGGCCACTAGATGTCAGGGAGAACGACTTCCCGCTACCTCTTGTGTGAATTGAGAATACTACATATATAAGAAAAAATGTATGTTTGTGTTGGAAAACTTGGACAGCTCAGTTGGTTAGAGCGCTAAACATACAGAGAGTAGAGACTCGGGTTCGAATCCCGACTCAAGTATTCATTTTTCTTTTCATATCATATTTGCCTTCATTGCCAAATGTCAAAAATAGAGTTATAACATCTAAATATACAAGCTTTACTGCTATAAAGTAAATATTCTTTTTAAAAATTGCTTAAGTGTTATGTTGGCCACTAGATGGTGTTGGAACGACTTCCCGCTACCTCTTGTGTGAATTGAGAATACTACATATATAAGAAAAATGTATGTTTGTGTTGGAATTCTTGAGTAGCTCAGTTGGTTAGAGCGCTAAACGTACAGAGTTTAGAGACTCGGGTTCAAATCCCGACTCAAGCATTCATTTTTCTTTTCATATCATATATATATACATATATATATATATATATATGTCGGCCGCAGTGGAACAGTGGTCCCTAGAGTCGGGAGTTCAAACCCGGTCGGGTGTCGATGGATTTTTTAGGATGGAAAATCCAAGGAGCAAGTCCTCCGGGAGGGACTTTAAGCCGTAGAAGGATTGACGCCTGAATAAAAAAGGCCTCTAAGGAAAATTTACCGACCTTTATTATCCCATTAATACCTTAGTTGCCTACTAGATGTCTCTTTGTTTCGTATGTTGGTCCATACTATTATTGTCATCTGTAGGGAAATAAATGTAACTATATCTGCTTGGTCTAGTAACTCCAAACAAAGGAGAGGCTAAGGCCAACATTGGGCTGTTACACCATTGTAGATATATATATATGTGTGTGTGTGTGTGTGTGTGTGTGTGTGTGTGTGTGTGTCAGTCAATACCGGTACTAATAAAATGCAAGATAAAATTCCGTTGAGGTATTAATCACTAAATAAAATTATAATATAAAGTAATTATAAAACTGAATATCAGTAAGTTTCAATCTCTTGAAGTTGTTAAAATGTTTAACAACAATTTATGAGAACACAGTTTCTGAAGGACTATTTTACCTAATGTGCTACAGGAACTTCATCATATATTGAGTAAAGTTTTCTGAAAATTTAAAAATTGTTCTTTAAGTTAAGGGGACTGAACCTACAGGTATTGCATTTTATAATTTTGTACTATGAGCAATTCCATATGTGACTGACTGACATATACAGTACACTTTTGCAGCAAAACGCTTGCATAAATATTAGAATTGATTGAAATTAGGGATGTTATCTACGTGATATGATAGAGCGTGTGATTAAGACTGTACATAAACATACAACTTTTGAAGAAAAACAATGTTATTCATTATCTATTAAAGTGTGACTAACTGACATAAATGTCAACTCATCATGCACCTTACCATGATAATCTACATCATTTTCTGAAATGGCATTCCTAATTCTATTTTCCAAAATAACATTTCTAGGGCACTTTACAAGTTACATTCTAAATAAAAAGCGAATCCTAAATCACAATTAAGACTGCATTATGACCTAATATGTGATGTGTGACTGACTGACTCACTGTATTCTGCGACTGACTGACATATCTGAATTTTATTTACAATTTCAAAATGCAAATATTACAACAATGTAACGAAATACATTGAAACTAGATAAATCGCTTTAGTAACAGATATTAATAAAGAACTACATATAATTTATCTTCTTCTTCTTCTTCTCAAACATAATTTGTAGGATTTTCGTCCTGTTTATTTACAAAATCACTCCTCGGAGGAAGACGTATTGGATGTGCATTCACTCCCTATCCATCTCTTGGCTGGTCTTCCTCTTGTTCTTCTCCCGTCCATTGGTCTATCTTCTTTAGTTCTTTTTGCAAGTCGGTTTTCTTCCATTTTTTCTATATGATCCTTCCAATATATTCGTCTATGTATAATAAATTTCGCTATGTCTTCAATATGACATTTGCCCCTAATTTCTGTGTTGTGTATTTTATCAAATAATGTTTTCATATGAATAGTTCTTATGATTTTCATTTCGCATGTGCTTATTATTTGTTTAGTTTTTGTTGTATCAGCTCTAGTTTCTGCTTCATATACGATAACTGGTTGAACTATCTTTTGTATATGCGGGTTTTGCTTTTTTTTGACATAAGTTTGTTGCGCCAAATTAAATCTTTCATATATCCTGATATTTGTGATGCCTGTTTCTTTACTTGTTTTATTAATTTTTTAGTGTTTGTTATTAATACACCTAAATAATTAAATTCTGATACTTGTTCTATAATTTTTCTTTCCACTTCTAATTTGCATTTTACTGGTTCTTTTGATATTGTTGAGCATTTTGTCTTATTCGTGATAATTTCCATGTATTTTCTGGCATTTATATTAAATTGATATAAAGATGTTTGTAAATTATCTTCAGATTCTGAAAGGTGTACGACATACCTGTCCCAAGCCAGGTTTGAAAAAGGGTGAGGGAGAGGAGTAACACCTCGTAAAAAAACCTTGGTTCAGCTTGCCCAGCTGATAGTACCTTGCCAGGGTTACGGTGAAGACTTCAACGGCAGATACAGCGGAGAAGGAGTCCTTCAGTACGGTGTACCTGGCGGAAGAGGCAACTCTACATCAACTGCCTTGTAGATTGACAAACGGGCGGATGGGGTTCGTTAGTCCTGCAAGACATTCCATCTAGGAGAGACAACTGCGAAATAAAACGGGGCAGGCTGAGCTCTGGAGCTGGGTAAAGGCAATCGGCCTAGGGAGGAAATCCCAAATGATAAACCCGCCATGAAAACGGGCTAGCAACCCACTTCAAGATGTATTTTATACATTGCTCGCAGTCCCAAGGATCAAGCCTGGGATCAAAGACTGAAACAAAATATACTTTATCAATTCTACAAAATGTAAAATTTTAATTTTGCTGTAAAATAAATATTAATTTAAATCAGTGATGTAATTAAATTAATTCGCTTACCATATACCATTCTAAATTATGCAAAATAACAAAAATACTGAATCTTAATAACAAAGGACCTTTTCTATTGTTAAATAGACCATATATTTTTTTTGACGAAGTGGATGAATTCAAATACCTAGGAACAATAATCATAAATAGGAATGAGATTCACAAAGAAATTAAACATGGGCTCAATTCTGGAAATGCGTGCTATTGTGAATTACAGAGACTTTTGATGTCCCAACTCCTTTCAAGAAACGTTAAACTGAAAATATATAATAGTATTATTCTACCAGTTATACATATTATATGGATGCGTAACATGGACTCTTACTTTAAGGGAGGAAAGGAGATTACGAGTATTTGAGAATACTGAGATTGAGATTTTTGGACCGAGAGATGAACAGACAGATGAATGGATAAGACTACATAACAATGAAATAAAATGGTCTTTATAGGCAGCCAGATATAATAAGAACAGTTAAATCCCGCGGACTGCGATGGGCAGGACATGCGGCACGAATGGGGAATTACAGAGGGGTTTGGAAACTCTTTGTAGGGAAACCAGAGGGAAAGAGCCCAGTTGGTAGACCAAGAATGATGTGGGAGAATAACATTAACTATGATCTGAAGGAAGTAGATTATACGGAGAATGATTAGAAAACAGTAGCTCAGGATAGGGATATATGGAGAGCTTATGTCCGCGCGGCCATGAATCTACGGGTTCGATAGTGCCAACGAGTAGAGTATATATATATATATATCCATCCATAGTAATTCTGTCCGATGGCAGGACTTTCATTGCAATCATAGCATTTCATGCAATGCTTTGCAGCTTTACTAGGGATTTATAGGTATGGTAGCTTCCCGTTGCTTTCCACACCGGTGAAGGATGATGATGATAATGATGAAGATGATGATGGTCGGATGATTTTCGGGGACCTTTGGGTCCTAAGGATCGTGACATTTGAATTGCAGATGAGGAAAAAACCTCGAAAAAACCTCACCGATGAGCCTGTCCTGACCGGGAATCGAACCCGGTACCGCTGCGTGACAAGTCAGCATGCCAGCTCGAGACCACATCGGTGGATATATATGTATATATATATATATATATATATATATATATATATAACAAATTACCTGATGCAAGATTTAATATTTTTTACCTCTAGATTGAACTGAATAATTGAAAAAAATGCATTAAAATGGAATTAACAATAATTATGCCTTCGATAACGTATGCACATTCTTAATAAGTTAGTTGTTTACCAGTATGCATGTACTTTCAAAATAAATTATTCACACGAGTAAGGTGTCCAATTGCTGACATAGTGAATTCTGTTTATAAACTGAGCTGTTATTGCTATTAGCCTGGTGACTCATTTCATAACATTGATGTATCAGATTTGCTTATGCAGTATTATTACAGGCCCATTAATAAAAATAATTTTTCCTGTCACACGCGGAGTCCCATACTGCAGTTGAATGGTTTGAGGCATGTTGCCTTAATAGAGAGCACTGGTTCGAGTCCCCCATGAGAGAAAAAAATAATTCTCATGGAATTGCGGCCACAGTTGGACTGGTAGCTGCCCAGAATCGTGAATAATTTTGGCAGCTATAATATTTAGTGGCTAAAGTCCAGAAAATCATTTATAACGGCTGATCACATGTCATCCCAATATTGGCTAGATGGTTGTTCATCTCCGTATTTGATATATTTGGTGGATGTGAGGTCGGCAGCCGGCTGGTAGGACAAGGGCTTTCTAGACCTGTCGCCTAATTTTTTTACACACGAATTTGTTAATTTGTTTCGCTGATTGTTTGTTTGGTAGTTGTGCATACTCTATAACATAAGGGTCCAACACTCACGTTGTGAATGCAATGAGTTACCGTGATAGCTGCAAGATGTTCAAATTGTTTTTTCTAGACATTTATTTTCTTCTTCTACATCATTTTGTGGATCCTGAACAGTTATTTGTTTGGTTTTACAGCTCACAATATTACGGAATTTTGCCACCACTTTTTATCTTCTTTTCCTATTTTCCATGCATGCGTGTTATCCTTTTTACTTCCATGGTGCGATTCAAAGAAGTTCAATTTTATGTTAAATCCAAATATGTAAGTATAAACAGTATTATATTGCTAAATGTATAGGCCTCTTTTAATTAAAGTATCTGATTCTCCAACTGAAAATATGTTATCACCGCAAGTTCTGGAAGAAGTCCCTATAGTTCGGAAAACACTTTTCTTAAGCAAACATCTATAGCACATTTGTCATGTGTCACATAACCTGACACTAGAACAAAATATGTCTTCTGAGCTTCCGTGTCACCTTCCATCAGGCAAAATCATTTAATATTGACATATACTTATTATTCCAATGTACTGCCTGGAACTCATTGTTCTTTGTATGTATAATTTCTGAGAAATGAACATGTATGGCTGCTACATTTACAGCAACCTTTTCCCAAACATATTTAAACACTTCCACTGACTGCCTTTTAGCTAAAATAGACAAAGAAGAAGGGCCTGTAATTATTTTATGGAACAGCTGAGCCGAATAGTGTACCAGATTTCCTAAACCATGTTTATGCTAATCGTCAGCGGAGAGCAGCAAACAACTGACCGCGTCATGTGTATTAGCATTATAAATGAGAGAACAAAAATTCAGTCAGTCACGGGACTCTAGCAGGAAAAATAATGACTTTACATGAAAATGTCATCAATGCTTGTTTGTTAGTTGTGTACCGATAACGTAGAATCCAAGAGGAAATTTTAATCCATCAATTATTATGTTGTGTACAGAAATTTTTATACGTTTTCTGTGACTGACCATAGCTTATGTTAACAATTACACTGGACAGCCAAAGAGTTACGAAAGTAAAAGTGACCGTTTTATATTAAGATGAAGTTCCTAATTACGAATATGGTAATTAAAATGATGACACAGTGGCCAGGTTTTTAAATTATCAGCATGCCTAGTGTTACTGCGTATGCTGTGAATATTGTAGTAACTGTGAAGTCAAGAGAACACCCATAGATGAGGGGAGACAGTGACAGCCGTAAAATATAGATAAGATTTATCTTAAGGGGTCGGTGTTTACCCCAACAGGTTGTGAAATCTGTGTTGAAATGGAATTTCGTGAGTGACCAATGGTTCGTTCTTTGGTGTGTAAGTTATATAGATGTGCAGTTTTGTCGTATAGAACATATATGATTTTCTCAGATACGTTTTTAAAATTATGCGCAGAGATAGATATGATTGCAGTGTAATAAAAGATAAAATGCCACGAAATTGTGTGTATAGTCCACATAACGTTTGTTACATTTGAGAATAAGCGACGTTCGCTTCGCAAAAGCGCCATATAACTCCATCTATTAAGAAAGCTTACCAATCTTTATTTCGGGTGCAAAATATAGGATCTTCATAAACATTTTGCGCCACATATTTGCTACAATTTCATGTTCTGCAAATCGTAGTGACTGGTTGAAAGGAAAGAAGAAATTCCCATTATTTGGAGAGAACAAACTAATAATGTAAGTGACTTATTTCTGCATGGTCCAAAAGAAGAAGAGGTCAGCTGTGGATTATCCCAACATACCCTCAGTTATTCGTCGGTGTCACACTCTAAAGAGCTTCCTATTCCAGTACTACTAGACTCCTATAATATTGATTAAGACGATGAAACGAAATCCAGAACTTCGGAAGTAATACCCAGATCATCCACATCCCATGATCCTGACTTCAATCTTGAAATTGCAACTCAGTCGCACAGAATGATTCAAGAGGAATTAAATTATCTTGTCCGAGACTCAGAACTCTCAAAGGCCAAGACAGAGCTCCTGTCTTCGTGACTTAGACAGTTTAAGTATCTTGGCGAGAATGTGAAGGTCACTGCACATAGAACACGCCAAAAGCCACTTGAGTAATTATTCTGCAACAATATACAAGGTTTAATGTCTGCGATAAACATCCAACACAAACCAGAAGAATGGCGATTATCTTTAAATTCATCAAAGTCCAATCTTAAGGCAATGTTACTGATGTGAGTGCATTTAGGTACTTGATGGGAGTGTATTTAGGAACTTATTCACAAAATTTCCCAGACTGAGTACACTAAAATTAAGGAAGTTTTTTTTATTGGTTCCTTGGTCAGAGAACTCTTTAAGGACAAACACTTTTCGGAACATTTGAAAAAATGCATGGGAATCATTCAGAGTAGTTGCCTTAAATTTCTTGGGGAACCACGGGGCCCCGAACTACAGACAATGTGTGGACAATATGTTACCAGCTTATCGTAAAATGGAGTGCAATATGTCATTAAAAATCCATTTTCTCCTCTCTCATTTGGACTTTTTCCTGGAAAACTGAGTTGTAGTTTCTGATGAACATGAGAACATTTTCACCAGACGATCGCATCATTTGAAAGACGATACCAAGGCAAATGAGATACATTTATGCTAGCTGACTATTGCACCGGTGTAATCCCGCTCAATGCTACCATTAATTGCACCGGGACTTGAACCCTTTAACCACGCGATCTACTACCAAAGATAACACCGCGTGTTGGTGCTGGATCAAACCGTTATTGTTGACAAATAATTTGAATGGAAAACATAGATTGCTCAAATTAAGATATCTTTTCCCGGGCCCATAAAAGGCAAAGATTTAATCAACTTTCCTTAATAAATTATTTATCAAACATGTAATGTGCAGTGAGCTACAAGTTATAATCGTGGAAGCTTTAAGGACAGAAAAACTCACATACGCTTGAGTAAGCTTTGGAATTTTACCTTAATATCTGACATAGGCATAATTAAAATAAATCAGACAATTAAAGTTTAATACGAGTCAAAAAAGATAGTCAGATAAAACATCGAAAATAAATAAATAAATAATTAGTTTAACAGAGAAAACAATGCTATCATTGATCATCTGTACAAAAATAATATAATAAACATACATACTTTTACACTCACACTAGTCCAGCCTAGGGTTCGGGTATACAGTCCTTGCGGCCCCACCCTGGCCTAAAGGACTAACAAACCAAACTAGCTCTTCTGAACTATATTGACTAGACTCCGACGATAACTGAACATATGACGATGCGATGTTAGAAAACACAGCTATTTATGAGAGTTCACAAGGAGAGGGGAGAATGCGCGATAGTCCACGGCGTGTACTAGGAAGGGAAGGGGTAGGTAGGAGAGCATTTGGCACTGTTCACAAAGATCACACACGAAATGGAGAGGCGATGGCGTATAGTAGCGCAGTATGACGTATTCCCTGTATCGAAATCTTGATTTCGGTACACTAGTGTTGGTCAGTGGTGAGAGATGTCCCCGAGGCCCATTACAGAAGACAAGCTAAAAGGAAACGCCCTTAACTGAGGTAAGTTAGTCTTAATATTACCAGCTTTAAGGAGGGATTTTATTTTACTCTAAGATATTTGTCAAAAAAACGGGATCACTGCTAACAATTTCATAGTCATTTTCGTGTTCAGCATGAAAAAAATACACCGAAATCTGGTCATTTCAATTCCATAACTAACAAAAAGTTAAAATTTGTTGTCCAGTGTTATAGGGCACATTTGAGGTATCTAGAACATTAGAATGCAATTAATATTACTGCATTCACAACTAAGAAGGAACGAAGTATGGTTAACAAAAGAGTTTGTGAAATAAAGCGAATTAATACGACTAAGTATTTAAATAACAAATTCGTAAAATGTTGCGTGTTTTACTCGTTAGGAATATGGCAAGTTCTACCACTAATGTTAGGTTAAAATAATACACATTTGAAACATAATCTTGTAGAATCAGGAAATTTGATCTTTAAAAAATATATATTACGCCATCAAAATTATTCCTGCGCCAATTTCAAAATTTTCACCTCGGTATGACATTTACATGGAATTGCACCTACACAAACCAAGGGGTTTGTCGGGGCTCCCCATAACCACTGAAATTAAAGCGCGTTTCCCCTGCAAAGATGAAATATATCGTATGTCAATACAAACTGTATGTTCCCTGAAAGAAGTACTTCATTAAGGTCAAATGTATTTAATGTATTAATAAAATGTGTTTAATGTATTAATAACAAAGACCTGCGAATTTAATTTTTTTTTTGCGTCAAAGGTATCTAAACCAAATTCTGGTGAGCTGAATTCAAATATGTTAACATTTTATTTTAGTATCGCTAAGGTTTTTTTGCCATGTTGAAATTACATTTTATTATTTTTTGCATTATATGCAATAGCCGTAATCCTTTAAGTTGCTCTAAAAACTACAGAGAATTGATACGGTGTTAATTGTGCAGTTGAAATAGTTTAAAATAAATAAAAACTACTAATATTCTTGAAGGTCTCTATTTTCTCCTCAGCTTGGCAAGAAGTGAACAGTGAGTTGATTGGCGTTTGTGCTCCTGCCGAGGATTTTCTCTTACCAAACACCAAAATGGTAGGTAATCTTGGAGACAACCCATCGGCCAATGGTACCTCGTTTCCATCTCTTTTATGTATTGATGGAATCTCTCATTATGTTCTTCACTTAGTGCTCATAAATTGTCTGCTAAATGTTGAAGATGGTATTGGAGGAAATACAACTTCAAACTCATATTACATCCCAGTCCTCTGAATTTTTCGAGCATGGTTTTTTTACTATTTTCTCATACTGAACATCTTTAACATTACCCAGAAACTTCTCAATGATGTCCTTGTATGATTCCCAAGCTTGTAGTTCCATGTCAGACATGCCGTTTTTAAAAGTAACACCCATAATAAGTTTGCGAATCTGTGGCCATCAAAACGCCGTCCTTTACCTTTGCCTTCGACAGTAACAGATTTTATAGCAATATATTGGCAACAGGGGGCATTTTTGTCCAAAACTTTAACTAATTGCTTCATTAGTCCTAGTTTTATGTGCAAAGGAGGTCGCAATTTTTTTCACAATCAACTAATTGGCGATTTATTATGTTTTTGTCCCTGACACCAGTTGTTTTCTTTTCGGCCAATTAGTAAATGTCCTGTCTTTTTCCCTGGCCCTAGAGTCCCATTGGCATGAAAAACACGGAAATTTCGTGTACCCTCTTTGTTGCCTCAATTAAATACCACATACATTAAGGTCACAGCACACGTACCATTTGTGTTCATTATATGTTTATTGTAGAATAGTACACATATTTGTATATGTTTCTTTCATGTAGGCTACACTGACTGAACTACTGGAACTGATGCTAATTTATTCACATTAAGCAAAAGAACGTCCTTTAGGCTTATTTTGCTAGAATCAATAAATATACGCCAATCTGCCGGTTCAAAAATCTTTTCCTAGACGACCATTTCGAGCCAGGGATATAACAACCGTATACTACTTCCTCCATTACGAAATATTTTTTTGTTCTTCTTCACGATGTCTGTACCAATAAAAAGTTGTACCAGGAGCTAAAAGATTGCCGTCTTTCAATCTCGATCCTAAAAGTTCACTTTTTTCTTTTGCAAGAGACAAATCGCATACCAAATCGTTTAATTTTGATTAATTGGCTTTTGATTCTAGGGACAAATTGAAATAATCTTCTGTGCTGGCGGTGGAAGGAGTGCTGGTACAACTCTTTTGTAATGTTGTTCTTGGAATTGGAATTGTAAAATCTGGTATATAATTGTATAAGCTGGTGGCTTATTGCTTCCGCAGTTTTTCACCGGAAACTGAATAATATAACCAGGTGAAAGTCATAGTATTAACCTATCTTCAGTGAAACCCAATGACAAACTAATATGAATTAAATTAGTGATAATATTATATAGAATTGTAATAAATATAAATGTTTACATATTTTAATACAGTACATATATACCGCATACAAGTGGTGGACCGCGCTCTCTCATTTTTGTGTTAAACATAGAATTGTGCAAAATCTTTATGTGCAACACAGAAACTAGTAATAGTTTCATTATCATGGCATTTGACTTGACATGTTTGCATTAAAATATATCATTCCGTAAAATCTTCGCAGGCCTGTGTAATTAATGGAAATACGTGTCATAAATACAATATATTAAAAATATTATATCAGTGTAAATTTAATGTATATACAATATTTTCTACTATAAACATAATAATAATAATAATAATAGTAATAATAATAATAATGATACAAGAATAATAACAGTAATAACACAATGCAAGAAACAAGCCATTGTATTAAAATTAAGTGAAGGGTATTTTTTATACAACATCGATTTATTGAAAAATTGATTATTCTACAGATGTAATCTTTTTTTAGCCGTCACCCTTCAATAAGAATTGGAGGAAATATAACTTCTTGTACAAATCTTTATGGGGATTTCGGTTTTATCGAATTTGCGAAAAATCACCATTTCTAATAATAATGTTTTCGCTCTAACAATTAGTTTTCGAGTGTGACTGACGGAGTTAATAAATAAGGAAGCCACTGTCAACTCTTCTGTCGAATTGAATGTCGTGTTAAGGTTTTTGCTGCAGTTCATATTAAATAACTTGGCGTCGGGTTAGAATGTTCTTTGCATATTACCAATGCCAGTTGATAGAATAGTTAACCAGTTATAAAGCTTGTGTCTAGGTCACGTCTATATGTCAGGCATAAAACCCATGCCCTAAAATATATTTCGAGAGAAAATACCATTTTACACTAGGTCAGTGCACTAAAACCACGAGTCCCATAGAATAGCCGAGTCACAAAATTTACCCTGGGAAGAGGAACGAGAGGAAAAGTAATTAATTTTCTAAAATTAAAATCGAAATCTAGTGATTTTTATTTCAACATATTTACAGACGCATGACATAATTTTAAGCCTTTAAATTAGTGAAACATTTCTTCTTGTTTGTGACGATGACGGCATAGTGTTTGTTCGGCGTAGACATGGCTTTTTAGAGAAACACAAACTTAGAGCAGGGTATTGTAAACTGTACTGTCGACGAGCCGAGAATCGGCAGCAGAATGCGTCACGTTACTCTAGATGAGCAATTTGATGGGCCATCATAAAGTAAATTGTCTCCGAAACATAAGTTTCTCAGTTGAGACATACAGAGTGCAACTTATCAAAAGTGTGTTTGTTTTTGTTCAGCATCTCGCTTTATGATACGTTTGGAACAACTTTTGTGGAATTAAATGTTCGGGATTTTGACTTAACAGTTCATTTTTGGTGCCCTTTGTTTGAGGTATGCTTCTTTAGCTGCCTCTATAAGATGGTGGATGACTAAACGAAGTCGATCCTACTTTTTTAAAATAATGGCTATGTGTGAGTTTGGTTTTGATGAAGAAAAAACTCATATATAATAAGCAATTGTTATTTATCTTGATTAAAACTCTTACACAACGCAGAAGCATTAGCTGTTATGTCAGTTACCTTTATTTTGTATAATTTGTGACCAAAGTTTATTAGAACTAAAACTCAAAACAAGTATTTAGTAACTCCTTCTACATATATAGGCTACTAGTCGTATATCAACCATTGATTGTTCAAAATAAAATTGAAAAATTCAGATATTCTCATGATGTCATTCTACAGTTACGTCAATTACTCATATAAAACGGTAACAACAATTTTAAGTACAATTATTAAGGACAGAAACTCCATATTTTCTGTAAAAGAGATTGAAACCTGTATATAAATGCTTAGAAGAGAAGACAATAGTGTCCTATTGTATGAAGGCTAAAAGAAATTTAAATATTTTGTTGCAATGTTTTTACGTCAGTTAAAATGGATTTCACGCACTCACACACACACACACACACACACACACACACACACACATTAACACACACGCATGGACACACACACAAACACACACACACACACACACACACACACACATATATATATATATATATATATTACATGAAAAGGAATTAACGCCTGAACCGGGAATTGAACCCGAAATATCTAACTTTAGATATTGTCTTCTCCACCCAGGCTCTCAGTGCAAACATTGATTTTTTTTCCTTATATACAATTCTCTTTCCTACATTCCAGCGTTAATTTTTCGTTTCATGCAATATTTGGCCTTCTTTGCTAAATGTGAAAATTTAATTATAACATCGAAACATATATTTATATATACACGTTTTGGCCACGGTCATCTAGGTGTATAGTAGATAAGATCAATGAAGATCTGAAAGAAATCCAAAATGTTTTCAAGAGAACAATATCAATTCCTTGGCATTATCTAATAAAAATTTTATCATAAGTAGCCTATTGTAAATATTATACTCGCAGTTGTTGGAATCTATAAAATTTGGCATATTTATTCAAACACTACAGTATGTGGTTGTTTCTAATATTAGCATGGAAGTGAAGTGGGTTGTAATCTAATTTGTGCCCTTATACAGAGTGCGAGAGACTTTGCGTTCTTTTCAACTCCAACCAGATTTGTTTTTCTTGTCGATATAAAAAGGTTTCCATTAGCGAAACCAAGGTACTTTTGGATCAGAGAGGGGAAACACTGAGAGAAAAGGGTCTTTCAAGCTACAGATGAGGATTCCAACGGGCTGGGAATGAAAAAAAAAGGATGGGTGACAACACATGGATGATGAAATATGTGTTAAAGATGATAAGGCGAAAGAATGCAATAGAAAATTGAAAGAAATGTAGGACAGGTATTAGAAAATTTCTGTAAGTGGAACAGGGATAGAGATGCAGTTAGTTGATGTGTGAGAGAGGGAAAGGGAGAGAGAGAGAGAGAGAGAGAGAGAGAGAGAGAGAGAGGAGAGAGAGAGAGAGAGAGAGAGAGTATATACGAACATTTATTCCTTCACAAACTAACTCACTGGCACTTTCGAATTTGAAGATTTATGACCGCGTGGACATAAGCACTCCATACATCCCAATCCTAAGCTAATAATTTACAATAATTCCTTGTATAATTCATCCCCCTGAAATCATTGTTAATATTATTCTCCCATCATATTCTCCCATCATATTCTTGACCTACCTACTGGGCGCATTTCTATGGTTTTTCTATAATAAGTTTTCATCGTCAACATCATCGTAATCATTGGCCTCAAGGATTAGACCTGTTCTGTCTCGAAGTAGTTGTTCACGCCATCTCTTCAATGGCAGGGCTATATTCGTTTTTTAAATTTACGATTATAATGTAGGAACGCTTTCGATATCCCTGAGTCTAGCATTCGTTAAAAGTATCTCTTCAGTATGTATTTTTTAATTATAGGTATGAATGATTCTAAATTTAATTACTCTCTTATATCTATGCTCCTTTTGTGATCTAGTAATTTATAACATATTACAAGCCGTAAAATCGCGTTTTGGATTATTAAACTTGTTTTAACAGGTTTGATCTTAAGGCTCAGCATTCACTTCCATATAAGGGCATATAATGAAATTACTTTATAACGTTTTAATAATTGTTTTTGTACATTGTGTTTAATGCTGTTTGTATAGTTGCACAATATTGTCAAAACCTATTTAGTTTTATTCGGAGGTCTTCAGATTTTCTGTACTCACGTTATATTCCAGGTATTTGAATTAATGTATTTGTTCAATTATTTTTCATTTATTACAATTTTATCTCTAGTTTACAGGATCCTTTTCTATTTCGTTTCATTTCATCTGCTCCTGTGATGAACGTCAGGCGTTTCGGCCGTCAATCCTATTATTCACAGACCTCCAATATAAGGGACTTCATCACATTTCATGTCTCGTGTCGGACACGAGTTGAGGAGGTTTATTTATTTATTTTATTTTATTTTTACAGGACACATCTCAGAGCGAAGTTGATTAAGGCAACACGCTACAAGCCGAAAAGTCAAGGGTTCGAGTCCCGATGTGAATAGGAAATTTAAACTGGCCTAAACCTTCTAGCAACACCATGGTCCTGGGGTCGACTCAGAGTTTAACGGAAATGAGTACTAGGCTTATGTTCTCGGGTTAAATGTGGCCGTGAACACATGGATGACAATCGGACTGACATCTCATATTGATTATCTAGAAAGGTGAAAGCCTCAACTTTCTCCTATTCCAAGGGCCTAATGTAATGGGATTAATTTACCTTTTTTTTACTACTGTGCGGGTTATATAACCTCACTACTCGCTACCCTTCGTGCCGCTCTGGATCGAAGAAGAAAGAAAGAGTAGAAAATCAAAACTAACATTGACATAAGGAGGAGACGGAACAATGGAAGAAAGAGGTTTGGAGAAAAGGGCATGGAAAACTAGAGAGAAATGGATATTGGGTATAGAATCTTGAAATGGGGAGAACATTGAAATATATTGTAAAACCTGAGAATAAATAAATAAATAATAATAATAATAATAATAATAATAATATTAATAATAATAATAATCTCCTTCTTCTTCACTTCCAGGTTTAGGCATTAGTTGCCTGTTCCGTCTTCACTAGTGGATCTAAGACAATCTCTTCCGAGGACGTCTTGACATCTCTTCTTCCTCTCGGAAAATAATGTAAGATTTTATTTGGTAATCTACTTTCTTCCATTCTCTCTACATGTTCTTTCCACAGAATCTTGTTAAATATATATTTTTTATGGAATAGATCTGAAGTTCTTCACGGATATCCTCGTTTCTTATCTGGTCCATTCTAGTGCACCCTTTTACTCTTCTTAAAAATTTCAATTCGGCTGCTTGGATTTTACTTTCTTGTTTGGTAGTGATAATCCAAGATTCACTCCCATACAAAAGGACAGGGACTGCCATTGTTTTATAAAATTTAAATTTTGTTTGTTTATGGGTATTATTATTCAATGTTCCATTTATTGTGCCACAAACAGCTTGAAACGGATGAGTTTTATGTTCAATATCTTTATCATACCCATAGCTAACATCACATCCTAAATATTTAAAGTGGGATACTTGTTCAATAATTTCGTCTCTAATTATTATTCTGCACGCAAAGTCTTTCTTTCACAAAATGCCATTACTTTTGTTTTACTTTCTGAAATTTTAAAATTATAATCGCTAAATATTGCATTTAGTTTGTAAGCAGCCAATTGTAACATATCTTCATCCTGGTGTAGTAAGACTAAATCATCGGCGAAATTTAAGTTATTAATACTTGTGTTATTGTTCAATCTAAGGTCTTTGTCTGTTATAATTTTCCATTGTTTCATAATGTCAATATATATAGTAAAAAGGGTGGGCGATAGACTACACCCTTTTCTAACTACTTGGTTTATTAAAATTTTAATAATAATAATAATAATAATAATAATAATAACAATAATAATAATAATAATAATAATAAAATAACAATACTAATTCATATTTAGAATATATTAATTGAAACATATTAAATATATGGCAAGACAGTTGACTGATAAAATTAATGTTTTATCTAATGATCAAATTATATGGACAGAGAAAAACAGACTAAAGGAGTCTTGCTTGTAGACATGACGTAAGTTTACAGCTTGCGGAAAGAGAAACAATTTCAAGTCTTGTCCAGGATAAAGCTTTGTGTTTCTTATTTTGTTCAAAACAACAAGAATACAAGAGGAAATCTACAGATGTCTCGGATAAAGTTTTCAAAGAAATAACTCTTACTGTATACTCCTATGTTCGCACAAATCACAGAATCGAAAACACAACTGTATATTACAAAATTCCGGTAAAAAATTACACGTATTTGTAAACTACAGTCAAGAAAGATAACAGTTTACAATTTTACAGTGTCTCGGACGACCATGATTGAGATGGAATGAGGCCAGAAGCTCTTCTACCTAAGCCATGAACGGAAGAAGAAGAAGAAGAAGACAGTATTTTAGTGACAAAAGTATACATGTAGTTAAGTCAATAAACAATTAACATATTTCATAATTACCAGAAAAGGTTGCTGAATAGTTCACTTTGCAAATATAATACTTCATAAATTTAATCTGATAAATTGTTCTACTTTATCCAGTTCATTTGTGAATAGTTCACCTTAAATATTTCATTGGTGAATCGTTTACTTTACACATTATACAACGTTAATTTGGCGAATAGTTCATTTTTACATAGTTCATTTACGCACTTCATTTTGGTGAAGAGTTTAACTTTTTCTATTTTCTTGTGAATAGTTCACTTTAAATGGCATATTTGGTGAATAATTTACCTTACATAGTTCATTTGGTTAAGGCTAATTTTATTGGACAATTCATCAGCTTCGCACAATAGGTTTCTTCGCATTGTCAGTCTTAAACTGAATATTATATATATATATATATATATATATATATATATAAAGTTTCGCACAATAGGTTTCTTCGCATTGTCAGTTTAAGACTGACAATGCGAAGAAACCTATTGTGCGAAGCTGATGGACTCCCTGCACGAATAAAACGGAGTGCAATGACACGGGACGTAGCGCGGACTGCAGATTGTGAGGGTTATCCAATCGCCAATTCGGGCGTTTAATTACTTCCGCGAGTTTAAATACGAGATTTGGCGCTGGATTTTAGTGCCTTCCAGTTAAAGCCGGCCGTTATATTTTTTGGACATGCTCTTGGTATACCGTTTATCTGGGGGAAATTTCAAGGCATGTTTCGACAAGTAATGGTTGATAGTTTCCTTGTAAGTAACCTTAAAATCCAACCGACACGTAACTTAATCAATAAAAAGGATTTTTGTTATATTTATAAAGAGAGTTGGAAGTGAAAAAAGGTAAAAGTAACTCATATTAAAAAAATTGTATCTCTGGTTACAATTACCCGGCAGTATTAATAATGATGTGTTAATTCTGCTTCACCATCATTGTTTACCTCTTACCGCCGCCGCCGTGCGTTCAGTGGCATGACATGTCGACAGAAGAATTTTAAACTTTGGATCATACAATGATATGGAGGGCCTCTCCGAATGAATGATCAGGTCTATCCAGGGTCTTCTCCGAGGCAAAACAATACTAAGGCGAAACAAATCGTTCACACACATACGAATTTAGGATACATTTAATTTTAAAAATATACATATATTTGTTGATATATTAGATAAACAATTAAGTTTAAATTAAATTTTTAATAATGTTATTGAATTTGACCCCCGGATACCTAAATTACGGTACAATTTTCTCATTTTCTATATAAGAAATTTGAAATTTTAACTACATGAGGTCAATGTATTAGTAAAAGGCCCTAGAAGTTGTATTGTTGTATCTTTAATGTCTGGAATACAGGAAATTTGAAATTTTAACTACATGAGGTCAATGTATTAGTAAAAGGCCCTAGAAGTTGTATTGTTGTATCTTTAATGTCTGGAATACAGGATATGAGTGCATTAGTGTGACTGCATTGCAGTGGTGGAAGTCACAGGGATCTGTCATTACCAGACTGCGGGGAAAATAATACGATATGGTATGTTTACATGCTTACATCTACTTTGCAACTTAACAGTAGACTGAAATAAGGAAGTATGGCATTTACATAACTATCATAGTATCTACAGTTAACATGGTCAACGTTACTATTCTTTTCAAGTGCTGAACAACAAGTGGATTAATATAGTTGTGAATATATAAGTTTGTAATATGTACCAGTTGTCAGAGTAAGCAGACTATAATATGCATAGAGCAATAGACATCATTTGCTTGCCATCTGATTCAGTTGCTAGCACCTTGTAAACAAACTAAGTTTGTTTGTTCGTAACTTCACATTTCAGTACTATTTCCCCGCAATCTGGGCGCAGAGACTCCATGAGAACAGTAAGTAAATTCTAAGTGCAAGAATCTCCTGCAGTAGGATGTGTTTTGTTGTGCATTCTAAGTTACTCAATAAGCTTGGTACAGACATAGCGCCAAAACTTGTGTTCGTACATAAATATTTGAATATGCAGACACCATTAAATACAATCCAAAATGAATAAAATATTTGAAAATTATTTTATGAGTTTTCATCTATTTACAGTTATAACGTGTTGCCTTTTTGCACATTATGTTCTAGTATTTTTATTGTTTCACGTATGGGTGTGTTAGTGAGTTTATACAGATTCAATAGATTGGTGTTGTTGTAATATATTACTTATGTTGAAATTGTGGGGGTGTGTATTTACCATTGGTGTGCTTCACTGGGAATGTGTTGCAGTTATATTTGTTTCTGATGTTATTTTATGTGCATTTAGCTAGCAGACTAAAATAATAATAAAACTATTGTATTTTTTTAAAGAAAACTGATTTAAATAGAATAAGAACCCCTCAGGGGTCCTCATCTAGGGGATATGTGGATGGCGACCACAAGGTGCCCAAGCTGTGCAAAACATTTCTTCCACTTACTTGTGTTTTGCCACTCTTTTAACTTTACTATCTAACCTCTCTTGGTCAACTCTTGTTTTTTTGACGCCGACGCTATTAGGGCATCCGAGGGCTAGGGAGTCTTTCCTTTCTACCATTTCTTCTTTCCTTTATTTTTTTTTCTTCTCCAGAAAAGCCTGACCAGAGGTTATAAGATGGCAGCCCCATCACTGGTCTTACCTTCCTTTGGCCAGCAACCAATCGAAGGGACTATTATTATGCTTTCAAGTCTTATAGGAGAATTTCCCTCAAACGCTGGAGGGAAAATTTTCTATAGGATCGTAACAGGCCTTGGCCTAATACTTGGAAGGAAGAAGAAGAAGAAGAAGAAGAATTAATTTGAATAAAAATGTGATTTGAATTTTAAAAAATCACCATTTTGATTTGATTTTGCTTATTTATTTATTTTTTCAGTCTGCATGAAAATTAAACACAATACACCGCGTCCACAAATATAGAATCATACTTTAAACTACTTTGGACAATCGTATCTAAATGAAATTGGTGACAATCAAAAGAGAAACTCAAAAAGGTTTTACTATACGACATAAACATTGAATTTGGCCCTCACGAGCGACGCTGCTGACATTGTTAATGTGCTAAATATCCAACAATGAACCCATATCGACCACAAAAGACATGATTAAATTTAGTTTAGTTCCTGTATTGTTGTCCATTATTCTCCATTGTTGACATTGTTAACATACACAAAGCTTTTTGAGTTTTTCTTTTAATTGTCACCAATTTCATTTAGATAATATTATCGAAAGCGACGTAGTAGTAGTTTCAAGTACGATACTGTATTGTGGTGTATTTTGTATCGCACATCAAACATATGGTTAAAAATTCGATAATTTCATGTTTAGAAAAGCTGAATGATGGGTGCGAAATTCCCCAATTGTTCAACAAACCCCACAACATGTGTAAATATTACGTGAAACAAAAATAGTTTGCGGCGCTAGGTCAGGTGGCAGGGTCCGGGTTGATATCCGGCGGGTTTTAAATTTTAATTGTAAATGTAGTAATCTCGGGGCTAGGAAAAATGGTGGTATAAATTGTTTAATATCTAGATTGACCACCAGATATCTGGATTAAATTCCAAATCTCTCAGCAATACATATGTTGAATACACATGTGGTATGATGATAGCGATTCGTCAGTCGTATGGTGACGTTAAGGATTGCAGTTCTTTTGGTTCTTTTTGACAGGAGTAGGTATGTGCCGGCACCGGGTTTCACATTCTCTCTCGTCATCATCCCTCTCACATAACACAGAAAACACTTAAAGACACAACACTTATCCTACACTCCTCTATGTTCTCAGTTAAAGTGTACATCACCTAATCAAACTGATCTGCCAAAGTGGTGCGTAAATTAAAAATATATATAATATTAACACTAGCGCTGAATACGAAGTTGGATAAAGTGTAATGGGTGTTATTGGAACACACCACAAAATAATTGGAATTAGATGGACAGCATGAAATATGTCTAACAATAAATGAATAATAAACAAGATTCCATGATGCGAGAGGCCTAAAGGCACATGGCATACTTTCAGGCAGTTGACTTCACATACATTTGTGCTATTTACAGAGATGGACGATCATCCAGCCAGTATAGGGTATAATCTGGTTATCATGTCGGATATCCCAGCCGTTATAGCTAGTTTCTACAACCTGAAGTCGCTATTTATTATACATTTCTCATGACGCTGGGTGGTCACCGATCTCATTCCGGTCTAAATTTCATGAGAAATTTTATTTTCCCATGGGAACTCGAATCAGCTGTAGCTCTGCGCCAAAGCATGAGGCCTTTGACCACTCGGATATGACGCGAAACACAATACAAGGAATTATACATAAAATACTAACGGAACTTTTCACTGAACGACAGGGAATAGTTAGGAGGTGTCTAATTTTTCTGTAGTGTCTTAATATGACTAACAATGATATTATTTATTACAAATGTATTTATTTATTTTCTTACCCTTGTTTTAGAACCTATTGTTAAATATTTTTCATAAGTTTACTAGAGGTCCCGGATATAAATCCCTAGGCCAATTAATTTTATTGAGTACGTCTTTGTTTTGGTGAGTTGTCAATAAAAAATTAAATTTCAATACCGTTTATTTTAGTTACAATTTCATAATATCTCTAAAACTTAATCCCGACTGAATCGATGGATCTTTACGGACGTAAAACCCTAAGAAAAGACTTCCTTCGCAAGGAAAATTAATCCGTTTGTCCCGTATCATATTTCAAGAAATGTATAAAAAAATTGCGAGACTGCTGATCAAAACTTTTGTTAGTTCCATCAACCTTAGATTAGAATTTCGACGCTTATAACCTGAGTTGTTAAGAGTCTATTTAAATAATATACTGTCTTCTTCTTCTTCTTCATTATCCCAGTTTAACCTCAAGGATTTACAGTGGCATTACCTGTCGGGAGATGGATTTAAACTCCGTATCACACACATACTTTTTTGACCACACATGGATGAGTTCTTCGAATCAGTTACCAGCTCAATGTCAGCCCCGAGAAAACACAACATTAAGACGAAACACACTAATCACACACATTCATACTAAACATGGCGAATATGATGATGATGGTTAATGACAGATGGTGTTTGGGGTGGGCCTTAAAGCGTTCTCACATTTGACTTACAGGCGATGAAAACATAAAAAACACCACCCAGGAAACTTGTCTCAACCGAGGATCGAAGACGGACCCACTGCATACGAGGCAACGACGCTAGCCCGATATAACCACACTAACTAAATAATATAATTAGAAGAAAGAAAGGTTGCGTTTTTTTATTTTGGAGATTTATAAAAAATACAGTTTTAGTCCACCACTTCCTAAAGACTTGGATGAAATGAAAGAACGTTTCAAAAGAGCTGTGCAAAGTGTCGATGCAGATATTGTATACGTATTGGGTTTGGAATTAACTTCATTAACGTCTTGATGTGTGACATGTGACTTAGGGACCACAGATTGAACATTTTGTCAATTTAGAATCTGAACCTAAAAAATCCCTCTACAAAACAATGTAAAGTGCTTCCAGATACCATTAACAGTTTTTGTTTTATATATATATTGATACATTTGTTTACATTTTCGTTGTAGCTCTGTACATGGTGATTGCAATATTAAACGATTGATTCTTCTTGTTAACTGTTATGTCATAAACATTTTTACTCACCACAGCAAAGACAATTTGAATTTTAATTGGGGGAGATTTGATTAGGTCCACTGCCGTGTTCTTAGTCGTTTCGTACGCAGTGTGCCTGAGTTCGATCTCCGGTCAGACAAGTTTCACGAGTGTGGTTGTTTCAGGTTTCCCCCCCCCCACATGTAAAACAAATGGAACTTTAAGGTCTAAAAGTAAAGTCCCCGAACACCATCTGGTCATCAGGATCATCCATATCATATTCGATTTGTTTAGTACGAATGAATGAGTGAATGTCGTATCTTGTTTTAAATGTTCGTATTGTCTCAGAGGTGGGCCTGGTCTTTAGGTGATCATTTATCCAAGGAGATCAAATAGTACTGCGTAATCCAGAGTTAAAAAAATATTCTCCCGACAGGTCATATCCATGTAAGGCCTGGGTGGTGTGGTGCATTTAAAATATCTACAAAGAACTTTCAACTCACTACAACTATCGAGACCGACGTTCATGGTAGCGTGGAAATAAGCTCTCCATAATCTGTATCCTGAGCTAAAGTTTTCTAATCATCCTCTGCATAATTTACCTCCCTAAAATCATTGTTAATGTTATTCTCCCATCTCATTCATAACCTATTTGAATGCTTTCTCTTTTGTTTTACTACAAGAAGTTTGGCTCCAATTGGAATACAGGCGAAATATACACTGCCTCTGCTTCTTATTCAACATATCGTCCACCTCATCATCCCTTTATATTTATACTCGCTTCCATTTATTATCTTCCCAACATAACTTAAACACAAGATCGACAGAAAATTTAACTTTATCTGTACCTCTACATCGATCATCTCACCATTCTTCCGCCTTCCTTTTATCAGCCACTCGACTCTGGAATTCCCTCCCTCCTTACATTCAAAAACGTTTAAAAAAAGCTGATTAAATATTTCCATGGACAGTATAATATATAGGAATGTACTAGATATATATATTTTATTATTGTCGTATAGTTTACGCTTTCTTTACCAATCCAACGACTTAATCAAATTATTTAAGTTATATTATTATTATTATTATTATTATTATTATTATTATTATTATTATTATTATTAATATTATTATTATAAATATTAATATTAAGTTTAATATATTTTGTTCCTTCCTTGTCTTCCGTATATTGTGCAGCCTATGCGTTACTCGAAATCTTTTACAGTTCATCTTGCTAGAACATGGGATTCTCTACCACCCTGTGTCAGAGACTGCCAAACTTACCATCTTTCAGAAACAAATTGAACATAAAATTATTAACAGAACCATCTCACTAACATTACTTTTTTAACTGTTAATAATTTTTTCATTAATTAAAAAAATTGCATTAAGATTTGTCAATATATTTACTTAATGTATTTTATAAGCGATAGATTAATTCATTAGAGTTTATTACTTTCATTTTACACTTTCTTTACATGTATAGTAGATTCGAGCTGTTATTCCTTTGAGTATACATTATTCCATTAAAGTTTTAATAATTGTAAAACAGTACCTGATATCTCAGTCGTCCTCAATAATTTATAGGAGGCCTTTCGATAACTTATGTATCATCTTCTCCTTTCATTTAATGATACATAAGTTGTCGAAAGGCCTCCTATAAAACAACACTGGAAATTATTGAGGACGACTGAGATATCAGGTACTGTTTTACAATTATTAAAACTTTAATACAGTAACCTCAACGGAGTTTCATAATGTATTTTAAAAACATTTATTCCATTAGTTTAATTTTAATTGTATTTAATTTATTGTATTATTAGACATTATTTTCTTTATTGTTCAGTTTTACCAGATAGTTAATTATCTAGTACGTACTGTTGTTGTATTTAAATGTAACATATGTTTGTCCTGGTGAGTGGAAGAGAAGATCTTATGACTTCATCAGATAAAATAAACCATTGTTATTACTTTTACCATTCCCTATTCGTGGCACATGTTCTGCCAGTTAAAATTTACGAGACTTAACTGTTCTCATTAAAAATACCTATGAAAAAAGATATTAAACTAAGATAGTGAAAGAAATAGCTACGAATTTGATTAGGATTTGTATCGTATGAGGGGTTGCTGATCCCCCATCGGGCACCTCCCCAGGTGGTGGATAGGGGAATACCTCCTAAATATAGGTGGTACCGGGGAAATGAAATACCCGGGTGAACCAAAATCAGCATAGCGTCTGTTCCAGATTGGACGGCTATAATGGGCAGGTAGAGCTCAGACCCGAAGACAATCTACCTAAGGGAAGGCACCCTAAAACAAAGCTGAAGAAAGTTGGGAGGCTATAAGTTGGCAATCCCACCACCCAACTATATCTGCGCAGCCCTTGTAAGGCGGCCAGATGAATTTTCTGTTACTAAAAAGCGAAGGAGAAAGCCGGACGGAAATACTGATGATGGACCAAGCAAGAAAAGGACAATGATAAAGAATAATTTACTATTGGCAACATGGAATATAAGAGGGTTAAATAATAAACAGACAGAAGTTTTAAATGAAATGAAAAAGAAAAAGGCAAATATAATGTTCTTAACAGAAACAAAGAAAAAGTTGAAAGGGACACAGGATATAGAAGATCACCTCTTTGTATATCATGGTGTAGAAAGACAACAACGTGCATCATCTGGAGTAGCTATAATGATAGACCCCATTTAGAGGAAGAAAATACATAGCTATACTTTTATATCAGAAAGAATAATTATTGTCAGGTTTAAAATACAAAGAGGATATATGACAATAATAGGTATATATGCACCAGAACAAGGGAAAAAAGAAAAAATTGAAACATTTTATAAAGAACTTCAAAAAGTAGTGAATAAAATAAATAAAAATGATTATATAGTTATTGGAGGTGATTTTAATGGAAGAATAGCGTGCCATCCTATACCTGATATAATTGGTACACATGGAGAAACAATAGAAAATGATAGTGGAAAAGAAGTTCGACAATTTGCAATATTTAATGGATACATAATTACTAATACCTATTTTAGAAAGAAAAAAATACATAAGTACACCTGATCGGCTAGAGGATTAAGATCAATTATTGATTATTTCTTGGTAAACAGAAAATTGATACCCTTGGTCACAGATTGTTACGCCTATGGTAGCTAATTTTAGGGCATAAAGGACCTTTGGAACATGGATTATTTGTCACGGTAAGATAGCGTGAATTACCTACGGATTTGTTCTAGCCGAGCGGTATGGCTGATGACTATATTAGTAGAGGGTATTCGAGATGAATAAATAAATAATTAAAAAACTATAATTTAATATATTTAAACCTATAAGAACCAATATATATATATATATATATATATATATATAATTACAAATAAATAAACTAGCCTAACTTATCCTATTACATAATCGTGGGGAGAGAAAGAGAGAGGTTGAAACTAGGCCACATGGCCTGTCTACTATTTCATATACTTGTTACGGTCATAACTACTCCTTTACGTTACGATACACAAAAAACACATATGGTTTTAATTTAATAGGCCACCAAAATCCACAAAAATACATGCCGCAGACTTACTACAGCTGCTGCTTCAACCACTACATTTTCAATACTGACCGTCCATTTACTCTACACTTTTATTACTACTTCCCTCAGTTAGCATCATTTACCGTTTCCCGTTACTTCAGTTACTTGCCCATGTTTTAATTTAAATTAGTTAGTTTAAATTCACAGATTATTAGCTTATTTTAGTAAGGTTATTATTTATTATTTTAATGTTATCATTGTTTATTGGTTATTTATTATTATTAAGGCGTCCATTGATTGAGTTCTAACTTCCCACATGATCTCATTCCTCAAATATTCGAAACTACACTTAAAATGATGTGAAATTATTTCCAGAGTCCTATGGTACTACAGTGCGCCGGCATTATCACCACGTCTCAATTATCATCCTCACTTGCTACAATAAATGCCAAAAAGATCTGCGACTAGATTGGCTCACCTCACTATGAAATTAAATGATCCAATAATATTATAAAATTTATCGGAACAGTTCACAATTTTACAAACATGCTGCCACCATTAAATCTACATTACATTGTTTTAAGTATGTAGTCGCATTAAAAGATAATGCCTAAAGCTAACTACACACTCTTGGTTTTAATTTAAACTCTCCACTAATTAAAAATACTCTCTGGAGAAACTAGCAAAGCACCATTCGCCATATTGGTATTCCAATAATTAGTTAAAGGTCCTAAGTAATGTATAAAGTCGGTTGAAAATTCAAAAATATTTAATAATGTAGATAAAACTAAGCCTTATAATTCTCAACAGTAACTCAAAAATCACTGGTTATGTTGTATCATATCACTGGGGTTAGGATTAATAGACAATACCATGTATTTATTTATTTATTTTTGCGGATATTAATTTTTATTATTTCCACTTGGGGTTAGGATTAGTAGACAATACCATGTTTTTATTTATTTATTTTGGCGGATATTACTTTTTATTATTTCCTTCTGAAGTGAGATTTAATTCTGTTAATAAATAGACGCAACTATCGCCACTCTTATATAAAAGATTGTTTAAGTTTTCTAATGTTTTAATAATACAAAAAATGTTTATGACTCTCGCGCTCCTATATTTCCCTTAGCATTTATAGGCACGTTACTGTAGGTGATATACTTTAGATATTTCCTATCATTAATTTCATTGCGATCGTTAAGGTATAGAATATTTATGATTCCCGGTAATTTATTTAAACATCTTCGGGCCTATCAGTGTATGTTTATTTTGCCAAAACATAATGTTCCATTTTTATTTAGTCAAGTGCTTTGTCTAATGCGGGCAAGGTCGTTTACTCGGACAGAGAATTCTAAGACTGGTCAGTATCAAGGTTCCCTCAGCAGTACTAACTATCTCTCGTCTTATGTATCAACATCATTTAAATCATTATAATTCATCAACTAGATGCTATCCTATCCTGTATCAAAACCATTATTTAATAGATTCACCGCTTATGGTTATTAACGTTCATCGACCGGTTCGATAAGATAGATTAAATCTCTACATCCACCAGTTACGTACTTTTAAAATGTCTCCAACTCTGTTATCAAGAACGATTTTATTCATTGTTATGCCTACACTAGGCCCTAACTGCCATAATAATAAAATTCTATAAAAACAGATGAAGCATATACACAAGATAACTTTTATTATACCAAAAAATAGGGAATAAATAATCACCCTTTAAATGCGGATTGAAGTCTCAATCAAAATATACACAAGTATTTTATAGATAAAAAACTAAGGTAAAAATTATAATAAAATGACCATTTCACATCAATATATTTTTCAATCTATGAGGACACACTTACGAAATCTTATATAATATCAAAAACAACTTTGTTAGTTTCAACCTAATGGGACACTCTTACGAAAACTTATATAACCCAAATACATTAGGATAAGTAGTTAAAAACATCTTATATAACATGACCATGAGGGAACTAGGAATATTACAAAAGATTGAGCAAGAAAATAGGGCTTCCATTAGTTTTAGGGAATGGTGAAAGGTAGAGATGATAATATAAAAAGCCGGGGTATTGAGAGGAAAGTCAGAACGGTGGAGGGGACCGAAGGGTTCGGTCCCCCCTGGGGGACAGGAGTGCAGCTCTACATGGGTAATATGAATATTTTATCTTTTTATTATCAGTTCTTTTAAATGGTCATTTTACATACATTAATTTAATTAAAGGACCAAATGGTCCAAAGAACTTAGAATAATGAACAAAGTTGAATCTTTTAAATGATTGTTTTCTTTCTCTGAATTTTATCAGTTTTAGTATTTTGACGCTTGACAATATGGCGATTTTAGCTGATTTTAATAAGTTGTTTTATATGTTGATGATCTAATATTTCTATATGTTTTGGTTTTAATATGTCTTTCTGTCTTATTCTATTTAAATAAATTATAATCATTTTTTGTTTTAAAGTGTGTAAATGTGGAATTCATCCTCCAAAACCAAGGCCAACCGCTCGGGCCAAAGACCACTTAAACTATAGAGATCTTTCACGCTACATTAAAGCGGGGCTTAACTGTCCCGGCGTAACATTCATACTAAATCGTTATGTATGTATGCTCAAGGAACTATCACAATGCTTATTTAGGATTATTATTAAGCTTACTGGATTTTCTTTTTGTTACTATATCTGAGTAAAGTATTTATGAGTTGGACTGATCCGGATTTATAAGTTCGTTTTGAATGCCGCTTAATTATAAACAACTATTTTGCATTATATTGTCAAATTAAACAAGTTATAATGTTTGATTTTGAAAATCGGTATAGGGTAATTTTGAATAAGTTCCTAAACACATTTTTGTTTTGTTTTTAAGTTATAAGGACGTTACGCGACAAATGTGTGTCCTAGTTCGAACCATCAGCTGACATTCCGTGTGCCAGTTGTGGAAAATTTTCAGAATCTATTTTCAATACATCGTTACGAGATTTATATCTGTCATGGTGCATCTTACGGCCTTCCCCTCAAGTATAATTAGGTCTATTATAAGTTATACTCTAAATAAACTCCCTTGAAAACAAAAGTTTATACTAAGCTAATTATTTATTTTTGTAAAAGAAGCTAAGTTCCATAGGCCACTTTTATTTCATTTTAATTTTTTTTCAGTTATTTAATCTGTAAAAGAAGCTAAGTTGTGGAGAATGTCCAATTTACTCCCGACAAATGCCAATATTTCTGCCTTGTAAAAAATGGAAAATAATTTACTAGTTCAAGTTCCAATAACCTTGAATCAATTTTACACTATGGCCATCTTGCGCTATTCTGGAGAGATTAAACCAATACTGAAATCATTATCCCTGAGTTCGAATCCAGACTTCCAGTGACGACATCCTAGCCAACACTTTACACGTATTGCTAGATCAATCTGTTAAAAAAATTGATACTCTTTATGAGTTTGGATATTTGATCTGATCGTACGGTAAAAATGTACAGTTTGTAGGGTTATTGAGCGATTTATTGTAAGTGTAACTCCCTCATTCAAGTTGGAAAATTTTCAGAATCTTTATCAAAACAACCGTTAGATAGCCTCGCACATAGGGACATGTTTCAAGCTAAATATTCCTCCGACATATCTTAACATTCCTGCTAGGAATAAACTTGTATTATAGCTAATTGAGAACACTCCTGGCTTACCGTTCTCTGACAAAGAATCTAATCAAAAAACATCTGGAAGTCACCGTATGTGAAACGTATTTTACTGAATTCCTGTCCTCCCAAGACCTAGCCTTCACTCCAGCCGCCATCTTGCAAGGCTAGTCACCAGGGGTTCGAACCCGAGACTCCTTTCGCTAAATATCTTCTCAACAATACCTTGTAGTTACCCCGTAAATTATTATATATATACGAACCGTCATTTTTCACTTATTTAAACGAAGTCAGTATTATTTGGACTTGGCATATGTATTACGAACTTACGGAGTGACACATAGTCCGTTTGTTTGTTTATCTCTATAGGCCTATTTATATTTTTCCCAACGTATGCAGAAACGATGTGTTCGCAAGAAAAGATCTGAAAATAATTCCTATCCTCCCTATATAACGTTTCTAAACTTTTTACTTTATGTAATTGTTATATTGGTATCGCTTGAGTTGCTCTGATGTTGCAATTAATAGTCTGATGTTGTAATTGATAATTCGAGACATTTAAACAATTGGGATTACCATATTATATGGGAATAATTAGCCACGAATTTAATTAGTTCATACTATTTTATTCGTACTTACCATTTGCAGAGAAATTATTTTTGGTCACAACCCCCATGGTAGCATTTCCAAGATGGCGTCACCCCCGTCCACGAGCCACGAGTTCGGTTTGCATACGTCATCCACGGTCCTGGTAATGTTCAATATCCATGCCATGTTTTAACCTAAACCTCTATAATAATACTAAATTCCGTGCCTAAATATTTCCAATAATTATCAAGTGCACCTCAAACCCACACAAATTGAATCCCGCAGACATATTTGTTATGTATTTGCCACGAGATATTGCCATTCATCACAGGTATATAGACAAAATCTTAACATTTAAGATAACCATAGCACATAAAATTCTTACAAGATATGGATGTTCAAAACCTATTATTTCCCATGTGTGAATTATTATAGTCTCTCTCTTTCTCTTGCCATGTTGTTTAATTAATTTTAATTAACTACTATTAATTAATGATTTCCCTAATGTTTTACATAAATCTTATTTTACTGTACTTATCTCAACATATTAATATTTATCATATTCCAATCGGTCCAAAAGAAATTTGCAAGTTTTCGTTTCCCTATCGAACAAAAATAAGCGTAACACAGATGTAAGAGTATATAGAGGTTTCGATGTAGGAACAGATCATTTTCTCTTGACATGTAATATAAAATTACTAGAAAGATGGAGGAAACCAACAATAAGAAAAATTTACAATGAAGAAACATATAAAGTGAATTTATTACAAGAAGAAAGTCAAGAAAGTTGTATGCAAATAGATTATCTCAATATATATTACAGCGAGAAATAAATAATAATATAGAAGAAGAATGGAGCAACATCGATTGGGCTCTAAAGAAAGCAGCATATGAAGTTCTAGGATTAAGAAGGAAACATTATAAGAAGAGAGGATTAAGAATATGGAATGATGAAATTAAAACAGTTATAGAGGAAAAAAAGAAAGCGTATTTACAATATTTACAAAAGAAAACTGAAGAAACAAAATAAATATATTATAACAAAAGAAAGGAAGCAAAGAAAATTGTTAGGAAATCCCACGAAGGCAGTTGGGAACGATATGTATCTAATCTAGAACACGATCTACATGGACCCTGTTTATAGAACAATTAAATATTTAAATAAATCAGAAAAAGAAGCTGCATATATACCTACATCAATATCAGAAGAACATTGGATAGAATATTTCAGAGACCTGTGGTACAACGAGAATGAAAACGAAGAAGAACTAAAACATGAGAATTTGAAAGTAGATAAAATACAAATGGAAGAACTGGAAGAATCGCTCAAATTAACAAATAATAGGAAAGCTAGCGGACCAGATGGCATCAATTCAGAACTAATTAAATACGCAAATATATTCTTTAAATTAATATTCTTGAATTTTCTTAACGTGTGTTGGGAGAATCATAATATACCAGCAACATGGAGGCAAGGTATAGTAAAACCAATTTACGAGAAAGGAGAAAGAAACCAACCATCTAATTACAGAGGCATTACCCTCCTAAATAGTGGATATAAAATCTATGCTAGAATAATAGAAAAACGAATACAACGAATTACTGAAGTAACACTAACAGAAGAACAAAACGGGTTCCGAAAAGGAAGATCTTGTACCGATGGAGTATTTGCCCTGAATCAGATAATAAAAAAAAGACAAGAAAAAACCTAGAACCACATTTGTTATTTATAGACTTAGATAAAGCATTTGATCGAGTAAACAGGGAAATATTGTGGAATATCCTAAAAGAAAAAGGCCTCCCTATTCAGATTATAGAAACTGTTAAGAGCTTGTACTATGGAACAAATATTTGTATTGACCCTCAGTTGACTAAAAATAAGACATTTTTTCAAATAAACCAAGGAGTACGACAAGGGTGTTCACTCTCACCTATATTATTTAATATTTATATGGACGATATCCTAAAAGAATGGAAGAAGGTTTTAACTAATGAAGGAATATTAATTGATAATAAAGATAAAATAAATGCTTCATTATTCGCTGACGATGTTGTACTTTTAGCAGAATCTGAAAATGAGCTCCAAATGTTAGCATATAAATTTAAATTAATAGCCAATAGATATAATTGTAAAATATCAATAAATAAGTCAAACGTAATGGCATTTATTGGTAAATATGGAATTAGATCAAACATTGTACTTGGTAACAAAATAATAGAAGAAGTATCACATTTCCAATATTTAGGATGTGATATAACTTATAGAGAAAATAAAGATATAGAAAATAAAGTAAATACATTTCAGGCTATTTATGGAACCATAAAAAGAACCTTAGGTCGGAAAACAAGGAAATATACGAAACATCAATTATATAAAACAATGGCTGTTCCTTTGTTGTTGTATGGAAGTGAAAATTGGATAATGAAATCAAGGGATAAAAGCAGGATACAGACTGCGGAAATGCTGTTTTTACTTAATGTGAAAGGATGCACAAGAGCGGATAGAATAAGGAATGAAACTATACGAGAAGAATTAAATATATATATATATATATATATATATATAAATGCAGGGGACTTGACAGAAGTCATTGTCCATAATTATGAGGAAACAAAAATATATACAGTAAATATATACAATAATACAATAGAACATTATAGCAAAACAAAGTTTGGCTTTTGCTTCCCAGTATCTATCCTTCAGCGTAGCGAGTGAAGTGCCTGACACTGTAGCAGATGGTTTCTGTCCATGTTGGTGTTCTTGGAGCACAGTGGGCAATGAGGACTTCTGTAGATTCCAAACCGATGTAGATGAGCTGCAAGACAATCATGTCCTGTGTTTAGTCGAAAATATACTACAGCTTCCTTTCGGGGTGAATATATATAAAATTGAAGATAAAATCAGCGAAAATAATAAGAAATGGACAGAACACTTAATGAGAATGAACAACGAAAGAATACCAAAAATAACCTTCCTGTATAATCCCAGAGGAACAAGAGATGTAGAAGATGGACTCCACTTTTAACTTCGCCGTAACAGGCTGCATAGCCTAAACCTTGTAGTAGAAGATGAAGAAGAAGATCGTATGGTTTAGTACTTTGTTCTCTAAACGTAAAATCTTATAGTGATATAAATCTTATAGTGATACAGGTTTATTTATTTAATATTTAACCTTATTGGGGACACTACGTGTATATGCGATATGATCTTGGATGTTAAAGAGTACATAAAAAAAGAATGTGGCAGAAAATGGGAATAATAGAAACAAATAAGGGACAATGACAACCACAAAAGTTAAAAATAAAAATAGTACCATAAGTAGAGTGGATTTGTGTGGACTTGGATCCACCTGGTGCAGTACATGTCGCCTGCAACCCCCACAGCAGGAGCACTTCCCTCTAAGCTCTTTGGGGATCAAAGCAGCGCCTCACTACAAATAGAGTTAAGTGCATCCCTAAAAATTCACTCCACAAATATAAAGTTACCATAGCAACTACTTTCACCTCATTATAAACAGTATAATGACGCAGGATACGACGTTGTTCATTAGCGAGTTATTTTTATTTATAGAAGCTTTAACATCTAGCATCCTAACACATTTAGAACCTTTTATCAAGCGCGCTGTGTACTTTTGTTTATGAGACTGCCAGGAAAAGATCAATTAATTACGAAATGGAACATGATTTTTATTTCAGAGACCGCATTGAATGTTTGTGTTAATTTTGATACGTGGAAACAGAATACGTCAGTTAAATTAGTCTATTTGTTGTCAGTGTAGCCAGGTTCATAGTGCAAGTTGTTAGTCACTCGTCCTCCTACTCTGAGATCCCAATTCATGTTTCCATTATTCCATGGGGGATCGTGGTAGACGAACTAGAATTTCTGACGTTTTCCTTTGCAGGAACTTCATATAACCATTTCTCCATACTCAATGTCATTCATTTCTTCTTCTTCTTCTTCTTCTTCTTCTTCTTCTCCTTCTTCTTCTTCTAGGCAAAAATTGTTTGTTCCGCCTCACAGTTGTTCTGCCCATCTTTTCAGTGGCCTTCCTACATTCCTTGAACCTCTTGGCTCGTAGTTGAATGCTGCTCTTAGTAATCTTGTTACATTCATTCTTTCCACATGCGTAAACCATTTCTCTCTATATTCTCTGATTTTCTCATTCAGTGGATATATATTTAACTGTGTTCTCATATCTTCATTCTTTATCCGATTCAATATTGTGCAGCCTTTTATTCTTCTAAGGAATTCATTTCTGCGCTTCGTATTCTACTTTGTAATTTTTTGGTCATTACCCAAGTTTCGCTCCCAAACTCATCTTTCTAACAGTGTTCAGTCATTCGTTTCATTCCATTTAATTTCATCTATCCCTGTGATGTGCGTCAGGCATGGTCGGCCGGCACCCTTGCCGTTCACAGGCCTTCAACGTAAGAGGCTTCATCGTATCTCATCCCTCGACTCGGCCCTAAGTCGGACTATTAGAACTTATTTTAATTATTAATGTTAATACGAGTTTTACTGTATATAGGCTATGTATACTTTTTTGTGGTATTTGGGTATTTTCTTCAAATCAAAAACATTTATTGGCTTTACTTTTTTTTCGTGGTATTTGGACATTTTCTTCAAATAGAAAACGTTTATTGGCTATTCAGTTTTTGTGGTATTTGGGTATTTTATTCAAATCGAAAACATTTATTACTACATTATTGAGATAAGAATGTATTGTACTTTCGCTTCGAGTTGAGGAAGAGTTATTTTTTCAGAGACATGAAATAGGATGTTTAAGCAAAATTTGTTATCCCTTATACACATCCCAAAATATTAATCGAACCCCGACGAGTTTGCAACCGCTAACCTAGGAACCAGAAACGCGGATGGCAATCTGTTCTTAATCGATAAAGTTAACCTTAGCAGAATTGTCGTTCTGTCCGTGTTAAGATGTTACTGCTTAAAACAAAAGAAAAATCACATTATAACATACAGTCGGCCGCGGTGGACTAGTGGTAATGTTCCTTGTCTTCTGGTCCTCAGTTCAAACCCGGCCGGAATCGATGGATTTTCAAGATTGAAAAAATTAAAGAGCAAGTTCTTCGGGAGGGACTTAAAGCCGGGGTCCCTATTTGAAAGATTTTCAGCTTCATAAAATAGCCTTAAGCCTGAATAAAGAGGTCTCTAAGCAAAATTTACCGTCCTTCATCATCCTAGTAATACCTTAGTTGCCTGCTAGATGTCTCATTGGGTCGGTATGTTGGCCGCATACTATTCAAGACATCTGTAGGGAAATAAGAGCAACTAAATTAACTTCGTCCAGTAACTCCTAACAAAGGGGAGACTAGCAACTGTTACGTCATTGTAGATGGATTATAACATGTAACATTTTAAAGTTTTGAGTAATGATGCTATCTATGAATAAGGAAGTGCTTCTTGAAAATGAATGGGAATACTTGTTTACACGCCGCCTTCTAAAAGCATTTCACACCCTTCATCACATATGAAGATAAAAAAACTGTAACAAGAGCTATGCAAGTGGTTTCACACTGCTTTATTTGAACACTTAGATTTTAGTAGAACAATGAAGTCATCGACTGCTCGTTTTGACGTAGAAAATATTAAATATGTCTCCAGATTAGAAAAGATAATAAAGATAGAATTTTAGTTTTACTTGTCTGCATGCTCAGACAGTTCCGTGGTACAAGAGGTTAGACACTCACCCATTATCCTTGGATCCCGTGTTCACATCACGGTGACTCTGTGGGCTTCGAGATGGACGATTCGGAAACTGGACAGGTTTTCTCAATGATTTTTTTTTTGTTTTTCCTTGCCAAAAAAACGTAATTTTATCACTTCTTCATACTCATGTATCTGAATATTTTTTTTAAAGGGAAGAGAGTTATGATGAGTTTATAGTAACTGTCAATAAAAATAAATGCTTGATTTTAATTACTTGACAATGTTTTATTAATTTGTGGTGCATTAATCTTTAATATATATATATATTTTATAACTATATTTTTGGCATTATGCAATGAACGAAAACATGATATGAAAAGAAAAATGAATGCTTGAGTTGGGATTTGAACCTGAGTCTCTAAACTGTGTATGTTTAGCGCTCTAACTAACTGAGCTACTGAAGTATTGTAACACAAAGACATTTGTCTTATATATGCAGTATTCTCAATTCACACAAGAGGTAGAGGGAAGTCGTTCCAACTGACACCTAGTGGCCACCATAACAGGTAAGCACATTTTTAAATAGAATATTTACTTTATAGCAGTAACGCTTATATTTAGATGTTATAACTATGTTTTTGACATTTGACAATGAAGGCAAATATGATATGAAAAGAAAAATGAATGCTTGAGTTGGGATTTGAACCCGAGTCTCTAAACTGTGTATGTTTAGCGCTCTAACCAACGAGCTACTAAAGTATTGTAACACAAAGACATTTTTCTTATATATGTAGTATTCTCAATTCACACAAGAGGTAGAGGGAAGTCGTTCCAACTGACATCTAGTGGCCACCATAACAGGTAAGCAAATTTTAAATGGAATATTTACTTTATAGCAGTAACGCTTATATTTAGATGTTATAAACTATGTTTTTGACATTTGACAATGAAGGCAAATATGATACGAAAAGAAAAATGAATGCTTGAGTCGGGATTTGAACCCGAGTCTCTAAACTCTGTATATTTAGCGCTCTAACCAACTGAGCTACTCAAGTATTCCAACACAAACATACATTTTTCTTATATATGTAATATTCTCAATACACAAGAGGTAGCGGGAAGTCGTTCCCCCTGACATGTAGTGGCCACCATAACAGGTAAGCAAATTTTTAAAGAGAATATTTACTTTATAGCAGCATTGCTTATATATTTAGATGTTATAACTATATATAGTTATATAGTCTTTATTTAGAAGTCTCAGTTCGTCATACTTCACGCTCCTTAGTCTATAATCTACAGTATTTGTAGAGTTTTTACCATTTGGAATTCGTTATATCTGTTACATATCATCTTTATATTACTATTATTATTATTATTATTATTATTATTATTATTATTATTATTATTATTATTATTATTATATTATTATTATTATTATATAACAACAACAAAAGGAACGGAAAGAAGAAGAAATGTCCCGAACAAAACAAAGACAAAAACGAAATGCTTCAAATTCATAAATGTTTTCCCCAAATTTTGAATAATGATCATGGTCGAATTTCGACCACCGCGACTGGGCGAACACTAGTAAAAATAAAAATTATTATTATTATTATTATTATTATTAAATTATATCATTATTATTGTTATAGCTGTATTGAGTTTCACAAGCCGAAGGTCTTGCAGGTTAAGATAGTATTATAGCATCCAGCTGCTGTATTTCCACATTACAAAATGGAAGCCCATTAAACTGCGTTTACCTTCATCTCAAGCCGATAATGAGGGTTCGAGTGACGATAGCTTGCTTCCTGTTGTTTTATTAAACATCAGACTACGGTACTTATTTTAGTCTCTCAACACTATCTTCCTCCCCACGCGTATGTCAACATTCTGCAAATTATTAACCAGGCTGTAAACACATTTATTCAGATATCACTTCACATTTTTATCTTTAGTAAATTTTGTAAGTTCAGTAACATGCGTTCCCCTTCTCAACCTTACCCTTCAATACTCCTTTCTTTTTATTAAATAAATTAATATTTGGAGAATTTCGAAGGAATGCAGCTATTGAGGTAGTTTTCATAAAGTATTTTTTAAAATTATTTTACAAATATCTATCAATCCTACTTACTATACAGCGAAAATGATAATTAAAAAAATGTATATATCTTCGGGTTTTAACAGCTGCTGCCGTCTTCCCGTGCCAAACCTCCAAAGCCTATCTGTCCGGCTTTGATTGATTTGGTCTTTTAGCATTTTGCTTTTTTTTTCTAATGTGGGGGAGCTGGTCCACAGCATAAACCCCCAACCTGGAGGACCAGGAAAATTTCTGTCTGGGTTTTCATCCCATAGCCTTTAAAGATTCCTTTTCACCGCAAGGCAGCGTTTCTCTATTTCCCTTAGAGATTGGGTTGCCTCTTCCGCCAGATCCGCCGTGATGAAGGACTCCTTCTGCTCCGACTCTGCCGTTGAGGTCTTCACCGTAACCCTGGCTAGGGGCCCTTATAGAGTACTATCAGGCGGAGCCAACTGACCGTGGTTTTTTAACGACGTTGTTACTCCTCGCCCTCCTCCTTTCTCATCCGGGCTTGGGACCGGCCATGGCGGAGTTTATTATATATATAATATATATATATATATATATTATATATAATTGGCTTAACTGTTATGTTAGCCGCTAGATGTCAGTTGGAACAAATTTCCGCTACCTCTTGTGTGAATTGAGAATACTACATGTATAAGAAAATTGTATGTTTGTGTTGGAATTCTTGGGTAGCTCAGTTGATTAGAGCGTAAAGGTACAGACTTTAGTGACTCGAGTTCAAATCCCGACTCAAGCATTCATTTTTGTTTTCATATAAAATATATATATATATATATATATAATATATGAGGTATGCGTGTGTGTTAACGTACAAGCGGCTACAGTTTTTGTTTTTTATCCAAACAAAACTCGGTATATAGCAATGAATGACGAAAAGTTAAGATAGAGTCCGTTAATCAGCAAAATCGGATCATTAGGAGTGGTTGTATCTAAGTACGAGTATAACATGTGGATGTGGTACAGCAGCCGGGTGGTAAGAAAAGGATATTTTAGGACTGTCGCGCCAAGGGGGAGGGGGACTAAAGTTGTATAAGAAATGTGAATGAATAAGGGTTGGAGACCCCTGATGTATTATGATGTGGGTGCTCTGTTCTAATCAGCTCATGCTCCGTGAAGCGTCACAGAGGAACCTCTACTAATGGGGTCATTATGAGCTTTGCCATATGGGAACATACAAGTATGAGAAACACCACGACCTTTCAGATAACCATGTTTTATTTCTAACCATTATTCAAACGGAAATGTATCTTGTCCGCTCTTATTTCATTTTGAAAGCAATGCTACATGCCTGCTCTGGAAAATTTCTTCAAAACAACTCATCGTAAACTGATAACAGAAGGTGGTCCACCTTTTACAAATTTGTCTATTTACCAATTTCATCAGAATCTTTACTTATATAGATCGCAATATTGTAATTGTATAGGTAACAACTAAATTGGTCCCATACTAATACAATTCATATCAAATTCAGTTGAGTTGAATAGTCATAAGATAAAAGTTAAACATTAAAATGTACCTGTTGGCAGGTGCCGTAGTCCTCAACTGTGTTAAAATTATGTATATAAATATTAACAAAAGTTAGGACGACGGCACCTGCCAACAGGTACATTTTAGTATATTATTTTATTTTATTTAAATTATTTTTCGCTGAGAGTAATTAATATTATAATTACAAAGAAATAAACGTTATTTCAGCAAAATCATAAATATATTACGTCGACGTTTCAATCTCCTATGTGAGATCATTTTCAAGACATGTTTGTGTATAAATTTATTATACATAGTTACTATCACCAAGACAATTTTATTTTTTTATATATTTATTTATTATATATATATATATATACATACAAATTTAAATGAATACATTTATAATTCCAATTTATAGTTAAATATATTTTAACAAGGAATCATATGTTCCACACCATTCATTTAAATCTTCTTGTTTATTTAATTTATTTTGTTCTTTTTTATATAGGCCATTTCTGCTATTAATCTTTTTTTGTAATTATTTTCTTTGTGTAAATTTTTATGTCATTCCATTTCATTTATGATTTTGATTAATTATATGTGCAGAACTTTCAGTAATCTGTGAACATATAATTAATCAAAATCATAAAATGAAATGGAATGACATAAAAATTTTACACAAAGAAAATAATTACCAAAAATATTAATAGCAGAAATAGCCTATATAAAAAAGAACAAAATAAAGCATTAAATAAACAAAAAGATTTAAATGAATGATGTGGAACATATGATTCCTTGTTAAAATATGTTTAATTATAAATTGGAATTATAAATTTATTCATTTAAATTTGAATGTATATATATACATAACAAATAAAAAATAAGAAAAAGAAAAATTGTCTTGGTGATGGTAACTATGTATAATAAATTTATAAACAAACATGTCTTGAAAATGATCTCACATAAGGAGATTGAAACGTGGACGTAATAAATTTATGCTTTGACTGAGATAACGTTTATTTGCTTGTAATTATAATAGGTACATTTCAATTTTTAACTTATAAATTGGCCCCACTACAGATCTTAGAAGACCTTTGAGGTAATAGGATGTTAGTCTCCCGACTTTCTAGACAATCAGAACATATCAGTCCTGCGTGCCGGGCGCCTTTACCTTCAGAACAAATTTGATAGGAATAACTTACATTGATAATAATTATTTGTATTCTGATTTTTTTTTCATTTTCCCCAAAATGTGCCAAACTGGGAGGTTAACAATCGGAAAATGTTGCACAAAAACCATAGATAGATAGATAGATGGAAAGCTCTGCGGCCATCACTTAGGTATTGGCGGTCCTCCTTAATAGGTAGAACTCCGGGTTCCTGCAAAATACATTAGCCCTGGTTTAAATTTTGAATTCAAATTTTAAGTTAATAATGGGATTTTATTTCAGTATTTGCTCTTTGGATAGAGGGAAACTGCTTAAAACATCAATCGGAATAGTCGATCACGCGGGATCTTGCCGAGTTTGGCTTTCGGATGACTCTACATTGGGAGGGCCAAAACCGGATACTAGGCTTCTCTTTATTTAAATATAATATGCGTACATTTCAGATTATCACAATTATTCATACAATTATGATAACATGTGCATTTTTTAAATTTTTACTCTTCAGTTGTTATTACTCTGCAGTTGTCTGGTGATGTCAGTTTCTCTGGAACTGGTGGGATGAACCTGTAGCAGTAGGATTAGTTATTAGTTTTTAATTTGTTGTATTAAATACTTTACTTAATGTATTTTATTGATACACATTATATGCCAATGTTGTAATTATAATTGAATAATGTGTAATGTGTGTGTGTGTGTGTGTGTGTGTGTGTGTGTGTGTTACCCTATCAGCTTTAACCGGTCAAATGTTGTCCAGGATCCATTTTGGACGCTTATGTTTTTTATTGGCTATTTCATAGGTTCCCAGCGATGCCACGAGTGGATTATCATGACCTTCATATCTAATATACAAAAAATGTTTGTTTGTTTGTTTGTTCGTACTTTATGCGCGGCCATATCGTTGATCCAATTGTGATGGGGCTTTTTGAAAAATGTATAGGAGATTCCTGCGGTGAACATAGGCTATAAGAGAGTTGTGATACTCAACTCCTACAACCTTAAAAATCGCCCTTTGTAGTAGAAATCATGAAAATAGTAGCACTTTGGACGCTTAAATGGCTTGTGCTGCCTAAACCATAACAATTACACAAAATTAATTACACAGAATTGAATATCTCAAAAAGCTCTAGAAGACAGCATATGTTTATCTCTTACGGATAACTCACCAATAATCATTTTTGTCTTTCATTGATGCGAGAAGATCGAGACAAGTACTGTACGTAGATTCTGTGCAAACATAGCAGCACATGGCGGGTATTCTTTTACGGATAACTCACAATAACGAATTTGTCTTTTAGTTCATTCATGCCGAGAAGATCGAGATAAGTAGATTCCCGGGCAACACCGGGTAATCAGCACGGGAAATCTTAAAATAATTACGATATACATTTACAATTATTTTTCATTTTACTTATTCAACTAATCATAAGAAGTACATTGTTTTTTTTTCTTTCAGCTCATTTATGCCAAGAAGATCGGGATGAGAAGATTCCCGGACAACGCGGGTAAACAGCTCGGGGTATCTAAAAATAATTACGATATACATTTTCCTTTCACTTATTTAACTAAACATAAAACACATTAATGTTCGTATTTCAACTGATTTATTTCAAGAAGTTAGGGATAAGTAGATTCCCGGGCAACGCCGGGTAATCAGCACGGGGTATCTAAAAAATGCAAATTTATAAATATTTTTCCCTTACTTATTCAACTAAACATAAAAACACATTAATTTTCATTTATTTAGGCGTAGCAGCGCACGCTGGGTATTAGCTAGCCCGGAATCTTCTAACATTATTAGCTAGTGTATTATAGAATTTAAGAGCCATGCGTTTATTATACTCTTCGATTGTTTCTACACCAGTTTGGTCGTGTAATATGTCAACCAGTGTTACAGGCGGTAGTTTTGTAATCATGTATAGTAATTTGTTTGGAAAAACTTGCAGTTTCTTTATGTGAGTTCTAGCGGCGTGTCCCCATATGGAGCTTGCGTATGTTAGTACTGGCCTTAATAGTGCCTTGTAGATTGTTATCCCTGTGTTTATTCGAATTTTGTTACGGTTATTTAAAATAGGGTATAGCAGCTTCAATGTCCCATACGCTTTGCCTAAGGTATTTTGGATATGTTGTTTAAACAGTAGTTTTTTGTCGAGTTTTACGCCTAAATAAATGGCTTCGTTTTTCCACTCGATGTTGTGTCCATAAAGACTTAATTGTGGGGGCATGTATCGATATTGAGAATACCTTTTTGTATAAACAACTGCTTGGCATTTATCCACGTTTATTTTTATTCTCCACTTTTCCAACCATGGTTCGAGAATATTAAGGTTATTTTGAATCTGGCTAGACGGGTGTATTGTTGAGGAGGATTGACTAGTGATTAGAGTGTCATCTGCATACATATATAGATGAGTGTTGTTATGTATATTGTCATGTGGAATATCATTTATGTATATATTGAAAAGTGTAGGTCCTAGGATGGTTCCCTTAAGACCGTATATTTGATACCACTTTATCTGTATACGTCCTGTGTAACAGCTATGCAGTGTCGCAGTTAAGATTGTCGTTTTGTGAGATTTTATATATTCATAAAGATAAAAAATATGCTTTTACCGGATTGAAACCAAGATCTCCAGTTTTACTCGCTGGTGCATTAACAATTGAGCAACGTAGGCAATCCAGGAGCAGAAACACACTTTTCTTTATTAGAAATAGATCGAACAAATATGTCTGCTCCAGGATTACCTAAGTAGCACAATAGTTAGTGCCCCAGCGCGTAAAGATGAAGTTCTTAATTTATAAGTCAGACTTTTTCTCTTTAGTTGTATTAACTACTGTATGCGAACAAGCCTGAGTACATTAATTTCAATATAACGTTCATATTTTACGTATGTACCAAGTAGGTATTTTTTTACTCATTAAATTCAAATATCCAGGAAAGATATCAAAGAATAAAGATATGCAGAACGAAGTTCCGGAAATCCCGATTGCGTGGATACATTTGCATGTTTCAAAACTACAGACTGCGCGCGGTAGCCAGTTTTGGATACAGAACAAGTGCGCGCTGCACTCATTCCTGCATTTTCCATCCCATTTTTACACGCTTTATATTAGCTTGACCTGTATCTATCTATCTATCTATCTATGTAACGGAATCTTTCAACGCGATTTTCACCCACTTAAAATCATTGGATCGACTTGAAACTTTGTATATTTGTAGAGGACCCGTGACAATACAATAATTTCATATTTATTTTCTAAACTCCTGGCCATAATCATCAGAAAATCAAAAAAAGTGTTTTTGTATCAATGTAACGGAATCTTTCAACTCGATTTTCACCCACTTAGAAACATTGGATCGACTTGAAACTTTGTATACTTGTAGAGGACCCATGACAATACAATAATTTCATATTTATTTTCTAAAATCCTGGCCATAATCATCAGAAAAAAAGTGTTTTTGTATCAATGTAACGGAATCTTTGAACTCGATTTTCACCCACTTAGAAACATTGCATCGACTTGAAACTTTGTATACGTGTAGAGGATCCGTGACAATACAATAATTTCATATTTTGTTTCTAAAATCCTGGCCAGAATCATCCGAAAATCAAAAAAAATTAAAACTGGTATAATAGGTTGCGGACTTGTCGAGTTTTTAGTTAAGAGTTGTAAGAGCTCAGTTGATAGAGCAGTGAACTCTTAGTGGTATATAATTTCAATAATCCATACGTCGCTGGTTCAAATCCGGCTGGGAGGGTTTTTTTATAGAAGAGTATTACTTTTAGCTCATACTACAATAGTATCGAATTTAAAGATATTTACATTTTTATCTTATTCTGTAAAATATTAAAACTAAAAAATAAAAATAAATAATAGTTTTAAAAACTAAAAGAACACGCTTTATTAGAAAACTAAAAAATGAAAAATAATTTTAATTTCCAATACGCTTGGGATAAATTAAAGTGGTCAACAAAAAAATCATCTCCAACACATATAGAATAAAACTAGAGTTATCAACAAAAAGAAAATAATTTTACCATCAAAAGCGTGGGGTGGTTTTTATGATTTTTACATTTTCAACTTAGATAGCTTACTTTTACCAATATCTGTTTATTATCAAATATATTAATTGATATAGAGCACTCCACGGTTTTTATGGTAAAATTATTTTCTTTTTGTTGATAACTCTAGTTTTATTCTATAGCCTATGTGTTGGAGATGATTTTTTTGTTGACCACTTTAATTTATCCCAAGCGTATTGGAAATTAAAATTATTTTTCATTTTTTAGTTTTCTAATAAAGCGTGTTCTTTTAGTTTTTAAAACTATTATTTATTAGATATTATTTTATTTATAGTGTTCTGCCCAAGAGCACGTCCATCACTGCGATCATAGCATTTTCATCCCATGCTTTGCAGTTTTACTAGAGAATTATCCTATAGGTGTAGTAGCTTCCCGTTGTTTTCCACACCGGGGATGATGATGATGGTAGTCAAATGATGTTCGGGGACCGTTTAGGCCTCAAAATTTCCTGACATTTGTCTTACAGGTGAGGAGAAACCCCGAAAAAAGCCCTACCCATGAAGCTTGCCTGCCCGTGAATCGAACCCGGGCCCGCTGCGTGACAAGGCAGCACGCTACCTCGAGACCACAGCGATGGACTTTTGGAGATCAATGACTCTAATATTATTATTATAACTATTATTATTATTATTATTATAAATGATAATGCTAAAAATAATTAATAATTATAATAATAATAATAATAATAATAATAATAATAATGCTAATAATAATGATGCTTTATTTATTTTAGCAGAATTAAGGCCATAAAGCCTTCTCTTCCATTCAAGGAGCAAAATATACAAATACAGTTTTACAATATACAAATTATAATAAATTGAAAATAATTAAAGACTGTGACAATTTTTATATACTGACCATTTGATAACTAATAACAATAATGTAATAAATTGTGCAGGAAACAGGAATTAATATATGTGTAAACATTAAAAACAAGGTTAAAGCAAATGTAAATTTAGATTCCTTTTAAATTATTCTAACTTTCTGCAGCCTGTTGTATGGAATTACAGCTGCGGGAAGTGAAGGTAATATATGATATGGAGACGAGTTGTCCTACGTTAACCAAGACATTACGATGTGATCGTGTGTTTAAATTACGGTTGGAGGATATCAATTGGAAATGAGATGCTAAATAATTTGGAATCGAAGTATGTAGAATCTTAAACAAAAGAACTAGACCGTGAAATGATTTATTTAGGAGACGGAGCCATGACATTTCTATGGAAAAATGGAGAAACGTGATCCTATTTTCAGACATTAAATATAAATCTGACACATTTATTATGTACATGGTGCAGTTTCTCTGATAGTCCGTCGCTAATGTCGGTTAGTGGAACGTTCCAATAGTCAAAATGGACTAAACTCCTTTTAAGATTCGTAGAAAGAAAGTTCTCGAGGCGCTTTAGGGAATGCATCATAGAGATGATATTTTTAGTTGTTTTCTAACATGATGGTTGGCTTGTTGCTATTATTTATGGAGTTCATTAGGCTTGGATATCCGATATTATTGCTTGTGTTTTATTTAGTCCGAATTGTCTGAACCATGAAGACGTGTCTGAGGTCAGTATGATGTAATCATTAATTGCGTCAGGTCTGAAGTACGTGTAAATCTATAAGTCGTCGGGATAAATATATTATTTGCAGTTATGTAATTTCTTGGACACGACATTAATATAAGGAGAAGAGAGGGGGCGAGTACGCTACCTTGAGGTACTTATTTCTTCACAAAATTCCAACAGGAAATACGATTATTCACAGAAACTGGTAGCAGAGGATTAGTTGCATCCTTAAAAATCCATTGTCATATGCAACCCAAAATTGCATTGCTTATGGTGCATTTGTTAAGAAGTTAAAATATGAAACATATGAAACCGAGTTAGTTACGTAGTGTGCGTCAAATTAACAAAATGTCTCATTCTTTCGCAAGCAGTCGATACCCAACCCAGAAATTAGGCTCAACTCTAGAAACGAACTCTATTATTGTATGCATTACAGGGACTATGCCATCCCGATTTCCCTAAAAAAAGTTACACTAAAAATACATAAAATGGTGATTCTTCCAATTCAGTAGTTATTGCTTACATTGAAGTTACGATGAATTGGACTGAGGAGAGGGGCAAAAGTGAGCTATATTGGAAGGGGCTTACACTTGCGGGATCCATAATCCATACATTTATTAATTGTGGGCACCGTAGTATAGTTGGCTAAGGCAATGCGCTACAGGCCGGAAGGTAGGAGTTTCGAGACCCCCCAAAACTTACTAACGACACCATGACTATGGGGTTGACTCAACCTCTAACGGAAATGAGTACCAGACGCTTTTCTGATAGTAAAGGAGGCCGTCACGCATGGCTGACAACCCGGCTGACATTTCGTGCCGTCTAAAATATAGGACTCTTAACCTGTTACTATCTCAAGGACCTCATGAGGCCTTAGTGGGATCACTTTATCTTTATATATTTATGTAGTTATCTTAATATTAAATTTCAGATTTCTATCAAGAAACCTAGAATTTTCTTCTATATTTTTAATCTAGACTATTTGGAGGATGCGTTTGAAAATAGTTCTACAAATTTGTATTATTAGTATTAACTTCCATCAGATATGGCAGTGATAATTGTGTAATTAATTAAAGATCAGACAGAGGAAAAATAGAAACAACAGACATTATTTTTTTAAGAAGAGCAGCCAGTTTGCAGATCAGGTGAAAAATGCCATTATCAGGGAAAAATTAGACATTTTCAGTACAACAGAAAAAAATTGAAAATCATAAAAGGGAATGGTTGGACCATATTAACGGGATGGAAAATAATTGATTCCCTACGTTAGTTTTGTAGTATAAACAAGAAAGAAAAAAGAACTGGAAGAAGGCCTAGAAAAGTGTACTGTTGTTTTAAAACTTGGAGATGTGGGAACAGCCCAAAATGCTTGAACCACGTGGATGATGAAGAACTTCCATTTGATTTACGTTGACAGCATGTACCAAAACTGTATATTACAATATATTTTTAGCCACTGGATTCTTTCCTCTATTGGAATGAAGAAGCTAATCTAGTAGGAAATTTCTAATTGCTATAACCCTTTTCTTAATGCCTAGGCCGGTGTTATAAGCGAGAGTTTCTCAAACTTATCCTTCTCGACCCACTGGTGGGTTCTCAGGGATGACTTGGTGAATAACGAAGCTTCCCTGAATGCAATAAAGCGCCTTAACAAATCTATATGCAAGGTAGAATAGTAAATTTATTTTGTTTTTCTTTTATTATCCTATAATTCTAATATAACGTTTTATAATCATCTTGATTTAATAAAGAGTGCAGAACTTATTATTTCCACCACTCGTGCGATGTGAACTCTCGGGCTCACTCGATTCACTTGAACCCAATATGCTCCTGCCAGCTTTTGTCCAACATCACATTAATCTAACTAACTACCAGCATTTGCATTAATGAACCCGTAGGCTCATGTCCGCACAGACGTAAGTACTCGGTACATACCTGTCCTGAGACATCACAATTTGGTGAGTGAAATTTAGTATGGGCTCAATTAGAGTAATTTTATTTTAGCTAATTCGGAAGAAAAGAGTTTTGAATATTGTTTACTAATCTTTATCGATCCAACTTATTGTAGTACATAAAAAATGCCCAAGATAATGTGTAAATAAAACTGAAATGGGGTTCTTTACAAAAGTGGCTGGAAATCAAGGTAAGGCAGAGTAAATAATGTACAAGTAATGCAGTTAATAATTACAGAAAAAAATATGTAGTAGAAATGATACAAGAAGAAAGATTACAAGGTACGGACTATGTAAAAGAATGGAAGACTTCCTAACTAAGTGATGCAATGGATAGTAGATGGGAGAAGAAGAAGACAGAAGATGAAGACGAAATGGAAACTGGATGGATGGATGGAGCAAAAACAATGTGTGGAACAGATAATACAGATGCATTGGATATGGAACAATGGCGAATCAAGATTAAATATTGGCATTAGCCTGTAAGATATATATATATATATATATCGTTATTATTGTTTGGTTGTGGGAAACTACAGAATTGTAGAAATTCACACACACACACACACACACACACACACACACACACACACACACACATATATATATATATATATATATATATATAGCTAGAAGCAAAGTTTTGCAAGTGCAAGTTTTACAGTATTGAGAAATACAGGTTTATAGTTGAAGTTGTATAAGAAACTCATAGATAATTGAAAACTACTGTATAAGTCATACTTTATTTGCTCCTAACACATACACTTATATACCTCTGACACTAAATAAAATTATGCTTTAATAATTATGATTCTGCAGCAATCTAAATTTTTACGAAAAATCACTTACGTCCCTTTTCTTCTACAGTCTTGTAAATAAATAAATAAATAAATAAATAAATAAATAAATAAATAAATAAATAAATATATAAATAAATAAATATATATATATATATATACATGTGTGTGTGTGTGTGTGTGTGTGTGTGTAGGTGTGTGTGTTCGTGCGTGTCTGTGTTTTTTTTAACGTTTTAGCGACTCGAACCTTTTTTTTTTGGTACCCAAACTCGAATTATAGCAATGTACGTATTAAGGAACACAAGGTCGAGATCGCTAACAGCATATTGGGACCAGTAGGAGTAGGGGTTTACCTAAACATACAATTTAAAAATCGCAGTTGCGACGCTAATTTTCGATTTGTCATAACAAAACTAGGTGCCATTGATATGGAACGAGAAAGGTATTCTCTGAAAATCAGCGAAATCCGAAATTAAAAGTAGATGTTTACCCGAAAGCCAAAATTTTTAAATTATTCTAGCAGCCGATTTTTTTTTTTGGCATCAGAAATGCATGTAACAATTCAATGGAAAAAATAAGATCGAGTTGGTTAGTTAATGAATTAAATTTGAAAAAAAATCGAATTGCTGAGAATTCGCTGTTTACCCAGTTCCTGGATAATTTGAAATAAGATGTCATACAGTTTTTTATATTTTATTGAGTATAGCACTAATTTAACTTATGTATCGCTTGAAGTTTAATAATATTCAAGGTGGATCTCTAACTTAAAAAGTTTGAGACCCGCTGTTCTAACCGGTTCATAACTAATTAACTAAATATGATATTGGCACCATATAATCCGGAAGTTTGTGGACGCGCAGCCTCTCCATGCATCCCTATCCTATAATTTCCTGTATAATTCACCTGCCTAAAATCATGATTAATATATTCTCTTACCTAATTCTTAGTCATCTGCTGGGCTCTTTCCATCTGGTTTTCTTACAAGAAATTGCCATTTCATTTCCCATTCGTGGCATGTCCTGTCCATCGAAGTCTAAGAGATTTACCGTGCGTGAAAATTAAGTACGCTATGTGATGACAGCGAATAAGTTTTTTTTTTTTTTCCCCTGGACAATAAAACATTTTGTTATCTGATCCCTGGGAGTTTCGACTAAATGTTTGGCATCATCCCTGTTTCATAAATTGTGGTAAGAAATAATTTTGGACGTAGGAAACAAGTGGCAGCCAATAAGATGTTTTGAAATGTCAATCACATAACTGTTCTTATTAATCTGAATCCCTATAAAGATCTTCTTAGCCCGTTTCAAAGAATAAAAATTACTGATATCACTGAATTCATTAAAATAATTTACTTTTTTCATGTTTAAAAGATGTTGACTATTTTCAGTCTACTTTCACGGGAGCGTGACATTATTGGACAACACTAGCACGGACAACAATAGAGGTTCATTTCTTTTTTGTATGTCAAACAAACTTCCCACATAACCTGCAACCCCTTTATTTCACGCTTCTCTGCAACAGTCTTTTGTACTTTTTTCATCCTTCAAGCCCTTCCCTCTATGTTATTCTTCATGTGGCTTCCCACCATTTGCCCATCAATCAACATGCTACAGGGACCCTCTCTTTTAAAAGCTAGTTAATTTTAACAGTTATTTTAGACTCTACATCCCTTCTTAAGTCAGTCAAAGATAATAACCTATTTACTGCATCAGTAATTCTCAAATTCTGATAAGTCACTGTTCACTAATGCCTTATATATTATCTTTTTCCAATCATAAAAAAACGCACTGATATTAATCAGCTGTTGGTATATGCTGATGGGGGTACTATTAGGTGATGAGAAAATAGTGAATCACAACAATCCATTAAATTACATTAAGAAACTGGGGTTGGAAGTAAATATCAATGAAATTAATTATATGGCCTCAAATAGAGTTGCCTTATATAGTGGAAATGGATGGTTAACAACAAATGAAGGGAATTTAGAAAAAAAAGTAAGGATATTCATGAACCAATGAATAATTATAAACAAAAATGAGGCGCAGTAGGAAATTTAACCTTGGCTCAACTTTGGAAATTCATTATATACATTTCAAGGACTATTATTATCCCAACTTGTCTCACAAAATTTAAAACAATGGGTAATCTTCCAGTTACATTATATGGCCTATGTATAAGAAAAATTGTTTCTTACTTTAAGCGAGAAGAAAAGGTTATGAGTATTTAGTAAGTTTTGGATCAAAGAAAGGACAATCAGGTGAGCTAAAGTGAACTACATGAAAACAGTGGAAACAACAAATAAAAAGAGTAGTTAAGTCTCATAGACAGCAAGTGCAATACGTGTGATCCAAATTGGGAATGAAAGAGAAGCATGAAAACGTCTTGTAGGAAAACCGAGGGAAAGCGCCTAGTATAACGCTAGCAATAGTTCCTGAAGAATGAAATTTGTAATGGGAGCTTAGATGCGAGTCCTGTACTAACCAGATGTAGGTCTCAACTAATACGAAGTATGACCACACGTCATTGCTAACTCCCTCGCTAGCGAATATCAAATACAGTCACTGCTAAACATTTTTAAAATCTCACTACAAAGATTAATTAATATAGGTAATCTTTATCGTAGACTGCGATGGGAAGGACATGTGGCACGAATGGGAAATGAAAGACGTGCATGGAAGCTTTTTGTAGGAAAACCAGAGGGAAAAACCGCCCAGTTGGTAGACCAAGAATGAGGTGGAAGAATAACATTAACTATGATTGAGGGAAGTAGATTATACAGGGGATGATTGGAAAACATTGGCTCAGGATAGGGATATATGGAGAGCTTGTGTCCGCGCGACCATGAACCTACGGGTTCGATAGTGTCAGTGAGTTAGTTAGTTAGGAGGCATTGGGGTAATAAAAAAAATCACAACTGTTAAGTAATTAACTAAATACACATTCACATTGCATTATAATTTTAAGACTTCAGGCAGCAAGTGTACAAAATATTATAATTAAAGTCTACGGTTTTAAATCTAAAATCAACACATCCGCATCTCACTATAATTCTCTATGGACTGTACATAGGAACTGTTTTGTTTGTTCACGTGGCAGACAGGGAATTCACAGATCAGCAGTCTGGATAGGCCCTCCCATTGGATTTACGGTCAAGGACATTGTTCAAAATCCCTTGCGCGACCTATAAATAGGCCAAGAGTGGGGTGGATAATAACGTTAACCTTGATTTGTAGGAGGTGAATTATACACGGAATGTTGGAAAACATTAGCTCATACATGGTTGTATGGGACGCCTATAACCGCGAGTCCATGAACCACCGTGTTCGATAGTGCCAGTGAGTCAATCATAAGAAAATCACTAAGGTTTAGGCATATAGGGATTCATATAATATAGTTGGTATTCCAATTATAAAAAATACATTATTATTATTATATTATTATTATTATTATTATTATTATTATTATTACCCCGCCGTGTCTTGGGGCAATGTCGTTGCCTTAAACGCGGGGAGCCTTATTTGATCCCCGGTCGGGACATGTTTTTGGGCTTTTCCTCTCCTTTAAGACAAATATCGTGAGAATTTAAGGTTGAAATAGTCCGCGTACACAATCTGGTCATCATAGTTATACGCTATCATATTAGTCTTGTTCAGTAGGAATGCATGAGTGAATAGTATTTCTTGTCTGAAATGTTCGTGTTGTCTCGAATGTGACTGTGGCTAAGATGATCGCTAATCCGAGGAGACTCTCCGTGTCCTCATGTGGTTCAAAAATAAGTATTTGTCAGAGTTTCTTTACAACCTAGATAAAAATACCCCCCAATACCAAAGCACTTTTCTTCACTAAAATCTTCTCCCGAAAGATAGTTCCTATATTGCCCTATATTATCCCGAATGTGTAGGGCATGGAAAAGTACCTCTTTAAAGGGAAATATTAAACTAAAAAAATATGTTCTAATGCAAAATTTAGCAATTAGTTATCCTAATCCACTATTGCTTTGCGGTTGTCTGAATTGTTTCTCCTTCTTCTTCTTCTTTTTCTTCTTCTCCTTCTCCTCCTCCTCCTCTTTCTCTTCCTGCGCCTCTTGGAATTAGGTCATTGACTTGATACCACATCAAGTGTTGAGTTGTTATTATTATTTAATCTCTAAATATTTGGAAACCCTATTTCGCCACAAAGGCATATTAGGGTTGTAGCTTATTATAATAATATTATACTATACGTTGTAAAATAGAAATATTATCTTATGGTTTTTAATAAGTGTTATGAATTACATAAATTGTTTATAAGCGTCTTAGAAAAATACTACATATTGTTATGAATGTGTGTTATGAATTTCATAAAATATTTGTAATACTTTTGGTTCTTAAAAGTCACTTCACACATTGAGGCAAAAGCCTCATCATCGCTTAGAAGTAGGCTTAACCAGAATCGTTGTCTTTCGAATATAGGACAACCAAATAAAGCATGTTTTACAGATTGGATTGATTCTTGACATTTACAATAATTATGAGTTAATCCTACTTTTTAAGGAACGACCAATATTTATCTTCTTTTTGGGTTTTCTAGAATAAAAAGTAATACTGTTTAGCGGTCCCGCACCGTAGCCGAGTGGTTAACGCAAAAAACCTTGGCGCAGAGCTACACGAGACTTGCGCTGGTTCGAGTCTCCATGGGGGAAAAAAAAATTCTCATGGAATTTCGGCCAGTGTGGGACCTGCGCCCACCCAGCATCGTGAGGCATTTAGGTAGCTACAATAAGTAGCGACTCCAGATTGACCACATGTCACCCCTACACTGGATCCAGGGGTCACCAATTGGCGTTCCGCGGTCCGCACCCGGACCGGTTAAATATCAAATTGATACAATTTTTTAAAAAGCCGGTTAAACATGGAATCAATCAAATTTACTAAATTTCATGGTATGACTGTATTATTGTTGGCTCGGTTGGCAGTACTGCTTATGGTCGGAGATTTGACTGAAGATGAACGGGATTCCGTTTGAAACCTTGTATCGTGAAAAACACGAAATTTGTGAGGTGAGATATTTAAATATTACTCTGACCATATGTTAAATTTATCATAAACTTATTAACAATTTTTATAATTGATAGCTGTGTATCCTAGTAGTATTTACAATGTGTTTTGTTTAATTTGAGAAATGTATGCCCATAACATAATTTAAATATTTTCCTTATAATATTAATCTAATATATAAAAATGAATGTTTGTTTGTTTGTTCGTACTTTATGCGTGGCCATACCGTTGATCCGATTGTGATGTTTTTTTTTGCAAAATGTTCAGGAGATTCCTTGGATGAATATAGGCTGATCGGGGCGGAGGGAATGCTAAAATGTTCCTGCAGTATAGATAAGGTTAAAAAATTTGTTAAAGTTCCAGATAATTCCATTATCCTTGTAAAGAGAGTTGAGATACTCAGCTTCTACACCCTTAAGAACACCCTTTGTAGTGAAAAACGTGAAAAAGTTCCTTTTTTTTACCAATAAATGGCTTACGCTGCATAAACCATAAAAAATAATCAAAATTAATGTAACAGAATTGAATATCTCAAAAAACTCTACAAAAAAGTCCGCGAGAGCATATGTTTATCTTTTACAGATAACGTCATTTTTGTCTTTCACTGATGCCAAGGATATCGGGATAAGTAGATTCCCGGGAAAGCATGTGCTGCCATACCATTCATCCGATTGTCATGGGGCTTTTTGTAAAATGTTCAGGATTTTCCCGGGAAGATTATAGGTTATAAGAGAGTTTTAATGCTCAAGCTCTTCATCCCTAAAAATCACCTTCTGTAGTGAAACGCATGAAAAAATGTCGCTTTTTGTAAAGCTTAAATGGCTTACGTTATAACCATAACAAATACATAAACTTATTGTACACATAATTAAACATCTCAAAAAACTACAGAAAAGTCCGCGACAGGATATGTTTACCTTTTAAGGATAACTCATAGTAACCATTTTTGTTTTTCATTGATGACAAGAAGATCGGGATAAGTAGATTATTGGGAAAGCATAGCAGCGCAGAGCGGGCATTCTTTTACGGATAACTCAAAATAACAAATTCAGTATTTTAGCTCATTTGTGCCAAGTACATCGGACTACGTAGATTTCCGGCCAACGCCGGATAAACAGCACGTGGTATCTAAAAATAATTATGATACAAATTTAATATTATTTTCCCTTTTACTTATTCAACTAAAGGTAAAAAATTATTAATTTAGGCGTAGCAGTGTACGCCTATATTAGCTAGTTACTTAATAAAAGCTCGTGCGTTTAATCAACTGTGGTTCCGGACCTCGATTGAATTTACTACTTTGAAAATGGACCTCCATGAAATCTAATTGGTGACCACTCTGGATGATCGTCGACTCATGTGAATGTGAGACCAGAAGCCGGCTGGTAGGCCAAGGGTCTTCTAGGCCTGTCGCGCTTGGAGTGGAGAATATTGTTTAATGATATAATTTCAATGTGTTTGAACAAATCAATATTTCTGAAGTACCATTTGTTATCTACAAGACTGAAAATTCTCAGAAACTGTTTCTGAACAGAAAAATTGTTAAAACTGCAAAGAGATTGAACATTTTACCCAATTAGAGTTGGTATTGTATATACGCTCATTACTTTTTCAACTATACAAGGCGAACTAATTATCTGCAGTCTGTAATTTTTTAAATATTTAGGACTCCTAAGAAAATTCCAAGAAACCAGATGCTCTATTCTCACGATGACCATGACATCTGGCGTCACAAAACAGAAATGTCATTTCCACAATAAATAAACCTTTCCAGGACATTGTTGTTACAATAAAAGAGAGGTAGAGGGAGAAACGAAATAAATAAAATAAATCAATGTCAGGATGGAGTAACAGATTTGGTATTTCTTTTTTCACGAGACACAACAGAAAGAACGTTTAATTTTATAAGAATAACTGTCATGGCAACTGCAGCGCCAACAAAACTATAACGACTAGATTAAAAAATAAATTATTCTATTGTCACGGATCTAACCGGAAAATATAACAGATCATTAAAAGAATTAATAAAATCAAGTCCCTTAGTCTTTAAAACAAATAACAACAACCAAAACACATTCATATACAAGAAATGGATAAATAATAATCCATCACCACCTACAATGAAAGCTCTTCCAAAAATACATAAAAATAATGTTCCAATGCGACCAATTGTCAATTGCATAAATGCACCCAACTACAAAATTTCTAAATTCATTACCCAAAAAATAAAAGAAGACATCAATTTAGATAATCAATTCACAATTAAAAACTCATATGACTTGGCAGAAAAAATACATAACCTAGAAATCAACAAAAACACAAAAATGACGTCATTTGATATAAAAGACTTATACACCAACATCCCAATAAATGAAACAATAGATAAAATAAAACAAAAATTAATGGACAAGAAACTTGAAAATAACTACATCAACCAACTAAGTAACACCATAAAAACAATAACGCAACAGAATTACCTCCAATTCAACAACGAACTCTTCGTCCAAGAAGACGGAATCCCCATGGGAAGTCCCACATCGGGAATCCTAGCAGAAATATTCTTACAAGAATTAGAAAATACACACCTCAAAGAACTAATTACTAAATTCAACATAAAATTATTCACAACATATGTAGATGACGTATTAATTATTTATGACAGCGAAAATAGAAAAGACAAAGAAATCTCTCAAGATTTAAATAATATGCACAACAAAATCATCTTTACTGATGAAACAGAAATCAACAACAGTATAAACTATTTTGACCTAACACTAACAAAAAACTTCACCAACAACAAAATAGAAATTGGTATTTATCGAAAACCGACAAGCAACACACTAGCCATAAACAATAAATCGAGACATCCTTTTCAACATAAAACAAGTACATTCAAAAGCCTAATAAATAGGATGTTAAAACTCCCTCTAAATAAAGACAATTATAATAAAGAATTAAATTACATCAAACACATGGCAAAAATTAATGGCTACAACAAACAAATAATAAATAGCATTATAAATAAACAAGAAAGAAAAAACATTACCAACATAACCAAACTTGAAATAGAATCCAATGACAACAACAAAAAATGGATAACTCTCACGTACACTGGTAAAGAAACATTAAAATTGGCCAACACACTAAAAAAGCTCGATAAGAATATTAATATATCCTACAGAACTGACAACAAACTAAACAATTTAATAAACAACAACATCGAAGAAATAGATGAATTCGACAATAAAGGCATCTACAAATTAACATGTACAGACTGCAATAAATTCTACATTGGGAAAACTAACAGAAGCTTCAACATTAGATTCAAGGAACATTTCAGAGATTTCGTTTACAATGGAGGAAAACCAAGTTACGCAAAACATGCAATTCAAGCTGGACACCATATGCATAACATCGATAACACCCTCACAATAGTACATAGAGAAAACATTCCAATGAGAATAAATATACTGGAGGAAATCGCAATCCTAAGAGAAATCAACAACAACCTGATTCTCAATGAATACACACCTAATCCACACAATCCTCTGTACAAAATTCTCACAACCAAGTCAGTGCTTCAACAAGGGTCAACAAGAACGGATCTAATGCATTCTGCTGATGATGGGACTAGTCCCGAAAGGCCTACAGAGTTTTAAAAGAACTTAAGTTGAGGAGACGGACCTACAAGGTAACTATATTATAGTTTTTAACTGTACATTATATTACTGTGAACTAATACCTCAACGGAAAATCACCATGAATTTTACTAGTATCAATTATTTTAAGTAGGTGTAAAACGCGTTGAAAGATTCAGTTACATAGATAGATAGATAGATACAGGTCAAGCTAATATAAAGCGTGTAATAAATAAAATTTTTCTCATACTTTTTTCGCTTTATGCTGTTTTGTTTTTTTTTTCTTTTCTTTTTATACATTCTTCCATTTTAATGTTTTAATATTTTTTTATATAATTACAGGACACACCCCAGAGCCAAGGTGGAGGTTTATAATCCGCTATCCTGCAGGGAATTGGTCTCGGGTTGCTGGGGTGGAAGTTAGGCCCTCTACCGACTACGCCACCCTGAAGTCAATTATTATTTTACATCATCTTCTTTACGGAATATATTTAAAAAAATTAAATTAAATCTGTAACGCTATGGATAGTCGAACATAGTTATTTAATCCGTAAATTGACAGAACACTAATTTGTCGTGTCAGTTATATAAATGTGGCGGACCGCAGTGAAAACGAAATACTGCATAACTGCTATTATAAAATATACTGTTATTAAAGTACGTACACACTTGTGCGCTGCGCCGTGAACGCGCCGCGCGCGCACCATGTTCGTTAGATTTGTACGGGGTTTCAAGGTGCGCGCGCGCGGCGCACTTGCGGTGCACCACGATCCACTCATTCTCCGGTTTTCCTCGAATACGTAGAGTGTTCGCTGCTCAGATTTGGACGGGAGCGTGAGAGGTTCGTTGTTTTCTGCGCGCACCTGTAGGTTTTATTATTTGAGTATGGATTGGTCAGAAGGAGACATGTTAAAGATATTTATAGAAACAAGCCATTATTTGTGGGATCTTCAACATAAGGATCATTTTAAAAGACAATTGACAGGAGAAGCCTGGAAGGCAGATGCAGGAAAAAGTTGATTACTTTACTTTCTTCCTACCGGCGTGAGAAAAATAAAATAACAAGTAGTCAAGGTATGATGGTTGTCCAGCGGCTCGCTTTGTTTTCCCGCAGTGTTATATATAATTAAATACAAAGATGCCGTCTACCGCCACTATAATAATTATGCATGTTAATCATTGTTAAGCATTGTCGTGCGGCACCCGCTTTTATATAAACGGACAACCATTATAGTGAGGCGATAATAAAGGAAAAGGTGTTTTAATATATAATATTTTTCAATATTTAATTATTATAATTCGTATATACAATTGGACGGCGTTATGCATGAACCGGACTAAGCGGAATTAAAACATTTTATGATGTCATCTGTTGCACTGTTTCATGAAGTGCACACTTTTAGCGCCAAATCTTTAAATATAGCCTTATTATTAAATAAAAATGTAAATACCACCAGTCCTATCAGAGATTCTGTGTTTTGCAACAAACGCGATAGTGACGTGGTTGGTTACACCTGCTCTGCAAATTGTCTACTGAAGGTTTGTGGGTTTTCTATGGATCGCAGGAGGTTCGTTGGAATTAATAATTCCGACGAACACAAGACGAGCAGTGCGTGTTCGCGGCGCGCAAGTGTATACGAACCTTTAAGTAATTTTTACTCCATCGTTTTCTTCTGTTTTATTAAAGATATGAAACAAATTAAACCAATTGATGTATCCCATAGGATACATTTCCAATTAGGATTTAAAGACGTTCTTTAACAATTCAGTTCATTTATAATTATTTTCTATTACTGTTTTACTATTAATTATTATTAATAATAATTAGTATTACTGTTTTATTACTATTTATTATTGTTATTAATTGTTATTATTATTTAACAGATTGTTACAGCTGGAGTTGTTACTCTATTACCAATTTTCATTTTCTTCTAAGTAGTATTTTTCTTCCAATCTCCTTCCTTTTGTGGCTTTCCGGATGTCATACTTCCAACTTGTTAAGGTCGTCCCAATCACTTCCTCCACGATGGTATCCATTGTAAGATCTCCTTTGGCCATCTTGTATTGTGCATCCTACGTGCCCACTTTATCTGTCGCTTGTGTATTTCGTCAGTGGTGTCTGTATCTTCTCCCTTGGCATCTCTTATTTGAATGTTTGTTCTTCTACAATATCTTCATAAAAATCCATCTCGGCTGCCATAAGTTTTTTTCTTAATACATGTTTTATAGTCGTAATAACGGAGAATATATATTTAAGAGAGAGTAAATATATGTATTATATTTGCCCGGTGGTGTAATGGTTAGCATGCTGATGTACCAATTCAGAGGTCCGGGTTGAAAGCTTGCATTGCTCAATGTAAAAAAAATAATTATAACACACACACACACACACCACACACACACACACACACACACACACACACACACACACACACACACACACATACAATATATATATATATATATATATAGCAAAACTGAACCAATAAAAGCGGGCGTTGTAATGAAATGAACATTTAAAAATTGCTCAAGGGTTCGCAATTTTCCAATCAGAAGTGGGTATTTACTTGAAATTCGAAATTAAATAATCACTCTAGCAGCACCAATATTTGCTTTGTTGTAATGCAACAGTAAACCATACAGCTTGGTTAACGAAAGAAGTATATGTTCCGTAATTCAGCAAAATCGGGCCATAAAGTTGACTTGCTGAAAAACTTGCTTAGTTAACACAGTTCTTTCGTGACGATTTTGTTAACATAGGTCCAATTATCTAGCTCCTCGCCACATTCGGATCATTTACATTTTTTTTTAGATATATGATTTGAACTTACAAGCAACGTATACAAAGCCTTCTAAACAGAGGACGTGTACCATATGGGTTCCGACTTGAATATCAACAGAACGTTTTTTGTTGTTTACGTTTTGAAGGCCAGTTCCCCAGCTGACGTCTCCCAGAGGGTGCAGTTTCTTACTACGGTGATATTCAATGTTTACATTTACTATTTATTCAAGTTAATCATCTCTAACTTGCTTCTGTTAATAAAGTAGGAAACTCTAAATTCAAATAGAGATAGTTATAGTCAAGTAATAAGCAAATATGGCTTCTCAATTTCCTGGTTTATTAGGGTATTATTAATTGTTATTATTATTATTATTATTATTATTATTATTATTTATTATTATTATTATTATTGTATTATTAAAGGCGGTCGAAGAAGGGGACTGCGGACACGAGAGGCTCGTGTACTGGTAACAAGAACTCGACAGTAAGAAGTCCCGGGATTCTCGTAGTGAGTTCGGCATGCCACATGAGAAATGTTTACTGCATGTACGAAGCCGTATATTTATCAACAGCCAAAGGAATTCCTTCTTTTACAAATAAACATTTATTATTATTATTATTATTATTATTATTATTATTATTATTATTATATTATTATTATTATTATTACCCCCCGTGGACTATCACCTCGACGTGGTGGGGGCGCCGAGTACTCAATGAACCAGACGACCAAATCGGGGAAGTTTAGCTTTGCTAACTTGCCGATTGATTAGAGGTGAGAGGAAACTAAGAATAGTCCGCAACGTGGGAGACGTCTACCAGAAGGTTGATATCGACCAAGAAGTCTGCAACGGTCTACGAGGCGACGTGATACCAGGCGATCATCACAACGGCTCAAGCAGCAACCCTCTCTAAAGGGGTTAATACTTAGAGGAGCATGGATAGATGCTCTGAGACAGCAGCCCTGTCATTATCCTTACCCTGCACAGCGGTCGTAACGCGGTCAGGGGACATTTATTATTACTGATTCATCTCAAAGCAAAGGCCGGATTGGATTTCAGGATATGACCACAGCAAGAAATAAGGACAAACGATTAGGGATAGCGGAGAGGATAAAAGTCTGCACTTGGAATGTAAGAGGAATATGTAGTAAAGTATTAGACCTACAAAAAGAACTTAAAGAGAGAGATGTAGATATTGCAGTCGTCCCAGAAACTAAAAAGAAACTTAAAGGCTCTACATGTTTATCAGATTATATACTTATATACAGTGGTGTAAATCAAAACAAAAGAGCTTCAGCGGGAGTTGCTATTTTATTAAAACAAGCATGGAAGAAAAGGATTCATAGCTATAATTGGGTTAATGAAAAAAATATTAACTTAAGAGTAAAGATAGACTGAGGTTTTTTTGACAATAATTGGAATATATTGCCCAGAAAACGGAAGAAAAGAAGAAGCAAAACAGTTCTATGATACATTATAAGAACATCTAAATACCATAAATAAAAACGACCATATTGTTGTAGCAGGCGATTTCAATGGAAGAGTAGGAAACAACCCAATTAAAAATGTACTAGGATCAAATGGATAACACGTATTAAATGAAAATGAAAAATCCTCATTACAATTTTCAGCGTTTAATGAACTTAAAATTACAAACACATTCTTCACACAAATATACGTGGACACGGAGAAATGAAAAAAGTATAAATGACTATATTCTTATAAATAAAAAACTTTCTTCATGTATACAAGACACGAGAGTGTATAGAGGTGGCGATGTAGGATCAGACCATTACTTACTTATGTCTAAATTTAACTTATTAAGAAGACGGAAGAAGTTAAAACCTAGAGAGTTAATTTCTAAGGAAACATACAAGGTACATCTTTTAAGAGAAAATAGTGTTAAATACCTGTATCAAACAAGAATGGATAAATATATAGTGGAAATAAATGATCAAACATATGGAAACAATATGAATTTAATGTGGGAAATATTGAAAAATATTTTACATAAAGTAGCATCACAAACTCCAGGGAAAAGAAGGAAGAAATATACGAAAAGGGGAATAGATATATGGAATGAAGACATAGCGGAAAAAATAAAGGACAAGAAACAAGCATATCTTAAATGTCTACAAAGCAGATCTACAGACGATAATATTGAATATAAACGAAAATCAGCAATTGTTAAAAGAGAAATTAGAAGAATCAAGAGAGAGCATTGGGACAGATATGTGTCGAATTTAGAACATGATGTACACGGACACCAAGCTAGAGCATATAAAGTTATTAAACATTAAAATAGAAACGAAAAGGACACAATACGGTTAAATCCTATACCTCTTACACAATGGGAACAACATTATACATCGTTGTGGACAAACTTAGAAGAACAAACAATAGCCTTAAGAGAAAATGACCCAAATGTGGATAGTATTAGGTTTGAAGAGCTAATGTTAACAATGCAACATTTTAAAAACATGAAATCGCCTGGAGCAGATAATCTAAACATAGAATTATTCAAATGTGCATCCATTACATTTATTGTTAAGTTTCTTGGGTTTATAAACCTTTGCTGGAAAACGGGTTCTGTTCCGGATGAATGGAAGAACGCAATAACTGTTTCGATATTTAAAAAAGGAAATAAGAGAATGTGCAAATTATAGAGGAATAAGTTTATTAAATTCAGCTTATAAGATATATGCAAAAATTTTATCATATAGAATAAATAAAATAGCTGAAACAATATTACATGAGGAACAAAATGGATTTACAAAGGTAGGTCAACTATAGGTTGTGTTTTTACAATGGCCCAGTTGATAGAAAAAAAAATTAATTTACCCACGTATATAGCTTTTATTGATTATACTAAAGCATTTGATAGTGTAAGTAGAAATAAATTATGCAATATACTAGAAATGAAAGGAATTTCTCAACATCTTATAAGAGCCATTCAGAGTTTATATATATGGAAACAAATTTTAAAATAGGCTGCGGAGATAAAATTAGTAAACAAAACATATAAATAAACCAGGGAGTAAGACAAGGGTGTCCATTGTCACCAGTATTATCCAATTTATACTTGGATCATGTCATAAATGAATGGCAAGAACAAATTAATATAAATAGTGTATTGACAACTCTGCTTTTTTCAGACGATCAAGTAATAATGACAGCATCAGAAAATGCTTTACAGCAATTCCTTTATACATTAAATAATATCTCTCTAAAATACAATTTAAGAATATCTACATCTAAAACAAAACTATTAACTCTGAAAGGAAAATGTGCAATAAGAACAAAAATAATGAAAAACAATGTAATTATAGACCAAGTTCAGAATTTTAATTATTCCGATGTCATTTAGGCAATGACAGAAATTTAGGTAAACACACTAAAATACAATGATTCAATTATCTATGTGGCACAAATTAAACGCATTTTATTGAATAAGACTAGAAAAGGAACTATTTTGAAGTTTTACAAAGTATTGGCAGTTCCATCTCTTATCTATTTGATGTGAAACCTGGACATTAACAAAGGCAGATAATAAACAAATAGAGGCTACTGAAATGAAGATGTTGAGAGCAATAGCAGGATACCAAAGGACCGATAAAAAGAAAAACGAAGATATAAGAACAGAACTTAATATATTTAATCTCTGTGAAAGAATCAAATATTATCGAAATGCTTATCTTCAGCACGTATTACGAATGATTGAACAGCGCATACCAAGAATAATGTATAATTATAAACCAAAAGGGAGAAGAATGTTGGGAAGACCATTGAAGAGATGGAAGGACCAATTCAACCTATAATGAGATCGGAACAGGCCATTGGGCTATATCCTTGTTGATTATTATTATTATTATTATTATTATTATTATTATTATTATTATTGTTACTGATATGGAAATATATAAAACATTTAAGGGTCTTTGCATGGCAAAAAATAAATAAATAAAAATTGAACTCGCATCTTAAAAGATTACAATTTCTAAAATGAAACGTTAAGGTACACTGGACATATAAACTGAATTTCACGTCTCAGTTTGATATACTGTATGTAATTAAAGAATAATAGATATGTCAATTTATCGTACTTTTAGAAAGAAGCACTTTGTCTGAAAAAAATTATCAAAATGTAATTACTCCCTAAACTTGAAAAGATAATCACATTACACATAGTTTTATGCTCTATTGCTTGAAAATATTAATACGCTGAAATTTACATTTTTCTAAACGGCATGAATTAAATTAATATACAATTGAACTTTTAAGGATATTATATAAATAAATGATAAGCTTTTTCTACTGACCTACTATTTATTGTCTGATATTTTTATTTACTGAAAAGGAAGGACATCTCATAATTTATAATCTTCTTAAGAATGTCGCATGGCAATAAATTCATGTACATTTTAAACACACGTTTAGTGCTATCTGTTTACGTTATATTTACAGTAGGCCTACTAAGTACATTTTTTCAAATGTAATATACAGGCTAATAAACAAAGCGTACGACTGGTAGAATGTAGGTTCCATCAGATAATATATTTAATACAATCTCTTTAGTTTCCGCAGTCATTGCATACATTATTTTGTTTATGAAGATTGTTAACTTCTCACGGGAAATCTGATTCACCGGGATTCCCGGTCGTTCTCGCTTGGATTTTACTCCCGTGGATATGTTTGACATTCCCTTCCACTCCCCTGTATACGCCAAATGCCTCCGTAGAAGCAACGAGACTGGGAAGCTACGGTAGCAAGTTTCGAGCGGGAGTAAATGTGCACTTTACTGGCTCTTTATTATTATTATTATTATTATTATTATTATTATTATTATTATTATTATTATTATTGTTATTACATGAGTAATAGAAGATCTACGGACACACATATGCCACTCCCACCAGGGTCAGCTACTCGTGAGTATGAAATGATTCAGATGAGGTTAAGAATAGACTGCTCGGAGCATGTATGTCGGCCCGGATGGGAATGGAACGCACGGTATATATATATAAACAGGATGTTTCTAAATTAGACCGACAAACTTTCGGATCAGATAGATAACCTTCATTGAAGCATATTTTGTTAAGGATTCTATGTACTCAACGCTTCGTTTCAGGACTAGAGGGATCTTACAGGAAGGGATTCAAGGAAAGGGATAAACACTCCTTTCAGTCCAAGAGAGGTTTGTCATTACTAATATCGCTAGGTTTGTTTACTTCCGGAGCCCAGTAGTATTCGGAACCTATTACAGCAAGTTTGTTTACATCCATTGGTACGATTTGTTGGATAGGTAGGGGTGGACCCACTGCCTGGCTGGCACGCTCGCATGAGCTGATCTGCCTAGATTTCTTTTTGTGGGGCTACATGAAGGCAATGTTTTATGAAACCGACATTGACTCTGAAGAAGAAGATCTTGTAGCACGCATTGTCAGCGCAGCAACTAAAATAAGGGAAACCTCTGACATCTTTGGAAGGATACGACAAAGTATTTCACATTGATGCATTGTTATCTGGATGTCAATGGACGTGTGTCCTAGCACTTGTTGGATTAGACAATAAACTGGATCCATTCTGACAATGCAACACTGGAGTGTTTTCTTATTTTATTTTATTTTATTTTTTTTAGAATTAAGTACGTTTTGTTTCTCTTGTCTGTAAAATATTTGGATTAACACACAGAATTATGTGACACAGAATGACTTGATATTTGCACATACCTTATATATTTTTATCTAATTTCTTTTAATTATGAATTATATTTTAGAATGGTTTTTTTAACACTTCCTTCCTTCGCTTCCTTTGAGACCCCTCTTACACTGAAACGAAGCGTCACATCGTATAGGTTCCTTAACAAAATATGCTTCAATGAAGGTTAACTATTAGCTCAGTTTGTCGGTCTAATTTAGAAACACCTTGTATACGCGCCCACACACACACACACACACACACACACACACACACACACACACACACACACACACACACACACACACACACACACACACACACACACACACACACACACACACACACACACACACACACGCACACACACACACACACACGTAGATTTTTGCCATTTTCATTTTTGCTGTTTATTAGGTACGATCAACGAATATATGTAAAATCTTTTTTCATGAAAACGAACCTCTTCTGTCTTCTTCATCGCGGTTTAAGCTTATTTACTAGCCTGTTCCGGCTCCAAATTGCTGCTCTTTCCATATTTTCCCAAACTTCTTCTTCCTCATGGTGAATAGGTGTATGTTGCTTTTGGTATTCTATTCTCAGTCATCCTTGTCAAGTGTTGTTTCCAGTTTGTTCTGTATGTCTCTATTGTTGTGTTTAATTCCTCTACTTTTAGTTGTTTTATTTCTGTGCTATGTTTTATGTTCTTTGATATCCTGCAATTGTTCTGAGGAATTTCATTTCAGCAGCTCGTATTCCGACATATTGTTGTGTTGTCAGTGCCCATGTTTCGGATTCATAAGTAATAATAGGCACGCCATTGTCTTGTATAATTTTATTATATAATCTTTCCTGGCTTTATTTTTCAAAGTTCTTTTTGGTGCTCCTGTTATACAATTAAAATTATTTAGTTTGTTACTTATATCTATTTCCGCTGTGTATGATATTTTGCAACCTAGGAAGTTATATGCCACTTGTTCTATTGGTTTGTTTTATAATATTATCTTTGTCCGAACTGGATGAGCGCCCTTGAAGGCCATTGTTTTTTATTTTTTTAAGGATATTTCCATGTCGTATTGTTTTGATATTTCATTTAGTTTATATAGCATTCTTTGTAGTTCGTCCTCTGTAGAAGCTAATAGCCTAATCTATGGTATAAGTTACGGTACTTATTAACGTATCATAAGTATTAACAGATCAAACAATATTTTGCAATGCTTATGTAATATACAGAGTGTTTGAGAATAAGTATTACAGACTTCTAGGGTCTGTAGAGGGGACTTAGTAGATAAAGTTTTGATGAGGAATCCTTGTCCGGAAACGTACCATTTCAAAGTGAAATGAGTTTGATGATTGAAACTCAGTAGGCTGATACCGTGTGCTTTGTGTTTCAGAATAAGTATTACATACATGTAACTGCCATAATCTCTAATTTATAATTAGACCCTTTCAACAATGACTCTCTTGAGGAAGTCAAATGCCTCCTCATGTAATTCGTGTCGCACATTAATGGATTAAAGAGATTTCCTCTGCCCCTTTCTACTAGTTGGAATTAGGGTTTCTTGCTGGTTACGAGTAGGAAACATAGATAGTAGAATACTTTAGTTATTAGTAACTTGTAGATTAAATTTCAAGAGAAAAATATATCCCTAGATCGGGATTTGATCCCAATATCTCTGGTTCTGTACACCAGTGCTTTAACGATGTAAGCTATTAGGCATCACGATTTTAACATAGATTTTTCTTTTATACTCGTAGTAATACGATTCCTGTGCGCCAGGTAGCAGTGAACAGTGGTTAAAGCACTGGTGTACAGAACCAGAAATATTGGGTTCAAATTTCGATTTAGGTATATATTTTTCTCTTCAAATTTAATTTGTCATTGAGTGAGAGGTGATAAATTTAATATTAAATATCAAACTTGTAGATGTATTTGTTCATAGTTTTGTGTAGTCTTTCAAACTTAATAATACTAATTGTAATTCTGTACTTTTGTGTAGATAAATAAAAATAAATTGTAATCTGGTTGCGGATTCGGCGGTTGTTGTGTACCGCAATTCGACACCAACCACCACTTTAACGTATCCCTCTTTTTGTCCCTCTCTACTATAAAAACTGGATACAAACTATGTAATTAACAAAATATTGATATATTCTGTAAACTAGTAGAACAGGACTTTTAAATTGAACGTGTTGATGAATTCGTTTACTTTACGCAATCCCTGTGCGACGCGCTTTTATTAAGAATGATATAGTTTTCTGGGTAAGAGAGTGGTTAGCGGTTGCTGTGAAATTAGTTATTATGCAAGTAGAAGCAAGACACGCGTCTGCTCACAAAGTGTACGCAGATGAATTGTTATTCCCCATGTGCACGCTCATGCTACCACGTGACTTCACATCACAAACTAACAGGGGTGTGATCAACCCTTCCTACGTATTTCAATCCCTCACTTGTGAATTAAATCATGTTTCCCAATAACTAACTCACTCACTAGCATTATCAGACGCGGAGGTTCATGGAAGCGCGGATATAAGCTCTCTATACACACTTTCCTGAGTTAATGCTTCCCTGTATAATCTACTTCCCTTAAATCATGGATAATGTTATTCTTCCATCTCATTCTTGGCCTACCTACTGGCTTTTTACTAAGTTTCATGTCGCTCTTCAATTTCCCATTCGCGCTACATGTCCTGTCCACCGTAGTCTAAGAGACTTAATAAAATTGTTCTTATTATATCAGATTTGCCATAAAGACTACGTAGCTAATTGCTGTATAATTTACGCCATTCACCTGTCTGATTATACTGGTCAACGTGATTTTTGTCTCATGAGTACCAATAGTTGTACTTAATGCAGTTTTGTATCGTGTTTTCAAATATGTATTCGGAATTTCTCCATCACCCATAGCTTTTTTATTTCAATTTCAATAAATGGATTTAAATAATTATTTTTTAATAAACTTTTTTCGTCCATTTGTCCATTGTAAAATAAAACCAAATGAGTTAAGTCAGGAGATTTAGCTATGGAAAAGAGATATCGAGGCAAATGGAATTCTAATATGCTGGCCGATTATTGTTGGCCCATCAAGAGGGATGCTCCACAGGCGAATATAGCAGAACATCGTCATTTCTTACTTTGTAGGTGAGTCTGAATGATCGAATATTGTGTAGTTACGAATGTAGAAAATATTAAAGTGTTGGAAATTATAAATTCCTGTCTCTCGTAAACCTTGCGTGATGAAGAAAAACCGACATCATATTTGAATTCAGGAGGAAAAATACTATCAGAATCACATATTTTTATTTCTGAGACAAAAAAAAAGTTTCTTTTTTGTTGCTCAGTGTTATCTCTCTAAACAGTCAAAATTGTTCTAAGGACTATATAATTCTCAAATATTTGTAAACGTTTATGTTCCCTTAATAAAAGATCATGCTTCGCATCCATATAATATAACTAAAATATATACCGCATCATATATCCTACGGTATAGTTATATTTGTTAAATTATTTTTTAGAGAAGTTGTGTAAGCACGCGTTTCGAGAGCCGTGCCCTTATTGTCTTTCTACACATCATTCCTGTTAGTAATTATTATTCCTGAACACTTTTATCAAAATTTCCGTCACTTCGCATTAATTGTCATTTTCCATTATACTCGTAGGCCTATAATGTATTTCTACGTGTAGCCATATATCTAATTTTTTAATGTCTTGTTTTTCATACTAAATGATTGTTATGAGCCATTTCTATAACTAGCATTTATATTTCGTTCACAGTTTTTATAGTCTATCTTAGTAATTGCAGGTCAATCATTACTATTCACACCTTATCTATGTTTAGTTCTAAACTTAAATTGCTCTTCTGAAAAATTCAAAGTCTGAAGTCGATTCAGTTCACTTTTTAAAATATTTAGATTGCATTAAAGTATATGGACATAATAAAGTTTTAGAACTTTTATAATATTTCATCACTAGTTTCTCATAAGTCACTCGCCATATTTCACGATTCATTTGTATTTGTTTCTTGAGTTTGTCCCGTTCATGTTTAGTTTGACGCACTCGCATGTAATGTGACCATCTTGCAGACAGGAATGTAGTTGTAACTAAGTCGTCTCTAATCCCAAAACGGTGCAGGTTCGTCATGATTTTATCACGTTCCGTAAGATTGTTGCTAAATCTGCAGCCATCTTGATATTTTGTTTTAGTCTATTACATACCGAAGGTAATAACTTTTTACAAAAGCCTCATTTTATATTATTATTATTATTATTATTATTATTATTATTATTATTACAAATGTTAAGTAAAATAAGTGGCCATTTCTTTCTCCATAATAAAAAAACAGGAACTGCGTAACTGTGAAAATACTCTTAAGTCGAATTTATGTTCAGCTATTGCTGGTTTAGCGAATATATCACCTTTCGTTAATTACAGCGTATGTAATCAGCTAAATTGCGAGAAAACAAACATGGCGGCCAGTAGGGCGATTTCGAAATTACAGCTTTCAGGTAATCACAATTCATATTGGTGGGATTTCGCTGATTTTTTAGAATACTTTTCTATTCTTACTTTAATGGCATTCACATAATTTTATTGCTAAAAATCGATTTTGCTGCCGCTAGATGGATTTCAAAATGTTCACTTCAATTGAATCCCACTCCTCATGAGTTGACATTCTTGGTTAATGGTATCCTTTTAATTGAACACAAAAACATACACAAACACACAAATAAGCGCACGCATATATTTAAACTGTCATCACTATTTCTACCTAGTGTCTATTAAATAGGATTAATGATTTTTTAAATCTTTACATAAGGACAATCCTTCGGAATTCGCTAAAATAGCCTAACGGAATGACAACTAAGTAGAACACGGAAAAAAAAAACCTTAGTAATATTATATGAAATAGGAATTAATAATGCAACCGTCGCATGTTTGCGGTACGGGTGAGACAAATTGTGAAGGGGGTAACTTAGAATATCGTGGTGACCCACATGACACGGTCTCCCATCTTATTATAGTTCATAAACTTCCTCTCCGCTGTTTAATTTTTCGGCTCTCCTCTCGAGTTGCTCATACAATTCACAAGTTCAGGTTCTCTAATTTCTCACTCGCTCGTAACATCCCTCTGATTGTGTGTCATTACACTCCTCCATATAATGTACAAAATCTTTATTCAAGCTATCCGGAATATATTCATAAACATAACCCTATATTAATATTTTTAAGCGAGGCTTACTCCATTACTTATTACCGTATATTTAATTAAACTTGAACGTGATTTTTGAAGATTTTCAAATATGATGATGTAGTACTATTGGCCGATAGCGAGGAGATAATAAAGGAACACGCACACACTATTGAGTAACACTAAGAAATTAGGACTGGAAGTAAATATCAATAAAACTAAATATATGGTCACACATATAAATGCATTATATAATGGAAATGGACAGCTAAATGATGGGAATTTTGAGGAAGTGGCTGAATTCAAATACCTAGGAACAATAATCACAAATAGGAATGAGATGCACAAAGAAATTAAACATAGGCTCAATTCTGGAAATGCGTGCTATTATGCATTGCAGAGACTCTTGATGTCCCAAGTCCTTTCAAAAAACGTTAAACTGAAAATATATAAAACTATTATTCTACCAATTATATTATATGGGTGCGAAACATAGACTCTTACTTTAAGGGAGAAAAGGAGATTACAAGTATTTGAGAATAAAATACTTATGAAAATTTTTGGACCAAAGAGAGATGAACAGACAGGTGAATCGGGAAGTCTTACATAACAATGAACTACATAGTCTTTATAGGAAGCCAGATATAATAAGAACAGTTAAGTCTCGTAGACTGCGATTGGCAGGACATGTTGCACGTATGGGGAGTGAAAGACTTGCGTGGTGGCTTCTTGTGGGAAAGCCAGAGGGAAAACGCCCAGTTGGTAGACCAAGAATGAGGTGGGAGAATAACATTAACTATGATTTGAGGGAAGTAGATTATACAGGGAATTATTGGAAAGGATTAGCTCAGGATAGGAATGTATGGAGAGCTCATGTCCGCGCGCCTTGAACCTATGGGTTCGATAGTGACAGTGAGTAAGTAAGTAAGATATACAGTATGTTATTATTTAGTGAATGAAGAAGGCCTACAATTCAATGATATTAATAAGCTGTTAATTTATGCTGATAATGTATCATTAAGCGATAGCGGGGAGATACTAAGGGCCATATACACACGCTCTATTGAGTAACAATTAGAAATTGAGAATGTAAGTAAATACAGTATAAATAAAACTAAATGTATGTTCACACATACAAATGCGTTATATAATGGAAATGGACAGTTGATGACAAATGAAGGAAATTTTGAAGATGTGGTTGAATTCAAAATACCTAGGAACAATAATCACAATTAGGAATGAGATGCACAAAGAAATTATTTATAGGCTCAATTCTGTAAATGCATGTTATGATAATGCCAGTGAATTGGTTAGGTAGTTAAATAGCCTTTAATTGTCAGAAACATAGTACAATAATACATGGCAACGTCAATATGCAGTAAAACCTGTCTATCAAGAAACATGACGGTTCCTTAAATATATTTCCGTCTTGGCAGTTTTCCTTGTATAAAAGGTTCCCAAATTACAACCTTGAATTTTTCTTACACAGTGTAAGGGTTTTACATGCACGCTTTAAAGACATAACGTATTGACTGATATAGAGACAAAATAGTGTATGCAGTCCACCGCTGTGGTCTCGAGGTAGCGTGCTGCCTTGTCACGCAACGGGCCCGGGTTCGATCCCCGGTCGGGGCAGTTTTTCTGGGTGAGGTTTTTATCGGGTTTTTTCCTCACCTGTAAGACAAATGTCAGGAAAAATTTAAGGCCCAAAAGGTCCCCGAAATCATATGGCCATCATCCTTATCATTATCATCTTACCATTATCATTATCATCATCATCCTTCACCGGTGTGGAAAGCAACGGGAAGCTACCACACCTACACAATTCCCTAGTAAAGCTGCAAGCATAGCATGAAAATGCTATGATTGCAGTGAAGGACCTGGCTTCGGGCAGAATTACTATGGATGGATAGTGTATGCAACACAAGCTCAGTTTGAACGGGAAGGAACTACAGGAAGACTGAAGAGTTTTCCAACTCCGTCTCAGGTAACGTAAGCAGACAAGGAAAATCAAGGGATTCCCCGCTATGACACATAACCAAGGGTATCCCGCAATACAATGGCAACGTAATAAGGTAAAACGATATAATGCAGAAAGCGTCAAATGCAGAATTTTCACATGTGGTCATTAATAATGTAATTAGAACGGGCTTAAGAATAATTTTGCGTCTTACTGTGGTAAAAAATAACTATTGGTACTTTAAAAAACATTCCGTTTCCGCGTTATGAAGGTTTCCGGCTTATGCAGGACGATTTTACATATAAAATAGTACCGTTCTGGGGATTTTTTTTTCCATCTCTACAGGTTTCTTTCTTATAAAGGTTCCAGCGAAGATAGGTTTTACTGTAGTACGTTAATTACTGAGGTGCCTCAACCAGTCTATAATATTCATGGACACTGTGAAGAGGAGTCAAAATCAATACTGATTTAATTGTTCCTTTAATTTTTGAAAAAGGAAGATTCTTTATAGGGACTACTATCTGTAATATTATTGATTATATTCATGGATATTACCTTATAACCGTTTTGAGTTTTACTAAAGTTACATTTATTTGGATATATATTGTTTTTATTCCTCATGTCCACAACTGTGGTCTCGGAGTAGCGTTGTTGCCTTGTACGCAGCGGGATCGGGTTCGATCCCGGTCGGGACAAGTTTCCTGAGTGATGAATTCTGCGGGGATTTTCCTCGCCTGTTAGACAAATGTCAGGAAACCTTAAAACTCAAACAGTCCTCGAGCATCAGTTAGCCATCATAATCATCATTATCATATTCGCTTCATTTTGTATGAATGATATGTTCAACTTAACGTTGTTGTTGTCTCGGAGGAGGCTCTAACATTGAGCTGAGCTCTCATTCGGGAAGGCTCTCCATATCCTTATGTGATAAAAGAGTATGTGTTTATCCACAGTTAAAATCCCTCTCCCAACATATCGTGTCACATTAAGACCGGGTGGCGTAAAGCTCGTAACAGTATCTACAAGGTGAGATGTTAATGGAATGGGAATTATTCCTCATAAGGTAGTTATACACACACACACACACACACACACACATATATATATATATATATATATATATATTGATGAGGGAATCCTTCTATATTGAAGAGCTGCGACAAGATCTACATCTGCAGTCCTCAGAAGCATACAACACCGTATTGGAGGAATTAAGATGGAAGAGAGACCAAATATGGATGGAATTCTACTCCACGGACGCTATGATGACAACGGATTGGAGACAAGCAGAATACGATCTCAGACATCTGATGACGAGAATGGCGACACATGGGTTCCATCATAAGATCTGCAGGAACAAGAAGCATCACGAACCAGACTCCAGTGTATCTATGAGCTGTGCACCAAACACTGCGACTGTTACCAAGTTGAGTCGTGTCGGAGGCCAGACGTCTCCCTTAGGGCTTTCTGTGGAGGGGACTGAACGGTGGACAAGGGTGAATGAAAACTTGGCATTGTGAACATTTTACGCTTTCTATTATATATATATATATATATATATATAGAACTTATATTTGAACACATTCTTCTTAATGTAAGGTAAGCAACTAATTATGTACATACTGAGTAAGAATTTCCAGTTTTATAAAAACTGGTTTACAGTGAATTCTATTACTATTTCCACTAATTGTTCTAATAGCTCTTTTCTGTAGAATAAAATTATTTTTCTTCACATAATTATGGTTGCCCAACAATAAAATTACTATATAGGCCCTAATATACAATAGGCATATGTAAAAAAATAATTTGAAGTAGGCTATACAAAATAGTTTTTACCTATAGGCTCTAACAAAGAAAACATTAATTAATTGGCTATGGAGTATCAAATTTGATACTTAATATTGGAATACGGATTGAGAATTTTTAACTACTGACTATTACACCACCTCCTTGAACGCTTGCCACCATCAAAGTTTTCATTCAAAATATCCCACTTATATCCTCACCCAATTTGTGACATTTCCTCACCCAATTCCGCTCTTACCTCTACAAAATGAACAAATCAACTTCTCCACTATGTAATTGCCCTCAAAGACTTCCACAAACGGGTCCTCATCTCATGACCGAGTGCATTTTTTTCAAAGAACAGACCAGAGGTTCTAAACTCAACACACCTGCCAATCACACTGAAGCTACATATCAACACAGTCGGACTAAAAGAATGCCTCAAATACATTTTCCACACTTTCCAAGATTAACAGACTTCATCTTCCGCATTTTATGTAACTTTTATAATTTAATAATTAAGTATTTATATATCTGAATCATGGATTATAATCTAGTTTCTATCGTAAATAAAATAAATAAATAAAAAACTTTGAGAAAATTATGAATATTTAGGAGTTAAATATGGTAAGTAAGATTATGAAATTAAAATGAAAATGGTATTGCCGAAATAAATAATATCGTCTTTGAATATTATATTTGGAACAAAAAATTACAAAAGTAAATAAAACAAATAAATGGTAAGAAGCATTGCAACATATGAGTCACAAATTTTGCAGTAAAGTTTCAAACAAATTTTAAATTATTTTCAATGAAAATGGACTTTTCGAGAAGATCAGCTTTCAAATAAAAAGGAGACAAGATTAGAAAAAATGCAATAAAAATAAAACCTCCTCAACTCGTGTCCGATTCAGGGCTGGGCCTAGGGATGTGAAGCGATGAAAGTCTCTAAATAACAAAGATGCCGCCCAATTATGGCAGACTCGTCACCACAAAGGCAGATGAATGCAATGAAACGAAACAAATTGTAAGAGTGTAGAGAAATCGTTGAATTAAATTGGGCAGAGAAAAACGGGAGAAACCCCGAGAAAAACCTGCCCAAACTCCGTTTCATCTAGGACGAAACCCACATGGAGTGACCGAGACACGAACTCGAGACCCAAGCGGTGACAGGCGAGCGTCTGATTGCTTGCTACACGGGCCACCTAATAGAATTAAAAGAAGAGTAAAACATTATTTTTGCATTATGATTAACAAAACAGCGCTGCAGTGATACGGCCATACGAAGAGATGAAATGTTTACCTTCCGACAGACTGAGGAGAAGTTAGACCAAATACTACTTGGATTCAGGGTATAAAAACAACAATGAGAGAAAGAAGAATACATAAATGACAAAGGAAGAATATTGAAGACTGGAGGAAAACTATAAATTCAGTATTCAATACATGTTAGAATATTGGGCACCGGAAGATGTTTTTATATTGTTAACCCGGGTTTACATAGACTATTTAACTCATGCTCCAAATAGGAGTAAATGACCAATCAGGTTTCAATGAATTTTGGTTTACAATCAATCAGAGTCGTGTTCCACCTCGAATTTATCAACTTAAGTTTATCATATTAAAGAAAGCTGCTCCTTTTTAACATTCTGAATAGGTCAGAGCATTATTTTGCAGTAACTGACTCTCTAAGAAATACGTTGAATATAGCAATTTATATATTAAGATGTAAGAATCCTAGAAAGCAAATGACTCCCAGATTGTATATAGTGCACTAATGTAACCAGATAATAGAAAAAAAAAACATTTGTAGCAATTGATTATACCACAATAAAAAGAAACCACTCCTTTCACTTTCTTAAACGTATTATTTCCCAGGTATTAACGTTCCAAAAAATATAATTGGCATATTTACATCATAGGACATCAGAAATTAATTAATAACCTATAATGTTGATTATAAACAGTTTAATGTGTTTAATGTTTTCTCCACTAGGGTCTATTCTTACAATATTGCGATCATTTGGCAATAAATAATATGATCTGGTTGCAGTGATTAACAAATGAAACATAACAAACGTTTCTCATTTGTTTTCAAACATCGGCGTTTAGATTAAATATCAAAATATTTTAAAATAACTATATTTAAATACTGATTTGTGAGTAAACAGCTTAATTTTATTCGTTAAATAGTCCTAACATATACCACTGTCGATTTCCAAATTCTCTAGATAAATTGGAAATCACTCGTGACGTTACTTTTCACTCACTGACACTATCGAACCCGAGGTTTACCTACTTCCGAATATTTTTAATAATCAGTTGTTAATCTTGGTAATTAATGTTGCCATGGGGGAAGGTCGAGGGTTCAAGTTCCGGTGGGATCAGGGAAACTGGCCCAAACCTTCTGGCGGCACTATGGCCCTGGGGAAGACTCAGCCTCTAACGGAAATGAGTACCAGACGTTTGTTGTGGGGGTAAAGGCGGCCGTCACGCACGGCTGACAACCCGGCTGACATCAAGTGCCGATTGTCCAGAAAAAGTGGGAGCTTTAACCTCCTACTACCCGAAGGGCCTCCTGAGGCCTATAGTGGGATTACTTTACTATGTGCATTAATTTGTCAAATTACATTAATTTATTTATATACAGAATTTTAATGTTTACACATCTTTCTGTGCCTAAAGTTTTATTTTTCTTCTCCACTCGTCTCTCTCCATCCAATCCATGTCCTCCAGTCCTCTTGCTCTCATTCCAGTTCTTATTTCCTGCATCCACGAGTTTTGAGGTCTTCCTCTCCTCCTTCTTCCAGGTGGACACTATTCCAATGTTTTCCTGGGTAATCTTTCTTCTTGCATTCGTCGTACGTGCCCATACCAATTTAATTGCTTATACTGTATATAATCTACTATTGAATAACCAATATTCATTTTTTCTCTTATGACTATTTCTTATTTTGTCTAATTTTGAACATCTTGCTGCTCTCCTCAAGAAATCCATTTCCATCGACATACGTTTTTGTTCTAAGTTTTTGTTGAATTTCCAAACTTCAGCTCCATATGTGACAGTACTTCTCACTATTGAATTATATATTTGTAACTTATTTTTCCTGGTTATATGTCTGTTCCATAAGAATCCGTTCATCATTACTGTTATTGCTTTATCTTTATCTATTATCAAATTACATTAATACTTTTCTTTTTATGTGTTTATATTATTTAAATAATTTTCAAGTTGTTAGCAGAAAAGTATACTAGCTACATTTTCTTTAAACGAAACTAGATATAATTAGAACAGTTAAGTCTTGTATACTGTGGATAGGTAGGCCATATGGCACGAATGAGGAATGAAAAGGGGCATGGAAGCTTCTTCAAGGAAAACCTGAAAGAAAATAGCTAGTTGGTAGACGAAGAATAAGGTGGGAGAATAGCAATAATTATGATTTGAGGGAATTAGATTATACACGGAATGATTGGAAAACATCTCAGGATAGGGATGTACGCAGAGTTTAAGTCCGCGCGGCCATGAACCTACGGGTTCGATACTGCCAATGAGTTAGTTATCAGTCTTGGAGCAGAAAAGTAGCACGGTTACAATCTGTAATGTGTTTTGTGTTAATTGAGGGGTGTTCGAGTGTTACAAAATGTGTAGGCCTACTTCGTTATAGTCGGCTCTTCTAATGTGTGAAAATAAACTGACAAATGACTACCCAGAGTAGTAGCAAAGTGTACATATGATATATCAATAATAATAATTAAAATTGTGAATATAAGAGGATCTTTATTTGTTAATGAAAACAATGCAAATTTTACTATTGCTAGATATCCACTTTAACGGAGAACCGCACAATTTTAATTTAGTAGACAGATAAGGCGTGACTGCAAGTGCTACTTTTCTGTTTCGGAAAATTATTTAAATAATGTAAATACACAAAAATAAATACATTAACCCTCGTACTAATAATCCATATATAACTTTTGTACAAGGTTTATACACATCTCAGTTGAAAATTCTTATTAATAACCACTGTATTAGGTGTTCAGTGTATAAGAGGTGTACAACTTTACATGGGAATCGTTATACATGCCTTCAGCCTTGTTTAAGGATTGTATTACTAGACAAAATGTCGGATTTCAAGATCAAATGATTGTTTTCTTATGATATTGATGAAAGTTTCCTTAAATTTAACGCAAAATGCAACACTTTAACGACTGTTTGATGGATGCACAGGACATAAATACTATTAATTAAGCTCTGGGTAGGAAAATAAAGGCATCATAAAATGTCTTTTGTTACACTCATTCTCGATTAGGCCTAATACTATTTTTAAATTGAACATTGATTCACAGAAGAATATGTTCTACAATAATTGCTGTAGACAAGATTTAACCTGAATGTAGTTTAAATGCTTCATAATATTATTTTAAGAAAACTTTCTTGCATCTTTAATACATAACACACACACCGATATAAAAATGTATTTAATTAATAGAGGTAGTATTATTGCAGCAAGCTACGTGTTAACTTGATAGTCTTGTGGTTAGGGCTTCTGACTACGGTCCGTGAGGTCATAGGTTCGATTCCCGATCACATTACAATTATTTTTTTTTTCGCTTAAAGTGTTATTCTGTTGTCGGCAACATTTCCTACTGTTTTGAACGTTTTCTAATGCATCTTAAAACACTGCACATAATTCATAAGTAATGGGAAAAACTTTTATTAGTTTCCAAGAATTGTTTGAAATTCTTGACGTTAGATGGCAGCACATTATCTGTGAAACCAATTCTACAATATATTTGACATAGCATAAAGGAAAATGTATATAAATTAAAACACACTTTTTTTTTTCCATGCCTCCCCAATTAGGGAATCTCTATTAATTCTTATCCATATTCATTTCTTACACAATTAATCACTAGTTGATGTTGTTTTATTTTTGTTACAAACTGCGTGTAATATTGTTCTGACGTCATTATGATGACGAATATGTGACATATTGTATATAACGGTTGTTTTGTTATATAGCTTCGGCACAACGTTTATTAGTAAGGAAATTATACATGATCTACATAAGGCTTATACGTTGTATAACTAAACAACTGATGAAAGCCTGTATAAGAGATTTTTATTAGTAAGACTGTAATACAATTTTATATTTATAATATTAATGCACATTACAATAATTACCGAGAATTATTAAAAAAATAGTCCAAATTAATAATAATAAAAACTTTATTTTTCTTGGCAGAGTTAAGGCCTGGTCTCTCACTCATCCAGTTTTAAAAAAATACAGAAGAATAGTCTTTTATCTAAATTACATAAATTAGTTTGGGAAGACCAAAGAAAATATGGAAAGAGCAGCAATTTGGAGCCGGAACAGGCTAGCAAAAAGTCTAAACCTTGACGAAGAAGATCTAAATTACAACAAAAATTATTACACGGTATATCTACAATTTATAGGATAGCATCAATGTGGATTAGGAGAAACATGTCTACAACAGATCAGATGTTTTGGTATCAGACATATTTAGAAAATAAATGGGAATATAATGGTAATGTACATCAACTATATGTAGACTTCAAAAAAAACATACGATAAAGAAGTATCCTGCTGGAGTTCGGAATGCCTAAAACGTTAGTTAGACTTATTCGAATGTGTCTAAATAGCACAAAGAGTAGGGTGTGTGTAGCAAACATTTTCGGATACTTTTGAAACTTATATGGGTTGAAGCAAGGAGATGCACTATCTCCTCTAGTATTCAGTTTTGTATTAGAGAATGCCATCAAACCTTTGGAGAATAAAGAAGGCGTACAACTCAATGACATTAATAAGCTATTAGTTTATGCTGATGATGTAGTACTATTTGGCGATAGCGAGGATATACTAAGGGCCGACACGCAAACACAATTGAGTAACACTAAGAAATTGAGACTGGAAGTAAATACCAATAAAACTAAATATATGGTCACGCATAGAAATACATTGCTATATAATGGAAATGGACAGCTAATGACAGATGAGGGAAATTTTGAGGAAGTGATAAAATTCAAATATCTAGGAACAATCACAAATAGGAATGAGATACACAAAGAAATTAAACATAGGCTCAATTCTTGAAATGCATGCTATTATGCATTACAGGGACTCTTTACTTCCCAACTCCTTTCAAAAAACGTTAAACTGAAAATATATAAACTGTTATTATATCAGTTATACTATATGGATGCGAAACATGGACTCTTACATTAAAGGAGGAAGGAAGAATATGAGTATTTGAGAGTTCTTAGGAACATTTTTGGACCAAAGATAGATGAACAGACAGGTACAGTAAATGGAGAAGACGGTGAACAACATGGTCTTTATAGGAAGCCAGATATAATAAGGACAGTTAAGTCTCATAGACTGCGATGGGCAGGACACGAATGAGGAATGAAAGGGGCGCATGGAAGTTTCTTGTAAAAAAACAAAGGGAAAACGTCCAGTTGGTATACCAAGAATGAGGTATGAGAATAACATTAACTATGATTTGAGAGACGTAGATTTTACAGGGAATGATTGGAAAACTGTTATTCAGTATAGGGATATGTGGAGAGCTTATGTCCGCACGGCCATGAACCTACGGGTTCGATAGTGGCAGTGAGTTAGTTAGGTATATCTACAATACATTTTTTTTTCTAAATGCCCCAGGTTTGTCTTTCGACATTCCTGGTTTCTCTCCTGGCATGGCGTATTTGTAACTCACTTCTGAGGTTCGGGCGCCTGGAAGGCGGTGTTACGTTGCCCCGATGATATGATGTGTGGTGATGATGATAATGGTGCGCCAGGAGAGTCCCTAATCCTAAGCTTAACCTAAGATGAATATGAATGATGATGATTGCGCTGGCCATATGATTTCGGGGACCGTTTGGGCCTTAAAGTTTTTCCGACATTTGTCTTACAGGTGAGGAAAATCCCGATAAAAAACCTCACCCAGAAAAACTGTCCCGACCGGGGATCGAACCCGGGCCCGCTGCGTGACAAGGCAGCGCGCTACCCCGAGACAACAGCGGTGGACTACAATACAATTATTATTTACAATATATTTTGATTTACTCTATATTTAACGAATGAAATGTAAAATGTACAAGAATGAAAAATGAGAGAAAAAACACTATTATTGAAAGAACAAATTTAATTCTGGAGAAAAATTAAATATATAACCACAAGTAGTAGTAGTAGTAGTAGGACTTTATTAGACAAAAACTAAGATATTTACAATATTATTTACAAATATGGGTCGCACGGACAGTAAGCCGTATGTGCTGTTGACAGTCCGTTACAATAAAGTAATAATTGGTACTAGTGTAAAGAAAAATAAACAACAGAAACAGCAATAACATTACAATTACATAAAGAAAACACAATAATAATATTACAATGAAATAAGAAACACAATACCATTATACACTAAAAACATGAACATTACAATTTACAGATAAAGAAAACACAATAATCAGTACAATTAAGGAAGAAACACAATAGCCTTAATAGATCACTAAAAAAAACATTAACAGTACAATTAACATAAAGAAAACCACATTAATAGTACAATTAGGAAATAAATAATAACACAATAAGCATTATACACTAATTAGTTTATATATAATTTTGTTAATAATTAATGGTATTGCATTTTGATAACATATATTTATTCATGAATGAGTGTATAAACGTGAGTTAATAGTTTCAATTGTAGGTAACGAACCCGAGCTTTCGTGTTCCCAGTTAAACGCTTGTACTGCCTGTTCTACGGAATCAGAGGGGTAGTGCATGCAGAAATGGTACACGCATAGCCCTAACCGAGGCAGGACGTCAGGTGTCGCAAAAACTCTAATTAATTAATGAATCAATTGATCAAATATTTGAAAATTACGGGTTTGTGGTCCCATGTTTAAAGGCGGTATGACTACTAAGACTGTATTATTTTATTGTGATAGGAGTTTCCTTAGAATTCATTGATCTTTTTGAGTGCTTCCTATTGTTATAATATATAGGGCATTCGATAAGTAACGCAACACTGTTATAACATAAAAAATAGGTACCTTTCGACAATTCGAACTTCATTTATAGTCTCCTGATAAGTCAACTATACGTTGCCAAATCCTTGGAAGACGACGCACTCCATCTGACAACACACCATTTCTGGATATCTCTTTCACTGATCAATGTAAAGCTTTATGGATATCAACTCTTTATTAAAATCGAATGGCTCGTAGATGTTCTTTGATCTTTGAGAATAACTTACAGTCAGAAGGGCTACTGTCTGGTGAATTTGGTAGATGTTGAGGTATTACTAATGCCTGCATTTATGAACCAAGCTTTCCGCGAAGAGCGACTCTCAGCCCATCTCTTCCTAGTTAATTGTGTGGGTCATGCAGAACTTACACCAACTGGCTCACTCTATTCAACATCATGTGCTAACAAGATATTTATTTTTAAAAAATCTGTGAACAATTAAAATATGAGGGCTTCAGCTTAAGGATGACGGAGATGACATGGTCTAGAGAGCTTGGTTATTGAATATCAGCCTTAATGTGAGAAACACTGCATGTATTCACAAAATATTGCTATTTCGAGACTTGAGGATTATAGATTTATACAACATACTGCAAAATTACAACGATCACCACTAGGATTTACAACAGTGTTGCCATTACTTATCGAATGCCCAGATAGTTGGATTTGGTTCTGCGGAACTGTCGAGCCATGGATTTACTTTATTTTATTTTGGATTATAAATATCGTTAAAGAAACAGCCCCTAGCAACATCAAGTGGCTACATTTGGATCGCACGGAGAATACGGTTGCATGGATTGGCACGTTTTCGTGCAGTGTTTCCATTAGTTAATATAGTTTCTTGATGTGTAGAGACTGAGGCCTGGGAATTCGTCACATGGGAGAACAGCGCGAAGGGGGAGATGGGAAAAGCGTACATCGCAAGTAACTAATGTGAGTTTGGGGACATCTTGCAGCAACACCCTTCCAAAATGTACACTCTCAGATGATTCTCACGACTTGTTGACTGTAAGAAACAACACTCAAATTATTTTTATTATCAATTTCATGAAGCAATATTAAAAACATTTGCAAACCAAACTATAGAAAAAACTATCAAAGTTTAATGTGATTTTCATAAATATTTGTTTAATTTAACATTCGCAACAGCTGTTTCAATACACTGTATCTTCTTCAGACGAATGTCATAAATACAAAATATTACACACACACACACACACACACACACACATATATATATATATATATGTGTGTGTGGAGAGAGAGAGAGAGAGAGAGAGAGAGAAGAGAGATTTGTATTTATGGCATTCATCTGAAGAAGATACAGTGTACCGAAACAGCTGTTACGAATGTTAATTAAAATAAATATTTGTGAAAATCATTTAAAGTTTGATAGTTTTTTTATATAAGTATATCATGGATGTTCATGGAGTAAACACCAAATCAATTGTTTACAAACAAAAATAAATATATAAGATTTCGCTTTACTCTTCTCTTTGTTTTATCTAATTTTTAAAATTGTTTAAATAGTTGCTAATATAGCATGAATTATGGTACGGAACCTATACGTAGGAGTCTGCTAATCAATTTTATACTAAGATCATAAAATCAAATCTCTGGAGAATAAATATAGTGTACAGCTCAATGGTATCAAACAGCTGTTGGCATTTGCTGGTGATGTAATATTACTGGGTGATACTAAATGCTAACCATACTGTAATTATGCTCTGTGTTAATTAACACTAATAACTAGGCTTGAAAGTAAATATATATAAAACAAAGCATATTGTCATTCGTAAAATAAATTATTAAATCAACAAATAAGGACATTTTAAATTGAAATATCTAGGAACAACAACTACAACAGGAATGAGGAGCATGAACAAATTAAAACATATACTCAACTCTAATAATGCATGTCATTATTCATTATAGATACGCTTTTAATCAAAACTTATATAAAAATAAGTTAACGATATATAAAACGGTAATTATTCCAGTGATATTATATATATATATATGAAACATGCTCTGTTACTTTAAGAGATTAAAAAATTAACTATATTTGAGAATAAAGTGATTAGGAAAATTTGGATCAATGAAAAACAAACAGGTACGTACATGGAGAAAACGACCTAATGGTGAACTATATAATTTTTATGGCAAACAAATGTAATAACAACAATGTAACCTCATATTTAGTGATGGACAGGACATGTGGAACGAATGGGCAATGAAAGAGAGTCCTGAAACTTCTTCTAGGATAGCAGTAGATACACAAATAATGATGTGGAACGATTCGATGAAAATATCATACCGAGGTGAAAATTTTTAAATTGACGTAGGAATAATTTTTTGGCGTAATATATATCTTTAAGGATCAAATTTTCTGATTCTATAAGATAATGTTCCATAAGTGTATTATTTTAATCTAGTATTAGTGGTAGAACTTGTCATATTCCAAACCTGTAAAAACAACGCAAAATTTTACCAATTTGTTGTTTGATAATTTGGTCGTATTAATTTGTTTTATATTACAAACTCTTTTTTTGTAAACCATATTTTGGCCCTCCCTAGTCGTAAATGTAATACTATTAATTTTATTCTAATGTGCTATATACCTTAAATGTGTCCTATAATTGTTAACTGCAAGCTATGGTCAGTCAGTCACGGAAAACGTATAAAAATTACTGTACACAATATAATAATTGATGGAATAAAATTTCCTCTTGGATTCTACGTTATCGGTGCACAACTAAGAAAAAATTATTGAAGACATTTTCTTGTAAAGCCATTATTATTCCCGCTAGTGTCCCGTGACTGACTGACTGACATTTAGTCCTATCATATATATGCTAATACGCATGGTGCAGTCAGTTGCTTTCTGCACTCCGCTGAGGATAACATAAACATGGTTTAGGAAAATCTGGTGGACTATTCGACTCAGCTGTTGCATAAAATAATTACTGACCCATTTTCTGTGCCAATTTGAGCTAAAAGACAGTTAATGGAAGCATTTAAATATATTCAGGAAAAATGTTGCAGTAAACGAAGCAGCCATACTTATTGATTTCTCAGAAAATTATACCTACGAAGAACAAAATGAGATCCAGGCAGTTCATTGGAGAAATTAACATATTTCAATATTAACTACTGTTGCCTAGTTTAGATGGAAGGTGACAGAGAAGTTCAAAATAAATACTTTGTTCTAGTGTCAGGTTACGTGACACATAGCAAATGTGCTATAGATGTTTGCTATAGAAAAGTGTTTTTTTTTAACTATAGTGATTTCTTCCAAAACTTGAGGTGATAAAAATTTTCAGTTGGAGCAGCAGGTAATAGAAATAGGCCTATACATTTAGTAATGTTACACTGCTTACTCGTATATTTGGATTTTGACATAAAATGGAATTTCTTTGAATCGTACAATGGAAAGGGGGCTATAAATGCGATTGGCGACCAAGTAAAAAGGATGGCACGGATGTGTGAAAAATCGGGAAAGAAAATACAAATGGAGCAAAATTATGTAATGTGAGCTGTAAAACCAACCAAATAACTGGAGTCACAAAATGATGTAGAAGAAGGAAATAATTTTTTAGAAAAACAATTTGAATATCTTGCATCTATCACAGACTCATTGCGTACAACGTGAAAACGTTGGACCCGTATGTTATAAAGTATGCATAACTGTCAAACAATCAGCGCAACAAATTCATAAGTTCCTATGTTAAAAAAAAACTGAATGGTGTGATAGGCCTAGAAAGCCCTTGGCTGCTAATCTAACATCCAAGTATATCAATCACAGAGGTGGACAATCATCGAACCAACATATGTGGTCAGTATGTCGGATACTCCAGCCGTTATGGGGCTCGAATCAGTGCTCTCTATTGAGACATCTTGACTCAAACCATTCGGTTACAGCGTGGAACTTCATGCGTGACAGGAAACATTTTTATCATGGGTCAAGTCAAGTCAAAGTTAGCGACGAGACTAGGGAGAGAAATTATTGTATAAGCGATCTCATATATCGATGTTTTGAAGTGAGTCATCTGAACTCGGGCTAATTACTTATATTTTTATGGTTGATTAAAAGTAGAATTCAAAACGTCAGCAATTGTTTACTAACTACAGCTTACTAATGCGATTTACGATCATTTGTTTTGAAAGTACATGCACTCTGATAAATAGCTAAATTATTAAGAATGTGTATATGTGTATACATTCTGGGGGGCTTAAATTTTTTATTTCAATTGTTCAATCTAGGAATCAATAATATTAAATCTTACATCAGGTAAACTGTAATAAACTGCACTCCAAGCGCGACAGGCCTAGAATGTCCTTGGTCTACCAACCGACTGCTGGCCTCACGTCCACATGTGTGAATCACAGATGTAGACGATCATAATTCAATGTAGGGGTGACATGATGATCAGCATGACGGGTCATCCAGCCGGAGTCGTTTACTTATTGTAGCTACCCAAATGGCTCACGATGCTGGGTGGGCACCGGTCCCATACTGGCGGCCGAAAAGTCCATGAAGAAACTGTCTTCCTCATGGGACTCAACCAGCGCAAGTCCTATAGCTCTGCGCCAAGGCTTCTTGCATTAACCACTCGGACTATGGCGCGCGGACTAAATTGTAATCAGTTACTATATATATATATATATATATATGAGATGAAAAGAAAAAATGAATGCTTGAGTCGGGATTTGAACCCGAGTCCCTAAACTCTGTACGTTTTAAGCCGCTCTAACGCGACTGAGCTACCCAAAGAATTCCAAAACAAACATACATTTTTCTTAACTACATGTAGTATCTCAATTCACACCAAGAGGTAGCGGAATTTGTTCCGTCTGAAATCTAGTGGCTAACATATCAGTTACGCAATTTTTAAAGAGAATTATTTACTTTATAGCAGCTTATATATAGATGATTATAACTATATTTTTGACATTTGGCAATGAAGGCAATATGATATGAAAAGAAAACTGAATGCTTTGAGTCGGGATTTGAACCCGAGTCTCTAACTCACTCTGTACGTTTAGCGCTCTAACGATCTGAGCTACCCAAGAAATTCCAACACAAACATACATTTTTCTTATACATGTAGTATTCTCAATTCACACAAGAGGTAGCGGAAATTTGTTCCGACTGACATCTAGTGGCTAGCATAACAGTTAAGCAAATTTTAAAGAGAATATTTACTTTATAGCAGTAACGCTTGTATATATAGGTGTTATAAACTATATTTTTGACATTTGGCATGAAGGCAAATATGATATGAAAAGAAAACTGAATGCTTGAGTTGGGATTTTGAACCCGAGTCTCTAAACTCTGTACGTTAGCGCTCTAAACGACCTGAGCTACCCAAGAATTTCAACACAAACATACAATTTTTCTTATACATGGAGTATTCTCAATTCACACAAGAGGTAGCGGAAATTTGTTCCGACTGAAATCTAGTGGCTAACATAACAGTTAAGCAAATTATATATATATATAAGTTAAGCAAATTATATATATATATATATATATATATATATATATATGGTAATTTGCTTAACTGTTATGTTAGCCACTAGATTTCATTTATATATATTAATATATATATATATATATATATATATATATATATATACCATGCACACCAATTTTAGTAGGTATATTTAACAATAGAGACGGTACTTTGTTATTAAGTATTTAATAGTTTCGTTATTTTTTATAATTTAAAATGGTACATGGTAAGCGAGTTAATTTAATTACATTACTGATTATAATTAATATTTATTTTACAGCAGCCTTAAATTTAACAATTTTCGTAGAATTGATTAAATATTTGCAGTTCTTTATTAATCTCTGTGAATGAAGCTGTTATCTGTTTTCATAGTATTTTGTTACATTTGTGTAATATTTGCCATTTTGAATTCTAAATAAAATTCAGATGTCAGTCAATCGCACATCACATATTAGGTCATAACTTCGGTATTAATGTGATTTAGGTTTATTTTTTATTTAAAATATAACTTGAAGTGTGCCCTCCAAACGGTATTTTGGAAAATTGAATTAAGAGTCACATTTCAGAGAATGATGTATATGAACATGTTAAGCTGCATGATGAGTGTGACATTTTATGTCAGTCAGTCACACATACTTTGATAGATAATAATAGCATTGTTTTTCTTCAGACGTTGTATATTTTATGCACAATCTTGATCGGTCACTTTCCTCTATCAATCACGATATATAACACCTATAATTTAAACTAATTGTAATATTTATGCAAGCATTTTGCACCAAATTTTATTGTAAATGTCAGTCAGTCACATATGGAATTGCTCTATGGGAGGATAACATTAACCATGATTTGAAGGAGGTAAATTGTACAAAAGAATAATTGGAAAACTGAGAACTGCATAGCGATATACGTATGTCGGCAGCGGTGATCAAATTATTATGTTCCTTGTCTCCAGTATCAAGAGTTGCGGGTTCAAACCCGGCCCAAGTTCGATGGATTTTTAGGAAATAAGAATCCAAGGGTCAAAAGTTCTACGGCGAAGGACTTCCATACTGTAGGTCTGAAGATTTTCGGGCTCGTAAAAGAATGCCTCAAGCCTGAATACCAATTTTCTGAGCAAAATTTAACTGATCTTCTTTCATCTAAGGATATCTCAGTTTTCTACTGAGATATTGGCCCGTATGAATAAAGTGGAGCAAATACTTTTACTTCACTATGTTTGAGAAGCATATCCCTCAGAATTTATGAATAAAAGTATGAAGCATAACCTTTTACTCGCGGTGACACATCGAGAATAAGCATCTGCTTCCATGGAGAGAAGCACGATCTCGACCCTTGAAGCATTGTGCTTCAATTAAAGATTAGAAAAACTGTATGAATAAGTGAACCTTTTGCTTCTTTTAACAAGCACAAATCAAAAAAATTGAAGTCTGGTCGGTAGCAGACTCATCATCACAAAATACAGACATGGCTCAATTAGTAGTCCCCGTACGCCGTAAAAAGTATTATAAACCACGTCGGTGTCCTCCTGAGGTCAATGAGGTTCAATGAGGAAAATGTTAAATGGATTGCTGCCCACTTTTTGCCAGAAACAGAAGAGAGAAGAGGTGGTGCGCTATTCTCTGAATATAGAATGAAGGTATTTTTTTGTTCATGGCCGATCCAGGGTTTCAAACTGGTATAGGAGAATAAAAAGGCGTTCATCAATATTGGTGATTCAGGCAATGATGATGAAGATACAACGAAGGAGAAGAAAATTTCACTGAAGAGAAAATTATAAGAGAGGACGCGAAAAAAGATTGGTTTGTTCTTTCTGCATATATCTGTCTTTTCTTCAGCCTAGTTTTCATATGGCTGGAGGACCCGACATGCTAACCACATGTCACTCCTACACTGGCTTATAATCGTCTACCTCTGTGATTAACACATGTGGACGTGAGGCTAGCAGCCGACACGTAGTCCAAGGACCTTCTAGGCCTGTCGCGCTTGGAGTTCTAGTTTTCATTGTTAATTTTCTTTAGTAACTAGTTTGAATTTATCGGCGGTGCCAAAATTAAGTGTAATACTTTAATTATTTCCTGAATTGCTTACTGTGTTTATTCTTTTTTTTTTCTTCCCGTAATTTGCGACTTTTATATAATAATTGTGGATATTTTCCTTGGGTAGTAACTAAAAATGTCATTGTATTTTTTACGACTTTGAACTATTTCTTGCATCCGAAACAAAAAAGGAAATTTTTTACAAACATCACTACATTTATAGTGTTGACTGAACTGAGAGAGCGGAAATAAAACTATAGAGGGGGTTATGAATCTGTTTGGGTTGAAAATTGTAGAGTCAGCACAAATACTTTGCTTTTAAAGAACGAAAACAAAAAAACAGCGCTCAGGTAGTAAAGAAATGATGATGAATTCATTTACAAAACGGCGGCTGTTCAGCTGCTGGAAGCACATGCTTCATTATTTAGAAGGAAAAGTTAGAAATATAAGGTAAAGGTATTCATAATTATTCAAAGGCACATGCTTATACTTCTACCTTTGCTTCCAAGCAAATACTTCTATCTCTACCTTGTGCTCATAAGCAAAACCTCCAGTTTTTATTCATATCGGCCATTGTCTCGATGCAATGTACTAAACACAATGTCCCTCGCTGACATCTTATAGGGAAGTAAACGTAATAAATTAGTCTGCTTACGAAACTTGCCTAATAGGGAGCACTACTGTACACAGGCGGGACTATCGGGATTATTCAATAGGAATATGTTCACCGTAGTGACGTAGTGACTCAGGTGGTAGCATGCCTGCTTTCTGATTAGCAAGTCACTCTTCGATAACCCGCGTAAAGTTAAAATTTTAATTGTCAAATAATTAAATTAATTTAATTCTAAATATTCTATTTCGGGACCAGAGGGGGGTGGTTGAGAACAATTTGTAATCTCTAGATTGTGCTCCAGATTCATGGATTAAATTGCAAATCCCTTGGAGTACGTATGTCGAGAAGCATGTGATATGTGATAGCGATTAATCTCGGATGGGACATTAAGCTGGCGTCCCCTTGGTGCTTTCAGACAGGAGTAGTCTACATTTCGGCACTTCTCTACATCATTAAAACACACACTTACCTACAAGCATAGAATATTCTCTTTATTTGCTTCTTGGTATAGGAGCTATAGATGGCAATGGAGACCGAGTTCCCGCACAATCTCGTAATAATGAAAATAATATAGGAAAACGATGTTTGTACTATACTTGCTCGGTTCGTAATCGTAGCTCACTGGGGTTCAATCAAGGTCCGGAATTCAAGTCCCACCGAGGCATGTATTTGTCTTATCAAGTCATATTAAGCTTGCATTGCTCAAGTAAAAATGTAAAATACATATATGTATATGTGTATTATATATATATATATAGGATAGAAAAGAAAATATAATATTTATAATATCTTATATAATATATATATATAATTATAATAATTATGGTTCGTATCATACCTATTAAGCTATGCCTTGCTTAATGTTAATATTTAAGTATACATCGATAAAGCGTCACTTGCTATAAAGTAAAAATGTTCTCTTAATTTGCTTATTTGCTATAGTCAGCTACTAGATGGCAGTGAAGACCGAGTTCTCAGCGACATCTAGTATAATGGGGAATATAATATAATATAAATAAGAAAAAAATAAATGTTTTGAATTGGATTCGCCTGGTGTTGCAAAAATTGGATATGACCTGAGGTAGAAAGTCAAGATCCGGGTTCGAATCCCGTCCAGGCAATTTATTTTTTCTTATCATAGCCTACCATATATACTGTATAAAGTTAGAAAATAGGATAAAATCCCTACTCAGGGATCTTATTTTTCTTTTCATGTCGTATATATATACTCGTCCTCAATTCTTCTCCGATCAAATCAAATGCTTGGGATTTCTAACATTCGGATAATTATGGATTAATAAGAACAATACTTTAAGCACTAACTTGTGATGTTTAGTTTGTAACGGTAAATGTGTATAATTTCACGGCATTCATTTCCCCTATTCAGCTGCACCGACACGAATTGTCCCCGCCGCTTAGCGACGAATCCAGAATAACATCCCCGATATACTGTAATGGCAACAGTTTCAAAGCATTGATAACTAACACAATGCATTTAAACGTTTCTCCATTCAGATCATTAGCCAAATAAGTGTGCTCCAGGAAATGCAGTCCCAATTCATGTGCATAAATAAGCAAATGCTACTTCCCAGGCGTCCGACTAGCTGATATCGATGTCAGACAACACTACGCTCATGTAGCGTATTTCGAAAAAGGAAGGAGCTATTGCGTTTGATCTCATACAAATATTTTTTTTTAATACCTACAATTCGTTTTCATCTACTCATTAGTAATCGAGGAATGACTGTATTTTATATAGAATCCACTTGGTGGTGATAATGTTAAAACATGTATTGACGTAGACTTTCACGGCCTACAGCCCGAAAATCTTTCCTTCAAGATCATCAATGTTAAAACATATTAATACTTTGGGAAATATCTTAAAAATTTTCTTCCAAGCTGTAATAAATCTATCTGCCCAAGCCGCCCGTAATGGAAAGATCGTTAAACAAAGCGATACGCCGGCCAAAACCCCCACTAATGTCAGTCACTATAATTTTGCGAGGTCGGCAGCATTTCTCTTGTAAGTATATTGCCTCAGTTTTGCGGTTATTATTTGTATACTGGGGAAGCAGGCAACCTGTATGTTTGTTTACGGGACAAGTGCTTAGATGGGTGAGTTGGTTTAAGCTAGTGGAAAGGGAGTGCCGAAAAATATATTTTAAGATTGGTCTTTCACTCTAACCAATAGAATTCCACTCAACAAACAATAACAAAACGGAAAAAAAAAAAGTCGACGCGTTCAACAGCTAGCTACCATTATCAAACGGTGTGAGTGAATTAAAAACAAATCAAAGAGAAAAAACAAAGTTCATAAGTACGGTAGCTCAGTCACGTGATCACATTGATGGTTGCTTAAAAAGTCGACGAGTCAACAGCAAGCTACAATTATAAGAATGTGTGATTGAATTAAAAACAATCAACTGGTAGAACACAAGTTTCATACTTACGTAGTCATGTAACGTGATTCACATTGATGTTGCTTGCTGATACCGTCACGTCACCGCATTTCCTTTTAACAAACAAAAAGAGGACGCTAACAGATTGTTATGCTATTCATTTTAATCGTTGTTTTTATATATCACTAAAACTTTGTAGTATTGACCGAGCTAAACCAGACTAAATTATTTCTCCACATGGAAAGGCTAGAAGGCCCCTTGGTCTACCACCGGCGCCTAGCCTCACATCCAAAGTATTAATCAAAGAGATTGACATCAATCGAGCCAGTCTAGGGGAAACATGTGGTTAGCATACGGGTCCCCAGCAGTTTTAGAGGTCTTCTCAACCCGGAGTTACTTCTATTGTAGCTACCCCAAAGGTCCCGATCACGGATGCTGCGTGGGTACCGGTCCCATACTGGTCGAAATTCCACGAGAAAAAATGTTCTTCCCCCATAGGGACTCGAACAGCGCAAGTCCGTAGCTCTGCGCCAAGGCTTCTTGCCTTAACCACTCGGCAACGGCGCGAGGACACGATTAGAGATATACTCATATCATTAACATGACCATTGTGAAAAAAAAGAACATATTTCCACAATGGTCATGTTATCGATAAGAATAATCTTAAGACTGGTTACATCGGTCAAATAGACCTGAATAACAGTGAATAAATAACAAGGGCTTTATCCTGTCAGCCTCTCTTATCCTAAATTAAAGACAATTAAGATTACTGACACATCAGGAAAGCAAAACACTCAGAGTAAGCATGTGATGTGTCGTAACTTTGAAATTGTTTTTTATTCAGTGGACTTGATTTTAATTCAATTATCATTCAGTGTTGAAAACGACAGGTTAGCTGTTGAAACGCGTCGACGGGATTTATTATTTTTAGTCACTGTTTCGTAACTGCAGGTTTATGGGTATACTATTTAATAAAATGACTGTTTGAAATTAATGAAAAATAGGAACATAAGAGAATTAATTCAGAGAATTATGATAGAGAGAAAGGGGTTTTAGGCTAGAACAAACATAATTCGAAATGAAAATGGGTATATGATTGCAGATTCCAGGTGTATGTTAAATATATGGAAAAGTTACTTTAATCAGCCTACTAATATACATACAGAAACAAGATATTGAAGAGAAAATTTACCAGACAGCAGAGATGATAAGTCGCAGAACCAGTGGCATTAGAGTCGAAATGGCGATTGAAAAAATTGAGGAGTATAAAGCATCAGGTTTCAGATGAGATCGCAGCAGAAGTGAGAATATCAGAGGGGAGAAAAAGTGAATGGAATAGAATACACAGTCGGTTGCTTTAGTATGATTTGGTAAAAAGAAGCTCTTGCAGATGAATGGAAAGAATCGATTATCATACCAATTATAAGCAAAGAGATAAAACTGATTGCAACAAACTACAGGGGCATCTATTACTTTCAACTCGTACAAAATTCTAACAAATATATAGTAAGAGGACATAAACCCTATCATATTGATGAGATTCTAGGAGATTATAAATGTGGATTTAGAGGAAATATGACTTATAAACAGATCAGAATTTTAGCATAAGAACAGGTTTTAGAAAATAAAGGGAATATAATGGGAAGTACATCAAATATACGTACAAACTTCAAAAAGCATATGATTCAATAAGAGGGAGAAGATTATATAGATAATCCTGATGGAGTTCGGAAATTCCTAAAAAAGTTAGTTACACTTATACGAATGTTGTAAAGGCAAAACAAAGAATAGGGTGCGTGTAGGCAAAACGTTTTCAGATACTTCTGAAACTCCACAGAGAGGTGAAAGCAAGGAGATGCACTATCCCCTCTACTATTTAATTGTTGTCACTAGAGTATGCCATCAAATCTTTAGAGGACGAAAGAAAGGCCTACAACTCCAATGGTATTAATAAGCTGTTAGTTTATGCTGATGATGTAGTACTAATGTGCGATGAGAGCGAGGAGATACTAAAGGCCAACTCCGCAACATACTATACAGATAACACTAAGAAATTGGGCACTGGAAGTAAATCAATAAGGACTATATAATGGTCACACAAAAGAAATACATTGTATAATGGAAATTAAAGCAGCTAATGTCAAATGAGGGAAATTTGAGGAAAGTGGCTGAATAAAAACACAGAGGAACAATACCACAAATAGGAACATGAGATGCACAAATAAACTAAACATAGGCTCAATTCTGGAGATGAACGTGCTATTATGCATTGCAGGACACTTGACGTCCCAACTCTTTTCAAAAAACGTTAAATTGAAAATATATAAAAAATATTATTCTACCAGTTATAATTATATGGGTGCGAAACATGGAATCTACTTAAAGGAGGAAAGGAGATTACGAGTATTTGAGAATAAAGTTCTTAGGAAAAATTTGGCCAAAGAGCATGAGCAGAGGAGAATGGAGAAAACCAATACGTGATCTACATGATCTTTATAGAAGCCAGATATAATGATAACAGTAAGTCTCGTAACTGCGATGGGAAGAACATTGGCACAAATGGGGAATAAAAACATGCATGGAAGATTTTGTAGGAAAAGCCAGAGGAAAAACGCTATTGGGTAGACAGAAGAGGTGGAGAATAATATTAAACTATGATTTGAGGGAAGTAAATATAAAGAGGATGATTGGAAAATAATGCTCAGGAAGATAGATGGAGAGCTTATGTCGCGCACCATGAACCTACGGGTTGGTAGTACCAGTGAGTGAGTTAGTTAGTTATATTGGTAGCATTGCATTGTTTAGAAAAGGGTATTTTATTGTTGTGTTTTGTCATAATACTAACTCACCCCTGTGGCGTCCGAAGCCCCACACCCGTGGTTGGTTGACGCTAGACAACTAAAACGGTACTTGATTTTTAAATATTATATTTATATTGACTGAAAACCTTGTGACGGATGCGCCTCATGCTTCTGGCAAGCTCGGCGGTGGATTCAGTATCCTTTTGTGTGTCTGCGACGGCAGATGACTCCGGGCGACACCCAGTAGTCTCGTCGGGCTAAGTATGTAATAGTGTTTGTGAAGTGATAAAAACATTAAACCGAAATTGTCACTACACTTCATCAGCATGATCAAAGCAATATAAGAAGAAAATATATCACTATTAAAATAAATTAAGTTTGTTAACATTAATAAAAACCTATGGAACTAGAGTGTAATTGCTCAATAGTCTACGAAAGGAACGTGTACTCTTTCCTGGCTACACCAGGTTTCTTATTATTGCCTTTAGGTTGTTTAAAATGTCGTAAATCTACAACACGGTTCTTTGGCTTTACAGCCCTTCCAAAATAAACCATACTCTATGTTTTTACGTCCTTAAAATCCATTGAGATTTTCTGGCTCGGAATCAGAGGCGAGAATCCTAGCATCAGTCCAACGGATACGACTAAAACGTTTATACCAGCTTCCTTCACAATGTAGGTTAGGCATCTCTTTGGTCCCAATACAGTATATATATATATAGATATATATGATATGATATGATATGATATGAAAAGAAAAATGAAAATGCTTGAGTCGGGATTTGAACACGAGTCTCTCTAAACTCGTATGTTTTAGCGCGCTCTAACCAACTGAAGCTACTAAAGAATTCCAACACAAAATACAATTTTTTTCTTAATATAGTAGTATTCTCAATTCACACAAGAGGTAGGGAATTCGTTCCAACACCAATCTTAGTGTCCACATAACAGTTAAGCAATATATAGATGATGATAGTAGAGGGAGTATAGGCCTTAATTTAAATGGAATGAGAAGCAAGATATTTCTCACACTAAGGATCAAGTAATTGAAAGAATCGTCCCTAAGACAAACGACTAAGATAAAGTGATCATGGTAAAAGGCCTAGGAAGCCCTAGAACTGTGCAAGTTGGAATGCCGGGGTTCTAGACATTCGGGCACGAGATGTGAGTTCTGTCTGTAGGGCCCGCCTTACCCCAAGAACGGGAGCCTTGACGTTATTCTATTAGAAGTGTAGTATAACTCAAACACCTGATGTCGTCGGAATGTTAGACCGGTTTAAATTCCTGATACATCGAAACTCGAAACCTATCCTTCAGCTTGTAAAAAAATATTGTCTTAACCAATAGCATTACGTCGTGCCAAATCCCTCATAAGACAATTATATTTTATATAATTTTTGAGCTCTTAAACCAAATATATAAAAAATATGGTTCGGAACGGGGCACGCCGTAGCGTAGTGGTGTAAGGCACTGAGCTACAAGCCGGAGGGTCGAGGGGTCAAGTCCGTTGGGGTCAGGATTTTAACTGACCCAAACCCTCGGCGGCACAGGCCCTGGGGTCGACTCAGCCTCAACGGAATGAGTACCAGACCTAGTTCTGGGGGTAAAACGGCGTCACCAAGGGCTGACAAACGGCTGACACAAGTGCCGATGGTCTAGAAAAAGTGGCAGCCCTACTCCTACTCACCAAGGGCCTCGGGCTGTTGTGGGATCACTTTACTTTTTTTTTGGTTCTTGAATATATTTGCTACTGAAGTTGGCTGCTGCATCTCTTCAAAAAGTATGGAAGCGCCAGATAGTTAGGTAACTTGTGGTGGACGTGAGAAGAGCGGGTCTGCTGACACAGCTACGCTCCGCTATATGAATCACTCGGACTTTGTGAGAATTATTATGATAGCGGCGTGAATTTTCCATTGCAGAGAGTATACGAAGATGGCAGTAACATGGTGCTGGTTGCCAAGTTAAGTATGTGTGAGCTCATGATGGGAACAGAGACATTGTATCAAGCAACTAGAGTATACATTCGACTTCAGGTATTCTTTATTTGTTAATTATAAATTGTCTTAATTTTAAGTTATCTTACCAAAGGAAGAGAACAGAAGCAACACAAATGAAATTATTTGCTCTCTCTGACCACAAAACAAATGACTCTGTACGTGAAGAAAGAAACATCTAAAAATATGTTACATATAATGTAGGAACACAGATCACTTGGTATTTGCATTACAGGAATTCAAACAATTTACTAATTTACTTGCAATCATAAGGGTAAAAAGTACAGGCCAAGATAAGAATTGGAAGAACTAAAAATCGAGAGCAGATATAAAAAGTGGAGTCGGGTCGGACGGTCCAGCCCATGAAGTTTATAAAGAAGAAGAAAAGAAGAAGATTATGATGAAGTGTCATATTTGTCATGTACAGCGTTTATACAACATTTAAAATTTTCAAATGTGTATGTACTATTAGGTACCTAAGGCAATTTTATCTATGGATGAAATTTCACCCACTTCACAGTGCTCACGGCAGAAAACTATTACATTTATTTCTAACATTCACGAAAGGAATAAAAATATGTTATAATACAAATGTTATTGAAAAACATAAAACAATTGTGGTTCGTCTTGGTAAAGATTTATCCATTCTCTTTATACTTTTGATTAGTATTTGTTTATTTAAGGACGCTTTTTAACACAACAGTCATTATGTCGCAATTCAAATGTGGAAATGAAAGAACCGATAAGTTTAAATACGACAATTATTATATCTAATCTAATATATAAAAATGAATGTTTGTTTGTTTGTTTGTTCGTACTTTATGCGCGGCCATACCGTTGATCCGATCGTGATGAGGATGTTTGCAAAACATTCGGGAGATTCGCAGGATGAACATAGACTATACAAGAGTTGTGATACTCAACTCCTTACACCCTTAAAAATCGCCCGTTGTAGTGCAAAACGTAAAAAAAGTAGCTATTTGGACGCTTAAATGGTTTACGCTGCCTAAACCATAACAAATACACAAAATTAATGTACACAGAATTGAATATCTCTAACAGCTCTACAAAAAAAAGTCCGCGACATCATACATTTATCTCTTTCGGATAACTCACAATAACCATTTTTGTCTTTCATTGATGCCAAGAAGATCGAGACAAGTACGTAGATTCCTGTGCAAGCATAGCAGCACATGGCCGGTATTCTTTTACGGAGAACTCACAATAACGAATTTTGTCTTTTAGCTAATTTATGCCAAGAAGATCGAGATAAGTAAATTTCCGAGCAACACTGGATAATTAGCACGGGGAATCTTGAAATAATTACGATATACATTTATAATTATTTTTCATTTAGCTTATTCAACTAACCATGAGAAGTACATTAATTTTTGTCTTTCAGCTCATTTATGCCAAGAATACCGGGATAAGTAGATTACCGGACAAAGCCGGGTAAACAGCACGGGGTATCTAAAAATAATTACGATATAAAATTTTCCTTTTACTTATTTAACTAAACATAAAACACATTAATTTTTCATATTTCAGCTCATTTATGTCAAGAAGATCGGGATAAATAGATTCCCGGGTAATCAGCACGGGGTATCTAAAACATATAAATGTATTATATTATTTTTAGTCTGGACATCTTACATCAATATTAATGTTGATTTGTTCTTGACCTATGAAAAAATATAGGAAATTCACATATCACCCTTGGGTACATAATAAATTTCAAAATATATTTGAGAAGTTTAATATTAAATTAGCACCAAAAATAACTACAGTTTAAATAAACTAATAAAAACCAACAAAAATGAAAAAAACTGATAAAAATAAAAAGTCAGGAATATATCAAATTGAATGTACGGGTTGTGAAAAGATATATTTAGGGAAAACAAAAAGAAACCTAAAAATTAGAACCAAAGAACACATAAGAAATATTAAAAATGGAGAAATTGAAAAATCTGCAGTTGCTGCTCATGTTTGGTCTGAAAAACATAATATAAATTCAGACACTAAATTATTAAAACAGTTAGAAAATACAAAAGAGCTGACTATTTGGGAAAAAATTTATATTCAGAAGAACAGAAACAGAGTTATGAATTTTGATATTCCGATGGAGGGTGACCTTGTTTGGAGGTTCATTGGCCAACCACAGGATGGAGCTGACATCGACATCCAGGTCGTGCAACATAATGCAACATAAATAAAACCAGTCTGGGAAAGCTGACGATAAAAACAAGAACAAGTCAACATTAATATTGAGGTAAGATGTCCAGACTAAACATAATATAATTAAAATAACCTCAAAATATAACTTCCTAAAATTAAATATAAATGTATAATTATTTTTCCTTTTACTTATTCAATTAACATAAAAGCACATTCATTTTAATTTATTTAGGCGTAGCAGCGCACTCCGGATATTAGCTAGTACGTAATATTATAAAATTATATACCTTGTAGGTCTGTCTCCTCAACTTTGAAAAATATTCAGGCAGAACATCGTATGCAAGATACTGACAGTACCCTTACAATATTGCACAGAAAGAGTAATTCAGCGTTATTGTGAGTTGTCCGTAAAAGAATACCGGCCATGTGCTGCTATGCTTGCACAGGAATTTACGTACTTGTCTCGATCTTCTTGGCATCAATGAAAGACAAAAATGGTTATTGTGAGTTTTCCGAAAGAGATAAATGTATGATGTCGCGGACTTTTTTTGTAGAGCTGTTTGAGATATTAATTCTGTGTACATTAATTTTGTGTATTTGTTATGGTTTAGGCAGCGTAAACCATTTAAGCAAAAATAAACATACTGGAAGGAATTGAAATTTTAAAGGAAATCAACAACAACCTGATTCCAAATGAGAACGCCCCTAATTCTCTCTACAAAATCATCACAAGCATGCCGTAATTCATAAGGATCAGTTACATCGAACCTGTCTTCTGCTGATCATGACTCTAGTCTCGAAAGGTCTACAGTTGTTATATTTTAATATTGTGACCAATACTTCAACGCAGTTTCACCATGAATTCTCCGATAAAGCCTGCTCTGACCCTTCTTGCACCATGCTCGAGATGATTTTAAATTCCGTAATAGTTCTACACGAGACCCACGGAAGCAATACTGGGAATTTTTATCACCATCATTAATATTTCAGCTTTACGCTTAGTTGAGCCTGTGTCCTATATCTCAGATGTTCTCCATGCCTCCAGCATTGTTATCTTCCTCTGTGTTTGTGTTCTTTAGGTTGATACGGAAATAGTTTTTTTGGTAAACAAATTGAATATATTCAGTAGAGATGAATTAACCAATTATTTTTACTATTTAACTCATGCCCCAAATAGGAGTCAATGACCAATCACGTTTTATGAATTTTGTTTTACAACCAATCACAGTCGTGTTTCACCTCGATAATTATCGAATTTTGATTACCAAAATAAAGAAAGCTCCTCCTTTTTAATATTCTGAACAGGTCATAGCATTATTTTGCAGTGACTGACTCTTTAACAAATACGTTGAATATAGCAAATAATGGACAGATTCCGTCGACCTACACATTTGATAATTGTGTGTTCAAACATTTTGTTTTTAAATACCGGTTTTACAGAATTGTTTCCAAAAAAATCAATTAATAACCTATCCATCCATCGTAATTCTGCCCGAGGACAGGTCCTTCACTGCAATCACAGCATTTTCATGCTATGCTTGTAGCTTTACTAGGGAATTGCAGGTGTGGTAGCTCCCGTTGCTTTCCACACCGATGAAGGATGATGATGATGATGATAATGATAAGGGTGATGATGATGGCCATATGATTTCGAGGACCGTTTGGGCCTTAAAGTTTTCCTGACATTTTTCTTACAGGCGAGGAAAAACCCCGATAAAAACCTCACCCAGAAAAATTGCCCCGACCGGGGATCGAACCCGGGCTCGCTGCGTGAGAAGGCAGCACGCTACCTCGAGACCACAGCGGTGGACAATAACCTATAAAGTAGGTTATAATATACAGTTTGTGTTTCATTTTTTCTCCACTAGGGTGCATTCTTACAATATTGCGATCCTATTTGGCAATAAATAGTATCACCAAGTTGCAGTGATTAACCAATGAAACATAACCAAACATTTCTGATTTGTTTTCAAACACCGCCGTTTTCATTAAATATATAAATATTCTAAAATAACTACATATAAATAATGATTTATGAGTAAACAGCTTAATTTTATTCGTTGAATATTCCTAACAAATACCACTCTTGATTTCCAAATCCTCTAGATAAATTGGAAATCACTCGTGGCATTACTTATGATATGTTTGGATATCTTCTACTATGTTTTGAACTCAAGTCCAAGATATAGGGGGCTGTAATTATCTACAGCAATGTAAGTTTCTGATAAAAACATTAACGTTGCGGGAGGTGGGTACTGATGAACTGTGGCTGAGATTTTTACTTTCAAAATTCTCTATAAATTACCCTTGAGGTTATTACGTTAAAATCTTAAAATCTGTATCTGATACATCAGACGTTCTCAACTAAAACAAATTTCTGTTTAAAAACTCCGTCAAACGTTAAATAATGTAAGCATTTCAGAAACATGTCCCAACATCATCATGTAATATGGTACTGAAGGTTTTCATAGATTTTGTAGAGAGTGCTCAGGTCATGGATGTGCTCTTGTACAACGTGTTTGTATTCTTCGGTTCTTTTAAAATTCCGAAGCCTTCAAGGTGTTGATTTTGTGGTTATTATTCTCTTTGTGCATGATTAACAGTATGTTATCGATTGTGTTGAAATGTAGACCTGTTCTTTTATATGCTTAGCGAAGCTTGATTTTCCCTCGTTGTTAATGAATTCGCTAAAATGATAGCTGAATTAACATTTCTGGTCGTTCTACCTATGTAACAATTGCCACGACTATTGTATTTGAGTTTATAAACACCTTTATATTAACATTGGTTAGTTTACTTTGTAATGTTTGAGATTATGTTATTAGTTTACTATCAGTTGGACTAAGGTTTTATTAGATACCGAGAATCAGTTGTATAACTGTAACATCACGAATGAAAAAATGACATCCTAAGCCTGTCCGGAAGATTGAAAAATAATAGCCCGACAATTGAAAGTAACTTGGACAGAATGGTAATTTGTCCAAGAGAATCTCAAATTACTCGCACAATCTACAAAAAGTCAATACCGTATTTTTTTTAATTATTAATGAACCACGGAAAGGTCACTGCATACAAATAAGGATAAAATATTAAAATGCGTACCGGCATCTGAGATTTCAGTCATCCTTAACTGATTGAAATTTCAGTTTAATCACTTTAATCATTGATTGGTTTTCAGAAACATGTTCCATCATCAGCATTTAAATTGATACTACATGTTTTCGGTTATTATATAAAAGAGTGTTGTCGTTGAACACGCCCAACGACAAGGAACCCTCTTTACAGAATATCCGAAAATATCTAGTCTATTTTAAATGCTGATGATGGAATATGTTTCTGAAAGACCTTGATTCGACGTTTCACTGACGAAATGATTAAACTGAAATTTTTAATTAGTTGAGGACGACTGACAAGGGAACTGTCAACCATTGCATGCCGTGATCTACCTTGAGATTTCTCCCAGAGAAGCGATGTAATGTATCAAGACCGTATCAAATAATATTTGCTGATTTAACTGCAAGGCACAGAAATTAAAGCCAGAATCCATTAATGCAACCCACTGTACGGAGTAGATGGTTTATCTGCTTGTATAATGTAAGAGCGGGGTGAAGTTAGGCGGGACCCAGTGCGGGCTAGGTAGTTAGGGTTATCTAATCTACTAATTTGGGAGTTATATTACTTCAATATAGTTTAACTTAGATATTTTGGACAAGACCTTGGTACATAACAACGCTTCTCTGGAAGAAATGTCATGGTAGATTTCGGCATATAATGGTTGACAGTTCCCTTGTGAAATATCAGGTACACATTTTATAATTATAACCTTTAATATGAAAAAAAGGCGTATGGATGCTTCTCAGATTTGTTCGCCATTAAAAACTTATGGAACGCTGTCAGGTTTGAAACCGGGAACCTCAGAACTGGAGGCGAGCATGTTATTCCGACACCGGAAGTCTATAGTAAGTTTACAGTATCTTAGAGTGAAAAAGGCAGAGTGCTGCTGAGAAGGTCGGCATATTGTGGGAGTAGGTTGGGTTGCATAGTCTGCAGGGGCTCACTAATATAAAAGACTTGCTTGGCTATGGGAGAGCCTTCTCTGTCTCACCCTTAAATGGACCCACAGAAAATCTTCCCCCCACACCTCTAGAGTTCTTACTTAGGGACTGTTCCCCCATTCCTAGGCGAACCACTTGATATATGACACCGCAGGGCAAAAGCTGCCAACCCTCCCCAACCACCCCCTCAACCTAAAAACGCACGCGACTGCTCATATTGGTAAATTCTACTTGCGATCATGAGTGGTGATGGAGCACAATTATCGGAGGGGGGTGCACTTATATGTACAAGAAGAGGACATTTATTTCGTCTCCCTTACACACACATACACACACACACACTCATTCCCTTGGGGAAAATTATGGGGGATTTTCTGGCGTATATATTCCTGTCTTCTAGTGATTAGAAAAAAATTCAATTCCCCTGATACGGTACCGTATTGTAATTAGCAAGCACGAATAAAACAATTGCCTAAGCGATGATAATAAAGATTAATGACTGACGAAACATAGAGACCTGTCTTTAACACAGTTATCCTTCATATCTTAACACGTATCCGCTATTCGTAAATTTGGATCGAAATAAAAATTCTTAATTTATTTCAGAGTAATGCATTTATCGACTACCAAGACAAAGAACACATATTTTCGTCTGTAAAATAGTTTTTTTTCAACATTGCTTTATTCCATAAGTGAAAAAAATACATTAAGCCACAGTTATTAGGGCACTAAAATGACTCGTTACAATTACAATGTACATATGGACTGTCCATTACAACAGAGTACACTACAATGATAACAGATAGAGGAAAAAAAATCGTATCTACATCGTATGTAATTTTAGTAAAGGAGATCAAACTGTGGATAATGTATTTTATGAATGTAGAATGTTCAAGAGAGAAGAATTGTATGCGAAATATTCAAATCATGAAAGAAGAAACATGATTTTCAAATAATGAAGTACATATTTAAAATAAGTTTTCTCTTAATTCTCACAAGATTTATTAAAATATAGTTTAAACAATTTTAGTATTTGAAAAATTTAACAAATCTGTAATAGTATTACCATATTTATTTCATACTTAAATTTGTGGAAAAGGAGGGTAAATTAATTTAACCACATATTATCAGGGTGTAGTATTACTTGCTAGTGTTAATAAAATTGTAAAAATATTACATACACTAACCAGATATTACAAATAGAACAACACATCAGAAAAAATGTCCGTTAAGAAGGAATTGCCAACTGAATTCCTCAGAAAATCTAATTTATGCTGCAAATTTTGCTAGTTTACAGACTATATATTTATTTTGTTCAATTCAATTTTATAGTACACATTTCAATTGCGACAAAGCATACATGACGTTGCTAAAGGGATTTTTTAATTTCACGTTTTAGTTAAATCCCCATTTCTAATGGTCGAAGGTCACTGATTTTTGGATAATATCTACCTCCGTTTATTTTAATTTGATATACTGAGTTTCATTGTGAGACATAGAAAATTGTGACTGCTAGAGCGATTTTTAAAGTTTTGTTTATGGTGAGCTCCTACACCTAATTGTTTGGAACACATTAGATAGCGGCTAAACACACTCTATACACGAAAACTGATGTACAGATTTTCATAAATATTGGTCGAGTGGATAGAAGTCTATAAAGGATAATCACATGCACATTCGTTTTTATAGGCCTGTAGTTTTTAATAAAACTATAGAGAATCGAACGAGATTAATTTACATAAATTAATGTTGAATTACAAAATACAGAGTAATAACTTATGTTACCCGGGATTTTGTTTTAACTGCGGTCCGATAAATTTAAATAACTGACACAAAAATGAGTGTTTTTCGCCAATTTACGGGTTAAATAGACAATCCTCTTGTACCTTGCGCTCTTTTCTCTTTTAATTTCGTAATCTTGTTTACCAACTTTGCCACGTTTAATTCCAAAACGCTTGTAATTTTCAAAATGTTAGAAAATTCACATTCCGTCTCCCAATATTAAGTCAACTACGGACAATAAAATAATCATGCGATTTGCATAAATAAGTAAATAAAAACAAGTAATCCACTATACACTGGATTTAAAGGGGACTTATTCAGTAACGGATACACTTTAAAAAACATTAATATCTCCACTGATTCTTTACGGATTTTCTTTATAGTTTGCACATTCTTTCTACACGAATTTAGTTTTAAGTTGATAATTTAATATGTGGCAACTATAAATATGTTTCTAGAATAGAATTCTTCGTTCAAAAATTTCATGTACCACAAAAAACAAGATTATACCTACACCGAGTAAATAAAAACTAATTAATATTTTTTTACTTACATTTGACATTATAATACAGATGTCGGACCTCAATGAAGATTGTAATTGTCTTCACGTTGAAGGTACGGACTTTTAAATATGTTTGTTTACTAAATTGTACATTTTGCAATAAGTACATCTGCCTTAGGAAACCGTTCATTTCTAATTCAAAATAACTATGACAATAGACATATGTGCAAAATGTTATTGAAACCCAACCAAGCGGTTTTGGTTGTTTTATTAAAAAGTAAAACATTTTGAGGAAAGCCAGTCTAATGTTTCAACATGCTTGTACTTACATCTACAGAATCTTAATGACTATTAATCAGTACAACTAAAAAAAAAATCTGCCTGAAAACGGATTTGAACCCAACATCTCCAGATGCACTAAGTACTTGTGGTATTACGGCAATCAAAGTGAGCTTCTATTCACATTAAATCAGAGTTTCTTGGATTGGATTTATTCACTATCACATCAGCTAATTACGAACGTAACATTGAATTAGTATACTAAGGAAATTATTCGCGTGGATTTCAAATAGAGAGAAATTTGTATCTGCTCCCGGATTGCCTGATTAGAACAACTGGTGGGTATGTCAGCGCTTAAATCTAGAACTCGTGGGTTCAAATCCCGGTTCAGGCAGACATTTTTTTTTAGTTGTGTTAACTGTTGCATGCTAGACCGAGTACATTGATTTAAATATTAAGTTACTAAACACCTTCTGCTGATGATAGAACGGATTTGGAAAAGCCTTCAGTAAATTTTTAAAACTTGCAATTAACTAAAGGACGACTGCATCAAATATTATAATTTTGCGCGATAGTGCGTTTTGTCGTACTTACAGCAATGGCGACCATGATTGAAAGTTCAACTTCCTAGATTTCGAGGTTGCCAACTTAAATAACTGTACCGTAAAATTACATATTACAAACCATATGGGGGAAGTAGAACCACTACCCTTTATGTACACTACATACAATGTATATACAAAAATATATTCAAAAGGTAGTGTTAATATACATTATGCGAAACAAATCACTGGATTTTAAATGAAATGAACTATTTGAAATAATATAAAACAATAAATACGTACTTGCCACCATTTTATGACCGATTGATGTCACGGCCTGCTGTAGTCTCAACTACTAAACATTGCCCACACTGTTAACGTTAGTCAGTTGTTTCCAACGCATAATAACTAAATAGAGCATTCTATAAATAATCCTCTAGGAAGCTACTTATTTTAATTTATATAATTTTAATTTTATTATATTCTATGTTTCTGTTAGTATTAGCTAGTATTTTGTTTAGTCTGTATTTTAATATTATCTTAAAATTGTAATATGTATGTAATTTTTGTATAATTCTACTATTAGCTGGTTGAGTGGAAGAGAAGGCCTTATGGCCTTAATTCTGCCAGCTAAAATAAAGCATTATTATTATTATTATTATTATTATTATTATTATTATTATTATTATTATTATTATTATTATTATTTACTATTATTTATTGGTTTGGAAACACCATCGCGCAAAAAAATAATGTACAACGCAACCGTTTGTGAAACTCACTATCTCTCGCTATCTCTCGGTTTTTAAACATTTCCTCGCTTCTGTAAAAACCACTTCCCAACCTCGCATCTTAATATGCTATTTATATTGTAGTTTTTATTTTTTTTAATATCTTGATATTACACTTTGCAAGTTAAAATTTGCTCAGATCTACTTTGGTGAAGAACATTAACATAATGCTGTGGCGAAACACTTCAAATGTTTCATTTCAATTGTCAAGTCCTGCGGGAGCGGGTGTTGTTTTCTTCCAGAGGGTTAAAAGCTGGCAGTGAAATTGTTAGTAGACTAAGAAGAGAGGAGACTATAAAAGTGAGCATTCCCCTTCTCCCCTAACAATGGTTATTTTAACAGAGGACCTTAAGCGCCTGGCCTACTTACAAATTGAAACTCGTGCTTGTGTGCAGTGGCCAAATTTATGTTTCTTTTAAATTTTACCTCTAACGGACTATATAGTGAGAGAGGTCATGCCTGAACAAAGACTGTTTAATGTCTATTGTGTTTCGTAAGCATTTCAGTGGCGTGAATCGTAATTCTGCGTATATTAAGGGGACACGTTTGTGAAGAGGTAAAAATTAACTCGTAATAAAAAAAATGATATATCTGATTCTAGTAATTCAAAATTATTAAAAGAATTATGTTATGTATACATAAGCCTAACATGAAAACAAAAATATATGCCTATGCCGGAATTTGAACTCGAAACCTTTAACTCTATACGTCACTGATCTACCAATAAAGCTACTCAGGAATCCTAGCAGAAATTATATATATATATATATATATATATATATATATATATGATTAAGAAAGTTTTCTTGGGTTTTCCGCGTCATAGATTCAAGTTCGGCCTCTGGCCACTGATTCGGAATCAGTGGCTAGAGGCCGAACTTGAATCCATGACGCGAAAATCCCAAGAAAACTTTCTTAATCATACTTATATCCGCGAAAATCTGCAATATAATATATATACAATTCTCATTTCACGAGAGACAGCGGGACGTCGCGTCGGTCGAACTGTCATCTAGTGGCTACTATAACAAGTAAACATTTTAAAGAGAATGTTTACCTTATAGCAGTAACGCTTGTTTATTTATATGTTATTAACTACATTTTTGACATTTAGCAATGAAGGCCAACTATGACATAAACAAATAATAAATACAGAGGTGGAATATATAGGCCTATATATTAGGATGGTCCTTATTTAGAGGGGTGATATTAATAAATCATCTGATTTCAACGCACGCCTTCTATTTTAGTTCTATTTGGCTAAATTTAATAGTGTATTAAATTTAATTAAGATACAATAAAATTAACCTGTGCCACACTGGACCAAAATTTATAAATATTAAAAAAAATACGAGCAAGAATACTTTTTATTTATTTTCCTATTAACTTAAACAAGAGAAATAAATAAATATCTTCAAATACAGCTGTTTTAATTAAATTAATTAACATCATAAATCATTAATTTTATCGACTTTTCGCGCCAGTTGTAGTTCAATGCGGCACGGGTTCCTCATCTTAAACTACGACAAAATGGACGTTAAGTTACGTATTACAACAACAACAAAAAGAGGGGGTGCGGATTGAAATACGAAAAGTCGAAAATAAAGACTCCCAATACACACACACACACACACACATCCATACACACACACAGACACACACACACGCACACACACACATATATATATATATATATATATATATATATACTTATGTGTAAATATATACATATATTTTTAATATGCCCGACTGAGCAGTACCTGGCGCTCGGGCCCAGTCCAAAGACAAACGAAACATAACATATATAAGCGAAATTAAGAAATGTACATAGTTATTATGATATAACTTTTGTATATATGATGTGTACATAAAAAAGTAAAGAAAATAATTTTAAAACAATATTGGGTACGAAATACAGGAGAAAAATAGAAATTTACAATGTACAACCACTACAGTAATGTTCCAAGTAATATTTTAGTTGCCTACTACTCTAGAAGTCTCATTGAGGTGATATGCTAACCACATGTCACTCGTTGACATCTTTAGGTAAATAAGCGTAACTAAATTAGCATGGTTAAGAAACTTCAGCTAGGTAGCACCCATGTTCCCAGGAGGGACGTATGGGTTATAAACATAAAATATTGTAACTCAAAGTGCGTATTTTTTAATGAATTACTGTTTACCTTTTTAAAGTAATATATTATTTGTGTAGTGTTTTTTTTGGACACGTGTCTTGTAATTTAAGTTAAGTTCTGAATTTACCAATATTCTGAATGCTGATCTCTGGTATAATTGTCATAATGGAATTGTACAATCTTCGGTAGAAATTACTTGTGTGTTTTATGCAATGAGTTGTGTAACATTTGGATTCAATTAAAAATCTTGAATGAATTTTGTCGTTGTGATAACGTGGACAGTTTTGTAATGGTGTTTATTGTTGTGGTAACAGATCAGTAAAGTATGTTTATAAAGTTGCTTTATATTAGGAACATTACATTCTCTATAAATGAACTTCGTTGTGTACATTTAACTTTAAAAATATACATATATTTGTCTAAATAATTTTAAATAATTTGAATTTGGCCATCACATGCCTATAATGAGGTACAGTTTTATTATATTATTATTATTATTATTATTATTATTATTATTATTATTATTATTATTATTATTATTATCATCATCATCACAGTAGTCATTATATTTGTAAAGAACTGCCCAAGTGGTTTTATTGTTGTGCCGTTAACATTTTGATTGCAGTACATTACTGAATGTTAGATTTTAAAAATGATCACAAAATCTGTTGAGGAACATATGAATTTTCAAGAAATGTTTTACCAAATCTGCTACAGGAGGTTCATCCGATTCTGAGTGAAGTTTCCTGAAAATTGCATAGCCCATCTTCGAGTTGTTCTTGATAAAAAGTGTACTAACAGAGAGATTTACAGAAATTATTAATAAAATGGTTTAGACCGATTAGTTTAAGATATATGCAAATATATATCTGTGGGCACGCCGTAGCGTAGTGGTTAAGACACTGCGCTACAAGCCGGAAGGTCGAGGGTTCTAGCCCCGGTGTGGTCAGCATTTTTAAACTGACCCAAACCTTCTGGCGGCACTATGGCCCTGGGGTCGACTCAGCCTCTAACTGAAATGAGTACCAGACGCTTGTTCTGGGGTAAAGGCGGCCGTCACGCAGGGCTGACAACCCGGCTGACATCAAGTGCCGATTGTCAAGAAAATGTGTGAGCCTTAACCTCCTACTACCCCAAGGGCCTCCTGAGGCCTGTAGTGGGATCACTTTACCTTTATATGTATATCTTAAACTATTCGGTCTAAACTATTTTATTAATAATTTCTGAAAATCTCTCTGTTAGTACATTTTTTTATGAAGAACAACTCGAAGTAAAATATTCATATATAGCCTATATATGAAGCTCAATTCATTCTTAATTAACACGAAAAATTGTAATAATATAATGAAATAGAATTAGGGATATTTTTTATTATTGGTTCCTTTTTACTGCTCTTCACAATTGACTCCACTTAAGAAATAATAATAATAATAATAATAATAATAATAATAATAATAATAATAATAATAATAATAATAATATTGAAAATGGGTAATACAAATTAATATAAATAAACACAATATCTAACAATCAATATTGATTAAGAGTATATTTCAGAAATGAATGGCATTAGACATGCCAAGAAATTTATATATCTAGGATCAATCTTAGAATATAAATTTAAAAAAATAGCAGAGGGAGGAGAAGGAACGAATGCTAAAGATTATTCTGTAAAATATGAATTAAAAAACTTGAGAAATGATGAAATGCGGCAAGAATACCAAATCAAAATTGCTAATAGATTTGAAGTACTGGAATCTTCAGATGACAATGTGGCAAACGAAGAAGAACCTGATATAAATAAAGAATGGGAGGCTATAAGAGATACTATTAAATTTTCAGCATCAGAAAGCATTGGTTGTTTAAAAAAGAGGCAAAACAAGAAATGGTTTGATGAGGAATGTGCCGACATTGTAAAGAAAAGAAAACTAGCAAAAATTAAATGGTTACACGAGCCAAATGAGGTAAATTTAGAACAGTTGGGTAGTATTAGACGGAAAACCACTAAGTTACTAAAGAGTAAAAAGAGGGAATATTTGAGAGAGAAGATTAATGATCTTGAAATGAATGCAAAAAATAGGAACATTAGAGAATTATATCAGGGAATTAGTATAGAGAAGAAAGGGTTTCAGGCTAGAACAAACATAATTCGAAATGAAAATGGGGATATGATTGCAGATTCTAGGAGTATATTAAATAGATGGAAAAGTTACTTTAATCAACTATTAAATGTACATACAGAACAGGACATTGAGGAGGATAAGTTACAGACAGCAGAAATGCTAGTTGCAGAGCCAAGAGCATTAGAGGTTGAAATGGCGATTGAAAAATTGAAGATGTATAAAGCATCAGGTTCAGATGAGATCCCAGCAGAACTCATAAAATCAGGAGGAGAAAAATTGATAGACAAAATACGCTGGTTGCTTAGTATGATTTGGGAAAAAGAAGCTCTTCTAGATGAATGGAAGGAATCAATTATCGTACCAATTTATAAGAAAGGAGATAAAACTGATTGCAACAACTACAGGGGCATCTCATTACTTTCAACTTCATACAAAATTCTTACAAATATATTAGTAAGCAGACTTACTCCCTATATTGATGACATTCTAGGAGAATCATCAATGTGCATTTAGAAGAAACAGGTCTACAACAGATCAGATTTTTAGTATAAGACAGATTTTAGAAAAGAAATGGGAATATAATGGCACTGTACATCAACTATATGTAGACTTCAAAAAAGCATATGATTCAATTAAGAGGGAGAAGTTATATAGTATCCTGCTGGAGTTCGGAATTCCTAAAAAGTTAGTTAGACTTATACGAATGTGTCTAAATGGCTCAAAGAGTAGGGTGCGTGTAGGCAAACAGTTTTCGGACACTTTTGAAATCCAGAATGGGTTGAAGCAAGGAGATGCACTATCTCCTCTACTATTTAATTTTGTACTAGAGCATGCCATTAGATCTTTAGAGAATGAGGAAGGCTTACAACTGAATGGTATTAATAAGCTGTTAGTTTATGCTGATGATGTAGTACTATTGGCCGATAGCGAGGAGATACTAAAGGCCAACACGCACACACTATTGAGTAACACTAAGAAATTAGGACTGGAAAGTAAATATCAGTAAAACTAAATATGTGGTCACAGGTAGAAATTCAGTATATAATGGAAATGGACAGCTAATGACAAATGAGGGAAATTTTGAGGAAGTGGCTGAATTCAAATACCTAGGAACAATAATCACAAATAGGAATGAGACGCACAAAGAAATTAAACATAGGCTCAATTCTGGAAATGCATGCTATTATGCATTGCAGAGACTTTTGATGTCCCAACTCCTTTCAAAAAACGTTAAGCTGAAAATATATAAAACTATTATTCTACCAGTTATATTATATGGGTGCGAAACATGGACTCTTACTTTAAGGGAGGAAAGGAGATTACGAGTATTTGAGAATAAAGTTCTTAGGAAAAATTTTGGACCAAAGAGAGATGAATAGACAGGTGAATGGAGAAGACTACATAACAATGAACTACATGGTCTTTATAGGAAGCCAGATATAATAAGAACAGTTAAGTCTCGTAGACTGCGATGGGCAGGACATGTTGCACGTATGGGGAATGAAAGACGTGCATGGAAACTTCTTGTAGGAAAGCCAGAGGGAAAGCGCCCAGTTGGTAGACCAAGAATGAGGTGGGAGAACAACATTAACTATGATTTGAGGGAAGTAGATTATACAGGGAATGATTGGAAAGCATTAGCTCAGGATAGGGATGTATGGAGAGCTTATGTCCGCGCGGCCATGAACCTACGGGTTCGATAGTGCCAGTGAGTAAGTAAGTAAGCAGAGGGAGGAGAATAATTGGCATGCTGAACTCAGTATAATGGAGTTAGAACAGCCTTTAAATAACATAGAAATCTATTTATAAGGCCATTGTAGATAGTATTATGTTATATGGATCAGAGACATGGACAATTAAAAAGTGCCAAGCTAACAAGTTAATTGCTACAGAGATGGATTACTGAAGAAGATCATCCCGGAAGTCCAGATTAAACATATTAAAGTGTCTCAATATTAAAAAAACTTATGAAAGTTTAAAGAAATGCATTGAAGAGAGATGATTAAGATGGTATGAATGACATCTGATAGAATCTACAATAAGATATTGGAGTGGAAAATAGATGGGGAAGACCCAAAGAAGGTTGAAAGGACGGTGTGAGAAGTATGAGTGAACTGGGACTTACGGATGAAGATGTTCAGGACCGCTACAACTGGAAAGTACAAATTTGTTGAGGGTGCGGAAAATCATTGATTGTGGATAAATTCCGAAATAAAATAACAATAATAATAATAATAGTAATATTAATAATAATAATAATAATAATAATAATAATAATAATAATAATAATAATAATAATAATAATGAGACGAACTATTAATCCTTTGCTTAAATAGTCGCTTTTAAATCTCGCGGGAGGCGGCAAGAATCAAATATCACCTTACGAGACGTGAGGGAGTCGGATTGGCGAAACGTGAGTCGTGTGTAAAAATCGCAGCGATCTTTCCAGACGTGCTTTTTCGAAATATCGCTTTAGTGGCTGTTTGAGTAGCAGCCGGTAGCACACAACTCAACCTCTCTCGAAACGTCTTGGATTCTTCGCCGTTTAAAAAAAACGGATTGAGACAACAGTGAGTCAATGATGGTCGATCTGAAAAGTGAAGACGAATATTGTGTTGGGAAATTAGTGCTTCTGCGAGTGTGATGAAGTAAAACTAGACGAGTTCTGTGTTTGTGTAAGACTCGGAGCAGGATAATAGTATATGCATAAACAGTGAATTATTGAAAATAGGTTTTTTTAAAATCGGCATCTAGTTAAATTAAAGAAATTCTACTTATTCTAACGTCACCGCAACTAGTGACAACAACAACAATAATAATAGTAATAATAATAATAATAAAAAGATAAGCGATGGCCGAAACAACTATATCATTGGTAACCGACCATAAAGAAGAAAAGAGGGACACCAAAGTTAACATGGAAGGAAAACATGAGGATAGCAATGCAAGCAAGAGGGTTAAGCATTGAAGATGCACAATTCTTAGGGTTTGGAAGTTAGGTAAAAAATCCGAAGAGAGATAGATATATAGTAATAATAATAATAATAATAATAATAATAATAATAATAATAATAATAATAGTACATTTATTTAGGAATATTTTAGGGCGCCTTAACATTTAAACATATTGGAACAAATATTATGGCGAAGGAAAATAGTCCTTTCTTTACCTAGTCCTATACAATTTTTGCTATAGATATAATAATAATAATAATAATAATAATAATAATAATGAGACGAACTATTAATCCTTTGCTTAAATAGTCGCTTTTAAATCTCGCGGGAGGCGGCAAGAATCAAATATCACCTTACGAGACGTGAGGGAGTCGGATTGGCGAAACGTGAGTCGTGTGTAAAAATCGCAGCGATCTTTCCAGACATGCTTTTTCGAAATATCGCTTTAGTGGCTGTTTGAGTAGCAGCCGGTAGCACACAACTCAACCTCTCTCGAAACGTCTTGGATTCTTCGCCGTTTAAAAAAAAACGGATTGAGACAACAGTGAGTCAATGATGGTCGATCTGAAAAGTGAAGACGAATATTGTGTTGGGAAATTAGTGCTTCTGCGAGTGTGATGAAGTAAAACTAGACGAGTTCTGTGTTTGTGTAAGACTCGGAGCAGGATAATAGTATATGCATAAACAGTGAATTATTGAAAATAGGTTTTTTTTAAATCGGCATCTAGTTAAATTAAAGAAATTCTACTTATTCTAACGTCACCGCAACTAGTGACAACAACAACAATAATAATAGTAATAATAATAATAATAAAAAGATAAGCGATGGCCGAAACAACTATATCATTGGTAACCGACCATAAAGAAGAAAAGAGGGACACCAAAGTTAACATGGAAGGAAAACATGAGGATAGCAATGCAAGCAAGAGGGTTAAGCATTGAAGATGCACAATTCTTAGGGTTTGGAAGTTAGGTACGGGAAGACGGCAGCGGCTGTAAAAAATCCGAAGAGAGATAGATATAATAGTAATAATAATAATAATAATAATAATAATAATAATAATAATAATAATAATAATAATAGTACATTTATTTAGGAATATTTTAGGGCGCCTTAACATTTAAACATATTGGAACAAATATTATGGCGAAGGAAAATAGTCCTTTCTTTACCTAGTCCTATACAATTTGTGCTATAGATATAATAATAATAATAATAATAATACATTTATTTAGGAATATTTTAGGGCGCCTTAACATTTAAACATATTGGAACAAATATTATGGCGAAGGAAAATAGTCCTTTCTTTACCTAGTCCTATACAATTTGCGCTATAGATATAATAATAATAATAATAATAATAATAATAATAATAATAATAATAATAATAATAATAATAATAATAATAATAATAATAATACATTTATTTAGGAATATTTTAGGTGCCTTAACATTTAAACATATTGGAACAAATAGTATGGCGAAGGAAAATAGTCCTTTCCTTACTTAGTCCTATACAATTTGTGCTATAGATATAATAATAATAATAATAATAATAATAATAATAATAATAATAATAATACATTTATTTAGGAATACTTTAGGGCGCCTTAAAATTTAAACATATTGGAACAAATATTATGGCGAAGGAAAATAGTCCATTCTTTACCTAGTCCTATACAATTTGCGCTATAGATATAATAATAGTATTAATAATAATAATACATTTATTTAGGAATACTTTAGGGCGCCTTAAAATTTAAACATATTGGAACAAATATTATGGCGAAATAGTCCTATCTTTACCTAGTCCTATACAATTTGCGCTATAGATATAATAATAATAATAATAATAATAATAATAATAATACATTTATTTAGGAATATTTTAGGCGCCTTAACATTTAAACATATTGGAACAAATATTATGGCGAAGGAAAATAGTCCTTTCTTTACCTAGTCCTATACAATTTGCGCTATACCAGAGCCGTTAGTAAGTGCTCAGTAGGTGTGTGTCTCTTATTATTCAACACTACGTTGGACAGACTGACAAAATGAGACACTTGGTAGTTACTTGTCAGTTGTATTGTGCACCTGACGCGGATAAGAGTGTTCTCACAGCTAGTCAGCAAGTTTTAACAAACCACAGCTCTGCTACCGATACATTTCTGCGTATTTAAATAATTTCAAAGCTGAAACAAGAGGCCTCTAATAAAATTGTGTCGATACTATCATGCCAAGCTTTAAATGAGTGTGTGAGAGAGTATGAGTGGGTGGTTAGTGATTGAGGGAGCGGATGAGTGAATGAGTTAGTGGTAAGTGGATGAGTGGGCAACTGGTCTGGTTTAACAAACCACAGTTGTTTAAATATCTGGTTGTAGTGATATAGATGGGGGACACACTCATATACTTCTTCATGACTCCGTGCCTAAGTTTGTCAACTTGGGGCAGAATTCGGCCAAAAGGTAAGATTGTAGCCTCTCATCGAGGCACTGGGCCCAGCAAAAATAAATGGCCGTGTGTCATGTGTGAATGCACGATGTGCGTCGAAAACCAGAAACACTATAATAAATTACATAATTTTATTCCATAGATGGGAAAAGTGCAATAGATCTTTTAGATCTCACTGCTAGGACAGTTTGCTCTCCCAGTTTAAAATTGAATAGGTTAGAACAGAGTTCTGGGTGAGTGTTTTATTTATGGACTTCCTTAAAAAGCTCATGCGATTATCGTTACAGTGCAAATCTAGGAGTTAAAGAACTGATAAAGTTTGCTCAGTGTCCTTGATACAAATTTACATGCGGTAAATATATGACAACAATTTACTTCCCTTCCGAAGGTAATCTAGCTCAGGAATTGTACGCACTTAAAATGCATCGACTTGAGTCATGTTTGAACCTGCGTACCTCGGAATCAGATATTAGGACGATAACCACTAGTCCATCGAGACTGACAATCCAGCTTTGAATTCCAACGCTACTTAATTGAACTGTTAAAAAAATGTCATTAAATAAAATACTATAACTCTAGATGCTGGAAGTTTGAGTAAAACTTTACGTTTTTTATTTCTGTGTATTAATTTACTTCACGCCACTGCGCGGTATTATGCATATACTGTAATATAAAAAGAAATGTTTATATGGGTGTAAAAGCGAGGTTCTCTGATACAAATAATGAAACCGCGGAAGATGAGCTTCCGTGTTAAGCGCAGAAAACGGCTTTTGCATGTAGAATAGCGTGCCATAGAGACAAGATGCATTGTGAGAGAGGGAAATTGTTTTAAATTTCTCATGTTGGTAGTGGAAACCTCTGCTTTCCTCACTATTATTAAAACTGTATAATATTCATATTTATCCTACACTTGTACAAACTTTTCCAGATTTGTTATGTAACCAAATATTTCTGCACATCAAAATCAAGGAATACACATTTAACACAACTCAAAAAAAAAAAGAGCTGCGTCTAAACTGGCATTTTTAACTACAGATCAACACTTTAACACAAATTGTCCTTAATAAAAGTTTTATTATTGAAGCTTTTTTCATAAAGTGTTCACATTTAATTATAAATTAGAATGAAAATTGTGATGGCTTTGACACGTCAAAAGAATGAGAGAAGACAGAATTCCGAAAACGATTTTGGAATGGAATGTTGAAGGCGGAAGGAGAAGAGGAACAATTGATGGGTGGGATCAGGAGAAGTAAGAATAGAATGGAAAAGACGGAAGAAGATGCGCAAGACAAGAATTTTCAGAAGAATAAAATTACTTCCTCGTACACTATTATGGGCAGGACATAATTGAGGAACGAAAGAGGGGCATGGAAGCTTCTTATATGAAAACCAATGGGGAAACGCCCAGATGGTGGAAAAGAATGAGGTGGGAGAATAACATTAACCATGGTTTGAGGGAGGAGGATTATATAGGGGATGATTGGAAAACATTAGCTCAGGATATGGATGTGTGGAAAGCTTAACCTATGGGTTTGATAGTGTCATTGAGCTATTTAATTAGTTATAAAATTACATTTGTTTGATAGAGAAATTACTGTAGTGGAGAAAAAATTGCAATAAACAAATTAAATATTTAAAACATAAAAGCATGCCTATATAAATTTTGTTTACGTACTCTATTAGTTTTTTAAAATTCTGACCGATATTTTTCACAATAGTAAATTGCAGATACAATTAAGTCTCATAGAGTGCGATGGGTGGGAAATGTAACAGGAATGGGAATGGAAGAGAAGCATGCATAGGCCTACTTCTAGTAGGAAACACAAAGGGAAATCGCCTAGTAGGTGGGTGAAGAATGACATTAACCACGATTTAAGGGAGGTGAATTATACAGGGAAAACACTCGCTCAAGACAGGGATGTGTGGAGAGCTTATGTCAGCACGGGAATGGATCGATAGTACCAATGAATGAGTGAGCGAGTTACAATGAAGAATGGACATATTGTAATACAATTTTTTGCGCGATCGTGCGTTTTGTCGTACTTACAGCAATGGCGACCATGATCAACTTCCAACATTTCGAGGTTGCCAATCTAAATAACTATACCGTACTATTATATACTACAAACACGCGCGTGGGAAGTAAAACAACTGCCCTCTATGTATACTACATACAATGTATATACAAGAAATATCCAAAAGATAGAGTTAATATATATTATACGAAACAAATCACTGCATTTTAAATGAACTGAACTTTATTTGAAACAATATGAAACAATAAATACATACTTGCCGCCATTTTATTACTAGTTGGTCTCGCGGCCTCGTGTTAATTTAACACTAATTGGTCTCACGACCTCCTGTTGTTTCAACTAATAATCATTGCCCACACTATTAACATTAGTCAATTGTTTATAATGAACGCTAATATTTCCAACAAAGATGTTATTATTTTTTATTATTTATGATTTTGAAAACACTATCGCGCAAACAAATATACAACACACGTTTGTTAAGTGTTTTACAGAGTCTCGGAAATTAAAAACCTCGCTATCGCTCGGTTTTTAAACATTTTCCTCCATTCTGTAAAGACCACTTCGCAGCCTCGCTTCGTAATATACTATTGCTGATAATGTTGAAGTTCTGTTCCGGTAGATAATAGTTACCATGCTCGTTTGTGAATTCGAGGTTTGTCGGTTCAAATCCGAGTAGATTCGAAGAATTTTTAAAGGCACAAAAAATCCTAATATGGCTTCCATCCAAAGTACAGTAAACGGGGAGGGATCCCATGCGGTAAATTTATGGTCTTCCTTCGTCTTTCTCTTAATTTTGCGTTGAAATGTGTTACGATTATAAAACACTTAGTGGGACAAAGTATACTGTCAAAGTGATATTTCTCTAGTATTCATTTTGAAGGTTACTGATCTGACATTTTCGATTACATCTAGTACTTGCTGGTTTTATCGGCCTTGCCAGTCTAGGGGTGTTTCTTAGCTCTAGTCCCGATGTTCATGTTCCAATCCCGGCCGAGATCGCTGGATGTTTAGGATGGAAACATCTATGGGACAAATCCTTCGAGGGGACCCTTCCTTGGGTCCCGATTCTGAAGAATTCTGTGCTCGTAAAATAATCTCAAGCCTAAATTAGAGGAACAACATTTAATCATTACCTTTATAAATAATCTTTGTTGCATATTAGGTGTGTCGCTGACGGGATGAGCTAACCACTTGTCATTCGCTGATATCTGCAGGGAAATAAGCGTAACTTAATTAGCCTTGATTATGTAACTCCCGGAAAGGAGCACTCTTGCCCCATGTGAGGATGTCCAGATAGACAGGTAGATACATTTGTTGTTTGTTTTCTTATCTGTCCAATATATTATTACCTTAACACCATAATCACGCCCCTGTTGTATCTAGTCTCTTTATACCAAGATACAATTTTTACAGGTATACAACAGCAACTGCAAACAAACCAATCAACTTTTATAAATTATTTCCTCAACTATATTTTACGGTTCCATTTGTAAATACATTTAGCTAATGTAGTGTAAATGGGTACATATGAATATTACAACGGGGCACAGGTTACAAAGTATACCAATCAATTTTACATTATTCGATTACATCTTATACTGCCAAGATGCTTTTTGCTTTTATTGGGACTTCTGACTTCATTCTGTACTACATCTGTAAGTCACTTTATTTTTTGAACAAATTTTCAGCAAATAACATTGAGGCTAGTCTTTTAGTTAAGTTACGTTACGCGAATTACTTTAAGTTAGTCGTTACATTATCTATAGTTAGATTACGTTAAGGAAATGTGCTCGTTTCAAAGAGGTGGAATTCAAGGTAACAGCGATATCGACTGAGCCAGCGTAGCTGGAATATTTTAATTAATCCAATTATCTTAATTTGGCAATCCTGTTTTAAACACAATTCACAGCTATCTTTACATGATTCATAGTGTTTATATAATGTATCTTAGGTTGATTCTATCTCAAATTCGAAGTATATGTTTCGCTACTTTTCCTAATTTATTCTGGCTAAAAATCTACATAATTAAGCCTATACACATTTATCATATTATAATTAATCAATTTGTACAACGTAATTCGTCCGTTTTACACCTACTTTCAATTGTGATAATTGCGCTTATGCGCTATAATCCCAATATATTTATTTCTTCATTAAATGTTTTCTTATCAAATGCAATTATTTCCTTTAATTCAATTGTTATTCGATTGTCATTTATACTTTTTCGGTTATTTAAAATCCATGAAGAAACACCGTTGAGGTCACTTTGTAAAAGTTAAAACATAATATTGCTTCCTGAGTTCTTAGTCGTCCTCAACTACACAATCTACTGTAAAATATTATTTAGGCCTTTCGCAAACATATTCCATCTTCCCGTTCTGCTAACTATGTTGCTGTTGTGTGCGTGTAGTAATTTTCGATATCCAATATGTAGATCGACGAATATATGTATTTTTAATATTTTTATGAGAACAACCTCCGGAACTTCATTGTTTCGGAATTCGCTAAATTCGGAGACTACTGAAAATTTTTCAGAAATGTTCTCCATTTGCTAAGTTGTAAAGAAAGAGAATACGCTCGACTGTTGGGGAAAAAAGTATTTATAAAAAAAATAAAAAAGATAAAATAGACATTAAACTTTAGCTGTAAGAAATTCCCGACGAGTCAAAAGTATAAATAAAACAATTACACATAGTGAAAAAAATGTGTAGAAGGGCAGTGGAAGAAGACAACACTTTACAAAAATTCCATTAGCTGTTCCTTTTGTTAAGATCTACTTGTATACAATGTTAGAAAGGTTTGAGCAGCAATGGAGGTTGGATTAGAGAAAAGAAGTGCGATATCAGGTCAAGGAAAAAACTTGGCACTTAACTTTACTGAATAGCTTGTATACTTTCCATGGCGTGTTGTGCTTTTTAACTCTTCAAGACACACAGGCTACTAATGTCTAGCCTGTAAGTGCGCAGTATTATACAACATAATTTACTGATTTATAAATTTGATTTCTAGACTACTAACTAACTCGTAGGTTCACGGACGGACGAACATAAGCTCTCCACCCATCTCTATCCTGAGTAAGTTTTACAATCATCCCCTGTAGTATAATCTACTTCTCTCAAATCATGGTTAAAATTATTATCTCTCCTCATTCTTGGTCTACCAACTGTGCGCTTTTCCCTCTGGTTTTCCTACAAGAAGCTTCCCTGCAACTCTTTCATTCCTCATTCGTGCTACATGTCCTGTCCACTGCAGTCTACGAAACTTAACTATTCTTATATATCTGGCTTCCTATAAAGACCATGTAGATCACGGTATTGTAGTTTTCTCCATTCATCTCTCTTTTGGTCCAAAAATTTTCCTAAGAACTTTATTCTCAAATACTCGTAATCTTATTTCTTTCCTTAAAGTAAGAGTTCACGTTTCGCATCCACATAATATAACTGGGAGAATACAGTTTTATATATTTTTAGTTTAACGTTGTTTGCAATAAGTTGTGACAAGAGTCCTTGTAATGCATAATAGCACGCATTTCCAGAATTGAGCCTATGATTAATTTCTTTGTGCATCGCATTTCTATTTGTAATTATTGTTCCTAGGTGTATGAATTCAGCCACGTCTTCAGAATTTCCTTGATTTATAATTAACTGTCCATTTAGTGGCCTCATTATTACAATCTCATCAAATTTTTGTCTTGGGGCTTGGATAGGATTATGTAATGTATTCCTATGTGTGACCATATATTTAGTTTTATTGATGTTTACATCCAGCCCCAAATTCTTAGTATTACTCAATAGAGTGTGCGTGTTGGCCTTCAATATCTCCTTGCCATCGCCTTAATAATACTACATCATCAGCTTATACTAACATCTTACTATTTTTTTATATTACACAAAGCAAAATTAGAACTTTCAAATATACTTCTTTAGAAGATCTGCTAGAATATCAAAGAACGAAGATAAGTCCGACGTACAGGAACTGTATAAAAAGCGAATTCCTCAGTTTTGTTGAATTTACGGTCAGAGTTTGATGGTTTACAATATGTATATATTTATTTTATAAATTAAATCGTATGTAACTTGTTACGTTGCGAGAAACAAACATTACGGACGCTAGAACGATTTTTAATTTTCGGCTCGTAAACCGCCACTCGTAATGTCCATATTTCACTGATTATTTGAGAATACATTTACCTTTCCTTTTTCAATAGTAAATACTAAGTTTCGTTGAAAAAAAATCGAAAAATTTAAATTTTCGCATCAGGTGAACTTAAACATGATATCTTGCCAAAGCATATCTCTTTTACAGACAGAATAAAATTAACCATTTATTCTATTGTGGATATCAAAGTTTTTATAAATATCTTCGGTGTATCACGTTTTAACAGTGATGTCTTTTACATGCAGATTTTATAATTTGTTCCTATTTCTGTCTTAGTTGACCTATTGGCCAAACATTTATTTTATGATAAAATTAATTCTATAACCTTATTAATATTATTTTACACATCATTCGGTTGGCCTCGATATTTTTATATATACTTAACGGTGTGTTTAGGTATCATAAAGGGTTTATTTGTAGGTGAGGAATATAAAGGTATCTACAGAAAAGAGACTAAATGAGAGAAAAATAGGGAGAATTAGGAAAGAGATAAAAATGAGAGAAATAAAAAAGTTTAATAGAAAGATAGGGATAAAAAGAGAGGAGTAAAAACAGGAGTAAAAAGAGAAGAGTAACAAGGCAGAGATAAAAAGAGAAGGATAAAGAGAGAGAAATAAAAAGGGAGAAAAAGAGAGAGATAAAAGAGATAAAAATAAATAAATAAATAAATAAATAAATAAATAAATAAATAAATATATATATATATATATATATATATATATATATATATATAAAGAGACAAAAATAAATATAGAAAAAAAAACGAAGTTATGAAACACTCATATATATGTGTGTGTGTGTGTGTGTGTGTGTATGTGTGTGTGTGTGTGAAAAGAAAAAAGATTGAGGATAAAAAATAGAAATAAAGAGATAAAATGAGATAGATAAGAAGAGAGATAAAAATAGAGCGATGAAGAGACAGTTAAAAAGAGAGAGATAAAGAGAATCGCATAAAAATAGAGGCATATAAAAAGAGAGATATATAAAAGGAGACAGATCTAATAAGAGAGAAAAAATAGGGAGAAAATATAGAGAGATAAAAAGAGAGAGAAGGATATAGAGAGAAAATGAGAGAAGAAAAGGGAGAGGGATAAAAAAAAGAAAGGGAGGGAATTAAAGGAAGAGAGGGAAAAAAGTGAAGAAAAGAGAGAAAATGTTGAATGAAAGAGTGAGAAAGATAGAAACGCAAAAAGTGATAATCAGAGAGAGAGAGAGAGAGAGAGAGAGAGAGAGAGAGAGAGAGAGAGAGAGAGAGAGAGATGGAGATAATGTGATAGAAAGAGAGAGAAAAATCGTAAATAGAGATACAGAAAGAGAGAGTGAGTGAACGAAGTAGAGTAAGAAAGAAAAGGGAACGAGATAGTTAAAAATATATATAGAAAGAGGGAGAGGGAGCGAGAGAATTAACTGAAAACAATTTTGATTAATATCTATTTTAGAGTTTATAATAAAATATCACAACATTTCTCCTTCGTTATTCATTACATTCGCATTTTAGATCATTCAGAACAGTTGGGATAGAAATAAATACATTCCTACTTCGGATAAAATTTCTCTTGGAATGTAAAGCAGAGGAATATATGAATTAAATAGAAGAACCTTTGCATTGCAGAGTTGTAAAAGCAAAACTGTTTATTGTGTTTTTAGATTACAAAGAAAAAGATATAGTTTTTTTAAACAGCAATAAAGAAGAATTTTTATAGTCGTTTTACTCTTCCTTAATATCACGAATAGTAATAAAATTCACATGAGAAAAGAAATAGAAGAAAGAATCTCATAGCATTATTCTTTATTAATATTTCAAAATGGATTCTCAAGAAAAGTACTATATACAATTAATCACATTTAAAGGACTTTAAACAGATGACGATCTCATCTTCTCGTTCATATAATCACAAAATGGTTACAATAAAGTAGAATCGTAAAGCTAAAGTATAAAAAAGTAAATGGCATGTTCCAAGACATTTTTATATGGCGAATAGTTGTAAACAATATTAGAAGGACGTCTATAAATTAAACATTTACGCCGAAACACACTTAGAAATATGATTAAATAACTAATTATCAGTTAATTGGAAGAATAAGCTTACAATGGTGTACGGAATTTTCGTCAGTAGTAAAACTGTAACCATTGTAAAGCTACAAGTTCAGTTCAATCCTCTATGGTAAATTTGGAAACAACATCATGAAGCCTTCTCTAGTACAGCGGCGCACAAGAATAGGTTTATATAAAACCTTAAGCCAGACCCGTACTATGTCATGGAAACGAACCATGGACCATGAGGTGTACTGATATCAGCAGAATAACGGCTAGTGAAATGTGATTTTGTAAAGCAACAATAGGATATGCTCCCATGGACCGCAAGGTGTACTGATATCAGCAGAATAACGGCTAGTGAAATGTGATTTTGTAAAGCAACAATAGGATATGCTCCCATGGACCGCAAGGTGTACTGATATCAGCAGAATAACGGCTAGTGAAATGTGATTTTGTAAAGCAACAATAGGATATGCTCCCATGGACCGCAAAAGAAATAAATATATCATGAAAGCACTTCAATATCACCATTTATAAATAAATATCAGCCACAGTGGAAAACTCATGTGCAACGAATAATGTGTTAGTAGTAGATTTCCAAAATCATGCTTCTATACCGTCCTCAAGGGAAGATATCTTTGGTACGTCCTAGAAAAATACGGTTCGAGAATGCTTCACTGAAACAGTAACAGGCTGTGGGCCTTAAACTTGTTTGGAAGAAAATGATGTTGATGATGGATTCAGGTGACATCCCTAAAATATCATTAGTATACAACATATATGGTCAAATTTGAAGGATATAGGGAAAGAATCGAGTACCTAAGTCACTTTTTTGTCGATAAGGAGTTTGATGTGCTACTAGATTTTTGTGGAAACGATTATATTACAGAAGTATCAAACAATAAAGTAAACAGTTTAGTAATTGCTTTATTTTATCTTCAAAGTTTGGTACTGGTAAAGAAAAGGTAGGCTTACGTTGTATAACAAGGGGGCACATCGTGGCGTAGTGGTTAAGGCAACGCGCTACAAGGCAGAAAATTGAGGGTTCGGGTCCCGGTGGGGTCAGAATTTTTAAACTGACCCAAACCCTCTGGCAGCACCATGGCCCTGGGTTCGACTCAGTCTCTAACGAAAATTAGTACCAGACGCTCGTTCTGGGTGTAAATGCGGCCGTCACGCAGGGCTGACAGCCCGGCTGACATCAAGTGCCGATTGTCCAGAAAAAGTAGGAGTCTTAACCGCCTACTACGCTGAGGCCTGTAATGGATCACTTTAGATTTTTACGTTGTATAACAAAAATAATGTTTTACACTTTTGTGGAAAAAATAACTTACCTGGGGTTTTCCCAGTACCCTTCATTAATTGGAGCATCCTTGTGTTATGATATTTTATGGAACAAAGAAAGGTGACTAAAACCAAGGCAACTTTGACCTGCCCAATTAAATAGTCCCCAGTGGACAGTGAATAATTTCATGGCAGATAAGGCGGGACTGTTGAAGCACTAACAGTACTCCGTTTATTCAACTATATGCTCAAAGGGTATATAAATGTTGATTGGATTCAGGCCAAAGAGCCCAGTACCCCCAAATCTGTTCAACCTAAATCTCAACCTCGTACCTTCACATCTATCACACTCTGGTGTTTCTCCAAAACAAACTGCGAACAATACTGTTCAACCTCAGGACCGGATACTGAGTTCCCCTACTCTTAAGCAATGCTCCGGGATATCCAATCCATGTTAGCTGTGATACAAAGTCCCGTGAAGCATTTTTTGTTCATGAATCATATCATAAATGTATGTTTCTCTACATAAATAGTCCCCACGTGGCCTAGCAATTAGAATGTGTGAGGTTCCCTCGCCTAGAATAGGGAGGTTCATTCTGCACTGTTTGGCTTTCTGACTCTCGGCTCGATGACAGTGCAGTTCCTGACGCCCTATTCTAGTGTGATAGCATCCACTTTTTAACACAATTAACAACTTGATAGGTAGAACACATCTTGCCGCATTTGACTAGGGTTAAAGATCCAACCCAATCTTGATAACCACAAAGGGATTGGATTAACTGCCAAGAAGTCTCTTAGACTCCAGTATATAGCAGACTGGACAATGCCAGTCATCGTCGTCACTAAGAAAGTAATGTTCCAGTATATAGCAAACTGGACAATGCCAGTCATCGTCGTCACTAAGAAAGTAATGTTCCAGTATATAGCAAACTGGACAATGCCAGTCATCGTCGTCACTAAGAAAGTAATGTTCCAGTATATAGCAAACTGGACAATGCCAGTCATCGTCGTCACTAAGAAAGTAATGTTCCAGTATATAGCAAACTGGACAATGCCAGTCATCGTCGTCACTAAGAAAGTAATGTTCCAGTATATAGCAAACTGGACAATGCCAGTCATCGTCGTCACTAAGAAAGTAATGTTCCAGTATATAGCAAACTGGACAATGCCAGTCATCGTCGTCACTAAGAAAGTAATGTTCCAGTATATAGCAAACTGGACAATGCCAGTCATCGTCGTCACTAAGAAAGTAATGTTCCAGTATATAGCAGACTGGACAATGCCAGTCATCGTCGTCACTAAGAAAGTAATGTTCCAGTATATAGCAAACTGGACAATGCCAGTCATCGTCGTCACTAAGAAAGTAATGTTCCAGTATATAGCAGACTGGACAATGCCAGTCATCGTCGTCACTAAGAAAGTAATGTTCCAGTATATAGCAAACTGGACAATGCCAGTCATCGTCGTCACTAAGAAAGTAATGTTCCAGTATATAGCAAACTGGACAATGCCAGTCATCGTCGTCACTAAGAAAGTAATGTTCCAGTATATAGCAAACTGGACAATGCCAGTCATCGTCGTCACTAAGAAAGTAATGTTCCAGTATATAGCAAACTGGACAATGCCAGTCATCGTCGTCACTAAGAAAGTAATGTTCCAGTATATAGCAGACTGGACAATGCCAGTCATCGTCGTCACTAAGAAAGTAATGTTCCAGTATATAGCAGACTGGACAATGCCAGTCATCGTCGTCACTAAGAAAGTAATGTTCCAGTATATAGCAAACTGGACAATGCCAGTCATCGTCGTCACTAAGAAAGTAATGTTCCAGTATATAGCAGACTGGACAATGCAGTCATCGTCGTCACTAAGAAAGTAATGTTCCAGTATATAGCAAACTGGACAATGCCAGTCATCGTCGTCACTAAGAAAGTAATGTTCCAGTATATAGCAAACTGGACAATGCCAGTCATCGTCGTCACTAAGAAAGTAATGTTCCAGTATATAGCAAACTGGACAATGCCAGTCATCGTCGTCACTAAGAAAGTAATGTTCCAGTATATAGCAAACTGGACAATGCCAGTCATCGTCGTCACTAAGAAAGTAATGTTCCAGTATATAGCAGACTGGACAATGCCAGTCATCGTCGTCACTAAGAAAGTAATGTTCCAGTATATAGCAAACTGGACAATGCCAGTCATCGTCGTCACTAAGAAAGTAATGTTCCAGTATATAGCAGACTGGACAATGCCAGTCATCGTCGTCACTAAGAAAGTAATGTTCCAGTATATAGCAAACTGGACAATGCCAGTCATCGTCGTCACTAAGAAAGTAATGTTCCAGTATATAGCAAACTGGACAATGCCAGTCATCGTCGTCACTAAGAAAGTAATGTTCCAGTATATAGCAAACTGGACAATGCCAGTCATCGTCGTCACTAAGAAAGTAATGTTCCAGTATATAGCAAACTGGACAATGCCAGTCATCGTCGTCACTAAGAAAGTAATGTTCCAGTATATAGCAAACTGGACAATGCCAGTCATCGTCGTCACTAAGAAAGTAATGTTCCAGTATATAGCAAACTGGACAATGCCAGTCATCGTCGTCACTAAGAAAGTAATGTTCCAGTATATAGCAGACTGGACAATGCCAGTCATCGTCGTCACTAAGAAAGTAATGTTCCAGTATATAGCAAACTGGACAATGCCAGTCATCGTCGTCACTAAGAAAGTAATGTTCCAGTATATAGCAGACTGGACAATGCCAGTCATCGTCGTCACTAAGAAAGTAATGTTCCAGTATATAGCAAACTGGACAATGCCAGTCATCGTCGTCACTAAGAAAGTAATGTTCCAGTATATAGCAAACTGGACAATGCCAGTCATCGTCGTCACTAAGAAAGTAATGTTCCAGTATATAGCAAACTGGACAATGCCAGTCATCGTCGTCACTAAGAAAGTAATGTTCCAGTATATAGCAAACTGGACAATGCCAGTCATCGTCGTCACTAAGAAAGTATGTTCCAGTATATAGCAGACTGGACAATGCCAGTCATCGTCGTCACTAAGAAAGTAATGTTCCAGTATATAGCAAACTGGACAATGCCAGTCATCGTCGTCACTAAGAAAGTAATGTTCCAGTATATAGCAAACTGGACAATGCCAGTCATCGTCGTCACTAAGAAAGTAATGTTCCAGTATATAGCAAACTGGACAATGCCAGTCATCGTCGTCACTAAGAAAGTAATGTTCCAGTATATAGCAGACTGGACAATGCCAGTCATCGTCGTCACTAAGAAAGTAATGTTCCAGTATATAGCAAACTGGACAATGCCAGTCATCGTCGTCACTAAGAAAGTAATGTTCCAGTATATAGCAAACTGGACAATGCCAGTCATCGTCGTCACTAAGAAAGTAATGTTCCAGTATATAGCAAACTGGACAATGCCAGTCATCGTCGTCACTAAGAAAGTAATGTTCCAGTATATAGCAAACTGGACAATGCCAGTCATCGTCGTCACTAAGAAAGTAATGTTCCAGTATATAGCAAACTGGACAATGCCAGTCATCGTCGTCACTAAGAAAGTAATGTTCCAGTATATAGCAAACTGGACAATGCCAGTCATCGTCGTCACTAAGAAAGTAATGTTCCAGTATATAGCAAACTGGACAATGCCAGTCATCGTCGTCACTAAGAAAGTAATGTTCCAGTATATAGCAAACTGGACAATGCCAGTCATCGTCGTCACTAAGAAAGTAATGTTCCAGTATATAGCAAACTGGACAATGCAGTCATCGTCGTCACTAAGAAAGTAATGTTCCAGTATATAGCAAACTGGACAATGCCAGTCATCGTCGTCACTAAGAAAGTAATGTTCCAGTATATAGCAAACTGGACAATGCCAGTCATCGTCGTCACTAAGAAAGTAATGTTCCAGTATATAGCAAACTGGACAATGCCAGTCATCGTCGTCACTAAGAAAGTAATGTTCCAGTATATAGCAAACTGGACAATGCCAGTCATCGTCGTCACTAAGAAAGTAATGTTCCAGTATATAGCAAACTGGACAATGCCAGTCATCGTCGTCACTAAGAAAGTAATGTTCCAGTATATAGCAAACTGGACAATGCCAGTCATCGTCGTCACTAAGAAAGTAATGTTCCAGTATATAGCAAACTGGACAATGCCAGTCATCGTCGTCACTAAGAAAGTAATGTTCCAGTATATAGCAAACTGGACAATGCCAGTCATCGTCGTCACTAAGAAAGTAATGTTCCAGTATATAGCAAACTGGACAATGCCAGTCATCGTCGTCACTAAGAAAGTAATGTTCCAGTATATAGCAAACTGGACAATGCCAGTCATCGTCGTCACTAAGAAAGTAATGTTCCAGTATATAGCAAACTGGACAATGCCAGTCATCGTCGTCACTAAGAAAGTAATGTTCCAGTATATAGCAAACTGGACAATGCCAGTCATCGTCGTCACTAAGAAAGTAATGTTCCAGTATATAGCAGACTGGACAATGCCAGTCATCGTCGTCACTAAGAAAGTAATGTTCCAGTATATAGCAAACTGGACAATGCCAGTCATCGTCGTCACTAAGAAAGTAATGTTCCAGTATATAGCAGACTGGACAATGCCAGTCATCGTCGTCACTAAGAAAGTAATGTTCCAGTATATAGCAAACTGGACAATGCCAGTCATCGTCGTCACTAAGAAAGTAATGTTCCAGATATAGCAAACTGGACAATGCCAGTCATCGTCGTCACTAAGAAAGTAATGTTCCAGTATATAGCAAACTGGACAATGCCAGTCATCGTCGTCACTAAGAAAGTAATGTTCCAGTATATAGCAAACTGGACAATGCCAGTCATCGTCGTCACTAAGAAAGTAATGTTCCAGTATATAGCAGACTGGACAATGCCAGTCATCGTCGTCACTAAGAAAGTAATGTTCCAGTATATAGCAAACTGGACAATGCCAGTCATCGTCGTCACTAAGAAAGTAATGTTCCAGTATATAGCAAACTGGACAATGCCAGTCATCGTCGTCACTAAGAAAGTAATGTTCCAGTATATAGCAAACTGGACAATGCCAGTCATCGTCGTCACTAAGAAAGTAATGTTCCAGTATATAGCAGACTGGACAATGCCAGTCATCGTCGTCACTAAGAAAGTAATGTTCCAGTATATAGCAAACTGGACAATGCCAGTCATCGTCGTCACTAAGAAAGTAATGTTCCAGTATATAGCAAACTGGACAATGCCAGTCATCGTCGTCACTAAGAAAGTAATGTTCCAGTATATAGCAAACTGGACAATGCCAGTCATCGTCGTCACTAAGAAAGTAATGTTCCAGTATATAGCAAACTGGACAATGCCAGTCATCGTCGTCACTAAGAAAGTAATGTTCCAGTATATAGCAAACTGGACAATGCCAGTCATCGTCGTCACTAAGAAAGTAATGTTCCAGTATATAGCAAACTGGACAATGCCAGTCATCGTCGTCACTAAGAAAGTAATGTTCCAGTATATAGCAAACTGGACAATGCCAGTCATCGTCGTCACTAAGAAAGTAATGTTCCAGTATATAGCAAACTGGACAATGCCAGTCATCGTCGTCACTAAGAAAGTAATGTTCCAGTATATAGCAAACTGGACAATGCCAGTCATCGTCGTCACTAAGAAAGTAATGTTCCAGTATATAGCAAACTGGACAATGCCAGTCATCGTCGTCACTAAGAAAGTAATGTTCCAGTATATAGCAAACTGGACAATGCCAGTCATCGTCGTCACTAAGAAAGTAATGTTCCAGTATATAGCAAACTGGACAATGCCAGTCATCGTCGTCACTAAGAAAGTAATGTTCCAGTATATAGCAAACTGGACAATGCCAGTCATCGTCGTCACTAAGAAAGTAATGTTCCAGTATATAGCAAACTGGACAATGCCAGTCATCGTCGTCACTAAGAAAGTAATGTTCCAGTATATAGCAAACTGGACAATGCCAGTCATCGTCGTCACTAAGAAAGTAATGTTCCAGTATATAGCAAACTGGACAATGCCAGTCATCGTCGTCACTAAGAAAGTAATGTTCCAGTATATAGCAAACTGGACAATGCCAGTCATCGTCGTCACTAAGAAAGTAATGTTCCAGTATATAGCAAACTGGACAATGCCAGTCATCGTCGTCACTAAGAAAGTAATGTTCCAGTATATAGCAAACTGGACAATGCCAGTCATCGTCGTCACTAAGAAAGTAATGTTCCAGTATATAGCAAACTGGACAATGCCAGTCATCGTCGTCACTAAGAAAGTAATGTTCCAGTATATAGCAAACTGGACAATGCCAGTCATCGTCGTCACTAAGAAAGTAATGTTCCAGTATATAGCAGACTGGACAATGCCAGTCATCGTCGTCACTAAGAAAGTAATGTTCCAGTATATAGCAAACTGGACAATGCCAGTCATCGTCGTCACTAAGAAAGTAATGTTCCAGTATATAGCAGACTGGACAATGCCAGTCATCGTCGTCACTAAGAAAGTAATGTTCCAGTATATAGCAAACTGGACAATGCCAGTCATCGTCGTCACTAAGAAAGTAATGTTCCAGTATATAGCAAACTGGACAATGCCAGTCATCGTCGTCACTAAGAAAGTAATGTTCCAGTATATAGCAAACTGGACAATGCCAGTCATCGTCGTCACTAAGAAAGTAATGTTCCAGTATATAGCAAACTGGACAATGCCAGTCATCGTCGTCACTAAGAAAGTAATGTTCCAGTATATAGCAAACTGGACAATGCCAGTCATCGTCGTCACTAAGAAAGTAATGTTCCAGTATATAGCAGACTGGACAATGCCAGTCATCGTCGTCACTAAGAAAGTAATGTTCCAGTATATAGCAAACTGGACAATGCCAGTCATCGTCGTCACTAAGAAAGTAATGTTCCAGTATATAGCAGACTGGACAATGCCAGTCATCGTCGTCACTAAGAAAGTAATGTTCCAGTATATAGCAGACTGGACAATGCCAGTCATCGTCGTCACTAAGAAAGTAATGTTCCAGTATATAGCAAACTGGACAATGCCAGTCATCGTCGTCACTAAGAAAGTAATGTTCCAGTATATAGCAGACTCGGACCAATGCCAGTCATCGTACGATCACTAAGAAAGTAATGTTCCAGTATATCGCAAACTGGACAATGCCAGTCATCGTCGTCACTAAGAAAGTAATGTTCCAGTATATAGCAAACTGGACAATGCCAGTCATCGTCGTCACTAAGAAAGTAATGTTCCAGTATATAGCAGACTGGACAATGCCAGTCATCGTCGTCACTAAGAAAGTAATGTTCCAGTATATCGCAAACTGGACAATGCCAGTCATCGTCGTCACTAAGAAAGTAATGTTCCAGTATATAGCAAACTGGACAATGCCAGTCATCGTCGTCACTAAGAAAGTAATGTTCCAGTATATCGCAAACTGGACAATGCCAGTCATCGTCGTCACTAAGAAAGTAATGTTCCAGTATATCGCAAACTGGACAATGCCAGTCATCGTCGTCACTAAGAAAGTAATGTTCCAGTATATAGCAAACTGGACAATGCCAGTCATCGTCGTCACTAAGAAAGTAATGTTCCAGTATATAGCAGACTGGACAATGCCAGTCATCGTCGTCACTAAGAAAGTAATGTTCCAGTATATCGCAAACTGGACAATGCCAGTCATCGTCGTCACTAAGAAAGTAATGTTCCAGTATATAGCAAACTGGACAATGCCAGTCATCGTCGTCACTAAGAAAGTAATGTTCCAGTATATAGCAGACTGGACAATGCCAGTCATCGTCGTCACTAAGAAAGTAATGTTCCAGTATATCGCAAACTGGACAATGCCAGTCATCGTCGTCACTAAGAAAGTAATGTTCCAGTATATAGCAAACTGGACAATGCCAGTCATCGTCGTCACTAAGAAAGTAATGTTCCAGTATATAGCAGACTGGACAATGCCAGTCATCGTCGTCACTAAGAAAGTAATGTTCCAGTATATCGCAAACTGGACAATGCCAGTCATCGTCGTCACTAAGAAAGTAATGTTCCAGTATATAGCAAACTGGACAATGCCAGTCATCGTCGTCACTAAGAAAGTAATGTTCCAGTATATAGCAGACTGGACAATGCCAGTCATCGTCGTCACTAAGAAAGTAATGTTCCAGTATATCGCAAACTGGACAATGCCAGTCATCGTCGTCACTAAGAAAGTAATGTTCCAGTATATAGCAAACTGGACAATGCCAGTCATCGTCGTCACTAAGAAAGTAATGTTCCAGTATATAGCAGACTGGACAATGCCAGTCATCTCGTCGTCACTAAGAAAGTAATGTTCCAGTATATCGCAAACTGGACAATGCCAGTCATCGTCGTCACTAAGAAAGTAATGTTCCAGTATATAGCAAACTGGACAATGCCAGTCATCGTCGTCACTAAGAAAGTAATGTTCCAGTATATAGCAAACTGGACAATGCCAGTCATCGTCGTCACTAAGAAAGTAATGTTCCAGTATATAGCAGACTGGACAATGCCAGTCATCGTCGTCACTAAGAAAGTAATGTTCCAGTATATCGCAAACTGGACAATGCCAGTCATCGTCGTCACTAAGAAAGTAATGTTCCAGTATATAGCAAACTGGACAATGCCAGTCATCGTCGTCACTAAGAAAGTAATGTTCCAGTATATCGCAAACTGGACAATGCCAGTCATCGTCGTCACTAAGAAAGTAATGTTCCAGTATATCGCAAACTGGACAATGCCAGTCATCGTCGTCACTAAGAAAGTAATGTTCCAGTATATAGCAAACTGGACAATGCCAGTCATCGTCGTCACTAAGAAAGTAATGTTCCAGTATATAGCAGACTGGACAATGCCAGTCATCGTCGTCACTAAGAAAGTAATGTTCCAGTATATCGCAAACTGGACAATGCCAGTCATCGTCGTCACTAAGAAAGTAATGTTCCAGTATATAGCAAACTGGACAATGCCAGTCATCGTCGTCACTAAGAAAGTAATGTTCCAGTATATAGCAGACTGGACAATGCCAGTCATCGTCGTCACTAAGAAAGTAATGTTCCAGTATATCGCAAACTGGACAATGCCAGTCATCGTCGTCACTAAGAAAGTAATGTTCCAGTATATAGCAAACTGGACAATGCCAGTCATCGTCGTCACTAAGAAAGTAATGTTCCAGTATATAGCAGACTGGACAATGCCAGTCATCGTCGTCACTAAGAAAGTAATGTTCCAGTATATCGCAAACTGGACAATGCCAGTCATCGTCGTCACTAAGAAAGTAATGTTCCAGTATATAGCAAACTGGACAATGCCAGTCATCGTCGTCACTAAGAAAGTAATGTTCCAGTATATAGCAGACTGGACAATGCCAGTCATCGTCGTCACTAAGAAAGTAATGTTCCAGTATATCGCAAACTGGACAATGCCAGTCATCGTCGTCACTAAGAAAGTAATGTTCCAGTATATAGCAAACTGGACAATGCCAGTCATCGTCGTCACTAAGAAAGTAATGTTCCAGTATATAGCAGACTGGACAATGCCAGTCATCGTCGTCACTAAGAAAGTAATGTTCCAGTATATCGCAAACTGGACAATGCCAGTCATCGTCGTCACTAAGAAAGTAATGTTCCAGTATATAGCAAACTGGACAATGCCAGTCATCGTCGTCACTAAGAAAGTAATGTTCCAGTATATCGCAAACTGGACAATGCCAGTCATCGTCGTCACTAAGAAAGTAATGTTCCAGTATATCGCAAACTGGACAATGCCAGTCATCGTCGTCACTAAGAAAGTAATGTTCCAGTATATAGCAAACTGGACAATGCCAGTCATCGTCGTCACTAAGAAAGTAATGTTCCAGTATATAGCAGACTGGACAATGCCAGTCATCGTCGTCACTAAGAAAGTAATGTTCCAGTATATCGCAAACTGGACAATGCCAGTCATCGTCGTCACTAAGAAAGTAATGTTCCAGTATATAGCAAACTGGACAATGCCAGTCATCGTCGTCACTAAGAAAGTAATGTTGATCGGCCCATAATTAAGAAGGTGAATTGGAAAGTAATACACAATCATTTTTTTCTGCGTTGGTACTGGAGGTTGGATGTTGAAATTTTACCGATATATATATTGATGCTTTCACTATAAACACATTTTTTATTTGCAGCTGTATGGAGAGAAGCAACAAATTAAGCCCGCATGTTACTATCATTAACGAGTGAAGAGCAGTGAACTGTAGTGGGATTTTTATGGGCCAAGGACATAACCATAGTGAAACTGACAGGTACATGTATGACGTGTATGGGGAAGACTGTATGAACCGTAACAATGTCTCTAGTGGTTCGCATCTTCAAGTGCCGCCGTAGAAGCAACGGGACTGATTAGCTCGGGAAGCGAGATTCAAGAGGGAGTGAATATGTACTAGGCCGGCTCTAATGAACATTTTATTCGTGTATATGTTTTGCTATGATTGACTGTTTTGCTTATACCAAAGTGAATGATAAACTAACCGAGCAAGAACACTGCGTCGGAGCTGTAAATCGGAGACGCAACATCATAACCTCATGTACACAACTTGTTTCGGGTGACCGGCAATGAGGTCCGTTCTTTATTTATAAATAATGTATGCCTGGCTTTGTAGACTGTACAGCAAACAGATAGAGTTAAACATTGAAAGGTAGGCAGAGGCCGGATTTTTATGTAGTATCACCTTATGATATATGTACCAGTACATAACTACGTAACAACACAAATAATATCAAACATATAAAGAAACGTTAAAAATGTTTAATTGATTAATATATTTATTTACTCTGATGGTACATGAATTTCATCATTTTCACAAGCGATTACAAGTTCTTAAAATGCTTTTATGTAACTAAAAGTTGAAAAAAAAAACGAATTTACACAAATCGCGTGCATGAATAGAGCATGTCCTATCGCATTGGGTATGAAGTATATCGTCACAAGAACACATAACTCACTATATATTTTTCAATGTTTTCAAGAGTTTGCATTTGTCGACGAGCAAAACTGATGTTTTCTATATTGTGAAAATGATCGCTCGTTATCAAACGTTATTGCTGAATACTTCAGCGTTCAATTAAATATTTGACACAATGTGTATAAATATGTCAGTGTGTTTAAAATATGTAATGTTGGCCGGAATATGTAAAAATATGTAAGATGAGGATGAAATATAATTGTCACAGTAGCCTACTTCCTTAATAATTTAAGTCTCAGCCTGAGGGAACAATATGTAATTACATACAGGCTGTTACCTATATCAGTGCAGATATTTTGTGTGGTGGAAGGAACACCCATACAAGTATTTTAACACAATGAACCTTGGTTCGGAAATCCATTGTTGTGGGTCTACAGAATAAAATCGCATTTAAAATTGTTGAACACATTCTTGTTTATTTATTAATTCTAAGAAAGATGGAAGGTAGTATATGCCAGTTTACAGTAATTGTTGGAACTGTATGCACAGCTCCAGAGCTTGTAGCAAGGATCGTGGCAGTGGCTGCGGAAATCAGGGAGCATCCAGATATGCTTCTTAGAATTCATCAGTCCGAGGTGAGACGCGCGGAGCTGCGTATCCAAGTCAATGGTCTCCATTTCCAATAATTACTGCAAAATAACATGTAATACCTTCCATTTTTCTTAGAATTAATAAATAAACAACAATGTGTCCAACAATTTTAAATGCTGTTTTATGCTGTAGACCCACAACAATGCATTTCCGATCCAAGGTTCATTGTGTTAAAATACTTGTATGGCTGTTCCTTACCACCACACGAAAAATCTGCACTCATTTGGGTAACACCCTGTAGAAATCCGGACTATAATCTTAGAAATATCAATAACGATGCAATTACTCCATTGGCTCAGTCCTGATACATGAAATAATTTTAAAAATGTGTATCTAACATTTCCGCTCGTTACATGATTTGCTATTTGTTTGTGAAAAGTTTTGTTTTAAGTGATTTGAGCAGCTAGAAAAAGAAGACAATCGCAGGAATACTGAAAGCCTTCAGTCGTTAGTTTTTACGACTTTATGTAACTTGTAAATGTGCAACACATTGATACTGAAGAGAATAGTTGTCAGTTTTTCGTATCCTGAAACAAGAGAAGACTTTAAAATCATTCAAATGCAAGTTTCTGTTTTAACATACCGGAAAAACAAGAGAAACTATAGTAGTAAATATAAATATAGAGTTTTCGTTGCTGCATAAGTCGAGATATCTTATTATTTTAATGCTCAAGTTTGTTTTACGATAAAATTGTCATTTTATGGATCATCATCATCATGATCTAGCTTCGTTTCCCTGTTCCGGGGATCACGGTTTTGACGAAAGCCTCGTCTATTCGGTCATTCCACGTCTCCAATTCCACAATTTCCATCCATCAAATTCCTCTTTCCTTGATGTTCTTCATAAATATATATTCAATGTCCCTGGTTGCAATTTCGACATTTATATTTTCTCTCCTGGCATTGGCGTAATTATAACCCACTTCTGAGCTTGGGGAGCCTGGAAGATGCTCCGATGATATGATGATATTGGCGAGCTTAAACTTAATTTAAGGCGAATATGAATCATGATGGTCATATGAAGATTGGAGACCGTTTGTGCCCTAAAATTTGCTGACATTTGTCTTACAGGTAAGAAAAAAACTCATCCAGAAAACTTGACTCAACCGAGCTCGAACTCGGGCCCATCAGGTGACAAGGCAGCACGCTACCTCGAGACCACAGAGGTAGAATCTTATTCAAAAATTGTTCTTCACATCAATTTATGTATATAAGCCACTTTTTTGGTTCCTTCTCTCCTAATCTAAATTCTAGTGTTCGTCTTGAGATCCTTCTAGTATTCATTATTTTAATGTGACCATACCATCTAATTCCACTATCCTCCATCTTATCTAGTATTTTATCCAATTTCAACATGTCTCTTATTTTAATGCTCTGTATTCTACCTCTTCTGGTTTTCCTAGCATTGTTTTTAAAAACTTCATGCCTGTTTGTTGAATTCTACTTAAATCCTTCTTTGTTAATGTCCAGATTTCGGTTCCATAAATTAACTTCTACTTCTCTTATTTATCGTAGTTTAACCTGTCACCTTATAGATAATTTTACATCCTCCACGTCGCCCGGGCCTTAAAGTGGCACGGCCTGTCGGGAGAGGATATTTAAACATTGGATCACACATACACATTTTTGAGCACACAAGGACATGGAGGCCCTCCTTGAATGAATGATAAACTCAATCCAGGACCCCCATCCGAAACAACACAGCATCAAGACGAAACACACCATTCACTCACACATTCATGTTAAACATGAAGAATAGGATAATGTTGATTATGATGGCCAGATGATGTTCGGAAACTATTTGACCCTTAAAGGTTTCGTGAGATTTGTCTTACGCGAGGAAAAAATCCAGAGAAAAAACAATTACTCAGGAAACCATCCCGACCGAGGATCGAACCCTGCGTACGAGATAACGATGCTACCTCCAGACTACAGCGGTTGACCCACAAATTAATATACGTTAAAATTACATTTAGGTTTTTTATTACAATTCTATCGATTTTATAGATATACTCGTACATTCGAAATAAAACGAGTTCCCTGATAAATATTTTCCTCAGGTCACATCGGTTAAATGTGCGCTCTTGTGATATCAAACTAACACAACAATAAGTTAATATTATATTTAACGACACTGTTTGACATCTCTTGTCATTAGCGTCTCAATTCAAATCTGGGCGTCAAATGACCCACAAAGTTTGCTCAGAGTTCTGATCTTTTTTATCGAGGTTATTTTAAAGTCTCCATGACGCGATAATTTCAGAAGGCCATTGGGATAACAGCCGACTGCTTGCCTCACATCCACAAGTTCTATATATATAGAGGTGGACGATCATCCAACCAGTATAGGGGTAACATATGATCAAGCATATCAAGTTCCCTACAGTTGTAGCTGATTTTCTCAACCTGAATTCGCTATTTACTGTAGCTACGATAGTCACACATAGAAATATATTATACAGAGTGCTCTAAATTTCCCCTTACAAACTTTTAGGACTTGTAGAGGGGACTGAGTTGATAATAGGCTATTTAGAATTGGAAACCATATCCGGAAACTTACCGTTTCCGTGCTATAAACGTTTGAAAACATGTTTTAACATGGCCACTTATACAAGTAATTTATTATGAGGCATGACACAGTGCATCACTTGTTTTACAATTCGACAAATTAATAATCAAATAAACAAAATGGAAATGGAATCATTTTTCACAAAAACATTTAAGTTAAACTTAAATTGTTTTTGTCCTTTTGAAATGATGGTTAACATTCAGATCCACTAAAAGTGCGGTTCGATGTGGCGACCAGCAACTTCGTTGCACACATTGTGCCTACGAATGATGTTTTGGTAAACGCATTCTATCACACCTGGTGTATCTGCAATCTCTCCTGCAGCGACCACAACTCGTGCCACCAGATCTTCTACTGTCTCTACAGGAGTGTCATAAACCAAACTCTACATACGATCCCAGAGGTAAAAGTCCAATGGAGTCAAATGCGGTGATCGTAGAGGCCATGCAATTGGACCACATCTTTATTCGAATCGTCGGTCCAGATTTTCCCGAACATGAAGTGAAAAGTGAAACCGCATGTCTTGACGGACGTTCAATGGCATACTATGCAACAACACACCCAATACTTGTTGTAGGAAGATCAAGTAGATGGGACCTGTTAGCCTGAATGGAAACATGTACGGTCCAATCACATGACCATCCAGAATACCTGTCCACACATTAATTGAAAATCTATGTTTGAATCCCTGGACATGCGCGGCATGACGGTTTTCGTCTGCCCAGACATGGCTGTTTCGTGAATTGAATACACAATCCCTAGTAAATGTACATTCATCTGTGAAGAGAAAGCGCCGTGGAAATAGGGACTCGTTGATGCAGCGGTGTAGAAACCACGTACAGAATTCAACGCGTGGAGCAATATCGGCTGGCAGTAGTGAATATACCCTTTGGAGGTGGTATGCATGTAGTTATTGTTAATGCATAACATTCCACGCGGTGCTAGGAGCAACATCCATTACACGCGGAATTGCTCGTGTACTCGTTGACAGGATTCCTTCAACTTGATGCAGTAAGGCCTCTTTCAATTCGGGAGTGCAGCGTCTCCTTAGAGCACCACAGTCATTCTTGCTGGTGGTGAAGGTACCCCTTTCTGGAAGCCGTTGCGTAATTATGACGAAAAAGGGTATCGATAGAGTCGGACGTTGTGGAAAACGATCTTGATAAAGGCGACGAGTAGCTCTCCCATTGCCTCGAGCTTCGCCATACAGAAGGATCATGTCGGTGTATTCAGCAAAAGTGTACTCATCCATGTTGCTCTAACACTTAAAGACATGTGAATGAGGCTCCACCCAGCTCCGAGAGGTAGGATAAACGTCATTTGACATCATGCGATCCGACGTAAGCCCCTCTCATATAACTCTGGAGGCGGACGAATATTATTTGTTGAGACACGTGACGTACGTTCAGGAAATGCTCGTTTCAAATGGCTGTAGCACGGAAACGGCAAGTTTCCGGACATGGTTTCTAATTCTGAATATTATCAACTCGTTCCCCTCTACAAGTCCTAGAAAGGGGAATTTTAGAACAACCTGTATGATGGAAATGGACAGCTAATGACAAATGAGGTAAGTTTTAAAGAAGTGGCTGAATTCAAATACATAGGAAAAATAATCACAAATAGAAATAAGATGAACAAATAAATTAAACTGAGACTCAATTCTGGAAATGGATGCTAATTATGCATTACAGGAACTCTTATCATGCTAACTTTTTTAAAAATACGTTAAACGGAAAATATATAAAACTGTTATTCTATCAGTTATATTATATGGATGCGAGGCATGAACTCTTACTTTAAGGAAGGAAAGGAGATTACAAGTATTTGAGAATAAAGTTCTTAGGAATTTTTGGACCAAAGAGAGATGAACAGACAGGTGAAGTGAAGACTTCTAACGGTGCGCTACATGGTCTATATAGGAAGCCAGATATAATAAGAATAGTTAGGTCTCGTAAACTGCATGGGAGGACATGTGGTACGAATGGGAAATGAAAGGTGTACATGGGAGCTTCTTGTAGGAAAACCAGAGGGAAATGGCTAGTTGGTAGACCAAGGAAATGCCCAGTTGTTATATCAAAAATGAGGTGGGAAAATAACATTAATGTTATAACATAATTTGACGGAAGTACTTTACACGGGGATGATCGGAAAACATTAGTTCGGGATAAAGATATGTGGAGAGCTAGGAGAGCTTATGTTCACGCGGCCATGAACCTATGGGTTATGGGTTCGATAGTTCCAGTGATTTTGAGATACTGTAGTTATATTTGTTGAGTAATGACAAAGTCAATGTTATTGTCAGCTTTTTTACATTAAGAAGAGTAGGAATCGGGACAATTTGATCTTAATTATTATGAGTCGTTCCTTTGAGAATAATGATAACGATGATTCTGAGAGGTTAGATTATATGGAATTGTTGAAAAATATCAGGATGGGGATCTATGGAGAGCTCATGTCCGCGTGGCCATGAAACTTCAGATTTTATAATGAGAGTGAGTTAGAGATGTTTCTATAATATTATATATAATACACAAAATATTGTCAGAGAATCAACAATTCAAATACTTTTTATCCATACCCACTGTTAAAGTGTTACTGCAGTAACCAGTTACATTTTGTAAAATTGCAAGCGATTAGGTAAGTTGAAGAAAATTTACTCTTAAAAAGTAGTATAGTTTAGAACAAATTACTTAGCCGATAATACTGAAAAAAATTAAATTTATTTCTGAATATTGAATTTCATAATTAAAAATGTATACATTAATTTGTTTTCGTTTGATTTCATTATTATTTTTACTCTATAATAATTCATTCGTTTCTCTGTAGTGCCACCATGACTATTCATTTGAGTAGCATAAATTCTATATATATATTATATATATATATATATATATATATATTAAGACTAGTCTTTAGAGTCCCGAACGGTAGTCGAGTAACTAATTCAACATGGAACTACAAGATATACGATTATTAAAATTAAAATTTGTATATTTAGACACATTTATATTAGATACATTGATGGATAGATATAGATATATTCAGATATATTGATATGCTCACTGTTGTTATATTGTTCTTAATTTATACGGTCGCTAAAAAATACATTGAATTGCTGAATGAGACAGACGTACAGAAATTCTCTTGAAGGAAAGGAAGGCAAGTATTATTATAAAATCTTTCAATTGAAATGTTCACCTATCCATGTAAATAATCTTTCTCCACTTTAGTGAAGGAATCCATCATAAATGTACTCAGATAAATTTTTAAACTAAAAACAAGTGAAGAGGTTAAGACATTACAAAACAAGCCGGAACAATCAGATTTTAAGTCCCGATGATATCATTATTTTAAAATGGTGTAAAACTTATGTTGGCCCATGACACGTGTTTATTCGGCCTCTAGCAGAAATGAGTGTCGGTATCAAATGTTTGTTCAAGGAGAAAAGGTGGCCGTAAATGAAGGGCTGACAACCCGGCTGACGTCTAGTGTCGATAGTGTAAAAAAAAAGTGGGAGCCTTAACCTCCAACTACCCGAAATGCCTTTTAAGGCTTCTAATGGGATCATTTTACTTTCAATACACATTAACTATCAAACAATGTGTCGTGGTAAATAACCAAAAGGCACAAAAAATGCCTAATAATTAACGCAAACATTTTAGGATGCAGACTTTTAGATGAGCTATACAATAAGGGGAGTACCGTAATTACGTAATTAAAAAACTGACATTCTACTGTGGTAGGTCACGTGCGACCCTCAATATTCTGTGTATATATATATAATTATTGTATAAAGAACAAATATAAACACCTGTACAACATTATATTAGCACATTTTATATTAAGAAACAGTTTTATATTTTCGAAATTAGAACAAATACATTGTTTTAAAGGTCAGGATTTAAGAACTATTGTTATATTTTATCCGTCCCAATTGTGACAGTTTATCTTAATTCTGGAGAAAAAGACAATTTCTTCATTTTATTCAACTGATACATTCAAAATACAATATTTAGAGACACGTACAAGTATTTAGAAATTTTATTTAACATTTCTGAAGAAGGTACAGTGTACCGAAACAGCTGTCACTGAATCATGTCTTAATAAATATGAAAATCAAATAAAACTAAGTTTTATTTTTTATTTAATTAAATTAGGAATTTGTTCAATTTATACAATGAAGGATTTCACTGACGTCTATACAATGATTAAGATTTCCAGACTATTAGGCCATGTTTGACAGTCAGGGAAACGATATTTATATAAATCCTACATATCAGTATACTTACTTACTCACTGGCACTATCGAACCCGTAGGTTCATGGCCGCGCGGACATACGCTCTCCATACATCCCTATCCTGAGCTAATACTTTCCAATCATTCCCTGTATAATCTACTTCCCTCAAATCATAGTTAATGTTATTCTCCTACCTCATTCTTGGTCTACCGACTGGGCGTTTTCCCTCTGGCTTTCCTACAAGAAGCTTCCATCCAAGTCTTTCATTCCCCATTCGTGCAACATGTCCTGCCCATCGCAGTCTACGAGACTTAACTGTTCTTATTATATCATCAGTATACTGGTTAGAATAGGAATAAATTCTTTCTCTTATCTCAAACTTGTAATAAGAAGCAGACCCGGTAAGAAGCATTATGATAATTTTATAATTCTAGCGGAAATTCAAATAAATTTAAAACTATTTGAAAGATTTTTGTAAATATTGTATTTTCATTAGTGCATCATTAGAAACCACTTGTTATTTTAAAATTTTCCTTTAGTTACATAGTACAATATTTCACCTGAATAATTGCATATTCAAAAGATAATCTGCAGAAAGGTCTGTATGAACTTAACAAAATTACAGTAGAATATGGATTGAAGATATCTACAGAGAAAACGAAAATTATGGCATTTCATGGTGTAGATCCTGTCAGAAGTAAAATTGTACTTGACAATAAAATTTTGGAGCAGAAGAATAATTTTACATATCTAGGATGCAATATCTCATATGAAGAAGAAAAGGATGTAAATGCAAAAATATCTAAATTTTTAAAAATTTTAGGGTTAATAAATTCTATCTTCAAGCCACAGTTAGTCCAAAAATATTCAACACTAAAAGTGTATAAAACACTGGATCTTCCAACTCGTTTGTATGGTAGCGAAGTATGGATGTTGAAACAGAAGGATATACAGAGACTTAGATCTGCTGAAATGAGATACCTTCGGAGGACTGCAGGATACACACTACTAGATCACACAAAAATGAAGACATCTTAGAAGAATTACACATGTAACCTTTATTAAACAAAATTTCTGTCAAGATTGATGCAACATGTTCATCGAATGGAAGATCACAGGATACCCAAACAAATGTTAAGATATCAACCTGCAGGAAGAAGACCAGGACGTCCACTCAAAAGACTTCTGGATGGCGTTTCTCTTGAGCCCGAGACAGGTCAATAAATGGCCTAAATTCGTGAATGTACTATGATGATGATGATGATGATGAATATTTCGCCTGCTTAGACACAGAATGTTCTAACTCAGCTCTAAATAAACTCCTTGTTTATATCCATTACGTTCTAATACTCCTTTATCAGTTCCACACTTAAAAATGTACATTTTGTGGTCAGCAAACCTTTTTCCTCAGAACAGTGCTAATACCGTGATTTGTGTTGTACCAAAACTTAATTGGGATTTCTTGAAAAATTAAAACAAAATGGAGTTAAAACATCTTGGTTCTAAGCAGATAATATTATCTCCATGGAAATTTATAATTCTTCCGCTATACTTATCGAATTAGGTCAAATAATAATTTGTTTACTCAAAAAATGATCCATGATACATCGATAGTATTTAATTCTGTCTGTATTATTTACAAAAAGTAATAAAAATTAAATATTTTATTTTTTTCAGAAGGTGTTTTGAAAGCGATTATTATGAATAATTATAAAAACAGGTACTACCTGTAAGAATGTAAGTAGAGGTCGAATTTTAATTCTATATTCTAATTATTAATATAATTTTCTTATCATTTCCCCCTTCTCCATTCATTTTATCCCGTAACACAAAAATTATCTGCAGATCACTTTTAACTAAACTCTAACTGGCAATATCGAATCCGTAGGTTCATGGCCGCGCGGACATAAGCTCTCCATACATCCCTATCCTGAGCTAATATTTTCCAATCATCGCCTGTATAATCTACTTCCATCAAATCATAGTTAATGTTATTCTCCCACCTCTTCATTGTCTACCAACTGGGCGTTTTCCCTCTGGTTTTTCTACAAGAAGCTTCCATGCACGTCTTTCATTCCCCATTCGTGCCACATGTCCTGCCCATCGCAGTCTACGAGACTTAACTGTTATCATTATATCTGGTTTCCTATAAAGACCATATAGTTCACTGTTATCCATTCACCTGTCTATTTATCTCTCTTTGATCCAAATATTTTCCTAAGAACTTTATTCTCAAATACTCTTAATCTCCTTTCCTCCCTTAAAGTAAGATTCCATGTTTCGCATCAATATAATACAACTGATAGAAAAATAGTTTTATATATTTTACGTTTTTTGAAAGGAGTTGGGATGTCAAGAGTCTCTGTAATACATAATAGCACGCATTTCCAGAATTGAGCCTATGTTTGATTTCCTTGTGCATCTCATTCCTATTTGTGATTATTGTTCCTAGGTATTTGAATTCAGCCACCTCCTCAAAATTTCCCTCATTTGTCATTAGCTGCCCAATTCCATTATCCAATGTATTTCTATGTGTGACCATATATTTAGTTTTATTTATATTTACTTCCAGTCCCAATTTATTAGTGTTATTCAATAGCGTGTGCGTGTTAGCCTTTAGCATCTCCTCGCTATCGCCCAATAGTACTACGCCATCAGCATAAACTAACAGCTTATTAATACCATCGAGTTTGTAAGCCTTCTTCATCCTCTAAAGATTTCATGACATGCTCTAGTACGAACCCCTTTGCCAATCCCATTTACCGTCCTCCTACTAGGACAGGATGGCTGGATTTTTTAAATGGGCATTTAAATTTAAGTACCTATAGCAGAATCTATGTTCCCCCTTAACAAAAAAAATCATAAAAATTAAACTGAAAAAGATAGTATCGTCATTTGTTTTTTATCTAATTCCTAATATATTTACGCATGTAATAACGTACTCACCTAATTTTGAACCTCCGCATTTCGCTGCTGGTGGTATTCCAAAAAACACCCCACACGGCACAATGGAAGGTCACACTGTTTACACTTAAATGTTGTCTGTTATCCCTTCCAGATGGAGCTTTTCTTATTTTTCTCTATACACAAAGCACACACGTTTGCACGGCCTGATATTTTTTTCAAAGAATGAAGAAGTTTAGGAGATGCAGTTCCGATGGGCAAACTTCTCTTCCTGCCTGTAGATTGCGAGACGTGAACGTACTTATTAACTAACGCACGAAGTTTCGTCTGAAGGTCACTTGCCTGTTTCCATGTGCTGTACTCGAGTGCTGGTTTGTCAGGTCATATCAGATGAAACAGTTCACAATACACACATTTAGGACAAAATCTAATAGAAACTTCCATCACTTTTTTGAACATCGGCCAACACCATAATATTCGGGTTTCTGATCACTTTTATTCACGCCTCCCATGTGCTTCGTGTAATTTATGACGGCATTAGGACATGAAACTTCTATTTCTTCATTGCTTTCTCTCTTTTTCTTGTGATTGAACCATCAGTCCGGGGATCGGAATTTGTGGAAAGAAGAAGAACAACACGTTTGTCTTGCCACACTACCGCCGTCACATCTTCATGCTGCATTTTTCTGGACTCGCCACTTTTGAACTTCGACCTATATATGTGTTTATCCTTGGTTCATAGTTACACACGTGCAGGAATGCCTACTAAGTGATTTCATCACACCCCATAAAGAGATCACGTGTTCTATACGCACGACGCAATATTTTTAAGATGCTTTCATCAAGAGCGCTTTAGAGCGTTTAGGCCGGTTAAATAGTAGAGGAGATAGTGCATCTTCTTGCTTCAACCCATACTTTTAGTAATGTGAATTAGTAAATACAAACACAGAGATATTAACTAACAATATAAATAAGAAATGGAGATAATGTTAAGGATTTGGAAATAATTTACCTTGATTGTGAAATTCTCCCAATAACAAGATTCGAAATTTTAACCAAGGAAATATTTGTACGTCCAACCGCTAGATGACGAGAATGCGGAGATTTTTCATCAGGATCGTTTCACTTCCAAGGGCCCATTTATTATAATGTACTTTTGCTATAATTTGAAAAAAAAGTGATGATATCGTTTCATTTCAATACCTTTTAATTTATACATTTAGTATCATTCCATTTAAGAGAAGAGGATAATTTGAAATAGCAAAATTAGTAAAGTTTTATATTTTTATCTTTGGTCATAAATGTACCCCTTGGTATTTTATCAAATACAATAACGATGATGTAAGTCCTCAAATGTTTTTAAAAGTCATTACAAACTGGTAAATTTTTGTTTTTTATGTTTATTAACTGGTAAAGGGGTCTTAACATGTAAACACAGCAAACTTATTACTGCGGGGAGTATAAATGACGTCAGGTTCTGTTTAGGACACTCCCGTTCAGGGCAGCCTGTTTTTACGCGATGCTACAATCGTTAAACAAACATTGTTTTCTTTCCTTCTAATAAATCGTATTCCTGTTCTACCTGAAGCCACATTAACTTATTGACTATAAAGAGAGGCCACGTCCCACTCCAGTGCATACGGAGTTTCAGCTTAAAAATATTTGTATGTTTCTCAGTAGTCATACCATCTTCTTATATGAGGCCTAATAGATAAGATATTGCAGTAGGGACCCGACTGTGCACTGCAGAAAGTAAACTGGCAATGTTCATTTCCACCTATGCAGAAGATTAAGGATTATATGCTATTTCCTTGATAATAAAGGCCATCGCGCACAAACTACTGAGTAACGCTAATAAATTGGGACTGGAATTAAATATCAATAAAACTATAAATATGGTCATACATAAAAATACATTATATAATGGAAATGGACAGCTGATGACAAATAAGGGAAATTTTGATGAAGTGGCTGAATTCAAATACCTAGGAATAATAATCACAAATAGGAATGAGATGCACAAGGAAATTAAACATAGGCTCAATTCTGGAAATCCGTGTTATTATGCATTACAGAGACTCTTGATGTCCCAACTCCTTTCAAAAAACGTTAAACCGAAATTATATAAAACTATTATTCTACCAGTTATATTATATGGGTGCGAAATGTGGACTCTTACTTTAAGAGAGGACAGGAGATCACGAGTATTTGAGAATAAAGTTCTTAGGAAAATTTTTGGACCAAAGAGAGATGAGCAGAGAGGTGAATGGAGAAGAATGCATAACAGTGAATTACTTGGTCTTTATAGGAAGCCAGATATAATGAGAACAGTTAAGTCTTGTAGGCTGCGATGGACAGGGCATGTGACACGAATGGGGAATGAAAGACGTGCATGGAAGCTTCTTGTTGGAAAACCAGAAGGAAAACGCCCAGTTGGTAGATCAAGAATAAGGTGGGAGAATAACATTAACTATGATTTGAGGGAAGTAGACTATACAGGGGATGATTTGAGAATATTTACTCAGGAAGGAATATATGGAGTGCTTATGTCCGCGCGGTCATGGACCTACGGGTTCGATACTGCCAGTGAGTTAGTTAGTTATTTATGCTATTTCCTTGAACAGAGGATTATTATTTGGCAAAACATATACATCGCATTGGTTTCCTCTGTGCGTTCTAACCCGATGGTATAGTTTCTAAAGTAACCCTGTGTCTGATTATAAATCATTGTTTTCAGTTTTAAATAAATTTGATTTTTTAGCCTAAATATTAATATAAATAATTATTTATGGACCCTACTTGGACAATCGCTGTGTAACGACTAAATTTGAATCACAATATTGATCGAGTTACTGTGTAACGAACAAATTATGTTTACATCTTTACCACCCGCACTGTTCCACTGGGGCTATACATTGGGTCGCTGGGCGCCTTCCTGTGATTTAGATGAAGCTGGGAATGAGTTTTATCTATAACCTACTTACAATTTTTCAATTTTTTAAAGTTTAAATTTATTATTATTTTTAAGGGATTCACATTTATATTAAATTAATTTTTAAGTTTACTAATTACAATATATCCTACTTTTATATGAGTTCTTAAAACTCTAAAATATTAATCAAATTTTAGATCACCAATTTATCAAAAGAACTGGGGAAGAATTTTGAATTTATCTTTAAAATTAACAGTTACATTCGTTTTGAAAAACTCAATCTAATATATTAAAAGTTGGCAACCCCATTCTTTTTTAAACAGCTTAAAAGTATTCCGCTACTTCTTAGCAACAATGTTTCCTATCTTTTACTTCTACTTGTAGTTTAGAGATATGTTGAAATCAATTTTTTTTATTCCATACCACTAGAATGAAATATTCCGTTCGATAGTCCAGCGGTTAAGTTCTTTGCATCCAGACTGAGAGTCGCGTGTTCTAACCGGACCGGGATCTATTCATTTTTGAGGAGCGAAAAATCAAACGAACAAATCCTCCGGGAGTGACTATATGCCGTGGGTCGCGATTCCGAAGATCTTCAGGCTCGTAAAAGAATATTAAGCCTGAAAGAGGCACCTAAACAAAATTTATCGACCTTCATCGTTCAAGTATTACCCTAGTTTCCTATTAGTTGTCTCATTTGGTCGGTAAGCTGACTACATACCATCCATGACATCTGTAAGGAAATACGCGTAATTATTTCAGCTCGGTATAGAAATTAAAAAAAATAAAAGGAGAGGCTATTGATAGACTCAAAGGACCATGTGGCAGTGAAGACCGAGTTCTCCCTACAACTCGTAATCCATCCATCCATAGTAATTCTGCCCGAAGGCAGGTCCTTCACTGCAATCATAGCATTTTCATGCTATGCTTGCAGCTTTACTAGGGAATTGTAGGTGTGGTAGCTTCCAGTTGCTTCCACACCGGTGAAGGATCATGATGATGATGACAATGATAAGGATGATGGTCATATGATTTCGGGGACCGTTTGGGCCTTAAAGTTTTCCTGACATTTGTCTACAGGTGAGGAAAAAACCCCGATAAAAACCTCACCCAGAAAATCTGTCCCGACCGGGGATCGAACCCGGGCCCGCTGCGTGACAAGACAGCACGCTACCTCGAGACTACAGAGGTGGACCATCTCGTAATAATGGAGATTATATATATATATATATAAGAAAAATAAATGTTTGAATTAGATTTGCCCGGTGGTGTAATAGATAGCATGCTAAAGTACTAATTCAGAGGTCTGGGTTCAAATCCCATCCAGGCATTTATTTTTTTATCATGTCATATTAAGCTTGCATGGCTCATTTAAAAAAATTATTATAACATATATATATATATCTCCAGGTATTTATTTTTCTTATCATACCATATATATATATATATATATATATCTCCATCCATAGTAATACTGCCCGAGGGCAGGTCCTTCACTGCAATCATAGCATTTTCATGCTATTCTTGCAGCTTTACTAGGGAATTATAGGTGTGGTAGCTTCCCGTTGCTTTCCACACCGGTGAAGGATATTGATAAGGATGATGATGATGATGATAAGGATGATGTTGATGGCCATATGATTTCGGGGACCGTTTGGGCCTTAAAGTTTTCCTGACATTTGTCTTACAGGTGAGGAAAAACCCCGATAAAAACCTCACCCAGAAAAACTGCTCCAACCGGGGATCGAACCCGGGCCCGCTGCGTGACAAGGCAGCACGCTAACTCGAGACCACAGTGGTGGACTATATATATTTTTGTTTGTTTGTTTTTATTTGAGAAAAACTTCTTATATCTGACTACTTTACAATGAAGAATTGTTATCAATATTTGATTTTTTATACATGTTCTTACAGAGTTGGTAACTGCGGATCCTTAAGACGAGGCTCGATTCGATATACTTAGTACTTTAACCTCCGGCTATTCTCCCGAAATAGCTGCCCGTATAAATGAAGTATTGAAAGGTGATGGAAAAACTAACTTGCACATCTCTCCACTAATTAGAACCCTTATAGAAGAAGTAAAAAGAAAACTAAAACAAATTGCAAGCCTGAAGAAAAGTAATCCTAGCAAATTAACAACTGAAAAGAGCAAACAACTTGTCAAACCAGAGTACTCTTACAGTAGCAAAGGCAGGCTCACATGGTTTTCCACTCACGTGAAATTTGTACATTCTATACACTTTCTTACAATATTGCACAGGATAAAGAAAAGAGAAATAGTGGCTACAGACACGAAGGGAAATTATTGTCATACAATACCATTAACAGGAAATATAGCGGCTTTTCAAGTTGGATACATGAAGAAATGTCAGGCGTAGATGAAAACATAACACACAACATGCCAACGAGTGTTCTTAATTGCACTGGAAAGAGGAACAATGAGGAAGTCGAAAGTTTATTTGCGCAAAATAAAAGAAGAAAACTTGATGATGTTATTGCGAATCAAAAGAGAAACAGTGAGGATGATGAGTTTGAAAATAGAAGGAGAAAGCTAAACGATGAATGGTGCGAGTATATGGATTCGGAATAAAAAAAATGAAGAGGGAGAAAGATTAATAATCTATGTACTCAGAAGAAATAAAACGCGAAATAACTGTGTGGTGTCAAGTGCCCATACCATACACATCTCAGGTTATAAAGTGTGCCGGTGCACTATCAGTCCTCAGGTCTCCGGTATACAATATATTTGTATCAGATGAAGAAAACGTTTTAAGAGTTAAATAAATTATAACTCATTTTAATTCGATTTTATTTTGTATTGATACTTATATAATAATTATAAACTTTGTAGGCAAGTAAGGCAAGTAAAGATGACTAAAAATTAATTTAGATTCCGAGGTTTAAAAAAATCTAAGTAAATTTATTTTTTAAAAAATATCCAAGTGTTGTTTCCAGTCCATTGCTAACTGACTTGCTTAGCAAGTGAGATTTTTAGTTTTCTTTCGTACAAAGGAAAAGTATGTATGGGCGTGGTCTTCTTTAATTGATTTCTACATATTTTTATAACAGTATTTCTTACTGGTTCCTCAATTGTAGGTGGGAGAAAATTTACAAAAGCTGGGAATCCCTAGTCTGGAAAAGGGTACTATTTTAATATTTGTTCTTTTCTCTTGGTCTCCTAGCAGAATTCGAAGTACTGACCTTCAATATTCAGATATGGAAAGTCTAGAAGATTCATTACCTTGTGAGAGTTAATTGATATCTGACTGATAGTTTTTTTTTGTCCCGCGACGTAGCCGAGCGGTTAAGGTAGGAAGCCTTGGCGCAGAGCTACGGGACTTGCGCTGGTTCGAGTCTCCATGGGGGAAGAAATTTTCTCATGGTATTTCGGCCAGTATGCGACCGGTGCCCACCCAGCATCGTGAGGCAATTGGGTAGCTACAATAAGTAGCGGCTCCAGGTTGAGGAACCAGCTATAACGGCTGGGGGACTCGACATGCTAACCACATGTCACCCCTACACTGGCTGTTGATCATCTACCTCTGTGATTAACACATGTGGATGTGAAGGGCCAGCAGCCGGCTGGTAAAAGGGCAACCGCTGAAAAGTGGAAAGACCCTCAATCGGAAACTGAAAGTTTAATTTTGAATACAGGCCTCTTTTGCATTAAGTTAGTTTTAAAGGGTTTTATATTTAACTACTCTTTCTTTTGTGTTAAGTATCCAGAAATAGAAACTAAAGATTTGTTTTCTTTTTTTTCCCTTTCTTCATAGTTTAAAATAGTTTTGTACACTTAAGGAATTCAGGTGACTCATAATTTGTTGTTTTATATTTCAGTTTAATTTGCAATATTGAATCCCCATATTAATATATATAGTGATACTGACATAGTAGAATAATAAAATCTTCAACATTGAAATGGCTGGGCCATTTGCATAGACTGGAAGAAACGGACATTGCCCGAAGAGTTACATTCTCTAAAATAGAGAGAAGACGAAAAGTTGTAAGACAACAGGAGCTGAAGGTTATGTGAGCCTAAGGATGGAGAATGAAGGCAGAATATATAAATGGATGGAGGTGCATATTTGGGACAGTCAAGACCTGCAGTGGGCTGTTGCATTAAGCATGATGATATTAATATATATATATATATATATTAATATAATAATACATAATGATAATAACTCTCTCTCTCTCTATATATATATATATATATACATATATATATATATTATATATATATATACCGGGCTTCCAATATAAACCCGGACCGGCCTCACGGGGTTTCACCCATCAGGCAGCGCTCTCTCCTCGTCCGCATTTCACTCTGCCAGCCGCTCGTCCTTGAACTAGTCAGTTTACTATCGTTCGATAAGATGAGACGTCAGCTGACATTAGAGCAGCGCATTTATGTGTGTAAATGTTATTATAAATACGAATCAGCTCGTCGCGTTCGCGAGGAATTTATTAGGAACTTCCCTGGACAATTACCTCCTTCCAGATCGACAATCCACGATCTTGTGACTAAATTTGAGACCACTGGTTCAGTACAAAATAAGAAACACACGCGAAGGCGTACGGTTCTCACCGAAGAAAAATTAGACGAAATTGGCGAAAATTTGGAACGTTCACCACAAAAATCATTACCGAAATTAGCACAAGTTGGGATTTCATTATCTTTTGCACATACAGCAACAAAGTTGTTAAAACTCAAACCTTACAAGTGTACACGTGTTCATTGTCTAAACCAAGGTGATCCCATAGCACGTGTGCGAGAGGACAACATTTCCAGCATTTTCTATAAGGTAAGAAACAGTTCAAGGACGGGTGGCAGGCAGGGTGAATTGCGGGAGGAAGAGACAGCACTGCGTGTCGGATGAAACTCCGTGAGGCCGGTCCGGTTTTATATTGGAAGCCCTTTATATATATATTCTAATAATCATAATATTTTTAATCTTTGTAAATTTACCTTTAATTAGATACCAAACATGATCTATTTATTATGTTCTATAATTAGGGCCTATAATTCTCGATACAAAAGAAAGCCCTTACACAGAGATCCTGTCCTGGTACCCGTCTGGGTTCAATTCAGGAGGATGACTGGGTACCCATAGGGGTACGGAGGTCAACCGGATACATAATATGCCTATATTTACGTATAAGAAGAAGATCTTAACTATATTTTCATCAATGGGCATACACCTACAAATTACATGAGAATGATAAAGATTCCTTCTATTGCCTACGGGAAAAAAAAAATCCTACTCCAGATACGTTGTAAAAGTTGTATTGGGCGATTTGAATGCTCAAATTGGTAAAGAGAAAGTTTCCCCCTCCTACGATTAGAAAATACGATATACAGAAGACAACTGATAATAATGAGCACAGATTAAGCTTTGTCACCTCAAGAGGATTAATAATAATTGCAAGTAGAATGTTCCCTCACAAAACAACCATAAATATGCATGGTAAGCACCAGATGGACACATGAGCCAATAGATTAAATATAGACAGTAGACACAAGTTATATATCTTGGATATAAGGTCCTATAGAGGGGTAAGTATAGATTCCTTATCACCCTCTTGTGATATTAAAACTTCATTCAAGATCTCCACTTATAAACAAGAAAAAACATATGAGAAATATTCTACTGAAAAACAAAAAAGCTTGAAATAACCACAAAATATAAACACAATATCCATCCATCCATAGTAATTCTGCCCGAGGCCAGGCCTTTCACTGCAACCATAACATTTTCATGCTATGCTTTGCAGCTTTACTAGGGAAGTTATAGGTGTGGTAGCTTCCCGTTGCTTTCCACACCAGTGAAGGATGATGATGATAATGATAAGGATGATGATGATGGCCGGATGATTTTCGGGGACCGTTGGGCCTTAAGCTTCCTGACATTTGTCTTACAAGCGAGGAAAAATCTCGGAAAAACCTCACCCAGAAGCCTGTACCGACCGGGAATCGAACCCGGGCCCACTGCGTGATAACGCAGCACGCTACCTCGACACCACAGCGGTGGACAAAAACACAATATTGATGATGAAATTAAGATAATATGCGATACACGCACATGTATCAATGAACAATGAAACAACACTGAAAAATATAATTAACCTTGTAGCTATAGAAACACAAGGATTAACATCCAAGCCTAAGATAAAATATTGGTTTCACCAAGATTGTAGAAAAAAAACACAAAAAAACACTTCTAAATGATTAAAACAAATAACACAAAAATATGTATAAATATAAAAAAAAAATAGAAGAAATAAAATTAATGGGAGAATGAAAAGAGGCTTTGAAAACCTGAAAATCATGGATATATAACAAATAAGACAGAAAAAAGAAAATAAAAATTCCTCAATTTATAAGTTATTTTAAATTCAAGAATATTATTTGATAGAGATTTTAACAATACGAATTTAACGAACGAAATACACATCCTAAAGGGATACGAGTAGTATATTTTAATGAAATATTAAATTCTGAGAGAGATGTAAATCTTGACCAATATGGAACAATGAGTACTGATAGTACTGGCGATTTGGAACTTAATCTTACGCTCGAGTACTTTGAGGAGACGTAAAGCGATTAAACAAATCAAAGTACCCGGCATAGAGAAAATACAGGAAGAACTCCTTAAAGGTAGTGGTACAAAATTAATACCAACGTTAAAGCCACTACCTACAGTATGGAAAAGAAGAAACAATTTCTGATGAAATATGAAATAAATTTATTAAGTTTCCAATCTATATCTTCTTGCTCTTGAATGCTTAACATAAAACCTAGATAAATACATGTAATGGAATTATATATTACTATTTTGGAACTTACAGGGAACTTTAATTGAATACTATAGGTTTCGTTTAAATGTAGAAAATTAATGTAATGTATTTTTCATCATAATTTTATTCAGCGCTATGGCCTTGGTGGACTTTGGCTTCCTTCACAATCTTCTTTTAATAATTAATCTCATCCTGTGATCTTCTCGCCATCTCTTCATCTTTTTAATATAGGCCTATTCTTCTACGCCCTGAAGTCATTTATTCCGGGTCTTCCTCTATGACCAACTCCAATAAACTCATTTCTTAAAACTTTTTTGACATTCTCCCAACTTCTAAGCGAAATATATTACCAGGTCAAACGGTCTGGTAGACTTAATATTTTAAAAATAAATGATCCATATAATATTACGTTTATTACAGGGTTGTTTTTATTTAAATATGATTTCCTCACAAACAGGGAACTTTTATTTTATCTTTAAAATAGTGTATTATTTTAGCAGTTTCATTAGTTTGCTTTAAAGTTCACGTAACGGCAGAGATAGCTTTATTTATGATATTCTTGTATCTGGTTTAGATCTTATCCCGAAAGCTGTACCGGCGGAGCACTTGCTACCGAAAGGCTTTCCCATGCCGGACGGGCCGAAGGCTATAAACCAGTCGAAAAAAGTACTTTGGTCGAAAAAGTGACGATCTTTCACCGTAAAAATGAACCGTCAAGAAACGGTAATGGAAATGGGTTCAACTGGAGTAACATTTTTCGAAGGTAAAATAGTCTCCTATTCGGTTCTACGGGGGGGAGTACATTATTGAATCCATGCCAAAGGATCAAATACAGGGACATGTTCCTAGAAACATGGAATGTTAGGACTTTATACGATAGTGGAGCGCTAGAGGCATTAACGCGGGGATTGGATAAATCACCCTTGGACATAGTTGTTTTACAGGAAGCTAGATGGACAGGAGAAGACAGTCAAGAATCAGGAAGCATGACAATGCCATGCCATATACTACGCGGGTGCAGAAACACCTGAATTTGGAACGGGCTTTTTAGTACGAAGTTGAATCCTCTGCGCTATCCGATATATTAAGTTTGTCAGTGATAGGATATCGTACATAATTATAAAGGGTAAACTACATGATTTTGTAATCGCAAACGTGCATAGTCACACAGAAGATGACAAAATCAAGAATGAATTCAATGAAGAATTAGAATGAGTATTTGATATTCTTTCACGATACTTATGAAAATACTTATGAGAATTGATTGCAAAAGTGGGGCGAGAAGATATTCAAGCCAACAATATGTAAATTCAGTCTGCATGAAGACACTAACGAAAATGGGGTTAGATTAGTCACCTCTGCCACATAAAAGGATATCACTATTAAAAGTACATCATTTTCAGCATAAGAATATGTTCATAAATCCACTTGAACGTCTCCAGATGGTGAAACTCGGAACCAGATAGATAATGTATTAGTGGACAACCGCTGGCACAGTAGCATAATCAATGTTAGATCAGTTAGAGGGCAGACTGCAATTCGGATTATCATCTGGTCAGGGTGAAAATCAGATGACGGCTATCGCTTATGAGAGGAACAAACGCTAAAGACGATTCTGAAAAAAAAAAATAATAAACTTGAAAATGATGAATTGCGGCATGAATACCAAATCAAAATTTTAATAGATTTGAAGTACTGGAATCTTCAGTTGACAATGTAGCAAACGAAGAGGAAACTAATATAAATAAAGAGTGGGAGGCTATAAGAGCTACTATTAAACTGTCAGGATCAGAGCATTGGTTATTTAAAAAAAGAGGCAAAACAAGAAATAGTTTGTTGAAGAATGTGCCGACATTATAAAGAAAAGAAAGCCAGCAAAAATTAATTGGTTATATGAGCCAAATGAGATAAATTTATAGCAATTGGGTAGTATTAGACGGTAAACTACTATGTTATTAAATAATAAAAAAGGAGGGAATATTTGAGAGAGAATATTAATTATCTTGAAACGAATGCAAAAATGGGAACATTAGAGAATTGTATTAGGTAATTAAAATAGAGAAGAAAGGGTTTCCGGCTACAACAAAATAATTAGGAATTAAAGTGGGGATGTGATTTCAGATTTGAGGAGTATATTAAATAGATGGAAAAGTTACCTTAATCAGCTATTAAATGTACACGTGGAACAGGATATTGAGAGAATAATTTACAGACAGCAGAAATGCTAATCACAGAACCAAGTAGATTAGAGGTTGAAATACCGATAGAAAAATTGAAGATGTATGAAGCAATAGGTTCAGATGGAATCCCAGGAGAACTGATGAATTAGGGGGAGGAACATTGATAGACAAGATACGTCGATTGCTTAGTATGATTTGGAAAAAGAAGCTCTTCAAGATGATTGGAAATAATGGATTTTCGTACAAATATATATCAAAGGATATAAAACTGATGCAACAACTATATTGGTATCTCACTACTTAGAACTCCGTACAAGATTCTAACAATAATATTAGTAAGCAGACATAGGTTCTCCCCACATTGATGAATATTTTAGGAGATCATCAATGTGTATTTAAAAGAAACAGGTCTACAACAGATCAGATATTTCGCATAAGACAGACTTTAGAAAATAAATGGGAATATAATGGTACTGTACATTAACTATATGTGGACTTCACAAAGGCAATTAAGAGGGAGAAGTTATATAGTATCCTGCTGGAGTTCGGAATTCCTGAAAAGTTAGTTAGGCATATAAGAATGTTTCTAAATGGCTCTAAGAGTAGGATGTGAGTAGGCAAACAGTTTTCGGATATATTTGAAATTTACAATAGGTTAAAGCAAGGATATGCACAATCTCCTTTATTACATATTCAATTTCGTACTAGTGCATACCTTCAAATTTTTAGAGGATGAAGAAGGCTAGTATTAACAAGCTGCTAGTTAATGTTGATGATGTTGGGAATATTGACGAGATACTAATAACCAATACACTTACTCTATTGAGTAACACTAAGAAATTGGGACTGGAAGTAAACATCAATAAAACTACCAACATTTCTCACAGTGATGGGAGAATACCGATTCCATACTCATCCAGAGAGCCCCCAATGTCCTTGTGCAGTCAAAAACAAGTATCTGACCTATTATACAGTTACAAATAGTCACCCGACAGTTTGTGTCTCTGTTGGGCCTGTGGTGCGGGGATCATGTCAGAAAGTATCTCTAAGGGAGAAGTTAAACTAAGGTAAAGAGAAAAGAAAATATATAGAAGAAAATAAAAGAAATACGAATATATAACAGAATAATAATAATAATGTCCACCGCTGTGGTCTCGAGGTAGCGTGCTGCCTTGTCACGCAGCGGGCCCGGGTTCGATCCCCGGTCGGGGGAAGTTTTCTGGGTGAGGTTTTTTATCGGGGTTTTTCCTCACCTGTAAGACAAATGTCAGGAAAACTTTAAGGCCCAAACGGTCCCCGAAATCATATGGTCATTATCATCATCATCATCCTTATCATCATCATCAAGATCATCCTTCACCGGTGCGGAAAGCAACGGGAAGCTACCACACCTATAATTCCCTAGTAAAGCTGCAAACATCGCATGAAAATGATTGTAGTGAAGGACCTGCCTTCAGGCAGAATTACTATGGAATAATGATGATGATAATAATAATAATAATAATAATAATAATAATTCTATGGCTGGACAAGCCAAGAAGGCCCCTAGCCTACCATCCGGCTACTGGCCTCACATCCACATGTGTCAATCACATAGGTAGATGATCATCTAGCCAGTGTAGGGGTGACATGTGATCAGCATGACGGGTCCCCTAGCCGTTATAGTTGGTCTTCTCAACCTGGTACCGCTATTTATTGTAGCTACCCAAATGCCTCACGATGCTGAATGGGCACCGGTCCCATACTGGCCGAAATACCATGAGAAAATTTCTTCCCCCATGGAGACTCGAACCAGCGCAAGTCCCGTAGCTCTGCGCCAAGGCTTCTTGCCTTAACCACTCGGCTACAGCGCGGGATATAACAGAATCATGTATTAAAAAAAAATTACAATTCTCACATAAATCAATATCTGAATACTTATCGTGGTCTTGTATAACATTTCAACCTACTGGTTGGTGGGCACTGGGTTATTCCTTCAAATTCAATGTTCATTGTAACGACCACATTAAAAATTATATTTGAGATAACCAGCTTATAATATGTGATTTCACCATTACGTCAGTTTTTAAAAATTGATTTAGTTTCATTGCGAGGTATTTGAATACCATTTATGGACAAATTATCCTTATGCTAACATACCTCCAACATTTTGGAAAACAAAAATATCAAAAATGAATTCTGGAAAGCTTGTTTTCCCGAATATATATAAGGCAAATAAAAGTTTGTGCTAGGATGCCTGCATAGCGCAGCTGGTAGCCCACTAACGTATCAAGTTAGAGGTCCTTGGTTCAAATCCCGGTTTTGGCATTTTATTCATATATATATATATATATATATATATATATTTTTTATTATTCCGGCTTTTACAATGAATATACATTTTTCCGGTACCCATGTTCACAGTTAACTACACATTTGTTTCAACACATTTTTCCATTCTTGTCTGTTCATCCATATATTTTCTTCTATTTCCCATTCCCTCTTAGTTTCATTGATTCCCTTAATCCACGTAATATTTCCTTCTCTGTGGTTCCCAGTCCATGATTATCTTAGGTAGTCTTCCTTCTTCCGTCCTTCTAATGTGTCCGTACCAATTTAATTGTTTCTTCTTTATAAAATCTAATATTGAATATTGTACCTGGATTTTTTCTTTTATATATATATATATATCTTCGGAGGACTGCAGGATACACACTACTAGATCACAAAAAAAATGAAGACATCTTAGAAGAATTACACATGGAATCTTTAGAAAACAAAATTTCTGATTATAAGTCAAGATGGATACAACATGTTCATCGAATGGAAGATCACAGAATACCCAAACTAATGTTAAGATATCAACCTGCAGGAAGAAGAAGACCAGGACGTCCACTCAAAGACTTCTGGATGGTGTTTCTCTTGAGGCCGAAACAGGTCAACAAATGGCCTAAATTCGTGAATGTACTATGATGATGATGATGATGATATATATATATATAGGCCTATATATATATATATATATATATACGCCGTAGCGTAGTGGTTAAGGCACTGAGCTACAAGCCGGAGGGTCGAGGGTTCAAGTCCCGTTGGGGTCAGGATTTTTAAACTGACCCAAACCCTCTGGCGGCACTATGGCCCTGGGGTCGACTCAGCCTCTAACGGAAATGAGTACCAGACGCTTGTTCTGGGGGTAAAGGCGGCCATCACGAAGGGCTGACAACCCGGCTGACATAAAGGGCCGATTGTCTAGAAAATGTGAGAGCCTTAACCTCTTACTACCCCTAGGGCCTCCGGGCCTGTTGTGGGATCACTTTACACTTTATATATATATATATATATATATATATATATATATATATATATATAGTATCAGTTATTAGTAGTAGTAGGACTTTATTAGACAAAAAGTAAGATATTTACAAATATGGGTCGCACGGGCAGTAAGCCGTACGTGCTGTTGACAGTCCGTTACAATAAAGAAATAATTGCTACTAGTGTGAAGAAAAATAAACAAAAAAAAGCAATAACATTACAATTACATAAAGAAAACGCAATAATATTACAATTAAATAATAACACAATAGCATTATACACTAAAAAAACAATAATATTACAATTACATAAAGAAAACACAGTAATATTACAATTAAATAATAACACAATAGCATTATACATTAATTAATTTATATATAATTATTAAGAATTAATGTTATTGCATTTTGATAACATATATTTATTCATGAATGAGTGTTGTTCTTATTTTCCGCGTTTTGTCCAGAAATTTACCCAAGTTTATCCAATTTTCTGGATTTACCAATAACTCGTAGCATGCCAATATTTCCCGATTTGAATTTAGAAATCTTTCCGGTAATAACTGACGTCTCCAATATTCTAAATCATTACATTGTCCTAATATATGTATCTCATCTTCAAATTTCCCGCACATTGGACATATTCGCATATCATGATCGTCGCTAATTTTTTGAAATTTCCATGCCCCTAGCCTAAACCAAGCAAGCCCTGATCTCTCTTTAAATCCTAGGTTGAGTTATTAAGTTACATACAAGAATATCACAACCGTAGGATGAATCATTTGCAACGAATGAATTCAAATGTAGTTCCCTAAGCTATGCTTTGTTATTGTCCAACATGAAGAAATTTCTGGGCAGTCCAAGGACACGGAAACGCTGGATACAAAATTCATCAGTAAGATCGTAATAGGCCTCTAATTCTAAGATTTGTATGGATAAAGAAGAAAATACATACATCTTTTGAATAAAAAGAATATGGGTCTGAACGAATTAACGATAAGAATATAGTTTTTTAAACTTTTATCCTCATTTTTTACCATATTCCACTTTTTTCTGCATTTAACTTTTTGAATGAGTAGCGAGTACGGACTCTCTGGAGTCAGCCTTACATCAGGAAGTAGCATTCCTTCCCACATGAGCTACAGGCAGGTCCTTCTGGCCCGGAAGGAAGTACCTGATAAGGATCACGGAAGCAGGGTTACGTGGAGGGTAGACTGGACTCATAAGCCGTGTAGAAGTCAACCAGTCTAGGAAAAGAAGTCTTCAAAATCATACTGCTGTCCCTTCAGGTTGAAGGTTGATTCTGAGGGTTGGTACTTCACCAGTGCAGTGTATTAAACACGCCATACTATCAAAATATAAAATTGAGCACAAATACAGACCCATGGGATGAGGAGATGTGGAGCGGCCAAAACGACGATATGGCAATGGTGTGAATAGTTCTGGACTTCAGTATAACAACTGGGATGGAACAAGCAATATGGCCTAACCCTTATGATCAACTTATTTTGACACCAATATAAATACAGGTACAAACTCAGACTCAAGGTGGACATTTAAAATCACATACTCCGCCGATAATCGAACCGTTGGTCATTGGACTGGTAGGTGGGGACTCTACTGACCACGCCACGCCGACGGACTTAGGTTCTGGTTCGATCATGTACTCAAATAGTGGCTGGAAGATAGGCGATGGACCATACTGTTAGGAATATAAATCTATCACTTCGCATCCCTCTAAACAGAGTTATCCATTATTCTAATTCCTATACTCTATCCACTGCTAGACTCTCGAACTACTTACCACAAGACATTAGGTACTGCTGGACATTAGCTTCCTTTAAATAAATTTAAATATATTTCTCTTATAATATTGTTTTTCAGCGGATTAATTGACGGTTTTAGATTTTACGCTTTTCCTAATAATACTGGCTTCATTTTAATTTTTGTTCTTAATTTGTATAAATATTTATTTATAATTATTTAATAGGCCTATATGTTATTAAATTATTGAATTTTTGTGCATTCATAATTTTCACTAATAATATTGGCTTCATTTTAATTTAATTTGTACATATATGTATTTATTTATAATTATTTATTTTATATATTATAATTATTATTTATTTGTTAGGGTCATGAAATTTAAATATTTAGGAATAAAAATGAATAGCAGCAACAGAAAATCAGATGAAATTCTCCATCAAGAAAATAATGCAAACAAAATATCGAGATGTTTAAACAATACTGTTTGGAAAAATAAAAATTTAAGAATATATACAAAAGTAAGAATTTACAAATCTGTCATAAGACCAGTTCTAACATATGGTTGTGAATGCCGAACAGAAACTAAAAAACAAAACAAATCAATGAAACAACCGAAATGAAAGTAAAAAAATCGTAGGAAAATCGCTGAGAGAGAAAGTTCGCAGCTCTGTAATTAGAGAAGAATGTGAAATTGAACCTATAAACCTCCGGATAAATGATAGAAGACTAAATTGGAACACATAGATAGAATGGAGAACAGTATACTAGTGAAGAAAGTACGTGACTGGACACCTCAGCAGAAAAGGCCTATAGGAATACCACAACTACGATGGAAGGACGCCACCTTACCATGAACCTGAAGTGAATGGACACGCAAGAAGCTGTCTGCTTTCATGTGTAGAGGAAGAAGAAGAAAATTATTTATTCTCTATTATCATATTATGTACTTTTCTGCATTTAATATTTTTCACTGGTTTAGTGGTAGAAATAGCCTTAGCACTTTAATTCTCACAGTTTAACCCATTCGCCTCAAAAGACGAGATAGACTCGCCGGCATTTAAATGGCCTTTAACTCAGATGACGAGGTACACTCGCTTAACTCAATTGTTATATATTTAGCAATATTTTGTATATCCCTTGGCAGGATAATCTTTTGTTAACATTTATGAATAGTAGAGGAACGTGTTTTGGCCTTCGCCCTTATTGTGATCTCAAGTACCATTATATTTTGTTTGTTTTGAATCTCTGAAAGTAGACAATATAATTTACGGTGACTTAAATCCGGTTTCTAGGGAAATGCATTGGACATTTAAATCTGAAACAAATGGATTAAATAAATTAATAAAATAATAAATAAATACGTAATAGTATTACTATTATCACTATTATTGTAACAATTATACATATAACTATTATTAGAGGGCGGATTTCTAAGACCTAAAAGAATTAAGGTTTTTTATGACCTAAAAAGTTTTAAATATGATCCGAAAAGGCAAAAATGTGACCTTATAGTTTAATAATTTAATTAAACATTTTATAATACAATGTAAATGTTCATTCGCATAAATTTTACAAACTTTTCAACATCCTCTGAAAGCTGGAGTTGTAACGGTCAGGTCTTTCAAGGAATTTCCAAGAATAAAAAGCGACAATCAAACAAGTGAACTTATAACCTGCGACTTACATATGTTGGTTTTTTTTTAACTTGGCTGACGATTTTTGAAACATCCGAACTGTGACAGAAATATAACAATATTATAGAAATATAACAATATTATAGACATATAATAATATTATAGAAATATAACAATATTATAGAAATTAGAAGAAAAAATAAAAAAAAGAGAAATATGATTTTTAAGATACAATAAAGAATCACTAAATTTTCACCAAAAAACCTATATAAATATTATTTACTTACGTACAACTCAAAATACAAAAAACATACGTGTCGTAAGAATCCGCCCCTAATCATTATTATTATTATTATTATTATTATTATTATTATTATTATTATACCTGGAAGAAGAAGGAAAGGAAGACGTCGAAACTCGTGGATGCAAGAAATAAGAACGGGAATGAGAACAAGAGGACTGGAGGACATGGAGAGGATGGATAGAGACGTGTGGATAAGAAAAATAAAACTTTAGGCACAGAAAGATGTGTATACATTAAACATCTGTATATAAATAAAACATATTATTATTATTTTGTGTGTGTATTAGTGTGTGTGCACGTGCGTGCGTGTTTCTAATTCCACCCACTGCATTTTACGTGGGAGGATACATGGCGTTAATGTGGCATATTTTGAATTCACGCGGACCACTTCGGCAGACTACTATACGTACATAGATGATGCATTCTTGTATTGTGTACAGCGATGAGTGTATGTTTATGTTTGTGTAGAGAAAGGTATGTTGTTTGAGATATGATGAAGACAAGGGAGAAGGTGAAACTCAGTGCCGGCACGTAGCATACTCGTATCGAAAAGAACTATGAAGGCCTCCAGGCTTAACGTCCCCATTCGACGGATGAATCGCTATCAACAGTACCACATGCCTTCTCAACATGTTAAAATAAACAGTCAATAGGCCCAATTCACCAATTAATGATTAAAATGGTCAACATGTTTCTACAGCTAAGCTGCTATTCTCAAGACCAGATACTGAGCCAATATTGAGCCAATATCTGGTCTTGAGAATGACAGCTTAGCTGTAGAAATATGTTGACCATTTTAATCATTAATTGGTGAATTGGACCTATTGACTGTTTATTTCAATATTTTATCACCAAGAAGATCACTTGTGTATTAAATTCTCAACATATGTACTGCGGAGAGTTTTGCAATTTAATACAGGAATCTGGTGTACAATACGGTGATTAAAAATTGTACACCACCACTTCTCCTGGCCTCGAGATTGAAAATTTTGGAATTAAATCAATTTAACAATATAATTTTTCACCCCTCCCGGGTATCAAATCCGGGCCTACTAGTCAGGAGGCAGGCATGCTGCCATCTGAGCCATCACGACGGACGTTTATCTATCAGCAGCCAGAATAGCGGATGTTTATTATTGTTATTTATTATTATTATTATTGTGGAAAGCAACGGGAAGCTACCACACCTACAATTCCCTAGTAAAGCTGCAAGCATAGCATGAAAGTGCTATGATTGCAGTGAAGGACCTGCTTTCGGGCAGAATTACAATGTGAATGGATGGATTATTATTATTGTTATTATTATTATTAACATTATCTTATTCTTCTTCTGCTTCATGAAATTAGGCCTTTTGACCTGTTTTCACATCAACTGGGATTTAATGAATCCTCCCATCTAGTAAATGGGCGTCCAACATTTCTATGTCTTATTGGTTTGTACTTTAGTAACAGCTGAGGGATACTATCTGTAGGCATTCTCTTGACATGTTCATACCAGTTGTTTCTCATATTGTCAATTCTATTTGTTAAATTAAAAATATTTAAGTCCTTCCTAATATCCTCACTTCTTTTCTTGTCCAAAATTGTCACACTCGCTACTGAACGTAGGAACTTCATTTCTGCAGTTTCTATTTTCCTTCTGTCTGAACGGTTAAGAGTCCAATTTTCACTTGCATATGTTAAGACAGGCACTGCCATAATTTTGTAAAATTTTAGTTGTGTGCTCCTCAAATTTTATTTTTCAGTGTCCGTCTTATAGTGCCATACATTCTGTAAAATCTATTTAATATAATATTAATATCTTCCTTCTGGCAGTATGATACGTTGCATCCTAAATAATTATTATAATTATTATTATTACTATTAGGATGGCTTCTAGAAATTCAAGAAGATACAAATTAGAAATACTAAAAATCAGAGAAATAATAGATATTCAAAAGGATGTTCTACAAGTTATTGAAGAACGAAGACAAATGGTTTGGTCACGTAAAGAGAATGTCAGATGACAGGATATCTAAAATGACATTAAATTTTGAAGCGAGGACAACAGAAGAAGAAGAGACCAAAAGAACAGTGGATTCAAAGAGTGCATAGGAGTATGGTGTCGAGAGAGTGATGCAGAGAATAGGAATTTATGGAGAAGTAAAACTTGGAATGGGTTGTAGGAAAACGACTGTATAATAAAAAAATTCCTAATAAAGGAAGGGAATAATAATAATCCATCCTTATCCATAATAATTCTGCCTGATGGCAGGTCTTTCACTGCAATCATAGCACTTTCACGCTATGCTGTGCAATTGTACTAGGGAATTATATGTGTGGTAGCTTCCCGTTGCTTTCCATACCTGTGAAGGATGATGATGACAATGATAAGAATGATGATGGTGGCCGGATGATTTTCGGGGACCGATGGGCCCTAAGCTTTCTGACATTTGTCTTACAGGTGAATAAAAACCTCGGAAAATAAAACTCATCCAGGAGCTTGTCCTGACCGGGAATCGAACCCGGGCCCGCTGCGTGACAAGGCAGCACGCTACCTCGAGACCACAGCGGTAGGCAATAATAATAACAATAATAATATAATAATAATAATAATAATAATAATAATAATAATCTATCTCTCTATCTTCGGGTTTTTACAGCTGCTGCCGTCTTCCCGTGCCAAACCTCCAAAGCCTACGGTCTTGGACATCTTTGATGCTTAGCCCTCTAGCTTGCATTACTGTCTTCATGTTTTCCTTCCATGTTAACCTTGGTCTTCCTCTTTTCTTCTTTCTATTCGGATGCCATTCATATAGTTGCTTCGGCCATCGCTCATCTTCCATTCTTAAAACATGTCCTAACCACTTTAATTCCTTTTCCTCGATTCTTTCAATTATGCTTTCTTCTGCTTCCATTATGTTTCTAATTTCCTTATTTGTGACACGTTCTAATTTAGACTTTCTGGCACTTCTTCGTAAATAATCCATTTCTAGAGCTATTAGTCTATTTTTGTAGTACTTATTGATTGTCCATACCTCACTTCCGTACATTGCAACAGATTCCACCAATGTTTTACCAATATATTTTTTTGTGTCTCTCCAAATATGTTTATCCCACCATATGCAATTTAATGATGATATTATTTTGCTACTCAATTCAATTCTATGTTTTATGTTCTCTTTTCCTATACCTTCGATGTTATCCATAATTATTCCCAAATACTTAGTTTGTTTCACTTGCTTTATTTGGATTCCTTCTTCCAATATTAAATTTTCTCTTTCATTGCTATTTATTGCCAGATATTCTGTTTTTTGTAAATTTACTGTGAGACCCCATGATTCATATGTGTTTTTCAACCTTTTTATCATGAATTCCATATCAAATTTGTCTTGCGCTAAAACCAGTTGATCATCAGCAAATTGTAATGTCAGCAAAAATCTGTTGCCTATTGGGATCCCCATACCTTTGCAGCTTTGTTTCCATTTCGTTAATATAAATTCTACATAAATATTAAATAAAATTGGTGATAGACTGCACCCTTGTTTCAATCCCTTTGAGGTATTTATAGGATTAGACATTATGTTTCCCATTTTAACATAAGGGGAGTTATCTTTATAGATTTGTTTAATAATTTCTATTAGGTTTCTGTCAATATTGTATTTCTCCAATACTTCCCATAATTTGTTCCTCGGAATTTTGATCTTCTCCTAATTTGTCTTTAACATCTTTTTGTAACTTTGTTTTTTAATAACTTCGTAAATATTCTATATAATGTGTTATTTATAGTTAGTCCTCTGTAGTTTTTTGCGTCTCTTCTATCGCCCTTCTTGTATATTGGTACAATGTAGCTTATTTTCCATTCATCAGGAATCTTCTGTATTGCAATGCACTTATTAAACAAGTCCCTCAATCTACCTATTAAATTTTTTGGTCATATTTAATTAACTCATTGGGTATGTTTCCCGGCCCTGGTGCCTTTTTATTCTTTAGGGTTTGAATTTCTAATTCCATATCTATAGTATCAAATTTCAGGGCGTTCATTTCTATAGTTAGATTTTCTGTTGTTTCCATAAACTCATTTCTAGTTTCTGACAGTAAAGCTTTGTAATGTTTTTCTGCGTCTGATTTTGCTAACAAATTTATCTTGCTGGATCCTTGGTTGGTTTTCAGTGGTTTTAGAAATCTCCATACTTCTGATGATTGTGATCCTCCTATATAACTTTCTATTTCTTGGCATTTGCTTTTCCATAATTTGTTTTTCTTCTATAACTTTCCTTTTAACTTTGGCGTTTGTTCTCTTGTATTCTATCCAATTTTCTGTTGTTTTATTTGCCAACCATTCTAAGTAGCATTTTTTCTTCTTTTTGGTTAATTCTTCAATATCATCATTCCACCAATCTTGTGTATTTTGTTTTTTATTTATTGTGCCTAATGCTTCTTTTGCTGCCGAATGTATTTCCTTTAATTGATTATATTCTTCTTCTATGTCTTCTTTGTAATCCTAATTCTCAATTTTAATCCTCAGTCTTTCTTTATATAATAATAATAATAATAATAAAATAATAATAATAATAATAATATAATAATAATAATAATAATAATAATAATAATATTATTATTATTATTATTATTCATAGCTCTCGCAAACATAACAGGATTTCACTAAAATTGCTAATATTAACTATTATCATTATTATCATTATTATTATTATTATTACTATTATTATTCGTAGCTCTCGCAAACATAACAGAATTTCACTAAACTTGCAATTATTAACTATTATCATTATTATAATTATAATAATAATAATAATAATAATAATAATAATAATAATAATTATTATTATTATTCGTAGCTCTCGCAAACATAACAGGATTTCACTAAAATTGCGCACAACATGTTAGGTCTTAGCCGATATAACAAGTTCCTTAAGTTTGACACATTGCTATAACCAAAATTATAGTTTACTTCTAACATTTGATGATATCGATGATGTGTTGAACAATTCCAAGAGAAACCTCACGTCTAACAAACAACCAAGATAAACAAATGGTTAACTTCGCAAAGCTAGTTAGAGATACCTTCATATTGAATATCATTCCCACATCGTTAGTGGACTCTGTAATTGATGCAACTTACATTTTGTAAGCAAAAACCACGCTCACAATATACAGCATCTTCCTTCAAGAGAAATTTGTGTTGAGAAACTCGTAAAAGCTGGTATTTAGCGAGAAAATTAGGCATCTCCAGAGGAGAATTCTATATTAACTTTGTAAGACTCCAGGGAATCTTAGATAATTGAAGACAGCTCCCGGTGTTTACAAGGTATAATTACAGTGGCGTTGATTCTAGAGAATCTAGGTAATTGAAGACAATCACTTATTCTAACACGTTTAATTTTCAGTGGCGTATATTCTGGGAAATGTTGAAATATGTTGTTATTATTATTGTCTAATTGCGGATGACCAAATAATAATTGCTAAAGAATATGAAGACATGGAGTTTTATGTTGAGAAAATTATTGGACGAATACGTTAAGGGGAGTTTAAAAATAAATTAGAAAAAAGTTATATGGGATGTGGAGCAGAAACCGAAGATTTAATATTAGAAGATCAGATGAGGTATATTAGATGTGAAGAATTTGAGTATCTGGGAGTAAAAATGGATAAAGAGGACAAATAAGAAAGTGATATTAAGAACTGAATAAATAAAGGTAGAGCAATAACAGCACGATAAATGGAGTCTTATGGAACAGACATATAACCAAAAAAATAAGTTGCTAATATATAATTCAATAGTGAGAAGTACTGTCACATATGGAGCTGAAGTTTGGAAATTCAACAAAAACTTGGAACAAAAACTTATGTCGATGGAAATGGATTTCTTGTGGAGAGCAGCAAGATGTTCAAAATTAGAAAAAAATAACAAGTACCGTCATACGAGAAAAAATAAATATTAGATATTCAATAGTAGATTATATACGATAAAAGCAAATAAATTGGTATGGGCATTACGACGAATGGAAGAAGAAAGGTTATCCAGGAAAACATTGGAATGGCGTCCACCTTGAAGAAGAAGGAAAGGAAGACCTCGAAACTCGTGGATGCAAGAAATAAGAGCTGGAATGAGAACAAGAGACTGGAGGACATGGAGTGAATGGATAGAGACGAGTGGAGAAGGAAAATAAAACTTTAGGCACAGAAAGATGTGTAAACATTGAAAATCTGTATATAAATAAAAATAAACTCGTACCTTTTACGCAATACTAAGTTTTCTAAAACAGCTGTTCTTTTAGTCATACCACTCAATATTAGAAATACTTCTATAGAAGTATTCTCGAATGAAACGAAGAAAATAAATCCGTCACCAGGAACTGCGTAAACTACGTGAATTCTTCAGTAAATCAAATTTACGGACCAATTTTGCTGATTTATGGACAATATTATATGTTAATTAAATCGTATGTAATAGTTTGGTTGGAAGAAAAGCAAAGTGGCAGCTAGAGGGATTTTTAAATTTAAGCTTCCAGGTAAACCCCCACTTCTAATGATCGCAATTGGAAAATTTTTAAAGAACGGCTTTCTAGTTTTAATTTCAATACCGTATATTCAGTTTCGTTGCAAACAAATTAAAATTACGGCCGCTAGAGCTGTTTTTAAAATTTCGCTTTAGGTTAACGTCCACTCCTGCTAAAGGTCCAATTCTGCTCATTGCAGAATATGTTCTTAGATTTCATAATTTATTGCTATATACAGAGTTTGGTACATAAAAACAAACATTACGACCGTAGCCAAGCGGTTTAAGACATGCTGCCATGGTGAAGTACTACGGGATTTGCTCTGGTTCGAATCCTCACGGGGAAGACATTTTCTCATGGATTTTGGGCCATTAAGAGACAAATAAGCATCCAGCATTATGAGGAATTTTGGTAGATATAATAAGTGGCTTCAACTTGAGAAAAACAGCAATGCCGGCTGGGAGACCGGAGTGACCACATGTCACCCCTATAATGTCCTCCCACAGTTGTGATCAATACATGTGGATGTGAGACCAGAAGCCGACTGTACTGCAAATAACCTTCTAGACCTGTCATGAGTCTGTGCAGATTCCATAGCACTGAGCTAAGACATGATGCATTAGACCATTCGGCTACTAAGCGGAACATGGATCATATTACTGTCTATTATTTTGGAATATTTTACCTGAACATTCTGCGTGCAATAAGGCATTTCAAAGCAAAACATTAACGGATAGTAAAACCTTATAGCAGTGGTATTCAAGACTTTATGACTCCCGACTCCCCTCTCATAATCATCTTCTTGGATTAGTCCTGTTGGTCTGCTCCGACATCATGAAGTTATAAAGCAGTTTTGCCACCTTTTTATAGCTCTTCCAGCAGTGTTATTTCCTTACTGCAATAATAACTTACGGATTACTATTTTCCATTCTGTTAATACAGTTCATCCATTTTCTGTTATAGTGTTCAATTGTTTCTGTTATATTGAAAATATTTCATTCTTCCCTGATGATGGTATTTTTAATCTGGTCTGAAAGTTAACCACCTGTTGTTCTTAAATATTTCATCTCTGTTGTTCCTATTTATCTTCTGTCTGATCCGTTAGTGACTGCCATCACTTTAGAACATTTCATTGAGATCTCTCTCAGTTTGTTGTGTAAGAGTTCTTCTTATGGTGCCACAGACAATTTTAAAATTGACAAATTTCCAATCTATATTATGTTCCTTTTGATTGTGTGTCATGCAAACTAAATAATATTGTGTTTTCTAATGCCACCCGTTATCTATTTTCAATTCACGCGGACCTATTCGCAGACCACAAATGTAGATGTATTCTTGTGTTGGATAAAGAGAGGAGTGTAGGATGAGTGCATGTTTATGTAGAGTGAAGTGTTTTGTATGAGGGATGATGATGATGATGATGATGAAGACAAGGGAGAAGGTGAAACCCACTTAGCCTATTTCTATTGAAAAACACCAAGAGGGCCGCCAGTCTTAACGCCCTCATCCGACGGACGAATGGCTATGAACAGTACTGCATGCCTTCGCAACACATAAACTGCGGAAAGGTCCTGGTGTACAGTGATTAAAATTGTACACCATCACCTCTCCTGGCCCCGAGATTGAAAATTTTACAATTAAATTTAAATTTAACCCTCAACTGGTAGGGAGAAATTTCTGTTACATAGCTGGTAGGGTGGGGTCATTATGAACCTGATAATATAATAAAGGAAATGCATACATTTGGACTTTATTATTTGACTATATCTGACATAATATATTAACCTAATAAATTACAACTTCTTCACACCTAATTTCAACGAAGTACATCACGTCTAAATAACAGAGTTTAATTTATATTTCTTGGAAAGCATTAAAAAATATATTTTGGACACACATTGTACATTCAGACATATACATTGGCTATATAATAAACATGTAGGAATTGCACTAATAAAGTAAACCAAGATCAATTACACATGTATAACAATATTAAATCTAATTAAAATTTGAAAGTTGATATTAGTACGACTAAGTAATAGAAAATAATTCCTTCTTTCCTCTTCTTCTCCGGCTTTCCCCTACTTATAGATTTGGCGTCTTCAGCTTCCATTTATTTCTATAATTCCAATCTCCTTCTTCCATATTCATATCGTTCATTATAGTTCTGACATCGGTTTTCATTTCCATCTTGGTCTCCCACGTTTATTTCTTCCAGGGGTGATCATTTGTATATACTTTTGGCCATCTTTCATTTTACATTATTTGTACATGGCCGTACTATTTAAGGGTTTGATTTTCAATCCTCTTAACAACAGACGTGGTAACATTCATTTCTCTCCAAAGGAAATCATTTTTTATTTAACCCTTTCTCGTTTTTTTGTGGCTTCTTTTAAAATAAGCAAATTCAACTATTCTAATGTTATTATTTTGTACTTCCGTCAACCCTCTATGGTATCTTTACCTTGTCGTGGTGGAGTGGCTTGCGTGCTTAAATTATCCTGAGAGCTATGCCGGCGGTAGCATTGCTGCCGATAGGGTTACCCATGCCGGACTGGTCGAAGGTGATAAGCCAGACGAAAAAAGTACCTTGGTCGAAAGAGTGACGATATTTCACCGTAAAAATACAACCGTCAAGAAATGTGGACATGGGTTCAACTGGGGTAAAATTTTCCAGAGGTCAAATAGTCCCCCATTCGGATCTCCGGGCGGGGACTACTTCAGGGAACCCATGCCAAAGGCTCAAACACAGGGACATGTTCCTAGGAACATGGAATGTTAGGACTTTGTACAATAGCGGGGCACTAGAGATATTAACGCGGGAATTAGATAAATCGCCCTTGGATATAGTCGCTTTACAGGAAGTTAGGTGGCCAGGAGAAGGTAGTCAGGAATCAGGAAGCATTGCATTATACTACGGGGGTGCAAAAGACCTGCATTTGGAACGGGTTTTTTAGTCAGAAGGAGGATCCTATCCGCTATCCGAAATATTAAGTTTCTTAGTTATAGGATATCATACATAATTCAAAAGGTTAAACAACATAATTTTATAATTGTAAATGTACATGCCCACACAGAAGGATCAAGGATGAGTTCTATGAAGAATTAGAATGCGTATTTGATAGACTTTCACGATATCATATGCAAATTGTCTTGGGAGATTTTAATGCAAAAGTGGGGCAGGAAGATATATTCAAACCAACAATAGGCAAATTCAGTCTTCATGAAGATAGTAACGACAACGGGGTTAGATTAGTCACATTTGCCACATCGAAGAATCTCATTGTTAAGAGCACAACATTTCAGCATAAGGATATTCATAAATACACCTGGACGTCCCTAGATGGAGAAACTCGGAACCAGATAGATCATGTATTAGTGGACAAACGCTGGCCCCGTAGCATCATCGATGTTAGATTAGTTAGAGGGACAGACTGCAATTCGGATCATCATCTGGTCAGAGTGAAAATCAGACAACGGCTATTGCTAACGAGAGGAACAAACGCTAAAGACGATTCTGTAAAATTTGAATTAAGAAACCTTGAAGAATGATTAAATTCGGCAGGAATATCAAATCAAAATTGCTAATAGATTTGATGTACTGAAATCGTCAGATGACAATGTGGAAAACGAAGAAGAAACTGATATAAATAAAGAATGGGAGGCTATAAGAGATACTATTAAATTGTCAGCATCAGAAAGCATTGGTTGTTTAAAAAAGAGGCAAAACAAGAAATGGTTTGATGAGGAATGTGCCGACATTGTAAAGAAAAGAAAGATAGCAAAAATGAAATGGTTAGACGAGCCAAATGAGGTAAATTTAGAGCAATTGGGTAGTATTAGATGGGAAACCACCAAGTTACTAAAAAGTAAAAAGAGGGAATATTTGAGAGAGAAGATTAATGATCTTGAAATGAACGCAACAAACAGGAACATTAGAGAATTGTATCAGGGAATCAGTATAGAGAAGAAAGGGTTTCAGGCTAGAGTAAACATAATCCGGAATGAAAATGGGAATATGATTGCAAATTCCGGGAGTGTATTAAATAGATGGAAAAGTTACTTTAATCAGCTATTAAATGTACATACAGAACAGGAATTGAAGAGGATAATTTACAGACAGTAAAAATGCTAGTCGCAGAACCAAGTGCATTAGAGGTCGAAATGGCGATTGAAAAATTGAAGATGTATAAAGCATCAGGTTCAGATGAGATCCCAGCAGAACTGATAAAATCATGGGGAGAAAAATTGATGGACAAGATACTCTGGTTGCTTAGTATGATTTGGGAAAAAGAAGCTCTTTCAGATGAATGGAAAGAATCAATTATCGTACCAATTTGTAAGGAAAGGAGATAAAACTGATTGCAACAACTACAGGGGCATCTCATTACTTTCAACTTCGTACAAAATTCTAACAAATATATTAGTCAGCAGACTTACTCCCTATATTGATGGCATTCTAGGAGGCCATCAATATGCATTTACAAGAAACAGGTCTACAACAGATCAGATTTTTAGGATAAGACAGATTTTAGAAAAGAAATGGGAATATAATGGTACTGTACATCAACTATACGTAGACTTCAAAAAAGCATATGATTCAATTAAGAGGGAAAAGTTATATAGTATCCTGTTGGAGTTCGGAATTCCTAAAAAGTTAGACTTATACGAATGTGTCTAAATGGCACAAAGAGTAGGGTACGTGTAGGAAAACAGTTTTCGGACACTTTTGAAATCCAGAATGGGTTGAAGCAAGGAGATGCACTATTTCCTCTACTATTTAATTTTGTACTAGAGCATGCCATCAAATCTTTAGAGAATGAGGAAGGCTTAAAACTCATTGGTATTAATAAGCTGTTTGTTTGTACTGATGATGTAGTACTATTGACCGATAACGAGGAGATACTAAAGGACAACACGCACACACTATTGAGTAACACTAAGAAATTATGACTGGAAGTAAATATCAATAAAACTAAATATATGATCACACGTAGAAATATAATGGAAATGGTCAGCTAATGACAAATGAGCGGAATTTCGAGGAAGTGGCTGAATTCAAATACCTAGGAACAATAATCACAAATAAGAATGAGATGCACAAAGAAATTAAACATAGGCTCAATTCTGGAAATGCGTGCTATTATGCATTGCAGAGACTCTTGATGTCCCAACTCCTGTCAAAAAACGTTAAACTGAAAATATATAAAACTATTATTCTACCTGTTATATTATATGGGTGCGAAACATGGACTCTTACTATAAGAGATGAAAGGAGATTACAAGTATTTGAAAATGAAAATAAAGTACTTAGGAAAAATGTTTGGACCAAAGAGAGATGAACAGACAGGTGAATGGAGAAGACTACATAACAATGAACTACATGGTCTTTATAGGAAGCCAGATATAATAAGAACAGTTAAGTCTCATAGACTGCGATGGGCAGGACATGTTGCACGTATGGGGAATGAAAGACTTGCATGGAAGCTTCTTGTAGGAGAGCCAGAAGGAAAACACCCAGTTGGTAGACCAAGAATGAGGTGGGAGAATAACATTAACTATGATTTGAGGGAAGTAGATTATACAGGGAATGATTGGAAAGCATTATCTCATAATAGGGATGTATGGAGAGCTTGTGTCCGCGCGGCCATGAACCTACGGGTTCGATAGTGCCAGTGAGTAAGTAAGTAAGTATGTACTTCCGTCAAAGGCCAAGTTTCACTTCCATATGATAAAATATTCTGTATTATACTCTTATTAATTTTCATTTTAGTTTCCTTGGTAATGTTTTTGTTCCAAATTATTCCATGTATTCTCTTAGTTCTATTGGTTGCCATTGCAATTTTAGTTTGTACATCTCCTTCACAGGTACCTAAACATGTAATTATTGACCCAAGATATTAAAAAAATTCACATTTTTTTATTTTCCCTGTTTCAAGTATCAGGTAATCCAAATTTTCTGTAAATTTATGTTCAGTCCCCATTTTTTATATTCTTCCATTAGTTTATTTATCATATATTTCATATCATCTTCATCCCCTGCAAAAATTATTTGATCATCTGCAAACAATAATGAATGTAGTATTTTTCCTCCTATAGTAATACCCATTTCAGAACATTTTCTATACCATAAATTAAGAGCCTGTTCTAAATAAATAGTGAAACATTTTTAAATGTTTATGAGTCGGGCAGTCCTTGATATACGAGGGGAGGGAATTCCAGTGTCGAGTGTCTGAAACAAGTAAGGGTGTAGAATAGTGAGATGTTCGATGTGGAGGGACAGCTAAAGTTAAATTTTCTCTCGTTCGTGTAAGATATGACGGGAATGATTTGTTTGGAAGCGAGTAGAAATATAAAGGAGTGATGAGACGTACAAAATGTTGTATATGAAGCAGAGGCATTGTATGTGGCGTTTCCATCGGATAATAGGATGTCAGACGTGTAGTCATATGCATTACCAACATATTAAGCGCGACAACAACGTGACGTCATAATGCACGCTTCTGGAGCCACACAGATGGCAGAGCGGAGTTTTCTTGTAAACTTAAGTAATGGATTTTATGATAAAGAAGTAACTTATATTTTTATCGTCCGGCCACGAGAATTGAATTTTGTGGAAGGCCAACGTGCCGGGTCTGCTAGTATATATATATATATATAATCACTCTTTCGCCCAAGGTAAGTCAGACAATTAAATTTATGCCTACTCCTTGGAACAATATAATTCCATAGGGTCCTTGATAAATTGGACATCTGCGGTTTTACAGGACTTCACATTTTATCATCCGGTTGCTTATCTGGGTTGTCGCCATGATTCCTCGCTTTGTTCTTGTTGTATTGGAATATTTTTCGCGGCCGGATTTTTCACAACTTTTATGAAGGTGGTCTTGGGCCTTCCCGTATTACAGGTAACCTGTGTGCTGTGCTATCATAATGTGTTTATTAAAATCTATATTAATCACTTCATACACTTTGTTCTTCACGTATCTAAACATCCAATGTCTATTCCTTAAATTTAAAAAAAAACACCACACCTTTTAATCTAAATTACTCTTGTAGATTGTTAATTTCATTTTATTTTTTCCACGACCTAAACTCTTTATCTTATATAAACGTTATATATTATAAAAGTCAATCTTTCACCCAACAGAGTTGGGTATTTAAGTTTACTCCTTATCCATAGTACGATAAACTTGAAACTTCTTTGCTAACCAGCTTAATACTGGCCTGACATCCATATATACCCATTTTAGAAATTGACGATCAAAATTCAAATAAATAGGTGAGGTGGCCAATATGTCGAAAAAAGTAATTTACAATGCATGATTAGGCGTTAGAACTCATGGTAAGAGATTTGGTTCTCTACAACTTTCTTCCATATCTATGATTATATTCATCCGGAGATTTAAAAGCTTGACTTAAAATTCTTTTCTATATTTCCATCCCATTACTTACCTAGTCCCATCTATAAGTCTTACATATTTATTGAGGAACTTTCGTACACTGGCTACTCACAATGTATTGACTTAGGTTTTCTATGATGATCTTGTAGAAAATTTCCGGGCTGTTCGCCGTTGTTTTGAGGCTTGTAGTTCCCCAACGTTTCGCCAGAGACTGCGTCCGACATCCTCAAGGGTTGTCTTTAGACTGGCAATTTTGTCGACTACCTGCTCTATTTATACATTTATCCGTGAAATTTATTTGCGTTACTTCGTAAATTGTATCTGCCTCCTGGTTGGTTAGCATTAGGGTCTTCCATTGCAATGAGAAAGAAGGCATAAAAACAGTATATAGGCCTACCACGAAAATCAAAATCCTCCTCAGACCGATTAAGGATCAATTTCATCCTCATCAATCAGCAGGCATATACAGGATCCCATGCAGTTGCGGCCAAGTGTATATAGGCACCATTAAACGCAGCATCACAACCAGACTTTAAAGAACACGAAAGATACAGCCGTCTTAAACAAGTGGAAAAGTCGGCAGTAGCTGAACACCCTCTACTTGAAGGCCATACAGTACAATATAACAACAAAAATATACTATCTAACTGCACACACTATTTTACCCGTCTGCAACGAGAAGTCATTGAAATATTCAAACATCAAAATAGTTACAAAAGAAAGGAAGAATCATTAAAATTCAACAAAGCATGGATACCAGTCTTAACAAAAGCCAGATATAAACCCCTACAAGGACAATCTACTAGAACATCAGACAGCAACCTCATTTATGCAATGGAAGACCCTAATGCTAACCAACCAGAAGGCAGATACAATTTACGAAGTAACGGACCGAGCAGAGAACATGTCACGGATAAATGTATAAATAGAGCAGGTAGTCGACAAAATTGCCTGCGGCCGTGCCCTGCGCACGGCTGGGTGTCTGACACACGCAGTAATTGATTCTGATTCGATGGCCAGCAGTGGAAGAGGAAGGAGCTCCTGATCGTCTAGAAGCACTCCAGCCTACCGGCAAGCGTAGCCTCAACGGACGGCATCCGGGAACGACTCCCTCGCACACAATCGTGCTCAGCGACTGCTCCCAGCGCCCCTAGCGGCAGCGACACGTGGTCAGGCAGCATAGCAAACTGTCCCGGCAGCATTTCTTTTTCAGCGAGGGTTCTTCATACCTACCCCCCCCCTGTTAGCACCTTTACCTCAAAAGGCAATAGGCCTTATCCCGTGTGCCCCTAGCTCGGCCCCTATCCCAGGGTCTTTGTCAGGGCACCTCCAACCGGTGATACCATTTACCAAACCTTAAATAAGAACCCTCACACAATGGGAAAGCCCAATAAGAAGAAGAGAACGAGCCGAAACGTCGCTCCCACTCCACCAATCGCGCAGCGAACGCGCCAGAAATCCCAAGCGGGGAAAATACAGCCATCGACGCCACAAACTGCAGCATCTCCTGCCAGACAAGCCGAGTTACCGATGACAGTCGACCGACCTCCGGGGGACTCACCGTCCAACGACGGCGGGGCCGCCGGGGGTTCAGGGACTCAGGTCTCGAGAGTCGACCGGTCTCCGGGGGACTCACCGTCCAACGACGGCGGGGCCACCGGGGGTTCGGGGACTCGAGTCGACCGGTCTCCGGAGGACCCACCATCCAACGATGGTGGGGCCACTGGAGGTTCGGGGTCACAGGACTCGCGTCAATCACAATCGAAACCCTCTCCACTGCTGATACGTCGGGAATTTACCGTCGAGTTGGCTGCTGCGAACAGGGTTTTCGCAGAAATCGAGCCGCGCGCATTCATTTGCGAACCAACGCCGCTCGGCACTAGGGTTAGGCTGACTTCATTGTCGGCCTATTACAAATACCGACAGCTGCTGCTGCAGCGTCACATTCCCTGCTTGCGAAGGGAATAAAAAATCGCGAGCTACAGCGCGTAAATTTGTAGTGAAAGGAATCGACTCGGGCGTGGATCCAACCGAGATCCAGGACGACCTCAAGGGTCATGGCCTCGAAGTCTTTCAGGTGGTCAACATGACCTCTGGGAGGACCAAGAGGCCGCTGCCAATTTTCGTAGCAGTCCTGGCGGAAGGGTCCAACGCAGCGGATATCCTCCAAATAAAACGACTCTGCCACTACAAAGTGAAAGTAGAAGCGTACCGCCGTGCTAAGGTCCCCAAGCCTGCCGCGCGCCCCGAAATAGCAGTACAGGCAATCCCTGCTGCTGATACTCAGGCAGTCTCAGTTGAGCTTGCTCCTGCTCCCCTTCCCAATAGCACAGGTTCGGAGGTGCCCATTGCCCTCCGACCTGAATCCCCTAGAAGGAGAAAAATAGTAGCCCAGGCCACTCCAGATACCGACAAACTGGCAGTCCCAGTCGAGCTTGCTCCTGCTGCCTTCACTCACAGCACAGGTTCAAAGGCGCCCCGTACCCCTCCACCTCTTCCCCCACGAAGCAGGGAATTATTCACGAAACCAGCAGTAACACAGACATCAAAGGCTTCACAAACCGAGACCGTAGGCTTGGCCACAGCTAAGCCCAAAAGAAAAACGGCCGTGGGCACTCAAACTGTCCCGGTACCGTACGAATCTACAGCCCCTCAGGAGGTTGTACGAAGGCCTACCATGGTCGATAGCACAGTGGGAACAGATGCCCTCTGTACATGTTGGACGGAATGCCCCACCTACGGTAATCCATTCTATCGGAATCTCGCCCACAATTTTTTCTCAACCTTTGAAGAAAACATCTATACGGGACAAACTAAGATGAACCTAAGACTCTATCTAACCTGGGATGGAGACAACATTGACATTATCGACAGTGAAGTCGTCACCTCCACGGACCCACCTCGGAGCAAACGCTACTAAAATAGGTGAATTACCGGTTATGCACCTTGAGAACCGGACGGCCCGGACCGATTTTGGCCATCTTTCGATAAATTATCACGTAACTTCACCCCCACTCTGCCAAGGTTTTCGGTGGTTTTCCTTGGCGCAAAGACGAATGTCGGAGTGGGCCCCTAGTCTCCACCATTAAATATAACTCATCCCCAATTTATTCTAAATTCAAAATTTTATATTCAAAATTATTCCCTCGAACCTAAAATTACAATCTTCTTATTTCATATCATTTAACAAGCTACTCTGCTATTGGTTTCGGTGGTTTCCATAGCGACAAGGTAAATACCGGAGTAGTCCCCTAGTTCCCACCAGTAACTTCATTCTTTCAATATTGAGCCGGGCGGGGAAATAAAACTTCGTTTCTGGGACTGGTTTAGCACCTTCGACGCCTGCTACAGGAAGTGCCGTACTCAAACGATTGGCTTTACTCAAACCTACAATAACACCTTCCTCCGACGTGCACCAACACCTTGGATACACTCACACGCACACACTCACTGCCATGGCCTCACACTCATTTCACTCAATGTTTTATGTTTCGGCCTTTTCTTCTAAATTAACGTGGCAAAAGGGCGAACAACCCTGGTACCCGAGGATGGCCTCGGCCATCCTAAAGGATATCTGTAGCCGCAACAGTCTTTGGCTGTCTGCCGCATTCAGACTTCCAAGTTCAGCTTCCTTCCTTCCTTCCAAAATTGCCAGTCTCAAGACAACCCTTGAGGATGCCGGAAGCAGTCTCTGGCGAAACGTTGGGGAACTACAAGCCTCAAGATCACGGCCAACAGCCCGGAAATTTTCTACAAGATCATCATACTCACAATGTGTTTGGTGATATGATTTATACGGTGGGTTGGATTCTTGATGAGTCCGGATAGGTATGAGTTTAGGTCGCTTTGATGGTCTAGCTTTTTTTGGGATGTTATAGAGCAATGCGGATTCAGAATTCTCAATCATACGGTAGGCGTCGGAGATCTATCTAGAACTTGCAATTACTAACAAATAAAAGGAATACTTAACTAAAGATCTGCCGAAATTGTGAAGAAAGGAAACAAGCAAAAATGAATTTGTTACACGAAACAAATGAAGTAAATTTAGAAAAAATAGGTATTATTAAACGGGAAACCACCAGAAAAAGAGAGAATATTGGAGAGAGAAATTAATGATCCTGAAATAAATGCAAAAAATATGATCTTCAGATATTTATATAAAGGAATTAGGATAGAAAGAAATGGTTCCAGGCTAAAACAAACAAAATTGGAACCGGAAGTGGAGATATGATTCCAGGTTTCAGGAGTAAATTAAATGAATGAAAATAATACATTATTCAGCTATTAAATATGCATGCAGAAGTGGATATTAAATAGGACAATTTACAGATAACAGAAATGCTGGTCAAAGAACAAAGTTCATTAGAGATTGAAATGGGGATAGAAAAATGTAAGATATACGTGTAAAGCATCATGTTCAGAAGGGATACCAGCAGAACTGTCAAAATCAGGGGGAGAAAAATTGATGGACAAGATACGTCGGTGGATTACTATAATTTTGGATTACTATAATTCTTACAAATTAATGGAAATAGTCGTTTATCGTAACAATCTATAAGAAAGGAGTTCAAATTGATTGCAACAACTATAGCGGCAACTCATTACTTCCAACATCGTGCAAAATTCTAACAAATATATTAGTAAATAGAGATAGTTCTATATTGATCACATTATAGAAGATCGCCAACGAGGATTTACAAGAAACAGGTCTACAACAGATATGTTTTTTGGTATGAGACTGATTTAGGAAATAAATTGGAATACAATGGTACTGTACATCACCATATTTTGTATATGTAGAATTCATAAAAGCATTCGATATAATTCAGAGGGAACAATAGGTAGAGTTTGTAGCAGAAATAACTGCACCAATTAATGTTATTATTATTAAACATTATTACTAAAGATGTAGTTACACTTTCAAAAAAGGGTTTCGTGAGAAACTTTTACCAATCTGTTACGCTTGAGTATATATAAAGGCATTTCTGTCTATTGTATCTCAAGTTCTTTGAAGATGGACACATGTAAGTTAAGATTGTTTTACAACCCCAATAATACGGCCTCGCAGCTGGAGACGTAATGTCCATTGTCCGGCTCTGGAAGTCATCCTTCCAGACAGATAAATGACGGTCAATTTTAAGTGTGTCAAAAAAAGCACTAGACCGCCTGTTGAGATGGCGACAGTAGCCAAAAACTATGTCCATCTGTTTTCAGTAAATTAATGAACTTCTCGCCAGCGTGTGAAAATCACACCCAGGGAATACATGACCAATCATTGTCCCGAGATTCTGGTTGAACTCTAGTGGGAACCATAATGCCCAGTCAGAGTCCATAAGTCAATATCATTCTGCTAGTAAGGCGTTTTTTATGTATGTTAATTATATGTTCGGCCAATGAAAATATTGGTCTTGTAAAGTGTATTTTGTAAGATGGAGTTGGATATATTCCGAATATCGCGAGAGTAGTCTACTCCGGGCAGCGTTCCCGGATGGAACAAAATTTACATAAGACTCCCGGGTAAAATTAATTGTTGAAGTTCCGCTGCTGTGCGGACTCGTATATTTCGCCGGTCGCAGGCAAGCGACCCATCAGATACACTAAATGTGTTAGGCCAAGAACGGCAAGTTATAAAAGTTAGTCATTTTAAAAGCATCAGTGTGCTGGTGTTATATCACACCTTAGGTCGTGTGAAGACCAGTAATTATCAGTGTTCCAAAACGCGATAGAATCGCCATGATATTGATACAATAGGTCCAGTATCAACCGCCACTCGCATTTCTGCGACCATTCCGAAGTGAAAGATACCGGAATATATCCAATTAAATCCAATGTTCTGGAATTGGAACTGTAACAGTCTTGTGCTACATGTGATATAATAAATATCATCTAATCGACACCAGTGTTGTCTCGGTGAGCCTCCTGATAGTACCCTGTTATCCTTAGTTCGAACCTCGCCTTATCCCACGGTGAAAATCCACAACCCTGAGATACATAGAGTCCACGCCTTGCCCAGGCCTATTACCGCCCTTTACCGTTATAAGTTCGGAATTCCAAAACGTTAGTTTGACTTATGCGAATGTGTCCAAGTGGCACAAAGAGTAAGGTGGGTGAAGGCAAACAGTTTTCGGCTACTTTTGAAATTCACAATGGGTTAAAGCAAGGAGATGCACTATCTACTCTGCTGGATTTTGTACTGGAGCATGTCATGAATTCTTTAGAGGATGAAGGAAGCCTACAACTCAATGGTATTAATAAGATGATAGTTAATGCTGATGTAGTGCTATTGGGGCGATAGTGAAGAGATACTAAGCACCAACACACACACACTCTATTGAGTATCACTAAAAAATTGGGACTGGAAGTAAACATCAATAAAACCAAATATATCTTCACACATAGACATATGTTAAATAATGGAAATGTATAGCTAATAACAGATGAGGGGAATTTTGAAGATATAGCTGAAATCAAATACCTAGAAACAATAATCACAAATAGGAATGGAATGCACAAAGTAATTAAAAATAGGCTGAGTTTTGGAAAAGCATGCTATTATGCATAACAAGGACTCTTGTCGTCCCAACACATTAAAAAAAAGTTAAATCGAAATTATATATAACTGTTAATCTCCCAGTTATATTATATGTGTGCAAATCGTGGACTCTTAGTTTGAGGAAAGAAAGACGTTTACGACTATTTGAGAATAAAACTTATAGGAAAATGTTTGTACAGAAGAGAGGTGAACAAACAGGTGAATGGAGAAAACTATATAACATCGCAGCTGAATGGTTTTATTATGAAGCCAGATATAATAACAGTTAAATTACGTAGACTGCGATGAGCATGCCGTGTGACACGAATTATGTTGTTGTTATTTTGTTGTTTTTGTTGTTAAAATACAACATTTAAGAGACTCGGAAATGGTTCCACTGGTGCAAAATTTTCCGGAGGTAAAATAGTCCCGCGTTCGGTTCTCCGGGCGAAGACGATAGCAGGGAATCCATACGAAAGGCATAAACATCTGAGAATAAAGTTCTTAGGGAAAAATTGGACCAAAGACAAATGAACTGAGAATCGAATGGAAAGACTTCATAACAATTGGCTACATGATTTTTACAGGAAATCAGATATAATAAAAATAGTTAAGTCTCGTAGACATACATGGAGAGAATATGTAGCACGGGTGGAGAATGATAGAGGGGCATGGAAACTTCTTACAGTAAAACCAGATGCGAAACATCTAGTTGGTAGACCAAGAATGGGGTGGAAGAATAGTATATAATCATGATTTGAGGGTGTATATTATATAGGGATGACTGTAAACCATTCTCAGGATAAGGGCGTATGGACAGGATATGCCCGCACAGCTATGAGCCTATGGATTCGATAGAGCTAGTCAGTTAGTTATATCAAGCGGTATCTTACTCTGATTATTTTTTTGTCTTCTTCTGTTTGCACTGTTTTTCAATTTTTGTTTTACATTTGTTAACCTTTTTGCTTTATTAGCACATACAAACACAAATACCAAAGGTGGAGATTTAAATTCCAATACCCATCTGGGAAGCGAACTCGAGTCGACTGAGTGGACAGTAGGGGCTATACCGACTACTCCATGGCGCGCCGACGGGAATTCTTCAAATATAGTTTACTAGATTCGAATCTTATTTCATAGTTTGTACTTTCCACATAGTTAAGCTGTTTGTTGCAATGTGATAATGAAAATATCAGGATTAGCTTGTCGGGTAAAGAAATAATGATAGCTTTGACGTATTACATTCTACGGATTTCCACATTCAATTAATTTTACAGTAAGTTTTAGCATAGCCTTATAGTACCCTAACAAACTAACTGGTACTATAGGACCCGTAGGTTCATGGCCGCGCGGACATAGGCTCTCCATACATCCCTATCCTGAGCTAATGTTTTCCTATCATTCTCTGTATAATCTGCTTCCCTTATATCATAGTTAGTTATTCTGCCACCTCATTCTTGGTCTATCAACTGGGCGTTGTCCTTATGGTTTTCCTACAAGAAGCTTAACTGCATGTCTTTCATTCCCCATTCCTGCCCATCGCAGTCTACGAGAGTTAACTGTTCTTATTATATCCCTGGGGGTCCGTCGGGCCCCAGCTGTGCTCACAACAGCAACAGGGCTCGTCCCCGGGTGGCGGATAGGGAAACGGTCGGTGGTTTGCTTACACTCCTCCCGGCTAGGTCCAGACCGGACCCGCGGGCCATTTGTGAGGTCGTCAGGACTCGAGCGACCTGATGTACTACATAGCTCTTGCTGCGCCCACTTCAGCGGCAAATCGCGTCCCCTCGGTGACGTAGTGGGGAAAAGGTCGGTGGATCTGCTAGTCAGTCCTCCCTTCCAAGTCCGATGGACTCGAGGACCATAAGTGGGGTCAGCAGGAGACGAGCGCCCTGTTGTACTAAAGCTCAACTATCCCGGCCCACAGCGGGATCAGCGGTCGTCGTGGCGAGGCGGTGGGAGATTGTGAAGATCAGAAGCTCCCTTCTCTTGGTTAAAATCCCGAGGACCTTTGTGGGGGCACCATGGTCGATGAGCTCCCTGGATGCCTACATTGCTCAGTGGGCTGACTCACAGCAGCGGCATGACTAGGCCTAGTCTTGCGAACGGGCTGGTTGGGACAATACCGGGCGTAATGCTGGGAATTACCACCAGGTCGATAAGCTCGAGAAAGGAGGAAGCGCGGTCTTTTGGGTCTGGGACTTAGCGCCGACTCTGGGACCGAGTGACCCAAGGACAATCTGTGAGGTCGTCAGGAGTTGAGCGACCTGAAGTACAATGCTCAGGCTGGACCCACTTCAGCAACCAAACACGTCCCCAGCTGGTGCACTGGGGGAAAGGTCGGTGGATCTGCTAGACAGTCCTCCCGGTCAAGTCCAAGGGACTCGTGAACCATTAGTGGGGTAGGCAAGAGTTGAGCGCCTTGCGTACTAATTGCTCATCTGTTGGAGCTTGCGAGCTCCGTGCTGGCCCACAACAGCAGCAGAAGGCGTCCCTGGCGGCAGACCAGGGCTCGGCTCGGACCAGTGCAGACGGGAGCAACTGTACTGGTTCCAGACTCAGCCTACGGGATCGTCGACAAACTGTGGGGTCGCCAGGAGATGAATGAGCACCTGGATGTACTAAAAGTCTCACACTGTTGGGCTTGTAGCCCTAGCCGGTCTCACAACGGCTGCAGGACACGTCCCTGGAGGCAGAACAGGGGAATGGTCGGTGGATCTGCGACAGCAGTCCTCCCGGCTAGGCTCATGGAGCCCGTGGACCAACTGTGGGGTCGTCAGGAATGAGCGACCTGATGTACTATGTAGCTCAGCAATTCCCAGAAATTGCAACTCCAAAACCCTCTCTCCCTAGGGGTGTTGGTTTGAGGACCAGAACTTGAACGTGGACGTGAACATAGGATAGGGAGGACTAGAACTAGGACTTGGGAGTATGGTCATGACGACCGAGGTATTCCAAGGGGTGGGGTAAGGGCCTAGATGTTCTTATTATATCTGACTTCCTATAAAAGCCATAGTTCACTGTTTAGTAAGTCTTCACCTGTCTGTTCATCTCTCTTTTGTCCAATTTTTCTAAGAACTTTATTGTCAAATACTCGTAATCTCCTTTCCGCCCTTAAAGTAAGAGTCCATGTTTAGCATCCATATAATATAACTGGTAGAATAATAGTTTTATATATTTTCAGTTTAACGTTTTTTGAAAGGAGTTGGGACGTTAAGAGTCTCTGTAAGGCTTGAGCCTAAGTTGAATTTCTTTGTGCATCTCATTCCTATTTGTGATTAATTTTCCGAGGTATTTGAACTCAACCACTTCCTCAAAATTTCCCTCATTTGTCACTAGCTGTCCATTTCCATTATTTAATGTATTTCTACGTGTGACCATATATTTATAGTTTTATTGATATTTACTTCCATTTCCAGTCTTTGCTTAAGTTTATGATATTAATAAGTATATAAATAATAAATATATATAATAAAGTTAATAATATTATCAGATTCCGAAGATAGCTTACAAATAGCAGCGTATCAATTATTCAAAATTGCCAGCAAATATAATATGAAAATTTCCACTTCAAAATCCAAAACAATGGGTGTAAATTGAGATTGATGGAAAAATTATAGAACAAGTGTCAGACTTAGGAAGTGTATTTGCAGAGTATAAGAGTGACATTGATTCAAAATTACGAAAATATAATAAAATGAATGGGGTAATACGAAGACATTTTGGTAAACAGATGAGGACAGGGACAAAACTAAGATTACATAACATCACATCAAAAGCTGCTCTAAAATACGGAAGTGAAATTTGGATTTTAAATAAAATAAACTCTCATAAACTTCAAGTAAGCCAAATGCGCTTCTTACGATCATTGTTAGGAGTTAATAGACTGGATTACCAAAGGAACACTATTATCAGAGGAAAACTTGGAGTAACAAGTTTAAATGAAGATATACAAAGATACCAACAAGAATGGAAAAATCATCTGAGGAGAATGGCAAGAAATATACTTCCAAAATTGGCATTCCAATATACCCCAACTGGACATAGGGACCAAGGAAGACCAAAACATCGGTGGAAAGATCAAGACCATTTTGCTAGGTTTACCGTACAGGCCACATGACCTAAAACGAATTTGTTCATGATGATGATGAATACTTCCATTTCCAATTTCTGAGTGTTACTTAATAGTGTGTGCGTGTTGTCCTTTAGTACCTCTTCGCCATCACCCAATAATACTACACCATCAGCATAAACTAACAGGTTATTAATACCAATGAGTTGTAGCGCATCTTCATTCTCTAAAGATTTGATGGCATGCTCTAGTACAAAATTAAATAGTGAAGAGATAGTGCATCTCCTTGCTTCAACCCATTCTGGATTTCAAAAGTATCCAAATACTGTTTGCCTACACGCACCCTACTTCTTGTGTCATTTAGACACATTCATATAAGTCTAACTTTGTTTTCCGACTACAGTTACTCTAATTAACATTCTTGAATTCTCAAAAGTTTTGCACTAATTTGTAACCTGAAATTTAAATAAATACGCACATGGAGTTTATTAAACCTCTTTAACTTAAAGAATTCCGAGGAATATGCCCCATGATGGATAGTCTATGTTGAAACTTAATTATTTTTATAATTTGTGCAACGCCGTTCATTGGATATATATTTTCGGGTTTAATAAACGAAAAAAAGATAGGCCTAATTCAATGCTTAGATCATTGATGTAACAAGTATTAACAATCCAATATAGCCTGTATATCGAAAAAACAGATGGCTGAATATATTCGTAAGAAAGAACCGTCTATCCCTCTATTGCTGTCTGGTGTAAGGTTACGTACAGGGATGATAAGAAGCTTCTATTATTGATGGTCCATTATACGCTGACCATCACAGAGGCGCATAAAATTAAATTGAACAAAATGGATGACATGAGCATGGAGAAGTGTGGCAGGATAAAACCGGAGATATTCCGACAATAACTAATCTGTCTCCGATTTCTCCATGAACCCAACATGGAATGACCGAGATCCAAACTCGGGGCCTTTGAGTGTAGCCATAGCCTCTCCTTTGTTAGAGATTCTATATCAAACTAATTCAGCTACGCTTAATTCTCTACAGATGACACCAATTGTATGTGGTCAGCATACCGATCCAATGAGACATGTAGTATTACTCGACCACACTAACTTTCAATGGGAAAAACTGGGAATTAAAAGAATATGGTAAGGATGACTAGGGGTTATAGGTAGTAGACCGTTGTCTTAGATTGCAGTGACAGTGTTTATTTTCCGTTAGTCCTGTATAGTCAGGTATCAGTGACAATGCCAAGTGCGAAAGTTATACCCTATATTCACATAATATAAACATTTAAGTCTAATAGAAAGTAGCAGGAAATCAATGCTGATTTAATTTCTCTGTACATAACATTATCCAGAAACCCGTAGGCATACAAACTCTAATGATCTTTAATTAAGTTTATCTCCTGTTTCAAGTAGGCCTACCACTATATTTTGCCACTGATTATACCACTTGCCCAGTCATTCACTTGCACCAAAGGTGGGAGGAGACATTTTCCCCATCTTCAACACTGACATCTTTACTTTCCCCTCACCGGCTAAAAAGTTAACGCAGGCGAGTAGTAAGTATCACTTGGATGAAGGTCGGTAAATATTTCTTAGTGGTTCTTTTACGAGTTTGAAAATCTTCAACACGGGAACCACGGCTTAAAGATCCTCCCGAAGGACTTGGATTTTTCCATCTCAAAGAAATCCATTGAACCCGTGACATTCGGGAGACTATGCGGCGAAGAATATAACCATTAAACCACCGTGGCCGACTTAATGATCTTAGACGTTAAGTAGCATAACTTAAAAAAAATAAATAAAATAAACATGGAGATGGCTCTGTAATGTGTTCATTCAAATCAAACAATGGTAATGAGTGTGAAGATCAACTGAATAAATAAATAAGAGAAAAAGCCATGGAAATGGCCTACAATGCAATAAAACTATGGTTACGCTAATATTAAATAAACTTTTAAATAAGAAGTAAAGTAATGTGTCGTTTTATAACAAAGATTTATGAATTTATATTTCGTAGAGGAGGACCTGCTACTACCGGACAGAGTCCTCCCCCTGCCGAGGAGCCCTCTTTCCTTCGACAGCTGATGAAACACCAGCTACGGCGCCTCCAACAGCGACAACTCCTCGCATTAATTATGCATCCATTTTATCTAAAGAACAGGAATATGTGTTTGCCGATCAAAGATTTGCGTATCCAAGTAGAGGGACGGATATTGTAGAGAGTTGGGAAACGCATCACATATTATAAAATAACTATGTAGAAATGCTGCAAGAGATGGAAAGTGACATCCCCCAAGGACGTATTGAAATAAATCCACCTGGTATAAACGTAGAAGAGTTAATTGTTAGGCCTGAAAGTATTATTTGCTCTCGGGAAGAGGATGGGAATTAAAAAATAAAAATAGGTAAGTCTTAATAATGTGCTCTGGAATTTTTAAAACAGATCAAGTTACTACTATTTTGATTGTTAACGATCTAGCGGCCGTAATTTTCTAAAATCAAACTCTGTATTTAGCATCAATTTTAAAAAAAGAAACATCGATTTAATTAATGAGCAAATCGGACTTCTAGAGTCTTATCATCTGAAACGATTATTTAAAAACACTCTAAGGTAATTGTTAATTTTTCGCAACGAAACTCAGTATGTGCTATTGAAAAAAAATCGAGGAGGATGGTATTCTAAAAAAAAGTAACGAAATCCGACCATTGCAAGTGGAAATTTAGCTGAAACTCGAAATTAAACAATCGCTCTATCAATGCCACATTGCATCTGCACGTAACATAATTTAAATAACCTACAATTAGCAATACCTCTTATTAGATTTGTTAGTTTAATTAATAACCATAATAAAGTAAAGGAAAAATTAGTGAACAGAAATTAGTTAAATTTAAGTTCTTTTTCAAACAAAATTGTAAACATTTCTTCATATACCTACTGATTCTAATAATAATAAGAAGAAGTTATCTACTTGTACCACAGAGCCGTAAGAGCGCAAAATGTTAATGACAAATCTAGTGTTAATGATAGCTAACTAACTTACTCACTGCACTATCGAAGTCGTATGTACATGGCGGCGCGGATATAAGCTCTCCATACATCCCTATCCTGAGCAAATGTTTTCCAATCATCCCCTGTATAATACTTCCCTCAAATCATAGTTAATGTTATTCGCCCTCCTCATTCTTGGTCTACCAACTGGGCGTTTTCCTTCTGGTTTTCCTACAAGAAGCTTCCATTCACTTCATTCATTCACCATTCGTTCCACATGTCCTGCCCATCGCATTCTACGAGACTTAACTGTTCCTGTTTTATCTGGATTCGTGTAAAGACCATGTAGTTCACTGTTATGGAGTCTTCTCCATTTAACTGTTTGTCGTCTCTCTTGGTTCCAAAAATTTCCCTAAGAACTTTATTCTCAAATACTCGTAATCCCCGTTCCTCTCTTAAAGTAAGAGTCCATGTTTCGCACTCATATAATATAACTGGTAGAATAATAGTTTTATATATTTTCAATTTAACGTTTTTTGTAAGGAGTTGGGACGTTAAAGGTCTCTGTAATGCATAATACCAAGAATTTCCAGATTTGAGCCTATGTTTAATTTCTTTGTGCATCTCATTCTGGTTTGTGATTACTGTTCCTAGGTATTTCAATTTAGCTACTTCCTCAAAATTTCCCTCATTTTTCATTAGCTGTCCATTTCCAATATATAATTATTTCTATGTGTGACCATATATTTAGTTTTATTGATATTTACTTCAAGTCTCAATTTCTTATTGTTACCCAATAGTGCGTGCGTGTTGGCCTTTAGTATCTCCTTACTATCACCCAATAGTACTACATCATCAGCATAAACTAAGTCCATACAGTTGTAGATAATAACTGTATAATTTTGTGTGTTTATCATTGTATACCAGTAAAGATTGTTATTGCCTTTCATTAGAGCAGTTAAATTTTCAACCAAACAATTTTGGCTATTTGAGTAAAATTTGATCACCTCACCTCATATTATTCTTCTTCTTAGACTACTTTCGAATTTTTGTTCGGTTCCATCACCACTATTTTCACGGCTGTTGTTATATCTTCCTCTGTTGGTAGACTGAAGAAGAAATAAAAAGAAAGAGTAAAAGAATATCTCAGGAATATCAAGAATGGATAAATATACAAATCTGTAGTAGCAGCCTATGCATGGCCAGAAAAACATCAAATCGAAAGAAAGACTAAATCAATAAAACGAATAAAAATAAAAGCAAAGGAGAAATGAATAAACTTTGAAATTCCCGACGGACATTATTTAAATTTCCAGGAACTTCAGTCTACCAACAGAGGGAGCAAGACTTAGCTCTTCAGGACGACATAAAAAGGTCATAAAAATTCTGACGATAGAACCTAAAAAAGACTCGAAACTAGTCTAAGAAGACGAATATGGGGTGAGGTGTAAATTTTACTTGTAAAACAATACATCAAAGTGTTAATTCCTAAAATAATGTTAATTTTGGGCTAGTTTAAACCGAAGTTAGATATTTTGCTCATTTACAAAAGTCCTCCATAACCCCCTGTCTTCCACATGTCCTCCTCCCCGCTAGAGATCAAGATGCATCTGGTCTCTCCTACGTAAATTCGTTATTCACGAAAAGCGTAGCGGGTAGTGAAGAGCGGTAGCATGGGATATACTATTATATGAACAAGTGCAACTTTGGATTACCACTACCAAACCGGAAAGTAATATTCAAGCAATTAAATTTTTAAGAAGAGTAAGATGGCGTACTAGAATTGACCAGTTAAAAAAGGGATGCTATTCGTGAAGAACCGCGGATCTACCCCATAAAAATATATCTAATAACAAGAAACAGTGGAAAGAACATGTAGAAAGAATGGAAGAGAGCAGATTGACAAAGAAAATCTTACATTATTTTCCGAGAAGAAGAAGAGATGTCGGATGTCCTCGGAAGAGATAGTCTTAGATCAAAGACGGGATAGGCAATCAATGCCAAAACTAAGAAGTGAAGAAAAAATAAACATGTGCATCTATAGACACAACCACTGAAGAAAACATTCACTTCCATATAACATATAGGGTAACTGACACGTTGCAAGCTTTTTAGCTCTAAAAAATTGAAACACAACAAAAAATAAATAAAAAGGAGACATGTATAATATTGTGGAAGAGGAGTTATTTAAAAATAAATTATTATGACATCTTGATGAAAATTATTTTACTTCCATGTAGTTGATTTCTCTCTTTATACACGATTATACCTTTTTAAAAGCAAAATTTCGTCCTGAATAAGTTAAGCATTTTTCGGGTAAACACTTTAAACCTAGAGGATGCACTGTTCTTATAAGGTAAAACGAAAAATATTTATAAGTGGGAAGTTATTTGAGTCTCGGATTTACTAACGTCACAGAACACAGATATATAGGTTATTATTTTATTTAACGAAGCTCTTTTATAGCAAAGATTATGAATCTCGCAGTTAAAATTTGCCCCGTTTTTTAAACGCTTGATTTTCCTGTACGAGGTATAAAATGTACGACACGGGATCTATTGATTTAGAATCCTTCTGAAGGAACCCTTACTCAGGATATTTACGTCATTGGCCCACCGGGATATACAGTATATAGGGCCTACATGCTAAAACTGTTGTTCTCCCAGTTATATTATATGAATGCGAAACATGGACTCTTACTTTAAGGGAGGAAAGAAAATTGGACCAAAGAGAGATGAGCAGTCAGGTGAATGGAGAATACTACTTAACAGTGAGATACATGATCTTTATAGGAAGCCAGATAAATAAGAGCAGTTAAGTCTTGTAGACTGCGATGGGAAGGATTTGTGGTACATATGGGGAATGAAAGTGGTGAAATGAATTTTCTTTTAAAAAAACTAGAGGGCAAATGCCTAGATAGTAGACGAAAAATGGGGTGAGAGAAGAACATAAACAATGATTTGAGGGAAGTGGATTATACAGCGGATGATTGGATAGCATTAGCTCAGGATAGGGATGTATGGAGATGTATTATTTAATATATTAAAACGTTAACTATCATCATCATCATAGTACATTCACGAATTTAGGCCATTTGTTGACCTGTTTCGGCCTCAAGAGAAACACCATCCAGAAGTCTTTTGAGTGGACGTCCTGGTCTTCTTCTTCCTGCAGGTTGATATCTTAACATTAGTTTGGGGAACTATATATTTCAAAATTCTCCCTTATAATGTTTGTAGACATGTGCTAGATAATATATATTTTTATTATTTTTATCTTATTTATTTCTAGTTAGAAAGCGAAATATGTTTTCTTACATGCCTAAAGGTAAACAGTTATTCGATTAATGAAAACGCAGTCCATACACCTGGTTACTTTAAATTACAACTTGGAACATAACTAGGATGTGGTATACAGTGGAGGAAATTGGTATAAAGCCACTAACTTTTAGTAGTAAAACAACCTGAAATATTTGTGCAAATACCGTATGTGTGTCATAGATTACATATAATTATCTTGGACATAATTTCATACAGGTCTCCTCATTTTGTATTTATTATATATGTAAATAATACGTAAAATCTAAGAAAACGCTGTCCTAGGGGTGGAAATCGGTATAAAGCCAGGTCAACTTCTGGCTCTTACAGAGACATAAATGTAAACAAAACACTGCAGCTACATGGAGAAGACGTGTCTGTGAGCATCGTCATCAGTTACAAGTTAGTAGTGCGTACAATGCCACGTGGAAAGCCTCTATCAAATGAAGAGAAATCAAGAGTTAGTGCCTTCAAGGAGATGGGCCTTTCCAATAGACAAATACCTACGAAATTGGGGCTTCAAGATGTGTCATTGATAATTTTGTCAAACTGGGCTCAAAATATGAAAAAAAACGGGAAATATGGACGGACAAGAAAATTGTCTGAGCGCACTAAACGTCTCATTTTACGTAAAGCAAAAGGTAAGAGTATATTTTCTTCTCAAATCCAGGCTGATTTGAAGATGCCAGTAATAGCCAGACGAGTAAGACAAATTCTGACAGAAGACAAGAACCTAAAATTAAAAAAAAGCACCTCTGAACGATGCACATAAGCAATTTAGAATTAATTTTGCTGAAGGACACATTTCCTGGACCTCAGAATGGAATAAAGTAATCTTCAGTGATGAGAAGAAGTTTAATCTGGACGGGCCTGATGACCTTCAGTATTACATGAACGACCGCGTACTGAAGAGCAAGTTAGAATGAGTAGAAACATCGGTGGTGGAGGCGTTATGATTTGGGCAGCATTCTGCTTTAAAGGAAGATCAAAAATAGCATGGATACGCATCAAGATGAATTCTGAGTCCTACACTGAGGAGGTTCTGGAGTCCTACTTGATACGAATGTAAGAGGAATTTCGCGAAGATCTAATTTTTCAGCAAGATAATGCTTCCATTGCAATGTACGGAAGTGAGGTATGGACAATCAATAAGTACTACAAGAATAGACTAATAGCTCTAGAAATGGATTATTTACGAAGAAGTGCCAGAAAGTCTAAATTAGAACGTGTCACAAATAAGGAAATTAGAAACAAAATGGAAGCAGAAGAAAGCATAATTGAAAGAATTGAGGAAAAGGAATTAAAGTGGTTAGGACATGTTTTAAGAACGGAAGATGAGCGATGGCCGAAGCAACTATATGAATGGCATCCTAACAGAAAGAAGAAAAGAGGAAGACCAAGGTTAACATGGAAGGAAAACATGAAGACAGTAATGCAAGCTAGAGGGCTAAGCATCGAAGATGCCCAAGACCGTAGGCTTTGGAGGTTTGGCACGGGAAGACGGCAGCAGCTGTAAAAACCCGAAGATAGATAGATAGATAATGCTTCCATTAACGTGTCTGCCAAATCAAAGGAGTGGTTCAGGAAGAACGAAATACCACTTTTGACGTGGCCAGTCAGACGTCCTGATTTAAATCCGATTGAGAACTTATGGGGGATCCTGGCAAGGCGTGTGTATCGCAATGGACGGCAGTTTGGGACAGTGACTGAGTAGAAAAATGTTATTCAGGAAGAGCGGGCTTCAATCTCAGTGGAAGAAATAAACACCCTCATCAAGTCAATGCCAAAGAGAATCTTCCAAGCAATTAACAAGAATGGAGGTTCAACTAATTTCCACCCATATGTGAGAGTGGTTTCAGTTTTCATGTACTTTTTTTTTTGGACGGAAATGGGTATTTAATTTTGACATTATCTGTGTGTGTTTTATACTCAATCACCTCCTAAGTTAATATAGACAAATGCCAAAGAAAAAGTAAATAAACTTGTGGTAACACTTTTAACAAGTGCCTTTATACCAATTTCCTCCACTGTATAATGCAATTCATGACATTTACAAAATATTTTTACTATATTTAAGGATAAGAAATTTAACATAGAATGGAACAAAATGTAGTATGATTCATAGACGTAAGGGTTGAAAAAAAAATGTCCCCTCGTCTATCGACTCAAACATTTTAACTCATAAATAAAACTCTCTCTTCCACTTTGTATTACAAATATCTGTAATATTATTAAATGTATTATAATGCCAAAACTGCATAATTGTTTGCAGTGTTGCTGTTAGGGATTTCCTGTATATGTTTCTGTATGATGCCGTTCTTCGAGCTACATATCCTGCGGGCTTGTTTTTTGCTCAAGTATTCATATTTTGTTATTATGGCGATGAAAACATATTTAATGTCATCATAATTGAGATCAATCAAACAGCTATCATATTAAATAGTAGCGACTTTAACTCCCTGAATTAATAAACATTTATTCAAGTGCTGCCTGCGTAACATCACTACGAGGTAAGGGTGCTCCGTTGCTGGAATTACGTAACCAAGCTAATTTAATTAAGTTTATTTTTCTATATAACTAAATATATTGTCACACATAGATATGTAGACTATTATATAATGGAATTGGATAGTTGATGACAAATGAGGAAGAAGTGACCAAATTCAAATACCTAGGAATAGTAATAATTACAAACACCCGACCGGGAATCGAACCTGGGCCCGCTGCGTGACAACGCAGCACGCTACCTCGAGACCAAAGCAATGGACTTTTGTAGAGTAAGATTGGAAAATAATAACAAAGGATTAGGATGTATGGAGAGCGCATGTCATTCCAGCCATTAACCTATGGGTGCGATAGTGCCAGAGAGTTAGTCATTTTTCTATATATGTCAGTCGCGAGGTTAGAAACAGAGGACTTCATCTATTTTTTTCTCGTTTTTCATAGAAACATTTTTATTAAGTTTACTGCCGCATTATCAGCATGTTATACGAGTAGTAATGGGCGACTTCAACTTATAACTTACTTCCTTCCTCCTCATCATCATCAGAACTACTGACACTATTTCACGCATGCAACATGCATATCTTGCCTTTACAACCAACCCATCACACATCGACGACTGATACATTAATAGACATCATAGCCACGACAAATTCACAGAAAATTATAAACTATGGACATATAATCTGCCCCCGGCATATCAGCCCATGACGTCATATACATCGAATACTCTCTCCAGTATCCTAGGACTCGTCCTAAATTATTGACGTACCGAAATTAAAATAACATATATATTAATCAGCAAGCTCTAATTGCAGACGCTATCTAGATGCCGTGGTATGATATTTGGACCCTACGCACAATTGAAGAAAAACTGCTTAAATTTAACAATATGATATTAGAACTTTACGACAATCATGCCCCCCCCGAGAAGCTAGACGAATTACCAAATCCCCAGCTCCCTGGATATCCCACGAAATTCGACTACTGATGCTGATGACGATAACTGCTAGGAACCCTTGAAAGAGGTAATCCACTCCAGGGAGTAGGCGCCTCTGCCCTTTTGTGAGCTCCAGGTCCCACTCGCCCAGTGGGTAGTACCTGGGTAGGGTCCCGTCCACAGGGTTACGTGGGGAGAAGATAAGTCCCAAAGCCGTAGTGAAGGCAACTATCTAGGAGATGAACACTCCGAAATTGCAGTTCCCTGCCCTCCAGGAAGAGGGGTTTGGCTAGAGGCTGGTAACCTCTACTAGTAAAAAATTACTTACTCATAAACTTCAGCACAAGAAAAGCCGGATTGGATGAGGGATGCTGCTTTTCGAAAATGTAGACGGAACAAAAGTGACGCTAACTTACGACAATATAAGACATTAAGAAACAAAACGAATCAAAACATTAGGGGCGCTAAGTTGCGGTATACTCATAGTCTCATTGATCCAAACACAAATGCAAGTGATATGTGGAAACGTATTAGATCAATGGGTCTACGGCAGCCGACAACCAAAGAAGAGAGAATTAACATATCACTGGACGATCTAAACCTACATTTCACATCGTACGCCACACTTAACATAAAAACTACGGCCAAACAACAAAATATAGATGAGCTCCTATCCACACCTACTCCTTCCCGAGAAAAATTCTTATTTTCCTATATAATGCCTATCGACGTTAACTATCCGTGGACCGTAATAGAACTAAGACACAATGTATAGACAATATAAGTATAGACTTTTTTAAGAAAATACTCCATGTCATACTCCCAACTGTAAGCCATATATTTAATGCCTCAATCATGACCTTAACTTACCCCGAACTCTGGAAAAAAGCTATAGTCAGACCAATCCCTAAAATTAAATTACCTGTAACACCAAACAACTTTAGACCAATCAGCGTTTTCCCAGTCCTATCTAAAGCCTCGGAGCGCATTGTTCACGGACAATTAACTGATTACCTTAACACATATAACATACTCGACCCACACCAATCAGGTTTTAGGACAGGCCATAGTACGGCAACCGCACTTCTTAAAGTTACCGAAAATGCGCGTGAAGTAATGGAACAGTGGCCATGTGACAATATTTACAATCTTGGACTTCAGTAAAGGTTTCGACACTGTTGACACTGACATACGAGGGTGGATCAAATATAAACCGGAATTTGTATCTGGAGGTTCTGATAGCGAACTGCATAGGTTGCGGTTTGGAGGGGAAGTTGGTGGGGGTATCTGGAGTAGGGATCTTGATGTGTCGTCGCACTCCGAAAAGCGGCCGCTTGCTTCAGTACGCCATGAGCGAGCAAGAGGTACACACGTCTGTTGCGCAGCGCATTATTATTAAGTTTTTAGCGAAAGAAGGCACTTAACCTCCTGAAATTTTGAGAAGGCTCCATGCGCAGTTTTGGGAAGCAACCCTTTCGAAGACGCGTGTGTATGATTGGCGCAAAAAAAATTAGCGGGCCGGGATTCAGTGGAGTAGGAGCCCCACCAAAGACGGCAACGAACAAGCATCACTGCAGACAACATTCGTGCTATACGGGACCTTATTGAGGAGGATCGGCGCGTAACAATTTCTGAAATTGCTTCACACGTTGGAATAAGCTTCGGAAAGCAGCGTATCGCAACAAGCGCCGCCGGAAACCGATCCGAAATGTGATTGTGCTGCATGACAATGCAAGGCCACACACTGCTCGGTTGACACAAGAAAAACTGACGAAAATGCATTGGACACCTCTGGAACATCCTCCTTACAGTCCAGATTTGTCACCCTGTGACTACCATTTGTTTGGGCCACTGAAAGAAGACCTGGGAGGAAGGCGGTTTGGTGACAATGCAGCGGTAGAGGAGTTCGTGCGCAACTGGCTAACTACACGTCATCCCTCATTCTTCAAGGACGGCATCAAAAAATTGCCAACTCGATGGCAAAAATATGTTGGAAATTCAGGAGACTACGTAGAAAAATGAGGTGGTGGTTTTGCATTTTTTTAATTCAATAAAATTGTAAACAATAATTCCGGTTTATATTTGATTCACACCTCCGTCTTAATAGCAAAATTAACGCGCTCTGAATCTTTCGGACAATGCTGTTAACTGGCTTGGATCATATCTTCATGATCGCCAGCAATGTGCATCCAATGAAGAACTTTCGTCATCCTGGCTAGCACTGAAGGGTGGCGTCCAACAAGGTTCAGAGCTAGGACCACTTCTGTTCTCTATCTACATTAACGATATATCCACTAGACTTACACATTGTCGACATCACCTATACGCTGGCGATTTGCAAATTTACTTTCACTCCCATCCTGACGATGTACATGACACTCTAGACAAATTAAATAGTGACCTAGACTCAATTTCCCAATGGTCGAGGAAACATGGACTTAATCTAAATGCTGACAGTACACAGTGCATAATTATTATAGAACATCGGCGAATCCAAAGCATTATAAATTACGAAAATATCCTTACCATTGTTCTAAATGACAAAAAACATCCCCTACAGCTCAGTAGTAAAAAATCTGGGTATCTACATGGACCAACACCTAGACTGGAAAATCTAGTTTAATAATACCTGCAAGAAAGTGTTCTCAATTATTCACTCCCTAAATAGTTTTAAAAACTTCCTTCCTACAAAATTAAAACCAATACTTGTACAGACTGTTATAATGCCACACTTCGACTACTGCGACATATTACTGACTAATCTGACAACTGATCTATCTGACAATTGATCTATCTGACAGACTACAGCGTGCTCATAATGCGTGCATTCGATTTATATTCAATCTCCGTCGATATGACCACGTGTCTCCTTCATTTCAGGCCTTATCATGGCTACACCTAAATGACAGAAGAACTTTACATTCACATATCTTACTATTCCAAATTCTGCACACATAGTTACCAAGTTATTTATCAACACGTTTTCAAAATTTATCGGCTCATCACAATTTAAGAACAAGATCACAAGACTCTTCTTTACTTTTGATACCACAGCGCAGGTCATGTCTATACTCTGAATCGTACACAATATCTATGACTAGAATATGGAACTAACTTCCCAGTCATGTCAGAGACTGTCAATCGCTATCATTATTTAAATCCAAATTAACTGATATCTGAAGTTTGACACAATGAAAACATTAACTGCATAACAACTATATAGAGCATTCCATTAATAATCATCTAGGAATCTACATACTATATTTTATATAATTTTAATTTTATTATGTCCTATGTTTTTGTTAGTACTAGCTAATATTAGATCTCATTGTCATTGTCTTTTGTTCAGTCTGTATTTTAATAAATTCTTAAAATTGTAAGATGTATGTAATTTTTGTATAATTCTGCTATTCGCTGGTTGAATGGAAGAGAAGGCCTTATGGACTGAACTCTACCAGCTAAAATAAAGCATTATTATTATTATTATTATTATTATTATTATTATTATTATTATTATTATTATTATTATCATCATCAATGAGTCACTTCGATAACTCTCCTTCAGGTTTTGCTCATAATGTTTATAATCTCCGAGTAGGTAAATCAGTACTACTGTATATACTATATTTGATACTGAACTATATATATATACTATATTTGGTTCCTGATAATATTAAAAAAGTAATCTGTTTTTAACCTCACTAAGGGCCAACCAAAGCATTACTTGGATGAAAAAATATTCTTAAATTTTAGTCCGATGATCTAAGTTTAGCCTCGAGACTCGCAGCTTCAACTGACTCTGTTCAGGACTTCTCCCTTTGATTATAATAAATAAACAATGCATCGATCACATCCGGTTTCGAACCCGCGAGTTTGGGAGAAAATTAGTAAAGGCTGCAATCATTTCCCTTATTTTTTTTATTAAAGATTTGGTGGCGTGCCCAATAACGGAACTCCTCAACGCGGCCTAACAAAGCAGATTCTCAGCGCAGCTTAACAACTCAACTTCTCAACGATGCTTAACAACGCAGCTTCTCAACGCTGTCTAACAACGCCGCATTACAACGCAGTTGCTTAACGTCGCCTAACATCTCGGCCACTCAACGCAGCCTAATAACGCAGCTCTTCATAGCCGTCTAACAAACACCAGCTCATTCCCATCTTTCAACGCAGTTTCTCAACGCCACCTAACAACGCATCCTCTCAACGACGCCTAACAACGCAGCTTCTCAACGCCGCATAACACCACGCCCTCTCACCTCCGCCTAACAACGCACCCTCTCAACGCCGCCTAACAACGCTCCCTCTCAACGACTCCTAACAACGCAGCTTCTCAACGCAGCCTAACAACGCAGCATCTCAAGGCCGCCTAAAAACACTGCTACTTAACGCTTCCTAACATCACACCCCCTCAATGTCGCTTTCCAACGCAGCTTCTCAACGCCGCTTAAAATCACACACTCTCACGCCGCCTAACAACGCAGTTTATCAACGCACCCTCTCAAAGCCGTCTAACAACGCATCCTCTCAACACCTCATGTCAACGCATCCTCTCAACCCTTCCTTACAACGCATCTTCTCAGCACCTCCTAACAACGCAGTTCCTCAACATTCCCTAACAACGCATCGTCTCAACAACTCCTAACGACGCATCCTCTCAACACATCCTAACAACGCAGCTTCTCAACACCTTCCTAACAACGCAACTTCTCAACACCTCCTAACAACGCATCCTCTCAAAACCTCCTAACAACGCATATCTTCAACACCTCCTAAACAACGCATCGTCTCAACAAAATCCTAACGAACGCATCGTTCTACACAACCTCCTCAACAACGAAGGTCTCAGACACACCCCAACAACGCTCCTCTCTAACAACTCATAACAACGACATCCTCTCAACAACTCCTAACAACGCAGTTTCTCAACACCACTATGAACGCATCCTCTCAAACACCTCCTAAAAACGCACTCCTCAAAACACCTCCTAAAAAAACATTATCAACACCACACCAACGCAGTTCTCAACAACTCCTAACAAGCATCCTCTCAAGACTCCTAACAAGAAGCCTCTCAAACCACCTAACAAACAGTTTCTCAAACACCCCACAGACGCAGTCTCTCAACACTCCTAACAACGCAGCATCTCAACACGCCTAAAAGCACGTCCCAAATACTACAACACGCATCCCATCAACCACTCCTAACAACGCAGTCTCTAAACACCCCCTAAAAAATTGCATCGCCTCAACATCCCTAACACACAATAGTCCCAAAACAAACTCCTAAAACCACTCTCAAACCCGAATAAACAACGCATCCCTCAACACCCCCTAAAACGCATCCTCGAACACCACTACAACCCACCATCTCAACACCGAAACAACCCACCGTATCAAACACCGAATAAAACGCTCCTCACAACCCCGCCTAACAACGACACTCTCAACACCACCTAACACGCAGCTCTCAACACCACATAACACGCTCCTCTCAACACCTCCTAACAACGCAGCTTCTAACCACACCGCCTAAAAAATACCCTCTCAACTCCCAAAGAACGATCACCTCACACACATAAAAACGCAGCTTCTCACGCAACCTAACAAAGCACCTCTAAACGCGCAAACAACGCACCTCTCAAAACTCCGCAAAAAACGCAGCCTCTCAACACACCCCCAAAAAACACCCTCTCAACACCCTCGAACAAACCCAGCATCTCAACAACTCGTAATCAACGCATCCTCTCACAACTCCAACTCGCAGTTTCTCAACGCAGCCTACAAATCATCCTCTCAACACCTTCTTACAAGCATCTCTCAACACCTCCTAACAACGCATCCTCTTCAACACCTCCTACAACACATCCTCTCAACCCAATCCTAACGACGCCCGCCTTTAACGCCGCCTAAATTCGCATCCTCTCAACACTCCAACACTCTCCCTCAACACCCCCTAACAAAGATCCTATCAACACCTCCTAACAACGCATCCTATCAACACCTCCTAACAGCGCATCCTCTCGCACCTCCTAACAACGCATCCTGTCACACCCCAACAACGCACCCCTCTCAACACACCCTAATAAAGCATCTCTCAAACCCATCCTCCCTAATAACACAGCCATCGTCTCAACAACTCCTAACATGCAGTTTCTCAACATCCCCTAATAACGCTCCTCTCACACCTACACTAAACGCATCCTCTGAACACCTCCTAACAACGCATCCTCTTAACACCCCACTCCTGCCAACGCTGCTTCTCATCGGCAACCCAACAAAACGCAAACCCTCGGAACGAACGCTCCTAACAATGCATCAACTCAACGCAACTAAAATGCTGCTTCCCAACACCTCATAACACGCACCTGTCAACGCAATCTAACACGCCCCCCTTCACGCAACCTAACAAACTCAGGCTTCCTCAACTACTGCCTAACAACGCACTCTCTCAGCACCTCCTAACAACGCATCCAATCAACACCTCTAACAACGCATCCCTCTCAACCCTCCAACAACGCATCTCTCATCACTCCTAACGACCATCCGCTCAACAACCACCTCCTAACAACGCTCCTCTAGACACCTCCTAACAACGCATCCTCTCAACACTCAAACAACGCACCCTCTCAACAACACCTAACCCTCCTCAACACCTCTAACAACGCATCCCTCGAAACCATCCAACAACGCACTGTCAACACCTCCAACAACGCACCCTCTCACACACCCTAACAAAGCATTCTCTCAACACCTCCTAATAAACGCTAATCACACCTCCAAAACGCATCTCTCAAACACCTCCTAATACGAAACCTCTCAACACCCGCCTAAAAAACACATCCTCGTAAAACCTCCTGAAAACGCTGCTTCAAGCGCAACCCAAACAACCCAACCCTCTGAACGCCGCCCCAACAAGCTCATCTCAAACACCTCCTAACAAAAAATCCTCTCTACACCTCCTAACAACGCTCCCTCAACACCTCTACAAGCATACTCTCAACATCTACTAACACGCAGTTATAATCAAACCCTAACATCGCATCCTCTTACAACTCCTAACGACCCACCTCCAACGCCGCCTAACAACGCATCTCCAAACACCTCTTGTCAACGCATCCTATCAACACCTCTGTCAACCATCCTCTCAACACCTCAACACGCATGATCCAACACCCCTAACAACCCATCACAAACACCTCATAACAACGCAGCTTCTACACCCTCGAACAACGCATCTTCTCACAACCTCCTACAGGCATCCTCTCAACACCTCCTAACAAGCAACCTAGCTACACACCTCCTAACATCGCAATTTTCTACGGCCCTAACACGCGTCCTCTCAACACTACATAACAATAACCATCCCAACGCCGCCTAAAACAACCTCTAACAACCCAGCTTTCAAACGCCACATAACAACGCACACCTCAACGCCGCCTAGCAGCGCACCTTTCAACGCAAAATAACAACGCACCCTCTCACGCAAACATAAAAAGTGACATCTCACGCTGTCTAACAACGCCACCTAACAACGCAGCTTCTCAACGCCCCTAACAACGCACCTTCTCAACGCGGTAACAACGCACACCCTCAAAGCCTATCAACGCAAACCCCCTCAACGCAGCCAAACAACGCAACCTCTCAACGGAGCCTTAAAACCACCCTCTCATAGCGTCCTAATAACTCACCCTCTCCACGCCTCAAAACCACACGTGCTGCGAACGCCCGCTAAGAACCAGATAATCTCAGCACACCCAGACTCGCTGCCATTAATCTAAATGTTTGTGTTTGAAAAGGTAAAATGATATAAATTATTTTATGTAATTTCTGTGCTCCAAATATTAAAGGTTACATTTATCGGTGTAAATCCTGTGGTTACGATTACTTATTATTGTGCTGTGGAACACACTAGATTATTCCTTGTTTTTTGGACTCTGAACTTATTATATCAGATGTATGTGGTTTCATGTGTGTCACATTCAGGCGTCTGAGTGGAAGCCTTTTCGTAAGTAAGGTTAGTAAATAATGATGCAATTTTATAGCATCCATATAATAAGATATTTCCATTTACACAATATTAGTCATAGATACTTAGAGTTCTATAACCTTTGAAGTGCTCCTAGACTGGTAGGGATATATTACGAGCAGGTACTAAAAGACAAGTACGCAAGCGGTACGAATTCGTAGAGTCGTACGCAACAAGCTGGCGATCCTGACTTAATTCTATTGGATCATTATTTTTAACTGGCCTAAAATTTGGTGCGGCAGTGGCCCTGATGTGACTCAACCACTAAATGTAATGAGTCCAGTTGTTCTGTGGTAAAGTGGCTGTCACTCAGAATTAAAACCGGTTACTTAAGTCGAGTCTGGAAAAATTGGGCCCATTCTTCTGAGGGCCTCCTAAGGCATTCAAGAGAATCACTTGCGTTAACACGAGGTTTAAAATGCAGACTTTCTCGAATAAAGAAGTAACAATTTTTACAATTTTTATTGCATGATTATCCATCGAATGGAGTAAATGAATGGCCACGTTCTTAGGAATATGCCAACGTATTTTACTTACGAGTAACTGTCACCCATTGCAAGCCGAAACCTAACTTGAAATTTCTGTCCAGAGAAGCGTTGTGGTGTAACCCAAGGCCGATTCAAAAGATTCTCTACCGTTTTTATCTAAAAATACACTAGAATCCAGCACCAAACTATACGGAAGTAGGTAAAGCTGAATTGGTAGATCGGAATAAACCACACTTACCGGCCGTCCCCCACTTCAATTCCCTAAGCTCTTTCACAATCAGGGGAACCATCTCATCC